>OZ007555.1:55918460-57132402 GCA_963931855.1 Philhelius festivus | reverse complement strand
ACACTGCGGACAACCGTTTCTCCGGAATTTTGCATCAAACCCAATTTTTTCGTTTTTTAAGTAGTTTTTTCACTTTGATATCAATTTATTCAAAAAAACACGTTAATGAGTATTAATTTTTTTCACTTATTATTAAAGCCCAGTTCATTTTCTAAAATTGAATTTTTCTTTTTTCCTTAAAAAGAATACTAAATTTAATTAACAAAAAATAAACAAACTGAGTGAATTTAAAAAAAAATAATTTTTAAATACAAAATTAACTTTTTCTGAGCTATTGTGGTTAAGAAAAGGACAAATAAATAAAGTTAATTAATAAAACCATTAACTAATGTAAACAGTAAAGATTTGCATTATGATTTGAAGGTTGTAAATGTCTTTCTCGCGTGAACTAGTGTCCGCGTCGTGTTCTTTCACTTGATTTGTTATTCAAGTTGTAGTATTTTTTTTTCAATTATTTGCGAACAATGGATTACACTAATCAAGAATATCTGGAAATATTATTAATATACGCTGAAATGGGACAACTTTATCTATTTGTCCTTTTCTTAACCACAATAGCTCAGAAAAAGTTAATTTTGTATTTAAAAATTATTTTTTTTTTTAAATTCACTCAGTTTGTTTATTTGTTGTTAATTACATTTAGGGCGGTATTCACCGAAGGCTCATAAATGGCTCTTAAGTTTAAGAGGCTCATAAATTGGAAATTATTTGTGCTATTCATCAACCTCTCATAAGTTTTTTTCGAAGTTCGAAAATGAGAGCCTCTCTCTATCAACCAGGAATGTTCAAACTGTGAATTCAAACAAGATTGACAGCCGAGAGCCCGAGAAGTCAAATGTGAGATATAAAGCTGCTTTTAGACTCTCGGTGTTGTGCTCTGTGTACGTTTTTCGTTGTTGGTCGTACGTGGAACAACGAGAATCTAATAAAGTCAGGGCAACAGAAAAATTGGTGACACTCCCTATATCACGAATATGCAATTTTTAATTCTCTAAGATGAATAGTTTAGCCAGAAATACGTTAGAAGATGTCAACTTTGAGGGGTCTACGAAGCTCCGTTTATCCGCAAATCGCTTTTAAAGATAAAAATTTGTTTTTCGTTTCATGCGATACGTGGATTGAAAGGTGGCTCTCCCTAGATCACGAATATACAATTTTTAATCCTCCAAGATGCCTAGTTTAGCCAGAAATCACGTTAGAAGATGTCAACTTTGAGGGGTCTACGAAGCTCCGTTCAGCCGCAAATCGCGTTTAAAGATAAAAATTTGTTTTTCGTTTCATGCGATACGTGGATTGGTGGCTCTCCCTAGATCACGAATATGCAATTTTTAATCCTCCAAGATGCCTAGTTTAGCCAGAAATCATGTAAGAAGATGTCAACTTTGGGGGGTCTACGAAGCTCCGTTTAGCCGCAAATCGCCTGTAGCAACAGTTTTCTTGGGCAACAGTACCTTGCAAGCACCAATCGAATGACATCTGTTGCAGAAGCCAAGCACTATTATGACGATGAACACCATCATCGCCACCTGAGTATCGTAGGTTGCAACCGAAAAGAGCCTGCGTGCATAAGCCAACCCTTTGGTATACAGAGCATGTGATCATCACCACCTGATGAACGGTGGTTGCGTCGTTGCGACCGAAAAATGCGAATTGCTTCGCATGGAATTTAGGATCGCAGCACAGAGCAAGAGCTTCAACAACAACACACTACCGGACCCAGAGCAAGGCATCACTTAAAAAATATATTATAAATCTTTGAGCGTTATCCTTTTTCTTCATTAAAAATTCTGAGCTTTCCAAACATTCCGCAATGAAAAAATAATACAAATTAAATTCAGAAATCAAATTCCGACAGTGACAATTTAAAAAAAAGTCAGTTTGTTTCGAATATTTTCGAACAAGTTTTCGAAGAGAGCACTCGTAACTTATGAGTGATCGGGAGCACTCATAACTTTTACGAACGCTCATAAATATTCAATATTATTGCTTGGTGAATGGATTTGTGAGCCTCTAAAGTTATGAGCGTTCGGTGAATACCGCCCTTAGTATTCTTTTTAAAGAAAAAAAAATATTTTTTTTTAAGAAAATGAACTGGGCTTTAATAATTAACGAAAAAAATTAATACTCATTATAGGCTTCGGATTCTCATGCACTTAAAATCTGAATATATGCGCTTAAAAATGCAAAATATGCATTTAAAATATGCACTTAAAACCAATTCAACTTAATTTCTATTCAATAAAAACACATTTTCTTCATCTTTTAAAATAAGTTAAAAATAAGACTCAAAAACTAAGCATGAGTGCATCAGTCAATATTTTTCAGTTTATATGTAGTGGTTTATGTGTAAACCGAAAACAGTTGGCTGTTGTACATGAAACGTGTTAAGCCAGCAACAGCGCCGTCAACAGCAAACAGCACGCTGGCCAGAAAATACTTTTCAAACACATTAAACCAGTATCGTGTTGTATTTTTTTGATATTTATACTTACGTCTTATTGTTCTTGCATTTTGTGTTATTGTAACAAGCAACAGCAAATTTTAGATTTTGACCAAAAGACTCTGTTGACGTTGCTGGTGCTGGTCTATTTTGTGTTGAACGATTAAAATACATTGGCGCAGAATTTTAAACAGCCTATTATTAAGGTATAAGTATGATACTACTTAACAATTTGCTAACTTTAAAGTAGTTTACTAACTCATTCTTAATTTTAAACATTTTCTATATAGTATCGTACTAAAAGAATTTTCTTAATAAATTGCTTCTGAACACACCTAAAACAATAACATTTCGTATAAAAAAGTAAAGGTAGAAAAAGTATGATGCTACATTCGATTAAAATTTGCAAATTCGTTGTTTTAACCTAGTATCATACTAAAACAGTTTTAGCATCGCACCAATTCAATTAAAATTTTGTGCCATTGGTTCTAAAATAATGGTTTCCGCTGTTGCTGGTGCTGGTTCAATCTGTTTCGCGCTTTAAGCTTTACCACATTATACCCACACACTTTCATTTTTGATAGATGATCGTTTAAATTTCGATCTCATTTATACAGTTTCAAATACACAGACTTGATTTTTTTTTCATTTCAATGTTTTGCCGGCGCAATCTAGTCAAGTTCATATAATATGCACCTTTGTTTATATAATGCTTTATATTAGGGGTATTCATGTAAGCGCGGAAAACCCTCGTAAACCTCGTAAACCAGATAATTTTATCTTCGCAGAAACGAGCTGTCAAAATTTGCATGGAAAAAAGTTTCTGCAATTCGCATAAAATTATCTCACAAATTTGCTGCGGAAAGTGCAGAAATAAACCTGGTAAACTAAAGAAGTATGGATTCTGACTTTTAATTTGACATTTCACAAAATATTTCCCACATTTACGCAAGTATTTCTTAGGGGGTGTTCATGAAAACATGCTGCGGAAAGTTATATCTTTCTACAAAGCGGAAAATTATCTCGTTACATCAATACCGTACCGATGGTGGTGTTTGAAATAGATAATTAGTCTAAGGTTCGTTTGCACTGACATACAATTTATATTTTTTTTACTGTCTAGTTTAGTTTTTGAAAAATATAGGTAGGTACACTAAAAATATAAATTTATTATAAAAAATATGCATTTATAGTAAAATATGCAAAAATATGCACTAACGGTTAAATGCCATTTTAAAGGGAATTTCTTGATTCATATACACAATTAGTTGCCTTGCTTCCAAGGTGTTCCTAAAAAAATATGCATTTGCATGGAAATCCGAACCCTACTCATTAACGTGTTTTTTGAAAAAAATGATATCAAAGTGAAAAAAACAACTTAAAAAACGAAAAAAATTGGGTTTGATGCAAAATTGCGGAGAAACGGTTGCCCGCAGAAAAAAAAGTTCTGAAACAAACTAAAACTGTAATAAATTCTTGATTGGTTATAAAAAAAACCTTACGAATCAGATTTAGGGCGGTATTCACCGAAGGCTCATAAACGGCTCTTAAGTTTAAGAGGCTCATAAATTGGAAATTATTTGTGTTATTCACCAACCCCTCATAAGTTTTTTTCGAAGTTCGAAAATGAGAGCCACTCTCTCTCAACCAGTCATGTTCAAACAGTGAATTCAAACAAAATTGACAGCGTAGAAGTCAAATGTGAAATATAGGTCATTTAAACAAAACAAAATTTATGTGCGTATGTTATTAGGTGCGTTTTATTATTCACAAATCTATCGGGATCCGGATTTGGATTAAGTTTTTACATGTATTACAAAAACAAATTCGGGATCCTGTTTTCTATCGGGATCTATTTCAAGATCCAAGAATTAGTTTTAAATCCCAACACCAGTAGGCAATTTTCTTATGTAAATGTTGTCAGCACTGTGTAAAAAAAAACAACAAATCGTGAAATGTCATAATAAATACCTGTACAATAGCAAAACCATAAATTTCGTTTCAAAGTTAATTAATTTTGTATCAAAAATCTAAAGATGAATGCAAAATAAAATAAAATGTAAGTATACCTATTTCGTTTTATTAATAAATTAAGTTGTAAAAATATTTTTTATTAAAGGCGAAGAATTTGGACAAATTGTGATACCATCGCCTTTTTAAGAGCTTACGAGAAGCAGCAATATGAATTTGACCACCCCCGTAAAAAAACAATATGCTATGAGCAATGTGCTGGAGGATCTCTTGGCAGCTGAAGTCCTCGAAATTTTGTCGTTTTATTTAACCAAACTATATATCAATTCGTGAGTTTGCTCCATCAATTCACAGACTCAACCAACCACTACCGAAATGTTGACAATAAATTTAAAAAAATTTAAAAAAGTCCTGAAAAGAAACAAGCGAAACAACGCCCGAACCGGTGCATCTGCCAGCAAAGCCCCATTCGAGGATATAATGGAGGAACTCTTCGGGAAGAGACCAGAATGCAGAATGCTTTACGATTTGCGAGACATCACACAGCCAATATTATTGC
This sequence comes from Philhelius festivus, assembly GCA_963931855.1. Taxonomy (NCBI): domain Eukaryota; kingdom Metazoa; phylum Arthropoda; class Insecta; order Diptera; family Syrphidae; genus Philhelius; species Philhelius festivus. The sequence continues at coordinate 57,127,432 of OZ007555.1, read as the reverse complement.
GTGCGGAAGTGACAATAAATATCATCAACTGCATAGAATGGCCAGTTGCTTGGGAGAATATTTTCTTCGGCCTTGGAGATGCAATGCCTTCAAGTAAATTATTTTGTTCGAGTTCTCATTCAAACGTCAGTCTATACTAAATTAATTTCTTTCAGATGGATGTGTTCTGAGTGCTTTCAGTCTATTGTCCATTATGTATCAAACTCGTAGGTTTGATAAATTCTGCACCGGAGTGACAGACATTCAATATAATATTTGGAGAAATAGCTTTGCTGCGGAAGCAGACAACGGAGATGTCCAGGTGACACCACTGAGAGAGGCAGTGTTGGATGTTTCCCAAAGGTTAAAAACTGATGAGAAAACTATATTTACATTGGACATTGTCCCATTAAACGGTGGACAAATAAGCCAAAATGGAATACAGACTCCAACCGATGGAATGCGAGTGTTTGATAAAGATTTCAAGGATCAATATGGAATAGTCTTTGGTTCTATGCGAAAGGTAGATTTAAAATTTTAAAGTTTTTTTTCGAATTTAAAAAATATGTTTTCTTACAGATTAAAGGATATGACAGGCCCGAGTACTACAACACACAACGGGTACCGCCATTTAATTTACATCGACTAATACTAATGCATGCAATGTCTTAGCAGTTGGCTAAGACAATGGCCTTTTAAGGGTCAGTATGCGTAATTGGCTAAAGACTGTCGTTGAATTTTAGCATTTTAAAATTCATTTAACTTAAGCTTTTTAATTTATTTTTTATTGTAATATATTAAATATTAATTGTTAATGAAACTTGCAATTTAGTCATATAAAAAAATCATTATTTTAATGATTAAGTATTATTAAAACTAAAATAAAATAAAAGGTCTTGTCACATAAACGATTTCAATTTTCTTCTTTTGTTTGTTGCCTAGGAGTTCCTTCTGCGTCTGGAAAACGAAAAGTTATTTTTAATTAACATGAGAAATAAAGATTTATCTTAAATTACTTTCGTTTCCCTCACCCTCGGGGGTCGGCACATTTGGGTCAGCTTCAATTTCGACTTCTGAATTTTCTACATGTTTTTTGTCTTCGACTGAAAAACAAATTAACTTTTTTTGAAATACTATTTAAAAAGAACTTAAAAAAATAACTCACTTTTTTCTTCTTTTTTGTTGTTTCTTCTTCAATTTCTACTTCTTCCTCTTCCGGAGCTTCTATATTAACATATCCTTCGGGGAATAATTTTAAAGCTTCTTTGCCAATAACTGTATTAGGATTAACATATGAAGGTCCATATTCAGCGAATGCTAACATAGTGTGACTAGTTTTTTTTCGCAACTTTAAGACCAAGTTTGTCAGTTCTATGGCAGGTTACAAAAAAAAAAACAGCAAAAAAAAGATTTATGAATTATTACATATTTGTATGTTCAAAGTAATCTAATTCAGGTTTAGGGTGGGCTATGATTTATAATTAATATGTGCATAGGTGCCCTGGAATGTAACCTACTAGTTTGTTTTTGAGAACGCGTTTTGTTTCAAAAATGTTTCGATCGTTAACTTAGACGACATTAATTTAAGCCCAAGTGTAGATTTAATTAGGACATTCAATTTAAAACCATCCGTACCCCAGTTGCTCGTGCTGAAGAGAACTGTTTCAACTGTAGCTGAAAGGTAATTTAATTTTATGGACACCCAAACGTTCGGCTAAATTAATAATGTTGGGCGCTAATTAGCTATCATTTTAAAGCTGGATTTCTATTAGGTTTAAATCAGTTTTTTTTTTACTTTCGATTGGTATTTACAACTTAATTAAAATGGGAAGCAGTAGTTTCCCATCGTAATTATTTGGTCTTTGAGCAAAGTTAGAAAAATGCATATTCTGTTTTATATTAATGTCTTAAGGTCACTTAAGTCTTTCTACGTGATTTCTGAATTAAACTTTGTTGCCTAACGTCAAAGATTTGTCAAGACAATTTCTAATAATTTAAACAGCATGCTGTTTTCTGATAAAACTAATCAGACCAAAAACATAAATGTTAAAAAAAGAGCCAAGTTCTTCTATACGAAAACCTTTGTGTAACAAGTCAGCCGCGAATAGTACTGAGATCTAAAAGTACGCCAAGTTCCTACTTCATGAAGGAACTAAAATTTGATAGGTTCACTTGTCAAGTTTTTAAAACCTTTCGAATTGGGCATAAACAAAAAATTGCCAAGTAAGCTCATCAAATTTTAGTCAGTAATCATTAAATAATAAAATTTCTCTATTATATTGTAGCTGTTTCAATATTATTTTACTTCAAATATTCGGTATTAAACCTTCATTAAGTAAGAACTTGGCGTACTTTTAGATCTCAGTACTCTTCATGGCTGTCTTGTTACACAAAGGTTTTTGTATAGAAGAACTTGGCTCTTTTTTAAACATTTATGTTTTTGGTCTGATCTCACTCCTTTTTGCAAAGATTTTAATATTTTGCCATGTCAAAATCTCGAAAGATACGGAAAGATAGAAGGGTGAACTCTACCTACTAAAATCAACTTAGTTTATAGTTTCCTATTTCTTTTGGTATATTTTCTTTTTGTTATTGGTTGTTTTGATTTGCGCTTCAATTATTTCTTCTTATCCTGGCAAGATACCTAACCCTAACGTACCTACCTTAATTACAGCAATCGGAAGTGCTCCATATAAATTAAACATTTTCTCAGAAAGTTGGCGGATACCACGCCCTCTAATGGAAAACCTCAATTTTTATTTTTGGTCCTTTATATGCGATTTCAGCCCTACCGTTCTACCAAATTTCATTGTTCTAATGCAATCGGAAGTGTATCATATATAATTTATATCAGTTCTGAGGAAGTGGGCGGATACCACGCCCCCTGAAGGGAAAATTTCAAATTTTCGATTTTTCCCTCTGCTTGCATAACAAGACCTACCGTTGTGCAAAATTACAATATTCTACGATGTTGGGAAGTGCTCCATAATTTTGATGATCTGTCAGTCAGTCAGTCAGTTACGGTTTTTGTGATTTTTGAAGCCTTATATCTCAGGAACCGCTTATGCGTCTGTGCCTGACTAACTTAGCATATAATCGGAGTTTTAAGTTTCTGACTTCATTGATATTGAAGATAGGAGTTTGTTCCTGTAAAAAGGGTGTAGTGCCAGAACTTGGCTGGGCACTACCGTGCCCTTTGATTTTCAGGATTCTTCCTCTAATAAGTTGAGCGTCAATGTTGGTTCCAGATATAGTTGGCCGTATTTCTAAAGATGATTCATGATAATGTAAGAATTTTAAAATACATAGCTTCTGGTACCACAGTCGCAGTAATTTGCTAACTTCAATCGGTTAAATCCAATGCATACTACAATCGATTTTGTGCGAGTTATAAGAAGGGAATGTTCATGTTCACATAAATATTCATATTGAGGTGCGGGAATATTCCGTGGCCACCCAGGAATCCCGATTATTCACTTGCATGTTTATTTTTGTTTATGTATTTGGGTAATCTTGTTCCCAACATCAAGCCAGTGTCAATGATATTAATCAAACTAAAAATTCAAAAAAAGATTATATGGTATCTAAGAGAGTAAAAGAGTAAACATTAAAAATTATTAATTCTTATACGCCTCAGTGCACAACTTAATAATATTATTATTCGTTTTGTGTGTAATAGTTATTTAACAAAAGCCCGGGTTATAATAAATCAAGAAGGTATAGAAACATGTTTACATTCTTCTGAATAAAAACTACATTTCAAGAGGAATTATTAAATAGTTTTTTGAATTTTTGCTCCCTTTTAAAATTAATAGACAAAGTTCAAAAATAAAACAAACCTTCAATTTAATAAAATAAATAACCAATGGACTTACACATTGGCGGAGTCTTAGCTTCATATTTCTTTAACGAATTTGCTATCAATTTGGCTGTTTCTGGACTATCGTTTGTAAAGAAGCCGTACAGTAACACATTTTCTTTGTTCTTCTCCACAATCTCATAAATGTCCTTCTTCTTGTATGCATCGAATGCCATTACGGTTGGAGTTCTGTTATATGATAGAAAGTTCGTTTAACATTGCCGATATTATTCAATTCGTCAGCTATTAATTTCATAAGGTTTGGTACATCTGTGCCGAACATTAAATTAACGCATTTTCCTTGACAGGCAAAGAGCCAGGTTGGTTTCACTTTTATTTCGAAATCGCTTAAGAGTTTCAATTGTATCGGATTTGCACTTAAAACATATTTTTTTTTTGTTTAACATTTGTAACGCTAAGATCTTAGAATTTTTCTACTTACTACAGCTAAATGAAGATTATCTCCTCCGAGTTCCAGCTTAATTTTTCTCAAACTGCCGACCACAGCTAGACATGGTCCGCACCATTCCGAATACACGTCTAGAACTATAAATTACGATTAACAGATTATTGCTTAAAATAAAAAAAAATCGACTTATTTTACCTAGAACTCCAGGTCTTTCAAGGAACTTGTATAATTCCTCGTCAGTATTTATCTCCACTTGTAACTGTTGTGCCCCTCCTTTTTAAGCACGATGAATTTTATTTAAACAATATTTAAAATGATGTAACTTTAGCTTTTAGAACGTCAGGATTTGGGATTGAACGAAGTATCGTTCAAACAAACTAGAACTTTGGTAACAAGTTGTTATTGTTCCTTTTGACCTTAACTTCACATCATTGTTGTTTATTTTTCTTTGATGGAATTTACAATTCTTCATCGCAGATTCATTGTACGACTTTCAGGTCAATAGCTGTAAGCTTTTTGAAAAAAAAGTGTTGTCAATTACTAACTTCTAATGTTATTTTGTTATTTCTTTGACGTCGACCACAAGATGACGAAAGTTTGTGAAACGAATAATATTTGGCCATTCGAGTCCATTGGCTGGTGGTTTGGTTTCAATTGGTGTCCATTTGAGCGGTATGGGCTTTTATGAAATTTATAATAGAACTATCCATACTTCAGTCACTATCGGAATTTCCGAATATTTCTGTTTTCCAATTGGCATGAAGATTTGATTTTATTTGTAGTGTTTGCATAGTAGGGTTAGTTGAACCTGCTGCTCTTGTTTGTACTTCTGTGGTAGATTGTGTTGATGCCGATACTGAACTTGAACTGGAACAGAAAGTTGAATTTCTTGTTTTCTTCGGTTTATTGCTTTTATTGGCTGACTTAAGTAGCTTTTTGATGGCTTTTTGTTTTTTAAATAAATCCGAGTATTCGGGTCCAAAAGAGATGGCCGCAATTGTTTCGGACCTGGAACAAAAATTTAAATAAAAGTATTATATTAGAATATAGTATTATCTAAACGTATTATACGGTTTTATCTTAAAGTTTTAAATTTTATAAGAAAAACATACCTATAGGAAAACAAGAATTTCATCTGGAATATGATTTTAAGTACTACGTTCTGAAAAATTGTTCTATGAACACACTGCGAGAAATACATTATCCTTGACTTCGTGGCTGTAACCTATCCAGTTTGAGTCCCAGTCACTGCCATCACTTTCTAAAATAAACTAAGAAAATGATTTTTAGTATTACACAATAAATAAATATTGCAATTTATAATGAAAGCAAATTTACTTCAATTGCGTTTTCCATTTTTATTTTTTGATTGTTTACAAAAAAAAAAGTAGAAACGTCAAAAACAAAACTCAGAAGTACCACAATTGAAAAGTAAATTTTCTAGGATCTGGATCGTTTTATTATCAAATTGATATCCATATGGATCTTGGTCGATAATAAAACGCACCTATTATTCATTTTTATTTTTATTGATCGAATAAAAAAAACAGTGCCGCTCTTTACAGGTAAGTCAACCATAATTCGACTCGATGGTGGATTGAATTCATCAGCATGTTCGAATATTACTGCTGATTTAAGGAACTGCATGTACGAATCGAATGACATATGTTATAGGGGCCAAGCACCATATGTGTTTTTATGTATCATACACAAATACCCATTGACCATTTCTTTACTTAAGAACTTTGCAGTTTCTTTACTTGGTTCTTCTCCGGGCTATGTGGTTTTTTTCGTCAGGAATTGGTTCTTCTGCAATAAAAAATAACTCTAAAGTGTTACAGTTCTATAAGTGAAATAGTTTCCCTACCAACCATTTGTATCCTCAATCTCCTCCAAAATTTCTGGATTGTCCTATTTCGACTCGTCTTGTTTTCTCTTTTTCAATTTTATTCATCATCGTCACCGTCGTTCTGAAAAGTGATATTGTAATAGATATATTAATTTTTTTAAATATGGAAAATATCAAACATACGATGTTATCGTCTTCGTCGGAATCATACTTTTTTAATTGTTGATGTTTTTTTTAAATTTATGATTGAAGTTTTTTTCAATACAAATTAAATTTTCAAATCGAATTCCGACAGTGACAATTTTAAAAAAGTCAGTTTGTTTCGAATGTTTTCGAACAAGTTTTCGAAGAGAGCGCTCGTAACTTATGAGTGATCAGGATCACTCATAATATCTACAGAACTTTTAAACTTGTGATTTTGAAACTTTATTTTTTCAAATACTTCGCACACCACTGAGACTTTGCGCACTTTTTATTGAACCTATCAGTATGTTGAATAAATAGTCGTGCATCGATTTTATTGCGGGCCGTTGAGGTAGGGTAAAAGATCGATTTTAAGCCTTGCGAAAGATGTGCTATACATTTAAGTGCGAGATTATTACAATTGAGATTATTACAATTGAGATTTTTTAAATTTAGCTTGTTTAAGAAACTATAAAAGCGCAGATAAATACTTAGATGACTCAATTTGGAAAATACATATTCTTAATAAAGTAACTCACTGGAATAAAAAAGAAATTCAAGTATATTTTAACTTGGAGCTAAGATATTCATAGCTATATGCTCATAACACAGAGTTTAAAAGTTCTGTAGAATTGCCCATATAGCACATTTTAAATAATAAATAAATGCATGAAAACAGAATGAGGTATGGATATTTTATGTGTCGTGCGACAAAATAGTAATGCTAGACATCGTATCGTCCTATATAGTGGGACACCTCCGACAGGTACTGTTATCTTTGCGTAGAATCTTTTTTAAATTGTTTTTATCTCTAAAGATATCGATACATTTATGTAAGTAAGCAAAAAACAAAAAGTAGTCTTAGTAATTTTCAATTTTCTCAAGAACTAAGGCCGGTATTCACCGAGCGCTCATTAACTTATTTTATTATTATTATTACAAGCTTTATTTACCTTTATTTGAAATACATTTCGGGCATATAACATAATGATAATTTAAAGTTACATATTTTCATTTTCGTTCGTCTTTTTTCTTTTACAATATACATATATACATATTTAATGATTGTTGTCTACAATATTATTTATTTTTATTTTCAATTTCTATCTTTTCTATTTTTTTTTTTTAACCTTTGCTTTAAATAAATAATATAATTTTCAGCAAATTTTCGTTCAGGTATTTTGTTTTCGATTTAAGTCAGTTTGGTATAAGCCTCCCCCATTGTTGTCCATATAACTCTATTTTTTGCGTCATTATACCAGTTATTGTTGAATTGTGTTAGATCGTCCATCCATCTCTTTCTTGGTCTTCCTCTTGGTCTTACTTCGTGTGGTGGAGTCCATTTCGTTACTATTTTTGTCCATCGGTTGTCTTGTATTCTTGAGATGTGACCTGCCCAGCTCCATTTCAATTGTTTTATTCTTTGAATTGCGTCTGTAATATTTGTTCGTCTTCTTATTTCATCGTTTCTTATTCGTTGCACAGTCCTTATGTTAAGTAGTCGTCTTTCTATTTTTGCTTGACATATCCTGATGCTCTCAAGAGATTTTGAAGTAAGTCCTATAGTTTGCAAACCGTATGTCATTACTGGAAGTATTGTTGAGTCTAAGATGTGTTTTTGCGTGTCTTTGCCAAGTTTTGAGTCGAGAATTTGTTTAATGTTCCAATACTGCTTCCAGCTATTAGTTATTCGTCTTTTTATTTCTTTGTCTTCTTGTTGTGTGAAAGATTTCAGTTGTCCTAGGTAGATATAGTCATCAACATAGTCTATTTTTTCATTTTGAAATAAGATGTCTTTCCTTATATGGTTCGTCATTGCTTTGGTTTTGTTAAGATTTAATGAAAGTCCGTGTATTTTACATTCAGTAGAAAGGTCGATTAACATCTGTTGTAAATCGTCTGGTGTATCGGAAATCAAAACAATATCATCTGCAAATCTTAGGTTGTTGAGTCTCTCTCCCCATATATTTATTCCATATTTCTGTGTCCAGTTGAGATTTCGAAAAATTTCTTCCAATACTGCAGAGAACAGGGGTGGAGAAATGGGGTCTCCTTGTCTTACTCCTCTTTCGATGTTAAAATCTCGTCCAATTTTGTCCGTTTTTACTTTCGCCTTGTTGTTCTTGTATATGTTTCTAATTGTCTGTATGAATGTCGAATTAATATTTTGGTTCTTCAATGCTGTCCATATACTTTTGTGCTCTACAGTGTCGAACGCTTTGCTAAAATCGATGAATAAGAGGTAGAGGGGTTTTTCATATTCGTTATATTTTTCTATTAATTGATTTATTGTCTGTAGGTGGTCAGTTGTTGAGAAGCCCTCTCTAAAGCCAGCTTGTTCCCTTGGTTGTTGGAAATTTAGTGAGATTTTTACTTTTTTGAATAGTACTTTTGAAAACAGTTTATATATTGTCGAAATTAAGCTGATTGGTCTATAATTGTTAATATCTTCTTTGTCTCCTTTTTTATGTAACAATATGATGATACTTTTTTTCCATTGTGTTGGTATTTTTTGTGTCCTGATGATAGCGTTAAAAATCTTTGTCAGTATTGGGGTAAGTGTTTCTTTTCCAAATTTGAGAGCTTCAGCTTCTATCCCGTCACTTCCAGCACTTTTTTCCTGATCCAAGTCGTCTATAGTGTATGCTATATCCATATCATTAAAAATTAAAGAGTCGTCATCAAAATTATTGTTAAAATCCTCATTTTCAGCTGTTTTGGCCGTTGATGTAAACAGTGATTCAAAAAAGTCTGTTGCTGTTTTATTGATGTCTAGCCTTTTTGTTTTTCGTTTCGTGTCTTTATTTATAGATACAATCCATTCTTTTTCGTCATATAGGAATTGTTTTGCTTTTTTAATTGATTTTGTATGTTTAATTATCTCTTTAATTTTTGTATCGTTGTAAGTTTGAATGTCTATTTGTGCTTTAGCTTTTATGATTTTTCTTAATTCGCTTAGTTCTTTCTTCTCATTTTCAGATAAAGTTTCCTTATTTCTCAAGTTCTCTCGTTTGTCTATCAATATTTTTGTGTTCTGTGAAATTTTGTCAGGCTTTTTGTTTTTCTGTTTCATGATTGTGTTCCTTGCTGAATTCTTTATGATATTTTCAAGAGTGTCATAATTGTTTTGGATGTTTTCTCTTGTGAAATTTGTGTCTATGTGTCTTATAATTTCAGTAGTTATTTCCATGGGCGTAAAATATTTTTGTTGATTTCTATCTATTGTGCTGTGATTAAGTTTAATTTTCGCACGTATCATTCTATGGTCACTGTCAAATTTTATCGTGGTTAATGTTGAAACGTCCATTACTGTTTTTATTTTATTTGTCAATATAAGATCATATTCGCTTCTTGTTTTTCTATCTGGCGACAACCATGTCCATTTGAATTTGTCCTTTTTCTTAAAAAATGAATTTGCAAAAACTAAGTTCATTTCTTGTAGCCAGTTAAGTAGTTTTTCTCCTCTTTTGTTTCTTTGTCCATAGCCGAATCGTCCAATAATATGTTCTTCTCCATCTTCTTTCAAGCCTAGTCTAGCGTTAAAGTCACCAATCACATACATTACTTCTGTTTTTATCGATTGGTATGCTTTTTCAAGTTTATCATAGAATGAGTTAATTTCATCGTCTGTAGAATTTTGTGTCGGGGCATATATTTGTATAATAGTCAGTTTTGTGTTGTTTATTTTCAGAGTAACACTGCACATCCTTTCATTAAATAACTGTATATCAATTATGGATTTTTTGAGTTCCTTTTTTATTAAAAAGCCAACTCCGTGAAGTCCCTTGGTTTCTCCTATGTGGCAAAATATACCAGTGTCACTCTCCATTATTTTTTTTCCATATATTTTTGTCTCTGATAAGCCAATAATGTCCCAATCAATGTTAGATATTGCTTGTCTTAGTTGTTCCATTTTTTCGTCTGTAGATAATGTTCTAACATTAAATGAACATATATTTATGGTATTTTTTGTTGGTGTTATTATTTCTTTCGTTAAGGTTTTTGGGGGGTTTAAGCCTACGTCCCTCACGGTGGCAAACCGGCTTGAGAGAGTAATATTTTTATTAAGTTCATTTATATCATGTTCTTTCAAGGTGGTGGGTAATTGGTCAGGTATATTTTGTTGCTATTCTTTGTTGTTTGGTGACGTCAATGGCTCATTTCGTACATTTCTGAAAAAATTGTTTATTCCCGTCTGTAGTTTCCCATCTTTTCGTATGTCATTTTCTTTTACTTTCTTGTTTGTTGAACAAGAGGCCCTAGAATCTGTCATATTTTTGTCTTCTTCTTGGTTTCTTGTCCTTTTTTGTGTTTTTTTGAAGTTTGGATTGTTGGTTTGTCCCTCGTTAATGATACGTTCCTCATCATTATGTGTTTTTGGTGCCTGTTCTCTAACTGTATTGTTCATGTCACTTTTTAATTTATCGTCTTTAATATATATGATGGCAGTCTTATAATCTCTCAATTTTAATTTATTTTTCATTATTTTATCCTTTTTGATTTGTGTTGTTAACCCTACAAGAAGTGGCCTGGGTCTTTCACCTTTTTTTCCTAATCGTCTTGTGAAATCTATCTCTTCTATTTTTGTTTCTATTTCTAATATTTCGTTAATAATTTTTAAAATGTAGTTTTGTTGATCTTCAATAGTTTCCTCGTCTGTTTCTTCTATGTTGTAAACTACCATATTTTTACGTTTTAATGTTCGTTCTATATATTTAATTTTTCCTTCCAGATAGTCCTGTCTTTCCTCAATTGCATTCGTTGTTTTCACTATTGCATCCAACTTGCATGATAATTGTTCGGTCTGTTGTTTTATGTCTTTCTTAATATCAGTGTGTAGTGTAGACAACACTGCGAGAATATTGTCGAGTTTATCTTTTTCTGCCATCGTGTTTTTTTGTTTCGATGTAAGAAAACTATTTCCTTTTTGTATGTCAGTGTTATTTTGGCTTGAACTGTCAGTGTCAATGTTTGTTTATATTAATTTCTGTGTCGAATTCTTTTTTGTTTCTCGTGTCGCGTCTTTTATTTTATTTGGGATTATGTGTTGTGTTTTTCTTATTTTAATTAGTAATAAGTTATTTTTGATATTTATTAATAAAATAAAATCAGCAAAATGTTGTATACTGTTCTTTTTTTTTCAACTGAGCGACAAAAAATTTCCTACTCACCAGAACCGTGCTTTTCCAAGCAGGAGGAGAGTTGTTGGATTTCTCTTTGCAGAATTAGAAGTAAAATCCAAGTAAATGGTTCAATTTCCACTCAAACAAATTAAATGGCAATTTATAAATTTTTTTTTTCTTCTTTTTATATTGAAAATTTCTCGGATTTGTATTATAAATTGACCAACCTTCTCCACTTTACCAATAAAGCATCGACTTAACTTTGTTTTGCTATTCTTCTGTTTGTTTTTTATCGCTTCCTGACATTCAATTTAATCAAACTTTCTAGAGTCTCCTTTAAACACTTTGTTCACGACAAACCTCACTCAATTCACTTCATTAACTTAAGAAGCTCATAAATAGGGTTCGGATTTCCATGCAAATGCATTTTTTTTTAGGAACATCTTGGAAGCAAGGTAACTAATTATGTATACGAATCAAGAAATTTCCTTTAAAATGGCATTTAACCGTTATTGCATATTTTTGCATATTTTACTATAAATGCATATTTTGCATTTTTTTGTGCATATTTTACTATAAATGCATATTTTGCATATTTTTTATAATAAAATTATATTTTTAGAGAAACTACCTACATATATTGTTCAAAAACTAAACTAGACAGTAAAAAAAATATAAATTTTAGACTACGAGTATTATCTATTTCTTTTATTCATTTCACAATCTTGAACCATATTCAAACACCACAATATAAAGCATTATATAACCAAAGGTGCATATGAACTTGACTAAGACGTATAAATGTCAAAAAATTACAACACGATGCTGGTTAAATGTGTTTGAAAAGTATATGATGGCCAAAAAACGCTCAACTTCTTCAGTTGACGTCGAGCGATCTTTTTCGTTATATGGGTCGTTTTAAAAAAATTACATTTTTAGCGTTATAGCTTCTATTTTTTTTGCATTTCAATTTAAAGTCTTGAATTTTGGCATGGAACTGTGTTTATATGTCAATATTATAAGAACAAATTTGCAGATCGATTGATGGTAACGAATAGCCATGGTAATTAATAATATGTAATCTCCGTGGCCTTTTTGGGATGTGATTTTCATGCTTAATCAGTTTTATTAATATTTTTAATGATGAAAATGATTTTTTATTTAATTTTGGGCCTTGTCGTTTGAAAGGCCTTCTCTCAAACTTCAATTTTATGATATACCAAAAAAAAAATTTGTTTTGTTGTCCGAATACTTAGTTGAACGAGTGTGACAAGATTTGGAAAAAAAAACCTAATTAAACATTTTCGCTTTTTCACACAACTAAACAGTTTTTAATTATTTTTTACGATGCATTATCTTATAGTACGTCAAAAAACCTTTAACTTCATGTTTTATTATAATTTAATTATTGCAGTTAATTCCTTTAAAATTTGCATACAAAATAATTTTTTCATCCGAGTAAAAATTCAGTGTAATCTCCGTGGCCTTGTTATCTTTGTACCCTATAAATATTTTTTAGTTTAACCACCGCCAAAAGAAAGGTATTTACTCATACTTGAACCTAATATAATTTGGATGACATTGAATTACATTTACTATATTAAAATTAAGAAATAGTCGATTTTGTAATCTCCGTGGCCTGTAATCTCCGTGGCCATTTTCGTATTTGTTTTTTAATAAATGTTCTTTTAGTTTATAATGGCTCATATTATTATTATTTTTTTTATATTCTAGATAAATATACTGAATTTCATCATTCCTTACAGTATTGGTACCGTTAAAGTTCCAAGAAAGTTATGTGCCGTTATTTAAAAATATTTGTTTGACTCATTCATGCTTTTAAACAAAATCTTTTCGTAAACAAACAACTTTTTTTATTAATTATCCTATTAAATTAATTTGCTTTCCACAAAATTTCAACTATTTATTGTTACTATTTATTTTGTGGATTATTGTTATTTTATGCAAGAAAAGAACATTTTTAGTACATTCGAAATTTAAAATTTAAATTTTTATCAAAAAATACTCGTAAAATGGAAAATATTTGAAATTATTTTTGCGCAACTCGGAGAACTCCTTTTCTACTTGTTTACTATAGATTTAGAAACTAAAACCCAAGAAAAACTGAAAAAATTTTTTTTTAAACGATCAAAAAAAATGTCAATTTTTAAAAAATGACCCATATAAATCATTCTTGAGACTTAATTGGCAACCTTTCGACTTCGAAAACTTCAAGAAAAATTTTATGATTTAGGCAAATAAAACTTTTCAAATTCATTGAGGAATTTTGATGTCCGTCAAGTTAGCACTACCACTTTAAGATTTTCAAAATGTAATAATTGGATTAATTGTCGTGAATTTGTCGTAAATTTGTCGTGAAACAAAAAAATTTGTCGCGCTTGTTTTTTAAAAAATAACCCCTGGTAATGCTAACTTGACAGTCAAGTTAGCACTACCACCCCTCAAAATAGGGTAAAATAAACTCGCAAAATAAAAAGGCGCGAAAAATTATTTAATGACGGAACTTATTCAAGGACGTCTTACGGCAATTGTTTAAACAAATTGCAGAGTAAAAACTAGTTTTAACAGATAGTTTTGGTATAGTAGTGAATGCTTTTTTTATGGACTTTTGCATTTTCATGGCATTTTTTTGAGAAAAAGTGTTGCGAACATTTTTTTATTTTACGATATATTTACGACAAATTTTTGACAATTATTTACGCTGTCCTTTTTATTTTGCGAGTTCATTTTACCCTATTTTGGGGGGTGGTAGTGCTAACTTGACTGTCAAGTTAGCATTACCAGGGGTCATTATTTAAAAAATTTACGTTCGTAGCCGCAGGCGTACCGCGACAAAATTTTTGGTCTTACAGCATATTTACGACAAATTTACGATAGTTATTTACGCTGTCATTTTTCTTTTGCGAGGTCATTTTACCCTATTTTGGGGGTGGTTGTGCTAACTTGACTGTCAAGTTAGCATTACCAGGGGTTATTTTTTAAAAAAATTGCGCTACAAAATTTTTGATTTTACAACATATTTACGACAAATTCACGACAATTATTAACATTTACCTTTTTCGAGTTCATTTTACCCTATTTTGAGGGGTGGTAGTGCTAACTTGACTGTCAAGTTAGCATTACCTGGGGTTATTTTTTAAAAAACAAGCGCGACAAATTTTTTTGTTTCACGACAAATTTACGACAAATTAACGACAAATTCACGACAATTAATCCAATTATTACATTTTGAAAATTTTGAAGTGGTAGTGCTAACTTGACGGATATGGAATTTTGTCTTATTTAGAATAATTTATTTTAATTAAACAAACAAATTAAAGGATGTTTATTTTTTATTTAACAATGTTTTTATTATTAAATGTTACTTTCGTTTTAAGATATTATTTTATTTTAATATAAATAAAAAATTTAACTTATTTTTAAAAATGAAGAAAATGTGTTTTAATATTGAATAGAAATTAAGTTGAATTGGTTTTAAGTGCATATTTTAAATGCATATTTTGCATTTTTAAGCGCATTTTTTAAGCGCATATTTTCAGATTTTAAGTGCATGAGAATCCGAAGCCTACTCATAAACCTATTCACCAAGCAATATTAGTGAAGATCTACGAGCGCTCTTAAAAGTTAGGAGTGGTCCCGACCACTCCTAACTTACGAGCGCTCTCTTCGAAAGTTTGTTCGCTTGTGCGTGTGTCACGCACGCATTTGACTCGAATCCATGTGAGCAATGCCAAGTAGAAGAGTATCCATTTGCTGTCAAGACCAACATTCCACAACATTTCACAGTTTGGGTATGCCTGAACAAGAGAGAGTGGCCCTCATTTTCGAACTTCGAAAAACACTTGCGAGTGGTTGGTGAATACCCCACAGAAATTTCAAGTTAAGAGCCTCGTAAAGTTAAGAGCCGTTTAGGAGAGCTCGGTGAATACGAGCCTAAGGCCGGTATTCACCGAGCGCTCATAACTTAAGAAGCTCATAAACCTATTCACCAAGCAATATTAGTCAAGATCTACGAGCGCTCTCTTCGAAAGTTTGTTCGCTCGTGCGTGTGCCACGCACGCATTTGACTCGAATCCATGTGAGCAATGCCAAGTAGAAGAGTATCCATTTGCTGTCAAGACCAACATTCCACAACATTTCACAGTTTGGGTATGCCTGAACAAGAGAGAGTGGCTCTCATTTTCGAACTTCGAAAAACACTTGCGAGTGGTTGGTGAATATCCCACAGAAATTTCAAGTTAAGAGCCTCGTAAAGTTAAGAGCCGTTTAGGAGCGCTCGGTGAATACGAGCCTAAGGCCGGTATTCACCGAGCGCTCATAACTTAAGAAGCTCATAAACCTATTCACCAAGCAATATTAGTGAAGATCTACGAGCGCTCTTAAAAGTTAGGAGTGGTCCCGACCACTCCTAACTTACGAGCGCTCTCTTCGAAAGTTTGTCCGCTTGTGCGTGTGCCACGCACGCATTTGACTCGAATCCATGTGAGCAATGCCAAGTAGAAGAGTATCCATTTGCTGTCAAGACCAACATTCCACAACATTTCACAGTTTGGGTATGCCTGAACAAGAGAGAGTGGCTCTCATTTTCGAACTTCGAAAAACACTTGCGAGTGGTTGGTGAATACCCCACAGAAATTTCAAGTTAAGAGCCTCGTAAAGTTAAGAGCCGTTTAGGAGCGCTCGGTGAATACGAGCCTAAAAGACATAAACCATTCGGTTTTTTGTTTTCGATTCAGAATTGATAGTTACATTGACTAAGTTACATTGACTAAATAAACCAATTAAGCACTTTATTTTACAATTTCGCCAAAAAAATCGTCTAAGTCAAACAAAAAGTGAGGTTAAAACCGAAAAAGAAAATATTTTTTTTTTAGGATTTAGGGGCGTTTCCTCACTCTAATATTTTAATCCTGTTCTATTGAGACCCATACCTAACTGTAAAAACAAAATCAAAACTCAACTTTTGCTTACGTTTTGGAAAGTCGCCCCCAATCGTGATCGGTACTGTTATTTTTTAATAAAAGATTTTTTTTTAACTCTTGTAGGTAGTGTTAAAAAAATCAGGAATTTCCTATGTGAGATCCAGATTTAAAACCAAATCTGAATTGGTTGAATGAAAATCCATGTTTCTATTATTTACCTACGGCAGCCCTGGAAATCGGCAAATGTCATTTTTTGTATCACTTCACTTCAACTCATACGTTTAATTTTCTATTAAAGGCGCTAATCTTTTCTAGTTCTTATTACTGTTTTTACTAACTGTTTAATTCAAAGTAGCTATTTTCTAATTTATCTTAAATTTATATTCATTCAATTTCTGAACTGAAACTAAAGTTTCTTTCATTTGAAAATGGTTATCATTAGAGCAATTAACCTTCCTGATGCCGGTCTGGTTTACAGCTCCCCCAACACTCAGTTGAAAATTGGCGACAGCATCATTGGAACAGGAACTCTTTATGTTAACCAAGAGTAAATACGTCCCCCTAATTATGGCGAATATTAAAATTAAAATAACAAGTTGTATGTAGTTCCTTAGAATGGATGCCCACCGATGGACCGGAAGGACTATCCATACTCTGGAAACAAATAAGTGTTCATGGAGTAGCGCCCAATCCAGTAAAATGTATTTATTTTATGTTAGATCATAAGTTAGTGTGGGAAGGTGTTTATGGAGATATTCTCATTCCAAATGGAAATGATTTAAATGGAGACGAAAGCGGGGAAGATGATGTAGAGTCAAATAGCGAAGAGATGACTGAAATGTGGTTAATTCCTAGCGATCCAAATACTGTTGACTCGATATATCAAGCCATGACCGATTGTCAAGCTCTGCATCCAGATTCGGCTGAAAGTATTTCTGGTTCTGAGAGTGATTATATGGATTTTGAGTCTGTTGGACAGGATCGGCTAGACGACGATGAAAACGATGACAATGTAGGAGGTAATATGCAGGATTTGAATATCAATGATGAAAGATTTGCCGATGCAGAAGAATGAACAAAGAAATTTAAATCAGATTATTGAATAGTAAGAAAAAAAAATATAATAAATAAGATTCTTTTTCATTTTTCAAACTTTTTTTTTAACTCAATAACTATAGCATGATACCCAAAAGCTTTAGTGTACACTTGCACAAATGTTCAACACTTTACCCGGCTCAATATTCCCCCCATTGTTTTCGTTTTGAATGTCTGAATATTATAATTGGAAGGAAATATAGAGTTCGGTAGAGCTCTCCACATTCGTGTAGTGCGGCGAAAGAATGCAATAAATTAGTGATTATAAAAATAACGGTAACGACAGAAGACAGCTTTGAATTTTTGAAGCATTAAATTCTACGCGGTTTAAGGCTCTCCATTTCACAATGCTATTGAGATCCGAAGGATATGCATCTGGATCGGTTTCATCTTCCATTTCGTTCGTTTTTTTTACTTAAAAAATATATTCATTCTTAAAATATCTATTCGCAAATTAGTTTAAGATTAAACAGATTTAACAAACACAAATAGATTTAGAAAAAATACAATTGATTTAACCCAAACACAAATCGGTTTACTTATTTAAATTGATTTGTTAAAAGTTTAAATTGATTTGCTAATAGCTTATATTATTTGGTAAATGTTTAATTTTTTAAAGATAGTTTGCGTTTTGATTAAATCTATTTGAGTTTTTGATAAATCTATTTGCGTTGAGTGAAGAACCCCTTATTCAAAAGTTTTACTGAGTAAGCGAAATATACAGTAGCGAGCATATGTGGATACATAACACTCAAAACTGACTTTAAGTTGCTGTAAAACTCGCAAAAATAAAGCTATTACAAAATTCTTTTTCGGTTTAAACTCTTTATTTTTTAAGAAACAAAATACTCGTATATAAAAACATATTTTAAAACTGAAAAGATAAATTAACGTTTAATTAATTTAATAAAAAAACTCAATGTATCCACTTCTGCACGACAAAAATAAAAGCGGTTAATACTAAATGTTTAGTATGTTGTCCAAAGACCCTTGGCTTTAATGACGTCATTGAGTCGTTTGGGTATGTTTTCTACTAATTTTTCGATTAGTCAAGGCGGAATGCCGGCCCACACTGTTTGAATCCGGGACCAAAGCTCGTCTGAAGTTTTTGGTGCATTATCGTACCGTCCCAGTCTTTTTTTAAAAGAGCCCATAAATTTTCTATGGGGTTTAGGTCTGGACTTTGCGCAGGCCACTGTATCGGTTGAAAGCTTTGCCTCCCAATTTTTTACGATCTTAGCGGTATGCTTAGGATCTCCATCCTGTTAAAATAAAACTTCATCTTCTGGGTATGCGCTTTCGTCCACAAAGTTTGGTAAATTTTCCTCTAGAATACGAAGATAATCTTCTTTCTTCATTATTCCATTAATTTTCACTAACTGTCCGACATTCCACCCGGTGAAGCAGCCCCATACCATTAAGCTACCTCCTCCATGTTTCATTGTTTTTTTCATCTGGTGCGCTTTTGCAAATTTTCATATGATCGCAGCCAATAATATTGCTTACCGTCTGATTGGAATCAGTTGATTTTGGTTTCATCAGACCATATTACCCTTTTCCAGTCTTCTAGGCTCTAATTTCTGTGCTCCTTGCAAATTTTCAAGCGAGACGCTACAGAATTTTTTTGCTTAACTGCCGATGTCAGGCCGATTCTCTTAAGCGCTCTAAGTGCTGTCCATTATGGCTTAATGGTATGGGGCTGCTTCACTGGGTGAAATGTCGGACAGTTAGTGAAAATTAATGGAATAATGAAGAAAGCAAATGCAAATGCAGACGGCAAATTGAAGTTTGTTTTCATATTTTGTAAATATGATGAAAACTGGTATGATAGGTTCCAGGCCTGGGCCTTAAATTTGAGTTCTTCCACAACGAATTCATCATCACCACTTGAAGATGACGATGGTAAGAAAGATTACATGTTTGGGTATCAGTCGATGATAAAAATCTCATATAAGAAAGATTGGCTTGCAAATATAGGATAAATTATATATTTATAAATTAAAATTTGAAATTTGTTTTCTTAAACTATAACTTCATTTGGTTTCTTTTTTAAAAGAAAAATATTAAAAAGGTGAATTAGAAAAAGCTTTCCAAAAATTGCAATTGTTGGAACCCGACTACAATTATTATTGGCATCCCTTGTGGTGCTTCTGGTTTTGATCCTTTTTTTTCAAATCCGAAATAGATTTTCTCTTATTTTCAGAAGAAAAACTGTCTTCTTTTGTCAAACGAACGGTTTCAGAAGCATTCGGAATGCTCCTGGTCGAGCAAGCGAAAACTCCATTATATCAAAAGCCTTAGAGGAAACTCTAGGTGTGTTTTATTGACTGCTGCATAGCTACCGCAGCAAAATTTCCCTCGGCAAACAACTGGCAGTTGTGCTGGTGATAGAACTTTAAATTATTGAAATGAAAATGGCGCTATGCATTAAATTTAAGAATTAAACATATATGAACATACATGTTTTGACATCAGATTTTGATGTTTTCTATAATAATGGCCAACATTGAAATATAAATTGAAATTGACATATGGAGTGAGTTTGATCGTTTTATTTGCACTTGAATGCTGTGCTGGCTATGCAGCAATGAATAAAATACAACTTATGTTTCTTTGTATCATTTTGCCACAGTTGTTTTCTTGTTAGCCATAACTTTCGTTTGGTTTAAGTCGAGTTAGTATGTAGATAAACTTGATGGCATTGACAATCGGTAAATGCATCATCAGGATGTTGTGGTTGGTGGTTTTATATGTTATTACTTTTACCATTCAGTAAATAATCAACTTACTATTTTTCAACAAAAATCGGTAAGAGGTTTTCGAAAATAAATGATTTTTTCGAAAATTTTAGATGTTAATTAATTTAGAGCCCCCGCGCTGTACAGACTCCTCTATCCGCACAAAAAAGTGATTCCCAAAGAAAGAAATACAATTAGGTATTTGTATACAATTTTTTCTCTTTCTTCCGTTATTCATATTTCCTCTTTCCATAAATATTCTCTATATTTTTTCTTTTGCAGGGACACATACCTAATAGTTCCTCTTCCTAATAAAATTTTATATACAAAGATTTTACATAAAAAAGAAAATAATAATTCTTAAATGCTTAGCTTCTGGAATCTTCTAGAATAAAGGCCTACTAAAAGCAATATTCGGAAGATTTAAAAAGAATTTAGAAGAAAAAAGGTTGTTTCAGAAACCGATACAAATTATGTTGATAAAATTACCTCAGGTTATAACATAACCTCGGTAACAGCGAAAAACCTTTTTTTTATTTTTAAACGAATATAATCTCAAAAACGTGATGTGATAGAATATTTTTCATTTCGGATTCATGTTCACCTTCAAAAAAGTGTAGTTTTGTTTTGTAACAAAAACCTTTTTACCAGTATTGTAAGCAACCCACGGAAGTTTACAGAGGACTAATCGAATAAACCTATTTATTCCGGTTATTTGATATGGGAAGCAAACTTGAGACGCATATTCAAGGATGGATCGAACAAATGAAACGAAAACACAACTGGCAAAGAACGGGTCATAGAAATTTTCACTCAAGTTTGATAAAGCTATGTTTCGAACTGACTTCATTGGTAATAAAGTTAAGCTCCTTATCACAAATGATTTTCAAATCTAAGTGGATTTGACTGCAGATACTAAATCTCCCTTTATATAGTACATAGGTTAAGGGTGAAGAAGTGAGAAGTTTACGTGAAAATGACATCTAATGAATTGCGTTCAAGGATTTTCATATATACCATTTTTTTATTCATTTTTATTTTCAATTTATGAATCCAAAAAACCGTTCTTCTTTTGGTTAAACCTTTTACGGGCGATAGGATAAATTAAAAACCGTTGGAAACTTTCTAAAAATATGCTGATTAAGCCACATTATGTTTCTAGTTTTATTCAAGTAAATTAACATGGGCTCTTAAGTGGATATATCAGTGTCGGCGCCAAAAAAAAAAACAGCTTAGTTTGGCTTAACTGCTGACAAAAATTAAATCCTGTACCTGAATTAAGGTTATGAGAAGAAGATAGTCTTGTATAATTATTAAAAGAAAATTCCCTTTTGAAACAAAACTGCTTAGTCTGGCTAAGTTGTGGACAAACTTTAAAGCTTTTTGTTTAAATTGAGACCACGAGAAGCAAAAATAGTTATAGTACGGAATTAACTTATAATTGTTTCAAATAACAACCGAGATTAGTAAATATATACTTTAACTAGCTTAAATACACCCGCTTCGCCGGGTGCTATAAAATAACTAATTCAATACAACATACAAAAAAATTTTATTTGTATTGTGTTCAATTTTTAATACATTTTATTCTAGTGCTTTTTGATATACTATATTTTTGTTTTTCCATCTGTTAAAATTATTAAGGCAGATGGCTTGCCTGCACGTGAAAATGCAACATATAGTTGCCCATGCGCAAATACTGGAACCTTTAAATTAATACCGCATATTCCCAAAGATTGGCCTTGTGCATTATTACCATTGCAAAGCCGAGGTTGATTAATATTGCACGCATTATTATCGGCGCGCCAACTTTTAATGGTAGATAATGTGGTGGCAAACCAGGCAAATCAAGAGAATTTAAAAATTCAGTGGGATAATTCACAACATCATCTTGATTCATAACTGTGTCGATGGACTTGTATGCAAAAAATTGAGTTGGTATTTTATTCAGAATGTCTGCATTGATATCATTTACGTCATTATTTTTTTCAGCCAAAATTGCCCTTTCACTCAACCAATATATTGAGTTGTTGTGCTATATTTGGAAATACGCTATTAATCAATTCTTGTTTTGATTGAGTCATTCGATAGAAATTGGTTGGTAGTGTTACTAAGCCAGTTGAATTTTCCATCTCCAATATCCAATAACTGTTTAAAAAATTCGGCTGCTGTTTGATCATTCTCTAATTCAACGCGAATATTTTTAGTAAGGTTTAGGTTTTTTACATGCCTTCACAAATACGATGATTTCAGACACGCTTTCAATTCATCAGCAGCTGTAGATCGAGGAATAACAGACAATGTTTGGCGAAAATCACCTGCTAACAATATCAAGGCACCACCAAAAACCCGTTGATTCCCACGTAAATCTTGCAACGTTCTATCTAACGCTTCCAAAGACTTTTTGTGAGCCATCGTACATTGATCCCAAACGATTATACTACATTTCTGCAAAACTTTTGCCATGCCTGAATTCTTAGAAATTTTACATGTAGGTGTTTCAGTAGCATGCATGTTCAATGGCAATTTAAGTGCAGCATGTGCAGTTCGACTGCCTTCCAATAAAGTTTTTCCAGTTCCACCAGGTGCATCTAAAAAAAAAAACGTTGCACCTCTTTCATTATGAACAGCAAAGATTGTATCATATACATGCTTCTGTTCAATATTTAATTTTGGAACATTTGACCGCACAAATGCCTCCAATTCAACACAATCATAACATAATTCACGCCGCATTTCCGTGTTGAATAAATCTTGCGCCGAACGATTAGGTGCTATCATTCCCAACTGAGATAAAGCTTTATTTGCAATAAATGACATACAAATATCTTCAATCAAAATATGAGCTTCGTTGTGGATTTCCGGATTAATTAGCAAATTTGGATTTGAATTAATAGTACGTAATCTACGTAAAATATCATCTGACAATTCATCTTGATGGTTGTGCCATAATTCAAACGAATTTGAAATTGAAAATGTTGAAATTATTATTGCGAGAGCCAATAATCGATTTGATGATGGATCCTTTAAAAGAGAAGCACTAACATTTTAATATGGTTCGTTTGACAAATCTGCAAGTGAAATACATTATTCAAAGAATAATGTAATCAATCGAATCATCTAAGCCAAACATTAATTGTACCTATCGTAATAGAACTTGTGTCTTTGATTTTGTTAAATGACGAAGCAGAAGCATTTTTCTCCTTCTCATTTTTTTAAGTCATATTTTCCAGACATAAGTTAATCAGATATCAAACTTAAATCCAAATTATCTTCATCCCAATCTATACATTGAAAAACTCCCATCAACTTTTTTAAATCACTGGCATATAAAATATATATATACCAAGCACAGCGGTGTCACTTTTTTTTATTTGTGAAGATGTTTTGATTGATGTCCTAGAAGCAGTTTCAAGGCCAACAATTTTAAAAATTTCACTTATGGGCATTTCTTCACGATCATCATCAACTTTCTTAAATTGACTTTAAGACGTAGATGGTTTATCAGTTGAAGGCAGTACACTACCACCATCCTTTGATTCAATATTTTTTTTTCAAAGCATCCCTCTCTTTAACTAACTTTACAACAATTTCTTTAATATGGTCTTCCATCCTTTTTTCGATTGTTTCAAGTATTTTTTTGTTCTATGTGATGCTCGAACTGTTCCTTTTGGTCCTTTATTTCTTTATTACACTGTTCTTTTTTACAAACAAACAACAAAACAAAGCTGAAAATTGAAACTTAAAAAAAAATAACGAAAAAACACTTGCTGCTAGAACGTTGCACCAATTAAAAAGAAAGTTTTTTTCCGAGCCTCACTTTCACGAAAAAAAAACAAATTACAAACAGACATATGCCTTAAAAAATTTATAATTAAATAATTTTTTCCACAGTCAAAGTGTCGAAAAATCAATTCGAAAGTCTTATATATTTAATTTATTTTATAGTGTGGGTTGTGTTGGTGTTTCGCTCATTTTAGATAGTTGTACGAAATCGAAAGGTATTTAGATTACGTCTGCTAATAACTTCGTTTATAATTATCTAATCTTCACGATTGAGGTATTATTTTAAATGTTAAATGTAGCTCGGATTACAAAACTTCAGTTGGACCAATTTTCAAAAAGTTTGTTTCTAAACCATCTCCAAATAGTCCCCTTTCATTTAAAAAAAAAATTATAAAAATCCATCCAGCCGTATTCTAGTTATAAGGTCACTCACAAAAGTTAAACTCGTTTTTATATATATAGATTTTTCGCCATTTATAAAATAAGAGCAACAATTAGTTGATGGATAATTGTGGAGATGATCTTCATTAAAATTAATATACCTATATGTTTATTCAGCTTGAGCCGTAGATGTATGGAGATACATAAAATCATTTAATTTTTCAGCCAATCAGTTATATTATCACCTTTGGTACAAAAATTACAAATACAAAAATTATCAGACGAGTTTAATTCTACTTCTGGCTGTTAACTAGTCCATCGGCATATTGAAAGTTTGTGCTGTTCTCATACTCACACATGTCCAGAGCAATAATACAACTCTCCTTCACCACTCGTTTATCATCGTTCAGATAGTTATTAAGGATTGCCATGCATTCTTCAGTTGCAATCGCTCCTAATGCTTCGGCACATTCGTGTCGAACCATTTCGTTTTCGGTGGCATCCTCCAGATTTTCTTTTAGATATGGAATACTGCATGGTTCCTGCAGTTGACCCAAAACAAATGCCACTTCATGTCGAAACAGAGCACTCTGATCCTTTAAACCTTCGGTTAAAGCTAATACGCTTTCCTCGGTTCTCAAGTTTCTTAAACTGAACATGGCACGATATCTGTTGAATAAGGATTCATTTGGATTGAGGTATATTTTTCTTAAATCGACAACAGGAAGTTGACTTTTTGCTGGTGGAGAAGGATCCACAGAATGATATGGGTTTTTGTCATCTATAATGTTCCCATTCTTTAGCCAATTGACACGATCTAGAGCAATTTGACATGTTTCTGCGACTTCTACGCATGGGTCGTTTTTGTATTTTTCAAGAATCGGTAAAACTTCAGCGACGCCGATTGCTCCAAGAGCTTCACCTGTAAATTAACCACTTATATGCTGTTTTAATTTTGTTTACTTTTTATCTTACCTGCTTCATGACGGACCATCGGTTCTTGCTTGATATCTTCGAGGACCTGAGTAAGGATACCAATAGCAGATGTATCCTGCATTTGTCCCAAGCAATAAGCCAGTTCGTGCTTCAACAAAGCTGAATCATCACTAAAACATCTACTTATTTCTTCGACAGATTCCTTTCCACCCAGGTTTTTTAGTGTGAATAAAGCACGGAATCTTTCTTTAAGTGGTCGCTCCTTGCTATTTAGAACTTCTCCAATAGAATGGATTTGTTCTGAAGATATTTTTGTCATTCTGAGAAAGAATGTAGAATTGCAAAGACAAATTCGTCGAATTAAAAAGTTGTAAAATTTGAAATGTGTTTCGTAGTTGATTATTTTGACAGATGCATCTGTTCGTATATTTCTCTGACAGTTAAATTAGCTTCGTTCAGTGAAGCTTTTCTATTCAATGCTCGGAATAAAAAAGTCAAAGCTTACTCCGAGTCCACACGAGCCAGTACTGGCGAGCGATTTGCAATACACAAAAAGTTTTTCACTTTCCCATTCAAACTTAAGCAACTTTCTCGGCAAACTGGTATGGAATATTGAATTATTTGATCATTAGTGTGACGTTCACATTCACAAATAGAATGTTGTTTCGGAGGCGTGAGCTTTTAAGCGCAATTAAATAAATAAATTCGGTGGTGCAACAGCTCGAAGTGAACCAGGACCTATAGTGAATTACAATTCTCAACCATTCCTGTGTGCGTGTTACCAGGAAGAGTAAGTAAATATAAATAAAATGTCAAATTTCAAAACTTCCAGGCGCGCTGCTCATCAAGTGGTGCACCGCCTACGTCACTGCAAACATTAACATACAAATAACAATTTGATAAGCAGTGATGTAGAAAACTTCCTTGCAGTACTTGACTGTGTGATATGTCGGCGTAAATAATACAGGGTGGGTCCACTAGTAGTGGTTTCCTTTTATTTTAAATCATAGGTTGTGTTGACACTGACAGCTGTTCCCGCTCGAAACCTTGACAGAAAGACAGTATCATACCACCGTGGATATGAGTTTGAAAAGAGGATTTGACCGAAATGAAGCACCCACCGCTCCTGCTGTACGCAAATTTGTGAGACTGGTATGCTAGTGGACAACACTTATGTTAACCGTCGTCGTTCCGTCTTATTACCAACGCAAGTGGATGGTTTAGTATTGTAAGGTAGGAAATTATCAGTTTTGTAGAATTTAAATAAATTGAACGCTAATGATTTAGGGTTCGGTGCTTATGATTGAAGGTCATCGACAAAGCCGGTGCCGCCATATATTTTTGGCCGTGTCATCTGAATTGCCCTAATCACCGAAAATGGATTTTCCCGTCTGATTAAAATTATTACCGAGTAGTAGGATGTTTGTTGAAAATTTACTTTTTAATATTTTTTGGTTTCAAAATATTAAATACATCAACCTTATAAGCGCAACTATTTGTGTGGAAACCTCTATAGAGTGCTCTTAGGCAAGCTCGGCTTTATAAGGCTTTTGGTCTTGGTCAGGGGTCAAGGGCGACACTGAACTCGATTCCAAATTTCGTTCTCGACGAGTAACCTCTGGGGCCTGTTTCTCAAATCATACACATAATACATTGTATGATATTGACAGTTCTGCTGTATGATTTCTGTTTCTCAGATTTGTTGTATGATCCGCTGTCATACAACAATGTATGACCGAAGATTACACTGGAAATATTGGAATGTTGTATGATTCTGTTTCTCAGAAATTTATCATACACATCATACAGCAAATTAACCTACAAATTTTCATACATTTAATACAACACAAAATTCTGTTGTAAACTGCATGTACAACATGAAAAGGAAATATACAAAAGTTAGTATTTTTTGAACTAATAAAATTATAACAATTTTGAATTAATTTTCATTGTTTTCTTTTCTACAGTCGTCAAAAGAACAAACAATTCTAGTGTGCAGTCATTTCTTTGAAAACAAGACATTTTATTTGTGGAAAGTTCACTGGCTTGAAACTCACAAATCCAAATTATCTCATAGTTTAACAAGAGAATTTGATGTTTGAAGTGAAATCCACCTAGAAGACTCAAAATAAATAGAACCCTCAGCCTTAAGCCATGAAGCTAGTGCTGTTAGTTTTTTAAAATTAATTTGTTCATTTATGAACCATCGAAGCATTTTTCTGATTCTTTCAAGAATTTTAATTTTGTAATCAACTATTATCATAATCAATTACAGTTATTAATTTATTAATGAATATAGTAATTCCATAGTTTTATACATAAATTATCTCCCATATTACTTTTAAATTAGTAAAACTTTAATTTTCTTATCTAACAATTAACTTTTTTCTTTCGCAAGAAAACAAAGTTGAGATTTATATTAACCTAACACTCAAATAATAATGAAATGTCAGAATCATACACATCATACAACAATACAAATATCATACAACACTTCCAGTGAAATCTGAGAAACAGAAAATTGTATGATGTGTATGATGTATGAAAATGTTGTATGTTGTATGAAATGTATGATGTGTATGATCTGAGAAACAGGCCCCTGGTAAGCGCCATTAGCCGTGTTTTTTTGGAAAAGTTATCCGTAGTACAGTACGATTTTATATGAATAACAAATACAACATCCACAGTAGGATTACTGCCGATACTCGAATAAACGTCAAATCTCTACCCGCAGCAGGATTTCACTTCTCCTTTTATCAGCAGTGATCCTACTGCGGATGTTGTATTTGTTATTCGTATAAAATCCTACTGTACTACGGATAACTTTTTCAAAAAAACACGGCTATTGTCTGTTATTATAGTGACGTGCCACCCCAAGAGAGATACAAAAGTCCTGAAACCTTTTGATATTTTGAAATGAGCTGAAATATTTCTTTTTCTTGTTTTATTTTTCTAAAATTTTTATTACGACTTTCATTGGTAACTATTGCCTTCTTTTATTATACCAGATGTAATTATTTATTTGAATTGATTGCTGTCATAAAATTGCGTTGTAAGCCCCGATAAAAAATGGATTTTTGTGGAACTCCTACATTTTCCTAGGATTTGAAATTTTCAGGGAGTGGAAGAGGCGTGCGAGCACTGAACGCAGTGAAGTGATGGAGCGTAGGTTTCTCGCGTATAAGGGGAATCTGCAACCATCGTGGCTACACAGATTCCAGGAGTGCCGAGGGTAAGCCCGTTCACAATTACACTTTTTTTTTGCAGGGAGTTTAGATTAAGCGATGAAGCAAGTCTCCCCCGCCAACATACCGCTCCTCCTTCCGCTGAACATTCGGACATTTTTTCCTATTTCCTTTGATTCTCGTTTCCGATTTTTACTTTTCGAAGCAACCAAATAATAGTTCCGCTTCCACCCTGATCCAGGGTTCCTTCCTGACTCCTTTTCATTCCTGTTACTGTTTCCTACGCCTAGGTTCTCATCCATTATCATCTCCCGTTACAATTTATAAAAATGTATCTAATTTATTTTTTTTGTTCAAGTTTATGTTAGACCAAGAGAAAATAGATCTGATTAAAAAAAGGGAAATTTTGTAAGACAAATTTAAAAACCAACGATAAAGCTTAAAATACCAAATTCTAGTTCATCATACAGCAAATTTGTCAAGCAATGCCGGGATGATGATGAGAATGAACGGGCAGACGAGCTGGCCAGGCAAGGATCAACCGTTCATAACTCACTTGCGGAAAGAGTCAAAGTTCCACTCGGAGCTATGAAGGGCAAAATTCTCTCAATTTTTCTTAGCGAATCAAACAATAGATGAAACAGTTTAACTAACTGTATATATCTAGCCCACTTATAATCAATCCCGAACAATTTATCTGATATGCAGACCCAGGCAGGACATAGAGCCAGGATCGTAGCTATCTGTAGCGGACATTGGCCAATAGGAGAGCATGCAGCGAAGTTAGACATTCCTCATAACACTCTCTATCACACAACCAGCGGACAAAGGAAACAATCCTCCACTTCCTCTGTAAGTGTCCTGTTCTGTTTTTTTATAACATTGACAAACTTTCCGATATGAATGACTTGATCTCTTTTTTCAATGCAATGAAAAGACTCCTTAGATCTAGAGCTAGCGACCTGAGGGTTATGACGGTGGCTTACCGTGCGAGGGATTGGATAATCACTCAATCGGATTGGATACTTTTTAAGTATCAATCACCAAGCTGCCTAACTTGGCACAGTGTAGATGGTGTCGGATGAGTGTGGTGGTCCGGCTGAGTGATTGATCCAATTTCCGGACGATTGTGAAAAAGCAAACACAATAAGAGTCATTAAAACCTACTAGATCCATATTTCTGAACTTAATTCAAACTAGAATACTCCGTGATAATGTCCGCAATTTCTCATATCAATTCCATCCACAGGTTTATACGAGTTATGGTATCAAAATAACGTACTTCAGAGCTAATTGGGGCACAGGTCTAGACTGCCGGTTGTCGCCATTCCTACCTTTGTAGTATATATGAATTTTTTTTAAACTTTTTCTAAAAATAATTTGGTATGCCGATTTTAAGTTTTCGATTACGATGGAATTCCTTAGAGGGTCAATTATTTTTGATCAAAGAAATGGTTTTATGACAGGAACCGTTAATAACATTTTTTCTTAAAGTTCACATATTTTATTTATCAAAATCATTTGAAGCATTTTCGAGACTCATTAGACTTTTAATAACGGCTATATGGTAGGTCCTGTTATGTCGATTTCCTTTACACACTAGGGATTTTAGGGATTGCGATCCCTTGTCAAATTTTGACTTTTACGACAGATTTTACGTTCCTTCACACCAAAAAAATCGATTTTTTTTGACAGAGATCAAATCCTTCGAATCCGTATTTGAAGGGGGATTTACATGTATACGAAATACGCACACTAAGGCCGGTATTCACCGAGCGCTCATAACTTAAGAAGCTCATAAACCTATTCACCAAGCAATATTAGTGAAGATCTACGAGCGCTCTTAAAAGTTAGGAGTGGTCAGGACCACGAGCGCTCTCTTCGAAAGTTTGTTCGCTTGTGCGTGTGCCACGCACGCATTTGACTCGAATCCATGTGAGCAATGCCAAGTAGAAGAGTATCCATTTGCTGTCAAGACCAACATTCCACAACATTTCACAGTTTGGGTATGCCTGAACAAGAGAGAGTGGCTCTCATTTTCGAACTTCGAAAAACACTTGCGAGTGGTTGGTGAATACCCCACAGAAATTTCAAGTTAAGAGCCTCGTAAAGTTAAGAGCCGTTTAGGAGCGCTCGGTGAATACGAGCCTAAAAAGACAAAATTTGACAAGGGATCGATATCCCTAAAATCCCTAGTGTGTAAAGGAAATCGACATAAAAAGACAAAATTTGACAAGGGATCGAAATCCCTAAAATCCCTAGTGTGTAAAGGAAATCGACATTAGTTTTGCAGTGAAAAAAATTCAATTCCAATTTTTTTCGAAAATTTTATATGCAATATTATTTCAAAATCTAAAGAGCTCCTGTATAACAATTTTCATCGAAATTAGTAGAGCCGTTAAAGAGAGTCTTAAATAAATTTCTCGATATATGTATGTATGTACATAAGACAGGTACCGTTAGTTATACCAAGTTTGAAGAAAATCTCTTCAACGGCTTAGGCCGTAGGTCAACTTTGATGAAAGTCTTGAGTTCGATTGTTTTTCCAAATGCAATGTTGCGAGGCAAGAGGAACGGAGGATTGTTGGTTTTAGGGATAGGTAGGAAAAAGGATAGGATAGGAAAATGGAAAAGGAAGAGGTCAGAAAAAGGATGGAATGTCAAATTTCAGGGGGCGCGGCCTGCTTGCTACGCACGGCAGTTAGCTCGTCGGACGGGGGGGGATCTTGCCCCTGAAATTCAACCTCACCTACAACAAAAAACACAAATCAGGCCAGAGAAAATTATCAAACGACAGCGGACGGACTATCACCACACCAAGGCGCTGCTGGTGGCGTTGCAGCGTGGCCTTAACCCACCCAACCTGGAAATCGGCGGCCTTGTTTAGATTTCCCCAAGATCTTAACGAAATCTATTAGTTTCTGGTCACCCCTTCAAAAACCTCGTTCAGCGATCCATCGGCACCCCTGAAATAAATTTAAATCAAGCAATCATGTTCCCCGTATGGAAACAAACCAAACACAAGTTTCTTTTTTTCTTTTCATTTAACTTTTAGACTAAGTTTATTACAATTATGTTTATCTATTACAAACGCTAATTTATACTAACTGAAATGCTTCCTCTAATTGTATCCCGCGATCCACCAACAAAAGAAAACGAAATAAAGGCGAACCTTTAAAAAAAATCAACAAACCATAAACACCTACCTAAAAGAGCTCTCTTAAGTCGTTCGTTTCGGATATCAAAATTCTATTTATGTCCGTTAGTATATGTACTTAAAAGCCAGTCGGAACACAAAAAGGGAAGTTTACAATTTTTGAAAGTGAATTTTAGGTCTTTTATTACATCTGGATTTTTTTGTTTTTTTTGTTTCGATTATATTTGTACCTATAAGTATATATCTATTTCTTATGGTATCAATAAGTATTCATTTCTCACATATTTATTCCTTTTTTTTTTTGTTTGTTTGGCTTCAATTATTTTAATTAGGTTTTAGATAGCTTTAAGTAGGTTTCTTTTGCTTTATATGGCTTTAACTATTAGTATATTACTAAAATTGTTTTGAACTAGCTTGGAATGTGTTTAAATTCGGTTACTTGAATTGTTTGAAATATTTTATACTAGGATTGTTTTCTTTTTTATAATTTTTTTTTGTAACCACATAGCTTCAAGAATCTTTAAGTAGGTCTTAATAATTTTTTTTTCTTTTTTTTTTTCTTATTAAGTATTTGTAAAAAGGTTTACTTTGTAATAAAAATTTGTTTTATAAAATTTTGTCTTCTTTCTTGTTATTATTCTTGACTTTTTCTTGACTAGGTGGGACTCACGTGACCTTATTCGAAAGGGGTAATTTGGTCGGTATCCTCCACAACTGAGAATTCGGGCCAACAGTCCTTAGAAGCTGAGACTTGGTGCTGCTTAAGAGGTGATCGGGACGAAAACATTGTTGGCCTGTATCTATCCAGAATTGCGGCCAGCACAAAATCAGTGGAACTCGATGTTCGTACGGTGGTACCGAGTCCCCCACAACTCGTTGACGGTCTCTATGATTTCGTCTACGACCGCTCGAAATCACCTAATTAAACATATCTTCCATCAGAGCCAAACCACAAACCACATTTCACCATTTTAACTCACCCTTATGAATTAATTTTATACAGTAGTTATTTATATTTTCCACACCGACGTAGCCTTTTTCCGAATCGTACTAACATTTAACCGCAACACCCTATCTGGTAATTATATTTCTAATTATAATTTTACTTTCCTTTTTTTTTTCTTTCTTTAACTCTTTAGGACACTGACACGGGCCGAAACTTTACAACACTTGGCTAGTTTCGATGTATTACGAAGTAACCAAACACCTCTTATGCTTGTGGATTCTAGATAACAACTAATTCGTCGGATAACATATAAAACATACGACTGACATTTGTCTATCCAGCTCCAGAAGAACAGCTATTTCTGCAATTGGTATTTACCGTAGAAACCTCACGCCACTGGTTTTTCTAACAATTATTGAAATTGACATTTGACAAGCCTTATTCATCATGCACTGCCGGTTTACTCAAGGTAAATAATACATATACATATTCATTATTCATATTTGCCTTATTGTTTTCGTTTCATTTAAATGCCCTTTTTTTCCATTTTTTCAGCTCAGCCTCTTAATGTGAACGAGGTGCCCACAACAGCAAATCTTGCCCTATAGTACCTATGTATATTGCAAGTAAAAATAAAAACAACATTTTTAAATAAAGAACCAATATTTATTCCTTCGCGACATGAGCATCATACAAAATTCGCTTCTCGACCACTGAACGTGCACGCTTCGGGGGCTTAACCAATTCAGTTTCATCCATTGGCTGAATAATGTGTCCCCTTCTTGTAATAACCGCTGGCTTGGTCAACACTCGAAAAGCTGTCTCCGGAATGAAGTTTCTTCCAACTGGGGCTCTTATACTAGCTTCATAATCCTTAACACTTGTGAATGGAAATGGTATGTCCGAAACTAAATGTTCTCTTAACTTTTTGTTATTTACATTTTCATTGATACGAACTCGACTCTTATTGCCATCATCGACGTTCTGTTGACCGGTCTTTGCAAAATCCAGCACCAATTTATTTTTTATCCGTTCTGATTTCTGTGAAATGCCGGTGCCAGCCCATGAGCCCCAGCCAGGCATTGTCAGAGTTATTCGATCAGCTAAAGCATTTTTCTCTGCGTTCTTATCTCTTCCAAAATCAGCAATTATGTCATCGTCCTCGAATGCATCATTGATGGTTGCCTGTCGGTCAATTGCAACTCCTTCGTCTTCATTATCAAAGTCCACATCTTCATCACAATAAGTTAAATCAGCAAGAGATGTTTTCAGAAGCTTTGGCTTAACATCGGCGAAGTTGTCGTGCTTTATGGTATCCACACTTGGGCCTTCCTTTGGAGGAACGACACCAGTTGCTGGTTTAGCCGGAAGAACGGGCTCCGAGCCATTTGCAGTCTCTAGCAGTTGCTCATCGATCTCTAAGCGTAGGTTTTGTTTTTTGAATTTCAAATCTTCAAAGCTCTTCAACTCATTCTTTTCTCTTACTGGGCGCGCTTTCTTTTGAGTTTTTTTGATAGCTTGTTTTTCAAGTCGCTTTTGAAGATGTAGTTGTTTTTTCGTGCATTTTTGCAAGACGTTATCTTCGGCCTTATCAAACAGTTTATCGATGCTGTAAATATCTCCCTCGTTGTCTATATATTTGACATCTTCAACTAGCCAACCATTCTCTATAACTGGACCAGAAGCAAGTTTTTTTTTATTTTTTCTGCTGTTCTTTTTTTTTATTGTTTTATGAGCGCTGCTATTGGTCTCTTTTCGCTCTAAATTTTGGGACTCCGTTTTTGCTGCCTTGTTAGTGTTTGAATTTTGGATTTCTTTCTGTTCTATTATCCCAGAAGTTTCCTCGAATTCCTTGCCGATGCCTGAATCCTCGGCCAGAATGGCGTGATGATTTTTAAGCTTTTCTTCATTTTCTTTACGATCCATCCAGTACTTCCTGTATCCAACAGCAACAGCATCCTCCGTTTTAAAAGCGCCATTTTTTCCATTAGCCTGCATCCAAGGATTTGATTTATCTTCAAAATCAAAACCTACCGCACTGTCTAATTTCTCGTCGTCCTCGTCTTCTGAGACATCCTTCTTCTCTGTCAACTGTCGACTCAAAGCCAACTGTTCTGACAAGTCTTTCTGTACGTCCCTGTTGTACTTTGCCTTCACAAGGTTGTTTTTAGCCCACGTTCCAGTATTTTTGTGCCTTAAATTGGCACGTTCTAAAATACGGTTTTTCTCCAAGCTTTGGAGTTTCTCCAATGCAGCTTCAGGATCTAGCTTCTGCAAAGTTTCGAAATCCTTGAGCTGTTCTTTAAGTTTTTGTTGCTTTAGTAATCTGTGGTACTTCTTAGATTTAATCTTATTTTGTAACCTTAACTTGGCCGATTTTTGAGATTGACGCATTTTCAAGTAAAGCAATTCTTGGCGACGTTTTTTGATTTCATCTTTTGTCGCCAGCATTTGCTCCTTGAGTAAATCAGCATCCGAAATCTCATCTTGTTTCTCACCCTTCAGAGCCCGTAGTTTCGCTTCTGCTTCTTCAAATGCGATTTGTAACTCCGATTTTAAAGACAACTGCAGTGGTTTTTTCAACCTAGCGGTGTTTATATACACTGTCTCAGAATCTAAGGGAAATGTTTGAGTTTCGGCAGATTGAAATTGAGCCACGACCGCATCCCAACGTTGCAATTCTTTTTTGGTTTTGTCGTAGTTTATGGAACGCATCAAACGATCAGCTTGGGGCTTTTCCATGGGTTTGGGTAGTACCTTACCCGTGCTGGCGACATTTCTCAACTCCTTTCCCACATTTACATGTTTGCTAGTTCCTTTCAGGGTTTTGACAAGGTCCACAACACTCACAGGGCTTTTCGATGGGAGTATTTGTTTGGGTAGTTCAACACGGGGTTTCATTAAGTCGAATTCATTTGCATTTGTCGATGGTTCTTTGCGAGAAACTTTTTTTATGTGTTGGATTTTGCTGAGGTTGCTGACGGCTTGCAGAAGTTTATTGTGGTTTTTGGAGACTGGTTCGTCATCCGAGGAGTAGTTATAATCTGATTCAGGCATTTTAATTATTAATAAAAATGAAAATTATGTGCAATTTCCTAGATGTGTGGTGGTTGATTTTTTGTCGGTTTGACATGTGCTCCAGAAGCAACGCTTAAATTGATAGAAATGTAAATAAACCAAATTACAAAATGATTGCAGAGGGAAAATATTGAAGTATCAAGTATTTTTTTAATATAATAAATAATATAACATATAATAAATACCTTAATTATGTTTAACAAAATGTTAATTGAACAAAATTATATTTAAAGTACAAAATTTGATAAGATTCGCTGACATATATTTTGACAGATGGCTCTTCTATCTTCTTCTTCCTCTTCGGATAAAAACCTGTTTGCTCCACGAACGAATAAATCTTTTCGGTTCGTTTGATTTAACATTTTTTAATAGGTGCGTTTTATTATCCACAAATCTATCTGGATCCGGATCTGAATCTCCACTTGAAAATAAAACGATACGGATCTTAGTCCCCTATTACACGATGTCTCACGAGACGAGGCTCACATAAGTGTGAAAAAGAAAGCAGATTTGAGGAAATGAGATGCACAAAAATATTCCCGGTGAGTACCGGGCTGATTTTTAGTAGTCTCATTTTGACGTTTCTTTTTCTCATATTCGTTTTATGTTGTGTTGTGCATTAAAAAATACGAACAACTGGCAAATTTGAGACATGAGTCTCATGAGACATGAGTCAACGTGTAATAGCTTTTGCCTCACGGGATACAAATTTAAAAGGAAAGTCAAAAATGAGACATGTCTCATGAGGCAACGTGTAATAGGGGACTTAGTGACAGCAGTGTCAAGCCTAGTACGCAGATCGAGACAAGACAAATTTTATCTCTACAATTTTAATCTCTACAAAACTTTTCCAAATCTCGCGCAAAAGTTTGAAGTTGGAGAATTAAAAAATAATTTAATGTGTTTTGTTGTATATCTCTGGAACGGGTTGTCTTACAAAAATCGTTCATACCTTTTTGGAATCTCCTCTCGATGCTTTCAAGAGAAGCATCAGCACTTTTTACATAAAACCAGTTTTGGCAAAAATCACTTTTGGCTGTCAAAATTTGTCCCGCAAAATAATGCTTGTATCATTCTTTTTCCTGGCAAA
Organism: Philhelius festivus; assembly: GCA_963931855.1. Classification (NCBI taxonomy): domain Eukaryota; kingdom Metazoa; phylum Arthropoda; class Insecta; order Diptera; family Syrphidae; genus Philhelius; species Philhelius festivus. The sequence continues at coordinate 57,090,695 of OZ007555.1, read as the reverse complement.
ATTTAGTGGAGACATTTTGTAGAGCAATTCAGAATAGTATGAATTTTGCGCGCGAAATGCGTACTGCTCGGAAAAATATCCGAGACAAAATTTGTCCCAGGAAAAAAAATGTATGGGAGACAAAATTTTTCCCGATCTGCGTACTAGGCTTTATAAGTCCGTCTCTTTTTATCCTTGGGTTTGTAAATTTTCAATTATTTCTTGTCTTTTTTCTTTACACTATATCTTACACTACCTTACCATAAAAAGCCATCTACTCGCCAGTGTAACAACTGATTTTTGGATCTTTGAAACAGATCCCGATAGAAAACAGGATCCTAAATTGTTTTTGTAATACATGTTAAAACTTAATCCAGATCCGGATCCAGATAGATTTGTGTATAATAAAACGCACCTAATGATAAAAATTTCTTAAGTCAGGTCAAACAAAAAACACCAGTTGGCATAATTTCAGAACATCTATGAAAACAAAAAATGAAAAAATGAAAAAAAAAATTATATAGAACTTAATGCATGACATGCAGCTGCAAGTGGATTAGTAAAAAAGTCATATTTATAGATTGGCAGCCATATTTATAAACTCATTATAGTGAGTACATAAGGCTATGCAACCCTTATAATGCCTCTAAACGCAAAATCGTTATTTATAAAACTTATGTGACGTTGAATAGGGGCATTATAAGCTAAACGCGTTTGGAGGTTGAATAGTGCCTACATAAGGACATTTTAGTATTGAACTGTCACATTCACTTTGACATCACATTGAATTATAAAGATTATCAACAAAAAAAATGCCTTTGACTTAATATTGAAACTAAAACTTTGTGTTATTTTTATTTATTGAAACAAAAATGTTATACTAATATATTAAAAACAATTTGAATTGCAAATTGTTTAGAATTAAATAGATAAATATACTTGTTGGTGATGTCTCTCCATGCATCCTTCTTCATCCGGTGTGTTAGTGTTGTAATTATTATCTTCCATTATTGAATTTTATCCTCAAGAACTTGTCTGAGGAGTATTTCAGCTATAATGAAACGAATAACTATTTGATTTCCAATATTGTGCTAGAGATAATAACATACTTTATCTGATGAATCAAAGTTAATTGTTGGAATTGTTTTAGCTTTTAGTAGTTTAGTTTTTGTTTATTAAATTCGATAAACAGACAAGATGTTTTTTTTTTTTGTTTTTTGATAAACAGCTGAGTGTTATGAAGGCTAAATGTAATAGATTCTTACTTTTTGGTACTTTATTTGACACAAGCTCATTATAACTATGCAGGGTAGGCAAATGTTTTATAAATATGAATTTGCATAGCGGATGAATAAGTCCTTATGCATTGCATAACTATTCACGCGTTTAGGGAATTCTAATAAATACGGCTGTGGGTGTATGATTTGAGCAAAATCCTAATCTTTCCTTCAATCAAGCGAACTGCATTGAAATAGTGTATCAATACAAGATTGAAGATTGATCATGCATGTATTGGTTCATTTGCGTATAGTACCTTGAAGAAATGAGAACACAGAAGAAACTAAGTACAGATGAAAATAAAAAATAGTAGATATACAAAATGTGTACGATGAAATTAAGCCTAGTACGCAGATCGAGACAAGACAAATTGCATCTCTACAATTTTAATCTCTACATAACTTTTCCAAATCTCGCGCAAATGTTTTAAGTTGGAGAGAATAAATCTAATTTAATTTGTTTTTTAGTATATCTCTGGAACGGGTTGTCTTACAAAAGTCGTTCATATCTTTTTTGAATCTCCTCTTGATGTTTCTAAGAGAAGCATCAGCACCTTTTACATAAAACCAGCTTTGACAAAAATCACTTTCGGAAATACGGTGGCTGTCAAAATTTGTCCCGCAAAATAATGGTTGTATCATTCTTTTTCCTGGCAAAATTTAGTGGAGACATTTTGTACAGCAATGCCCAAAAGTATGAATTTTGCGTGCGAACTGCGTACTGTTCGGAAAAATATCCAAGACACAATTTGTCTCAGGAAAAAAAATGTATGGGAGACAAAATTTTTCCCGATCTGCGTACTAGGCTTATCTCTGGAACGGGTTGTCTTACAAAAGTCGTTCATACCTTTTTGGAATCTCTTGATGATCAAGACAAGCATCAGCACCTTTTACATAAAACTAGTTTTGACAAAAATCAATTTCGGAAATACGGTGGCTGTCAAAATTTGTCCCGCAAAATAATGCTTGTATCATTCTTTTTCCTGGCAAAATTTAGTGGAGACATTTCGAACAGCAATGCACAAAGGTATGAAGTTTGCGCGCGAACTGCGTACTGCTCGGAAAAATATCCAAGACAAAATATGTCCCAGGATACAAAATTTATGGGATACAAAATTTTTGCCTGATCTGCGTACTAGGCTTAAAGTAATGTTTATTCTTTTGTGACACATTTTTTTCTTGATTCAATTTTACCAATATTTTGAAATATTTTCGAAATGGGTATGTGTTAAAAGGCATATACTCTATATAATGCATCTATAAATAAGGCTTGAAATATTCATTAATTAAATTTATGTAACGATAAAAAGAGCTATTACAGGCTTAACGCGTTTTGAAGTTGAATAGTTTTTATATAAAAATATTCTAGTATAGAAGTGTCACTTTGACTCACAGATATAAAACCAAAATGTTTGTATTCTCCACTTTGCGAATCAAATAAATAATTATATATTTAACGTCGATTTCCTTTAGGCTAGCCGCGCACTAGCAATTTTTAGTTGCGAAACTGCTTGGTTCGAGCAACTAAAAAGTTTGTGTTTTGACACAAACTAAACGATTGCCTAAAATAAGTTCGCCATTTTATTGAACATATAATTATCTGCAAATTCACCGACATTCAACCAAACAGTTCATCTGTTTTCTATAAGTTACCAAACAGTTTCGCAACTAAAAGTTGCTAGTGCGCGGCTAGCCTTACACACTAGGAATTTCGAACCCTTGTTAATTTTTTTCTTTTGGTGTTCGTATTTCGTATACATGTAAAACCCTCTTCAAATACGGATTCGAAGAATTTGATCTCTGTCAAAAAAAATCGATTTTTTTTAGTGTGAAGGAACGTAAAATCTGTCAAGGGATTAAAATCTTAGCACAGAAATTGATTTCTCATATGTAAATGAAATCGACATAAATAAATTAATAACAGATTTTTTTTTACAGAATTGACAAATAGTCACAAAGAGAATCTGCTCGTATAGAAACGGCTATCTTTTACTCCCTATTTTTCAATCAATCAAACTCATCTTTTAAGATTCTTGCTCCGCCATCTATTTTCTCATAATCTTAACACATTTGCGTGCTGCACGGCTACCAACCATCCACAGAAATAAAAAAAAGCAAATAGAAAAAATGCCCGCCATTTGAAAATTTTCCATATTCAAAGCAAAGCAAAAAAAGAAAAGGTGAAGAAAAACTCGTCGCCGTCGTTCGTTGAAGTAGAGAAACACCACGGCAGCATACCAAAACGTGCATGCGAGTTTTTATAGCAACTTCAGTTTCAGTATAGGCAACAGCAAGCAAAACGTTTCGAAAAAGTATCTCATCATCATCGAATCGAAAATCTATTCGGCCTCAGAACAAGAAGCAAAAGCAAAGCAAGCAGTGAAATCTAAAATCTTTGTGTGTGCCAACGACAGTGTGTGAGCGCGAAAAAAAAAGAAAAAACAAAAAAGATCCAAAATTCTCGAGTTTTTCAAGTGATTTTTACAATTAACAAATTGAAAAAAGAAATTACAGGTACATTAATTGCAGCGCGCAATTTCATTTCCAATTGAATAACAATCTGCAATCAAAATCCAAACAAAAGTCGTGTGAAAATGTCGGACACTGGAAGCAATTGTGATAATAAAATACAACAAGAAGACGTAAACCTTGAGGAATCACAAGCCGAGGCGGTACCAGAAGTTGAAAATAAACCAGTTACACCCGTAAGCATTTTAAAAATAGTTAAATTCTCATCATATCATTGAAAGTTTGTACCGAAAAATGCATTTTTTTTTATTTTAATTTCCACCATTGCGCCGTTTTTTCGTCATCTATGTTCAATGGGAAGAAGAAAGATAAAGCGAAGCAATTGAATAAAATATAGGAAAAAAAACGTTGCGTGTTGCTGCGAGGGTTTATGCAATGGAAGCGCCATAAAAAAATGATAGTGGCGGCAGGCAGAGCGGCAGAGGTGGCATCTATGTAGTCGCGCAGAATATGCATGAAAATGTCGTTTCCTCGTTTGCCGCTTGTTACCTATCGTGCAGCGATTTAGATGGCGGGAGTGAGCTGCCAAGAGGCAAACTAAAGCAGCACAAGGCACAAGCCATTTTTCGAGAAATAACATTCGTTGCTCGTCGGTTGTTGTTTATCGTGTTTACTTTGAAGTGCTACGAGCTACGATCTACGAATGTCTGTAGAATCAGAAATGACGTTTGGGCTACAGTAAGTAGGAATTACTCCTGCAGTAGTAGCAACTGCGTCACTGCCTTGCACTTCCAAGGTATCTTATCATGGGTGATCGTGTCCATTGGAGTGAGAGAGTACAGAAGGGGTTATGTTATTATATTATTGCCTGCTTTGGTTATAACACTTCTTCAATAATAATTTGAGAAAAGATCACATCTACTTCATAAATTGTTGCAGCGTGGCTCCGCTAGTTATTTGGTAATTTAATTATTGATTCTTTCTTTTACGTGGAACTGGAAGCCGATTTTTTTTTTAAATATAGATTTAATTTCTATCGCACTCACACACTATTAAAAATGTAATAACGTGTTTAGTCGGACTTTTCTAATTGTGTTTTTTTATTATCTAAATTTTAGGTTAGAATTTGTTATTTGGTATTGTGTGGGTTCTTAATTTTGTTTTTGTAATAAGTATTGGCGATGACAGTTGAAGATAATTTTGACGTCATAATGATGACAGTTAAAAAGTTTGTATGTTTTCATATTTCAGTACAGTCTGATTCGATTGTGTAGGGTGAATCGTAAGGGAATAAGGGGTTATATTTTGAATGATTTTTTTTTATGAAATTGATTAGTGTCGTTTCTCTACAAACATAAATAAAATGATATAAAATAAAAATAAAAATGTAATAAGAATCCATATAAAAAAAACATAAAATGATAATTGTAAATTGGGAAATGAAAGTGAGTTTTTTCCTTTGCGATGTAGCTACCCTTATTTTTTAGTATTCAATTTTGTCTGTATTGTTGGTATAAGAATCATAATGAGAATGACTATGTAATAGACGTTTTTAATAAACCTTGACTTAAAATCACGCTAAATCTTAGCTCTAATATTTGTCTTCAAACAACCTAGCTACATTTTCTTATTTAAAAATAAATAAAGTAATTTATACCAAAGCGGGAATCGTTTACCACTTTAACTTTAAATTAATTAAAATTCCTATAATACATCTATTACAATTGTTTATAAAACTGTACATATGCATGTTTAGTCAGCAAATACCTATGTGAATTCGTCAGATTTGTAGTAACCTTTGGTATAAAAGTTATGTTGGAATCTCATGCCGGAGATCGGGGTTCGCTCCTCAGACGCTGCTACATGAAATAAAAAAAAAAAAAAACTAAATGTTTCTCAGGGGTATTGCCTCTTGCAAGGAAATGACAAATCCTAACAGAGTTATCTCCTGTAATGAAAAGTACTTCTAATCTTATTTCATTCGTAGTCGGTAGAAACTTGCAGGGGTATCATTCCTAAAGACAACAAGCAGACAAATGTTTGAGAATTCTCTACGGGCCGTGCTCTTTAGTTTTTGTTATTTGTAAGATTAACAATTAATCTAATTCCTTTTTTAGTCTTAATCATTACATGTTGTTCAGGCATAACACTAACAACATGTGATTGAGTTAAACTAGTATGCCCAACAAGGATGAATACGAATAAAATAATGCGAATTATAAGGGACATAGAAATAAGACACGGCATTTCTCCGCATTAGTTCAGCCGTCATCCCTGTAGATAAAAATTTGAGACAACCACCTTCATTCTCAGAACATCGTGCCACACATCTTTCCTATCCTCTTTTCTCTTCCTTAACTTCACGCCCGCGCTGTGTTGAAACATTTAAAGGGTAATTATAATTATAATTAGATTATGAAAAAAAAAAACCTAACGTAGGGTGTCGGAATTTGATTGTTTGGCCGTATTTCAAGCGATGTGGGGGGCCTGTCGTCAATATTAATTGAGCCAATTGGACATTGTACATTAGATTCCCGGCAACACTCTCTTACCGCTTCAACCAGTTCACTGGAACGTATTGTGAATTGATGAACGGCATATGGACGATCTCCTACTGTTTCGACCTTAACAAAATTCGACACCAAACGACGAATTGTGTTCGTCAGTTGGTACTGGTTGGCAACAATATTTTTGACGATATGCACGTTGAAAAGTTTTTTTTTTTAATATACTGCGTCACTATTTTGTCGCGTTTTTGGATGTAAAGCGATTCATAGTGAAAATGATACTGAATTGGCGTTTCAAAAACATGTCTACTTAACTTAATCGTTTGATAAATGTCAAAGTAATTGAAAGTTTTCATGCCGACATAAAAGATAACGAACTTATTTTAATATGCATACTTATGTTTTTTTTTGTTTCAGGTAAAACGAACTCCATCTAAACGTCTTTCAGCTGTTGAGCGTGCTCAACGTGAAAGTGAAGAGCTTGTTAAAACTCTTGGTGGTAGTCTGGATATTGAGGGTGGTCGCAAGACACGTTCTAGTACAAGAGGTACACCATCAAGGTCAAATGTAGTTCATACTCCTCCACCCACCAAGAGATCACGGGGCACCACAGCAACACCAAAACGTGGTCGAGGCAGGAAACTAGAAACTGCAATCGAAGATGATGTAAAAGTAAGATATCTATTAAATAATTCAAATGATTTTTTTTAACAAAAAATTTCATTATCTACAAACAATTTTAGACAAGCCCTGAAAAAGCTCCATCAGAGCCGGAATCAAATCATGAAGAAAGCGAAAGTACTGCAGTGGATACAGCAAAGGAAAAAGACGAAGACGATAAGTCAGAGATAACTGAAACCACATCGGAAGTTACCGAAGAAAAACTATCTCCAGCGAAACAAGCCGATAAACCTGAAGCTATGGAGGTTGATGGCGTTTGCAAAGAAAATGCAACAGAATCTGAACAAGCAGATGAGAGTGCGCAAAATAAAAGCGACTCAGCTTCAAAACCAATTGACGATGATTTAGAGAAATCTGACAAGGTTGTTAACGAAGCTCTCGAGAGTTCAAATACTTCTGAAGAAAAAGCTGATCCGCCATTATCAAAGGATGAAGAAAAGAACGCCCCTTTGGATAATGAAAGTGTTGACACCACACATGAAAACAATGTGAAAGGAAACGATATAAAGGTGATTTCGAACTCACTTCCGGCTGAAGTTTCTCTGCCGACCCCAACACCAGCTACACAAGTATCAGTAGCGGGCAATGAACATAAAGCTGAAAGTAATGATTTATGTAAGTTAACTTTATAGTTAAAATAAAATTTGTGTTTCGTAACTTTGTGTTGTGCTAATTTTGGCTTTCTGTTGACTTATTTTCTATATTCGATTAGGAATGTTCGTTTATATATCATAAATCATAAGCCAAAAATTCATCGCTGAATAAAACATGACCAAGACGTTGCCGAATAATCTTTTTGCAATAAGTAATTATAATGGCGCAAAACTTCAAATATTAACTTCTAATTCTAATTCTAATTTTTTATTAAATTTCCTTGATCTTGACCTTCAAAAAACGTAAATAAAGTTTTTGTAAAAAAAATCTTTGCTGGGAAACATTTTTACATACAACCGGCAGGTGACTGATAGAACAGAATACTCAGTACAACGCCAATTTACAGACAAGGCTAATATTGAACTCCACTAAGCTTGCTTATAACGATTTATCGCTTTGTTTATTTGAAGCTGTTCACCTCCAAGTTCTTAAGTAGGTGCATTGTATGGGTGATCACCGAGTTTTTAATTCATAAATCAACCAATTAGAAATAGAATCAACAAAATAAGAATTGAGCCAGCTTTATTAACCCATTACCTGCCACTGTACGCAATTGAGTACAGTAATTTGTTAAATTTCAACTGGATTGTTTTTTTTTTTTAAATGGGCTTTGATTTTCATTTCTTTCGATTGGAAAGCAATTACTGACATGTGCTTTGATACTGGCAGTGAATTTGTCGAGATTGAAAAGCATTTTCAAGTTTTTTCATGAACTTTTGTGTCGAGCATTTCTTGTTTGAAGCAATTTGGTGACTTTGCGAAAGTAAAATGTTAGTAAAAATTTAAACTTTTGAATAACATTTGAATGATGGATTCTATTCTTTAGATTTTGTATCTAGAAAAAACATTGCGTTTAAATTACAAATAAACATTTTTTTCTTCCGCATGGTAAGTCGTGAATAAAAGTGGTGTACTCAATTGAGTACACTGGCGAATGGCGAATGCGAAATTTTGTTCTCACTGGATTTGCAGAGAAATGTCTTTTTCAACTATAAACTGCGGTAGCATTTATGGCAGGCGCTTTCCTAACCTCTACATGGCTGTTAAAAATATTAAAGATGATGGAAATGTGATAGATATAGTGGTTATTCCACCAGTTGTTGATATCCAAACAGACGAGGTCATGACCAGGAATGACCTTATGGCTACTTTACGTAGAGAAGGATTTCGTGCAACAGGTACGATTTGGCACAATAGAACGAAAAAATGTCCACTAAAATCCTTGAAAACGGTAATGAAAGCAAATTTTGGTTGCTTTCATCACAAATTTGACAAAAACAATAATATCTTGTTCGTTCTTTGGAAAGATAATGCTGTTGTAACCGTTGCAACAAACTACGACAACTTGAAACCACTAGTCAAGAGATGGTCATTAACAGAAAAAGAAAAAGTTGTCATTCCTCAGCCAAAGCATCCAGTTGCATACAACAAAGACATGGGTCGTGTCGACCTTCATGACCAATTTGTGAACAACTACCGCATAAAAATAAAGGGTAAAAAATGGTGGTGGCCATTATTCACACATGCTAAACTCAATGGCAGTGAATGCTTAGGAACTCCATTGTCTGAAAAACAAAGAAAACCGGAATCTCCTTTCATTTGTTAAGACCACAGCCAGAACTTATTTACGCTCAGAGTCGTCAAAAAAGCTCCAAATAAGCCAAGTGTACTAGAAAGTGTTGTTCGCAGCAATGGAGATCATTTCTTCCAAAAAAATAAAAAAATCAACTACGGTGCCACATTTGTCACAGCAGAGTTCGATAGATTTGTGAACGGTGTCAAACCGCTCTTTGCATCGAAAAAGAATGCTTTAAAATTTTTCATAATTATTAAGAGAATGTACCCATATCTGGCCAGTGTACTCAATTGATTACCCCTCTAATTACCAAACTTGAAAAAAATTAAAAAAAAAATTGTATTTTTGTGCAAATATAAACCTCAATAAACAGCATTTGAAAGATTTCTTATACATATATCTCTATTTGGCCTTTAATGGGTTGAAGAAATAATTTTTTTAAACTCGTTCTTGGCCTAGGAAAGCGTTCGAAGTGTTTTTATGCTCCGAATTTGCAGCAGAATTGCCTTTTAGCCAAAGCTACCTATTCAGCCTTATTGTGAGTTTCGCCCGGAAAACATTTCCTCCGAAACATTTTTGTTCCCCCGAAATTTTAAAAGCTATTGTGAGTTTCGCCCGAATGAAAATTTCACTTCGAATCAGGAGTGACAGTTCGAAAAATAGGCACGTTCAGAAAAGTGAGGCCCGCAATAAATTCTCACTCCACTGTGATGGAAACGGAGAATGAAATGCAACCTCCAAATTCTCTGTTAACTAAAATAGTAATATAATTGAATTTGGGACATCAGTTATTTGTCGAAATTACTTGCAATAGAGATAAAATTGTGGCTACGCTAGAAGTGCCACTCATTGTGGCTCCTAATTTTGAATTGGATTATCTGAAACGAAATAATTTGTACACCTATTTTTAAACAGCGGACTTATCGCGTTCGGAAAATGAACAGACCTTCTTGTGAGTTTGAACAAACATATGTTTGTTTTGACAATTGTTAAATAAGGATTTCAGGAATTCAAATAAATTGTTATTTTATAATAAAGAAAGGATAATAGATAGCATAGTGCAACATATCATGTCTGAGGAAAAACAAATGTTTGAGCTTGAGCTTTGAGCGAGCACTTCGAAGGAATTTGAGGGATTACGCATTCTGTACCAAAAAAAGCAACCCAACAAAACAACACAATACAATATTCTCTCTTTTCAGTTTTATCTGAATAACTAAAATTTGATATATTTTTGTTGTCTTATAAACAATAAAATAAACAATGCATTAACTTAATCAATGATGGACCTCTCGCCTTCAGAATCTATTGATAAAATCCGATAAAAGTTGACCAGCTCGATATCGAACTTTTACCTGTTATCTGCAGCATTATTCGTGGTGTGGAAAAGGATCCTCTCGATAACGCAGCCAAGCAAAGAGAATCTCAGGAGTGTAGTCAAAAGATCTGAGAGCTTCAAAAACGTTTCGAAAGTGCTCGCAATTAAATCAAATAATGGCCAGGCACAAATTATAACAACTTCAGAAGCTACAGCTTCTCAAGAGTCAACTCCATCTGAAACAGCAGTTGATTAGAAAATATAAGAATATACAATTTTAGAAAATGGTTCTCCGAATTCTCTTTCAACATCTGGCCAACAATGAGCAGCTCATTCAGAAAATGTCCGAAAGCTATCCAATGAGAAGAGCTGCCCAGCTGGTTGTTGCAATGATGTACAAGTCGAAGAGCATAGCTGATCGACGTGGTTTGACTGATATCACCCCGGAGAAATTTAAGGAGTTTGTTAGGGCGTTCAATAAATCTGAAGCAAGAGATCGAAGACGTAAAGGAAGAGCTTAAAAGGAAAAAATGATATGTTAGGAAGCCCAAAATAGAAACTTTGTTAATAAACATTACATAAGCAATATTAATCCTTTGGAGATGCGTGAATGTGAAAAGGAATTAATCCTTATTTTTTTTCCAAATCTCATCAGTACTACTGGCAGAGGGTTTCTTTGCAGAGTGTGGGTACCAATAAGGAGTTGGCAAAGACCACGATTTTGGTTTGGCACTTCTTCCAAAATTCGGCCACTTTCTCCCGATCTGCTTTAAGTGAAGCCCTCGGCAATTTCAGGATTCTCCTGCATTTTATTAAGCAGCATATCGCTTTGGTCTTTTCTTTATTGTTTTGCTCCTGCATTAAAAACATGAATTTTAAATTTTCTTATCTTAAAAAAATAAACAATCAACTTACATTTTCCGCCTTATTTTGCTCTCGTTCGCCTAATAAAAATAAGTGAAAATTATGGCTGTCAATGGCATATTATTCCGCCCGAAATAATAATTTCACTTTTCGGGTGAAACTCACAATAGGCGAAAAGTGAAATGTCAAATTTTCCGGGTGGAATGTTGTTGGGGCGAAACTCACAATAAGGCTGATTATTTAAGACAACTATGAATGGCTGCCTTATTAGTTGCGTTTAAGTAATATGAAAGTCATTTGAGTGGTTTTCCAGTTATATATGTATATCAAAATCAAATAACTGTTACTTTTGAATTGTGTCGTACATTTTGACCAAAAAAAGCTAATGCTAAAGAATTTGAAAAGTAGTTTTTGGCATGAGGGTTACTGCGTTGGACTGTCATGCTAAATGTTTGGGTTCCTATAGGCAAACTAAAAAAATATTAAAACCTTATACATATACATACGAGTACATATGTATATATACAACAACACTCCCATTAAATCAAATACCATTTTTAAAAACCATTCGTTTCAAGAATCTATTATTTGTATCCTTGACACCAGTTGGTTAAAGCGTTTGCAATTATCTGCTTCGTAGAATGCTCATTGTACGAGTACAACACGATTATGGAATAACTTAACCGACTTTCCCTTGCCATTTAAATTTGCAAACATTCCAAACCAATGTTCATTGACACCTCCTTTCTCTAACACCCCTCCCCCCTAATTTCCTCATTGACCGGCGAACATTGATAAACATATTTCGTTCTTGCGTGATAGAGATTTGTTGATGCTAGACATATAATATGACACTCTTTTTATCACAATTAATGGTGACACTAAATTAATTGATTGATATTTTAACAATCGCTCTCTCTATATTTCTTTATTATATGATACGATATGATAATAAAAATGACAATCAAAAAATTGACAATCAACTATCATCTTACGCGATTCCACCCCAGAATTGACTTTGAGACTTATTTCTTGAAGTTGCTTTAGTTAACTGTTGGATGCATCTTTGCGTTTCAGCTGCTACACCAATCAAACGTTACCATTCACTGTACGTCTTTCTTCTGCGTCTGAATTTCAATCTGAATCACAGAATATATGAATTAAGGAATTTGCATCTTTATTATACGTTAATTAATAGTTTAATATAGCTTTTAGGTGCACCTTGTTAGGATTATTTTTTTTAACCGGCTAAGACAATTTAAAGCAAACGAAATGTCGGGCCTAGAAACTTGCGCTGAATTGGTTCACGATAAAAAATACTTGCCAATCTTTCTCCTTCTAGTGCAGATTTATCACATTGCTTCCGTAATTTTTTTTATTTCGATGCTGGATTACAGTATTCCATATGAAACTTTTTCTATAGATCTTGAAAATGATTTTGTTGATAAATACACATTTTTTCTTCTTCTCGAGTAATCCATATGCCAAGAATTTAACATTGCATTTCGAATATTCTTCGTTCAAAATCGCTGCATCAAATCTTTCTTACTACAGATTTTTATATGACTTGGTTAAACCCGAAAATTGTAATTTACAAACTTTGTGGAAACCTTCGGGATGCTGCGTACATATTTTTTCTTTTAAATCTTCAAGAAATGCTGTGACTGCATTCATCTAATCGATAGCTAAATCATATTTGACTTCTAAAGATATTAAATAACGAATACTAATATGAGCGAATAGAAGTATGAAGAATTTCTTGAAAGGAACATGGATCTTATAATACTTCTGCAGAAATAAAAAGAACATAATCTGATATATTCTTATTTTTCAAACTGTCTGATTACCGAAGCACTTGACAATCATCCACCTTATTCGACTAGCCCAGAATATTAGTATTTTTAGGTTCTTTTGAGTTGGAGATTGCGACTTCAGATACATTAGCGCAAAATTTTAGTTGAATTAGTACGATATTAAAGATGTTTTAGTCTGAAACTAGGTTAAAACGGCCATTTTGCAAATTTTAATCAAATATAGCATGATACTTTCTCTACCCTTTTATTAAAGTTAAAATCATCGAAAACCTATTTTATCTTTTTAGAATCGTGCTAACTTCATATTACTCTTTCACATTTACAAACATTAAAACAGGTCTGTTTGTTTAGTTTTTTTTTCATGAACTGTCAACACTTTAGGTGTGTTCAGAAGCAATTTATTACAAAAATAGCCTTGAGCCTGTTTAGATTGGGAAGATTGAGTACGGACTGGTGAGTACCATCGTGTTTACATTAAAAAAACTTTCGAGGCGCCTTACGATGGGCTTTACGTGGAATTATTTGAATCGAAACATTTTTTTATCGTCATTAATAAATATTTATCAGGAAGCTTGTTTGCTCTTTTGTCCAATTCGTCATTTTTTTCCTAAAAAAATTCACACGAACAAAATTAAATACTTTTACAGACAGACAGCTGTTGTTTTCTTGAAAATTGACAAATTGAAATGGACAAAATGAAATAAAACGAAACGTTTCGGTTATGAAACAGTACTCACGAGTCCAGTTTTTATGTTTTCTTCATGCCTCACGGGACCTCTCACCCCGCACTTTTCTTGCCAACAAATTGCCGTGAGTCCGTACTCAATCTTCCCAATCTAAACAGGCTCCTTAGCACTTAGCCTTAGCATACTAGTTAGAAAATGTTTAAAATTAAGAAAGAGTAAGTAATCTACTAAAAAGTTGGCAAATTGTTATTTAGTATCATACTAATACCTGAATACTAATCAGTTTGAAATTTTGCGCCAATATCATTATCTATTTCTTCATTAAAAAATACATTTCTGATTTTGATAATTTACTTCGCGTTTGATCGATATAGTCTGTATCCCTTCGTGTCTTCACAATAACCAACTATTATGAGTCATTCGCTTTTGGGGTTGAACTTCTTTCTTCTGCATCAAAAAACTTAAAGTAGCCAATGTTTGGTTTCTTCCGGGTCCTAATCTGAAAGGATGTTTTGCCAGACAAACTTCGAGATGGTGTTTGATTTATAATATAAACTGGGCCCGTATTACAGATTACGAAACGAAAGGCAAAAAAACGATACCCTAGAAAACGATAGTCAACACATGGACCGATTATAGTTTACGATAATGGATGCATCAAAATATTGCTTGATAAAATAAAAAAAATCTATTTTTTTAAGCGCATCCAACTTCATTCTTTCAATATTTCTATCAAAAATAGTATATGTGTCAAAACAATGAAATACGAGTGCCAAAAGCAGTCGTAAGAGAAAACGATTATCGTTTTAAAAAAAACGAGTATCGTAAAACGTAATCGCAACTTAACGATAACGAGGGATTTTAAACGATAATCGTAATTCGTAATACGGGCCCTGAAGTAGACACTGCCATGGGCCAAATATTTGTTTTAGTGATGCATCAATTAATAAACATTTTGCACGCGGTATTATGGTTCGATTCATTCGGTTGTCAACTTGTTCTGGCCCGTGAGGATTTGTTGTTTGATGTCGGCATAAGTCCATATGAATCATCTCTTAGATTGTTGTTGCTCTTGATGTTGTATTTTGAGAGGTAAACTTTTCTGTTTGCTCTCAAAACATACTATACAGTATATAAGTTTTCCAACTTTTGTTAAAAAGTCTGCAACCATTTGAGTCGAACTTTACAAAGTTGTCCTTAGAAATCATTTGACTAACGCAGAGTAATTTTGTACATGAGACAGGTACTATGAATTCATTCAAGTCAGGTACTAACAAAATATCTTTGATTATTTTTTCATTATTAACAGCTTTTACTTCAAGAATTGAATTTTCGCACATATGTAAGTACTTCTTTTCTAGGTGGGACTCTTATGTTCTTCAAACAATCTTGAATTGATTTACCATAGCAGTTGGTTTAGACTTTTTTGCCAAAAACATTGTGCATAAAACTGAGTTAACCTGGTTGTCGAAGTGTTCAAGTTTATTTATTCTTTTATTGAAATATTTTCTTTTAATAATTTTATTCAAATAGAATGCCTATAACCAATTGGAATAAATAGATTGTTAAAGAAAAATATAAGATCCCATTCAAGGAACAGAACAGAACATAATAGCCTTATTTGACAAACTTAGAAAACATTAAAACCTACTATATACATGTTTCAATACAAAAAGTTCAATATAAGACAGTATTTATTTTGAATTTATATTTCAAGACGGTTCGCTTCCCAGCCGCTTCCACCTAACAATTTGAAACAAAAATATGTTTTCAGGGGTATTAACTCTTGCGAGCAAGCGAAAAAAAAACCCGAAAAGTGCCCGTTCTTATTCGGCAGAAAACTCTAGGTCCCCTTAATTCCTACAGACACGAACATAAAAATGGGTGAAATTTTGTATTCCCTAGGTTAAGGTTCTCTCGAACTGTTGGCCTCTAATATACATATTATATATTAACTAATTTGAATGAAAATTTTTTTAATACGAATTTGGTTATTATCAGAACTATTTGTTTTTCGTTTGCTATAGAAAATTAGAAATACATAATTGTAAATTGTTGAATCGAGTTACATAGTTGGATCTCTCCTTTCTTTTAACGTGACTTTCGTCAATGGATCCTAATCCTACCATTTTGTTTGAAGAAATTTCTTTTCTCATGAATTGTTGAACGCATTCAATGTAGAATGTGTGCAGTCAACAGAAGTACAATTTTAATGTAAAAATCTTTCAAAAACATCCAATAAAAATAATCATGTCGATTACAGAATTTGAAGAATTTTACTCCTGGTGAGTCAACTGGATCCATTGACTTTATTATGAAATTCTCCGGATGAACTACATTGTCGATTCCTAAAATTACCTTATCATTTATGAACTGAACTTATGAACTTATCATTTATAACGACACTGTCAGTTAGAGACATTTAGTCGCTTACCATCGATCAGCGAAATCAAGCATCATTGTGCGTGGTTAGTACTTGGATGAGGGACCGTTCAATACCAACCGTGTGCTGTTGACATGTGTTTCTTGTGTTGTTCTTTCTTTCTGTGTGTCTCTCTGTTGTAATGTCTAAGCCGATGGTCTCAGTTGCCAGTGCTTTCAGTGTCCACTTAGTAGATTTATCTACGGAGTAGTGAAATGCGAGAAACAGACTGACACAGCAACTTCAACAGCAACGAAAACTTGCAACATATAAATCATAAATTCATTTAGTTTACTTTTCCCCATTCGGAAATACCTTGAATGTTGAACCCATGCCATTAAGCGCATTTTGAAGACGTCCCCAAAACTCTTGTTGCTGCTCAGTAGACTATTTTGTTAGATTTCTGGCTATGTCCGGTTGTGTCTTCATCGTTTCCACCATTTCCGATTAGTTTCCGTTTTCTATTAAAATTTGTTAAATAAACAATTAAACATTCATAATGATAAACTTTTGACTTACATTTTTGTGCTTTCCATTGTTTATTTTTGTTTTTTTTTTTTCGTTTAATTAAAAATTCACTTCAGATTCGTCTCGAAATTGGTGCGAATGTAAAATTATAGAAATTGTATGGAGTGTGAATGGATTGCAAATTTAGTAATACAGGATAAGTTGAACAAAATGTCGGTTTTCGGATTCAGTAAGCAAAAGTTTGGAAATTAATTGAAACTGTCACATTAGCTCATTCGCCGAATTCTGTAATTTCATTTGGTTGTTTTTCCAAACTAGATCTTCGCCGTCTCTTAAAAAACAATAAGTTTATATTGAACAAAAATATTAATAAAATATTTTCAATACTTGCATTTTTTTAAGTACATATACATTTGTTCGTGTGTCCGAGCTCTTTCTACAGCCCAAAAAATATTACCGCGCAATCTGCCCGAAGTCGATGATATAACGACATTTATAAACAGAATTTCCAGCCGTTGAGCTAGGTTAGTTCGGTGAAAAAAAAAAAAAAAAACTACAAGTTCTTAGGCGCTTTTCAAAAACTCACAACTCACAAGCGAGAAATTTCAAAAAAAGTCATTCCAGTCTAACAAATAACATATAGGCGAAATAAACATTGGGCGTTGCATAGGGGAACTGTGGCTCGATTTAACTTGAAAACGAATCAACTTTCTAAACTCGTTAGAACTCATTTTTTTTAAATTATTTTGTTGTGGATACCCAATAAAGGTTTTTTTTTTTAACAATAAAGCAGCATGTAAATACAGATAGGCGGATGTCACTTTAAACTATCTTTATACTCGTTGTATCCGTCTAAATAAAAATAAAAGCACGGTATGAAATAGTCTTTTTTTATTTAGCTAAACATTACATACAAACCATCTTTGGGACTATATTAGGTAGGTTAGGTAGGCGTCGAAGCAGATTACGCAGTTGTTGGTAGCCGGTACATCTGCAGCGCTGCAGCATGCAACTAAGGTTGATTCGGGTGGAAGCAGTGTCGGTGGCAAATCTACTTGTGTGGCACCCTCGGCATGTCCGGCTCGCGGAATCGGTCCTATAACAAGAAAAGAGAAAGGGATTAGTTTGATTCGATTGAAGTAAAGAACAAGGACATCGGATTAGGACGGACTCTTATCCTCATCTGATGCCCTTGATTCGGAACTGAGGAGATACTTATCTTTTGTACCTCTTCCTTAGGATATCCTTAGTTCACCGCTGGCTTCAAGGATCTTAGTTAGGCAGTGAGTACTCCGGTTGAATATGGCTGTTTTCGGATTTGCGTTGACCCAAAATATATTCTTCCACAATCATAAAGCCGCGTGGGAAACAATGGCTTTGCACTGGGAACACGAGGGAAAGATTTACGAGGGTTTGACTCCATCACTTTCTCGGCAATGTCGGCCGGATCCACACAACGACATTTAATTAAAAATGATGCAGTAAACGCGGAAAGAAAATTAATATTCGCGAAATGATTTCTGCGATGAGGACGCGATCGAATCTCGAACTTAAATAAAATAAATAAGAGTTACGATAGGGACAGATAGAAGAAAATTGGAAAGGGATAATAGGATGAATTAGTGCTTTTGACCAAAGAAAGAAAAAGAAGAAGTGAAACGGGCATATAGGTGTAGGGTCGTAAGAAAAGCTGAGGCGGAAGCGAACCAGAGATAAAAGCGAAATAGGTAGATAAAGTTTAAATTCATAGGTATAAAAAAATTAGAAAAAGAAGCTAACTCGGACAGAGAGGGAGAGATTTTGTGAAGTGAGGAATAAACATTAGAATAAAAGTTAAGGAAGATTCACAATAGGTTTATGGGAGGAAATAGGTTTGGGTACGTGATAGTTTTAAAATTAGAGCTTTTACGGATTAAACATGATAGTAGTCGTTATTTTGTTTCTTAATCACGAATACAGACGAATTTTTTTTGGTCACCTGTACCACTAAGGTGGTTGAACTTAATTAGAGATTCCCCCAATCAAATTGATTGCAAGCAATGACAATGAAGATGAGCAACGGTTGCAGCAAATACTGTAACGACATCATCATCTTCGTCATTTTAAATCGAACCACCTTGGAATAGACATCGCAGAACCAAGCCTGTGTTAAGTGCTAAATTAAATTTAAAAAAAAAAAAAAAAAATCGAAACTTTGTTTTAAATCAGTTCTTTTTAATTAAATAAATATACCTATACGTTTTTGTGAGATTTCCTGGTTAAGTTTAAGTTTGCTTAGGAAATTAATAGAAAGTTTTCGGTGAGGGCGAATATCGGCAGTGGTAATTAAGGCCCTAGGGCAGATCCAATGGTTGATACATACGAGAGATTGAAAGAACCCCGTCACGGCTTACCAAACAAAAAGGGGAGCATTCAAGGGTTGGAATCTAAAAGGATCGAAATCCGTGAGATAACCCGGATAACAAGTAACCTAATCTAAGATATTAAAGAGTGAAGACAAAAATAGAAGGGTGAGCTGAGAAGTCGTTCTGTGGTGTCGTATTTCACATTCTAGTGTCCAGTGACTTCGCCCTCACAGCAAAAACTTTGTTACTTTTTAAAAATAGAAAACTATATATTACTAAGCACACCAAATAAAGTCAATTCGATAGCTGCACAGTTGCCGTGACGAAACCGCTCAGCGGATAGCGGTCTCGAGAATACGTCAAGAGGAGGGCCCCGTCCTCGGATATACATAAACCCATATATTAAGAACAATCGGCGTGATATTATTTTGCTTTTTTTGCGATTTTAATTGTATTTTACTTTTTTTTTTTCAAATGATTTCTTTTAGCAATTGTTTTATGTAAACCGGTGAGTGTTTCTTTTTTTGGGTGAAAAGTGTGTTAAAGCGTAGTCGAAAGCATTAATTCCGTTAGTCTTTTGCGGATATAGGTTCCTCAGAGGTCCAGTTATTTAGCAGCAAAATTTTGCGAAACCCTTAAGGTACCCACAAAGAGCTCTTTGTAGGTAGGAATAAAAGGAGGATAGCGTTTTTTTTTTTGAGCCAGAAGGACAAAGCTTCGGCATCAGTAACGAAGACTGGGACTTTAGGAGCTTAGTCCCTGTACGGGCGTTGTTGTTTTTGTTCAACGGAAGAGTTTTTTTTTTGGTTACATACCACTTTAAACCAACTCAAAAGGCAACATCCCATCGCCAATTTATTTTATATTTTCTTTAACGTACTACTTTTGAATAATTATTTGTTTTCTTTGATATGTGAGTTAGCTTTAAAACAAGATAAAGAGGCAATTTAAGTCACATGTTTCTACGTAATTGTACCTTTTTTTTAATCAATTTAAAACCCTAAACGTTCTTTTAATGTTTTTCAGTGTAATTTCAAAACGTTAGTGTAGGTCTTTTTTTGAACCTTGTCCTTAAAGTATGATGTTTAACTTCTGAGTAGAGTAAATAAAGAATCGTTGTGAATCACGTCGTCAATGATTGAAATAACCGTCTTTTTTCTTAACTGAGCTCCCAAGAAGCTCAATGGAACTTTAAATAAATTTTCAGGGGGTGCGGTACGGCGGACGAAAGTCCTGGTGGTGAAGTAAGTATGGTTCATTAGCGACAGAAAGCAATTCTTAGTTCAGGTTAGGGGAATTCGAAGTACAGCGCCGACCGAATTCCAGGTAGGGAGGGACAAGGCGACGTTGCGTCACCAGCAGCAGCGTACCCAAGGTGTGAGTCGTGAGAGTGAGGGTCAAGACTTTTTGCGTGGCATGTTAAAAATTTTTTTTTGAAATAGGCGAGGTCCAACTACGGTGGCAAGATCCCCCCCTACATCCGGCGAGCGGAGCTGAGCGGAACAAGCATGCCATCGCCTCCGTAGCGGACATTCTACCCCTACCTCATCCTCTCCTACCGTATCCTAAACCTCTTCCTACTTTCCTATTTTCCTTTTCTTCTTTTTTCATGCACCCGTTCAGAATCCTACACCCCAAACATCCTCCCTTTGCCTCATTTCAAATGGCGCCCATCCGTGTTATGCAATTTTTTTTTTGGTCGTTACAGATTATCTCAGTTCTGAGTGGCTGCGAGGGCAGTATCCGGTCGCAACGTATGTCGTAAGCAAGATAGCTCTTGGGAATGCTTGTTTACTTGCGACGGATCGATCGGGTGATGTCATCGGGCTAGTTGGAACTTAGAACTTTAGAAATTTTTGTTTGATAAAGGTTCGGATCCGGTCGTCGTCGTTAGTAGCAACCATGTTTAGCGTATGTCGTGGACAAGATAGCTCTTGAGAATGCTTGTTCACTTGCGACGTCCAGTGGGGGTTGCTGGCGACGGCAATCGGAACCAGAAATAGGAAACTGAAC
This sequence comes from Philhelius festivus, assembly GCA_963931855.1. Classification (NCBI taxonomy): domain Eukaryota; kingdom Metazoa; phylum Arthropoda; class Insecta; order Diptera; family Syrphidae; genus Philhelius; species Philhelius festivus. The sequence goes on along the minus strand of OZ007555.1, from coordinate 57,069,622 downwards.
TCGCTGTCTTCTCTGAAAGCCCTGTACGTCTTCTTTGTGAAGGTCTTAACGTACGCAAAGAACTGCGACAGGATTATCCGAACGAAACATCGGGGACAGGTCGTGTTGGCTACATCTGTTTTCTTACCAGGGTCGATACAATTCGTAAGTCTTGGAGGGGATTGCTTTTGAGAAAGCTCAACCAAATGCGACGAGGCGAATCTGGTCCTGACAGCAGAAGTAGAGAAACATTTATTGTGTAATTTTCACATTTTGTATTTTTCTGATTGTCATTGTTCACACCTTGGGAAAAAAATATTTAGGTACGAAAGGATAGCTATTGAACCATACTTGGATGAAAAAAAAAAAAAAAAAAAAGAAATCACCGAAGAGAGCCGCTGGAAACACCCCCAAATGTATATGCACACCTCTTTCTAAAACAACTATTCCAAATCATTACAGTTAGCGGAAGAAACTTCAAGACTAAAGATTATTTGCATACATTTATTTGTCGTTTATTAGTTAGTTTTTTTATGTCTGAGAAATTAAGTTTATAGATAGGAGAGTGGGCGATTTTCCAGTCGCGATTATTGTGTTGAAAAGATAGATTGTTAGGATTAAGAAGAATCATTAGTTTAGTAAGTACTTCATTTGTTATAGGTAGATATTCTGTTTTTTGTTAATTACATACTCGTACATACATAGCATACAAAATTTCAGACTTTTGTTCATACTTAAGGTAGTTTTTATCATTAAAGAATTAAATTTTCGGCTTAAAATCTTGGTGGTAAGACATAGGAGTTGGGTTTAGTTTAGCTTGAATAGTATAGTTTTTTCTTTGTAAATGTTTTTTAGATATAAGCAGATAGTGGTTAAGTTTCTTAGTGTTAGATAGATAATATTTTGGAAGATAGAATTAAGAGATAAGATCTTCAGTTTTTTTTGTAAAGCAAATGAACGCATGAAACGACAAGAAGAACAACAACTTGAGGCCGACATAAACAGCATTCAAGAATTCGTTCAGAACCGAGTACTTACTCGAGCTCTACGCGATAGGCTTTTGAGAAATTCACCAGAAATGTCGTTTGTAAAACATTCTCCAATCAAAAAGAAAGTAACTCAAACCCAAAACATGCCAGATAGTGAGTTTCCCTCCGGCGACAATAGCCAGACGGGAAACCGAAGAGGCCCGACACCAGAAGGTGATTTAAATCTTCCCCTCGGCGTTCCTAGTGATTCAGGTGTTGTTGTGGGGACAGGAGCGGCGGACAGCCAAAGTCAAAATCTTTCAAATGACCTGGATAATACCAGCGGAAATGCATCCATAAACGGAATGATTTCCACACCGCCATACAGCGACCTAACTATAATGGGCGATAATTTATCGAAGCCCGTGAATGGGTCAAATGCGGGCATAGGGTCTAGAACCGAAAAGGGGAATGGCACAGGTAACCATATTGTGGGAGGTGGACAAAGCACGCAGGGGTCGTTCATTGCAAACGAAATCAGGGCAGTAATGGGAGAGGCCATTGGAGACCAGCACAGGGCTTATGAAAGTTCATTAGATAGGGGAAACACGGAGTCTTTGAAAGACGAAATAAGGAGACAAGTTTTAGATATCCTAAAAGAGATGAATACATCTCTGCATGTAACCCCACCTTGTGAGGAACGCTTCCGACATTCCATGGGCAACCAAGAAGTTGGTCAGAGATATTTACCACAGCTTTTGACTGAACCTCCGCGACATTCGCAGCTGGATCCCCGTTCAAGGCCATTTCAACCACCTAGATTCATTCAGGGGAATGCAAACCAAAGGCCTAGTAGTGAAAACGGACATGCTTCGAATGCGATATACCAACCGAATTTACACCAAAATCCGTATTCAGAGATTAGGACAGCTCATAATAGACGTGGCCAAACAGCGTATAATTCATCACAAATGTACCTGCCCTCCGCCATGAGAACGCCCATCAAGTTGGATAAATGGGGAGTGAAATTTGATGGCAAGGCTGGTACCCTCAGTGTAGAGGACTTTGTTTTCCGAGTAGAGACGCTTCAAGGCCAATACGAATGCTCCTGGGCTGAGATCATGAGAGACTTCCATCTCTTGCTCTCAGGTGATGCGAGTGAATGGTACTGGTGGTATCATCGATCGAACGGTCGACCGGACTGGCCCATGTTGCGAGATGCTTTGATGCGCCAGTTCCGTAATTCCAAATCGGACTATGAGATCATACGGGAAGTCATGGAACGAAAGCAGAACACCTGGGAGTCGAGTGATGATTATTTTGCGGCCATAACGAAGCTCCGATCTCAGCTCAGGACACAGATTCCGGAAGGGGAACTCGTTCGGATTTTAAAAAGAAATTTGAATGAACGATTAGAGAGGCTGGTGTACCCCCAAGCGATTTACTCAATGGACCATCTGAGAATGGCGTGTAAAGAGGCCGAATATGCATTTCCAAGAAGGGAAAGAGAAGTCCCAAAAACGCATAGGGCTCCTGCTCGTTTTGTGGCCAACGAATTGGAACACGAACCAGATTTAGAGATGCGACAGTGTCACGACGAACAAGTAGATGCATTCCAGCATTTAGGAGCACGCCCTAAGACCACAGTGGGCCAAAGCGAAAGTAGACCAATGATTTGCTGGAATTGTAGGGCACAAGGCCATACTTTTATGGATTGTCCCTCTACGAAAAGAAATATATTTTGTTACCGTTGTGGGCAGGAAGGGGTTATCACGCCTAAATGTGCAAGGTGCAACCCGGAAAACCGGAATCGGAACGCATCTTCGGGGGAGTCGCGTTCAACTCAAACCCCCCAAACAGAACAGTAAGAAACGTGGGAGTACAAACCGATGTAGATGAAGAAAGGAGAGTGAAGATATTAGCTAGAGAGGAAAAAGATAGTGAAAGTGTAAAAGAAACTAAAAACAGATTTGAGATGAGACCTCTGCATGTGAGATTAAGGGATTATTATTTAACGAGGAAAAGAATATTTGAGGGTAAGGGGAATGAAGTTTCAAATAGGATAAAGAAAGCGAGATCGAGATATCAGTTACGGAAACAGGTTAGAAAGAACATTTCAGCCACGGTGATAGATACTAACACTGACCCTCGACCTTACGCAAAAGTTTATATTGGCAACAGAGATATATATGGGTTATTAGACAGTGGGGCTAGTGTAAGTATTTTGGGAAAGAATTGCGTAAAGTTCTTGGATGAGGCAGGAATTCACTTTCGACCTTACAAGTCTGGTGTCAAGACAGCCGACGGTAAAAACCAAGCCATAATTGGAAAGGTCAACATATTAATTAGATACAAAAATTCCGAGCAAACTATCACATTCTATCTGGTACCCAATCTCGACCAGGAGATGTACTTAGGTGTAGACTTTTGGAAAGCTTTTCAAATCGCTCCAAATATTATCAGTTCCATTTCAGTTCGAGAGGAAGACGTGGACTTAATGAATTCGCACGAACTTTCGTCTGAACAGCGGTCCCGATTGGAAGCAGTCAAACTGAAATTTCTCGATTTTGATCGTCACGGTTTAGGAAAGACAACGCTCATGGAGCACACCATCGATACCGGAGATGCGGTCCCGGTAAAGCAGAGGCACTACCCCGTTTCTCCAGCGGTACAAGCCATTTTGTATGAAGAATTAGATAGGATGATTAAGCTCGGCGTTATCGAGGAGAGTGGGAGTCCTTGGTGCTCGCCAGTTGTCCTTATCAAGAAGCCAGGCCCTAACGGTACGACAAAGTATCGTTTTTGCCTGGATTCGCGTAAGGTCAACTCGTTGACTAAAAAGGACGCTAACCCTCTCCCCCATATCGAAGGGCTTATCAGTCGTCTTCCGGATACATACTTCATTAGTAGCGTGGACTTAAAAGAGGCTTTTTGGCAAATACCGTTGGAGGAAGGGAGTAGGGAGAAAACTGCGTTTGCGGTTCCGGGGAGACCTTTGTACCATTTTACGGTCATGCCTTTTGGGTTGTGCAACGCCGCTCAAAGGTTATGCCGTCTAATGGACAAAGTGATCCCTGCACGTCTCCGGGACCGGGTCTTCGTGTATCTAGATGACTTACTCATAATAGCGCCTGATTTCGAATCTCATATCGCCCTGCTGGGCGAAGTGGCCGACTGCCTGAGGAAAGCGAATCTCACCATCAACGTTAAGAAATCCAAATTCTGCTTGAAAGAGCTGAAGTATTTGGGTTTCATCGTTGGTGGTGGGAAATTGAAGACTGACCCGGCCAAAATAGAAGCAGTCGTCGATTTTCCAATGCCGAGGAATCCGAGACAGGTTAAAAGGTTACTTGGTCTGGCGGGGTGGTATAGGAGATTTATTAAAGACTTTTCAACTTTGACTGCTCCCCTGACGGACACGCTTAAGAAAAAGAATTCCAAATTTGTGATGTCTGAACAGGCAAAAGAAGCATTCGAAAATCTGAAAACTGCTTTAACGACTGCTCCGGTGCTCACACACCCAAATTTCATGAAGCGATTTTATATTCAATGCGATGCGTCCGACTCTGGAATCGGTGCGGTACTTTTTCAGAAGGACGAGGCGGGCGAAGAGTTTCCAATTTCTTACTTCTCTCAAAAGTTGAACTCGTGCCAAAGAAACTACAGTGTGACCGAGAGAGAGTGCATGGCCGCGGTGATGGCAGTGAAGAAGTTCCGGCCCTATGTCGAGGGGATGGATTTCACGGTCATTACTGACCACGCTAGTCTGAAGTGGCTAATGACGATGAAAGATCTCAGTGGCCGGCTAGCAAGATGGTCGCTGGAGCTACAATCATATACCTTCGACATAGAGCACAGGAAAGGTTCACTCAATGTGGTGCCAGACACGCTCTCTCGGGCACACTTGGATAGCTTGGAGTTGGGAGAAGTAGCACCCTTGATAAATCTCGAATCCGAAGAATTTCGCTCCGAAGAATACCAAGATCTGATAAACACTATTCTAAAGCACAAAGAACAATTCCCCGACTTGAAAATTGAAGACTCGTTTGTGTACAAACGGGCCCTTCCCTCAAATAGCGATGAAGCATTACTAGAAAACACTTGGCGGCTGTGGGTTCCTGCCGGTTTAACCGAAAGCCTAATCGCCAAGGCCCATAATCCACCCCAAGCCGCTCATGGTGGAGTGGCTAAAACTATGTACCGTGTTAGGCAACACTTTTATTGGCCAAACATGACCGTCCAAATCCGACAATTTGTGATCAATTGTGATATCTGTAAACAATCTAAATCATCTAGTCAAGTCCAACGTCCTCCAATTTCTAGCAGTTACGTTTCTGACCGTCCTTTCCAAAAATTATATGTAGACTTCATTGGTCCCTATCCGAGGTCCAAAACCGGAAACTCCTTTGTCTTCGTGGTATTAGATCACTTTTCGAAGTTTGTTTTTCTGAAACCCCTGCGCGCCGCAAATTCCAGAAGCATAATTAGTTTTCTTAGAACAGAAATTTTTAATACATATGGAGTGCCCCAAATACTTCATTCCGATAACGGAAAGCAGTTCATATGTAAAGAGTTCCAAAACTTCCTGGAAAAGTATGGGGTACGGCACTTCAGGACGGCTAATTATGCGCCGCAATCCAACGCTTCTGAGCGAGTTAACAGAACGTTATTAGCTGCCATACGTTCATACTTAAAGGAAGACCAACGCGACTGGGATGTTCACTTAAGTGACATCGCATGCGCATTGAGAAGTTCGGTGCACACTAGTATCGGAGTGTCGCCATACTTTGTTCTGTTTGGTACAAATATGGTTACACATGGTAGCGCCTATGCACTAACACAAAAGTTGAATGCGGTAGAGGACTGCGAACTCTTGATTCTTCCGAGGCAAGAGCGATTACAGATAATTCGCGACAAAATAAAGAAAGGCATACTGAAGGCAAACGAGAAAATCGAAAAAACCTATAACACTCGGTCCCGGAATGTCCGATATGTCCCGGGTCAAGAGGTGTATAAACGAAATTTTGTCCTCAGTGACTCATCGAAACGTTTATCTGCGAAACTGTGTCCCAAGTATATAAAGTGTCGAATAATTAAACCCGTAGGCAAAAGTATGTACGAACTCGAAAACTTAGCTGGCAAAAGAATTGGAATTTTCCATGCAAAAGATCTAAAGCAGTGAGTTCAAATAGACCATAGGATCTTGCAAATCAAACTTAACAAGCACAGTGTTCTATTACTAGGTCCGTACATTTCAGAGAGTAATAAGATGTTATCGAGTAGTTACCAGTTAAAAACGATCGCTCACTTATACTGGGTAGTTCACAAGAGAATTATTTCCTTGTAGGCCAATCCTTCAAAAAAGGATACCTGTTATTCGTTAAAAAAAAAAAAAAAAAGAAAAACAGTAGTCTTCTCATAAAAAAATAAAAAATTTCGAGTGACGTTAAACCGAAATCGAACCCAAGTACCTGAGCATCTGTGATAACGACTTTATACAACACCTGTGATACTATGCCCTAAGTAGAAAAACATACAACATCTGTGATATTTTGCTAGTTATAAAAGAATTCGACACCAGTGGTATATTATGTTAATTTAGTAAATAGAGTAAGCCTGCGAAATTTTTATTTTATCTTTCTTCCCAAGATAGGCGATATAACATCTGCAATATTTTTCAATAATGTCTAAATAAAGAGTAGTAAGCAATATGCTTATCGGCTATAGCTTGCATCCACCATTCACATTTTACCTTTTTTTTTTAATTGAAGTGCATATGCACATTTTTTTTTATGGCAACATACGGAGGTATTAAATGTTCAACAACAACGAATTAACCTGATTACGCACCTGAGAGAAGGTAGAGCCAACACATTAAATAAACCAAAAGATTTGAGTATAAATTGGATTTATTATTTTCGATTTCAAAGTACTGGTTGTCTCACAGCTGATAAATTATATCTGACTGATAATATCAGCTAATTCTTTGAATGTATCCGATAAATTAAATTTAAATAGTAGTAACATAGTAATATAGCAATTGCATAAGGTATAATAGAATAGAGGATTTGAATTTGGAAGATAGAAATAAATAAATTATGAACTTGGAAAACACGAAAACCAACATCAGAAATCTAAGTAAAATTTTAATAGAACTTACCCACCTCAACTCCTTTTGAGATGTGAAAATTCGAGGGCATAAAAGGCGATGGCTGCACGTAAACGTAACATACAGGACGTATCGTTCAATGAAGTAGATTCCCAAAAGATATACCAAAATTGCCCGGCTTGTAGCTTGTGGGTCCTTCCCCACTGGTCTTAGTCATTAGGAGACAAAATATTAACTATATTCTGACCAAAACCCTGTTGCTCAGACATTATTAGAGATCAATAGATTTCGCATCCTCTTGGTATCCTTCACCGTCCTCCTCATATCCGAAGTCATTTCCGAGACCGGAGTTTTGTTGTGGATACCCAATAAAGGTTTTTTTTTTTAACAATAAAGCAGCATGTAAATACAGATAGGCGGATGTCACTTTAAACTATCTTTATACTCGTTGTATCCGTCTAAATAAAAATAAAAGCACGGTATGAAATAGTCTTTTTTTATTTAGCTAAACATTACATACAAACCATCTTTGGGACTATATTAGGTAGGTTAGGTAGGCGTCGAAGCAGATTACGCAGTTGTTGGTAGCCGGTACATCTGCAGCGCTGCAGCATGCAACTAAGGTTGATTCGGGTGGAAGCAGTGTCGGTGGCAAATCTACTTGTGTGGCACCCTCGGCATGTCCGGCTCGCGGAATCGGTCCTATAACAAGAAAAGAGAAAGGGATTAGTTTGATTCGATTGAAGTAAAGAACAAGGACATCGGATTAGGACGGACTCTTATCCTCATCTGATGCCCTTGATTCGGAACTGAGGAGATACTTATCTTTTGTACCTCTTCCTTAGGATATCCTTAGTTCACCGCTGGCTTCAAGGATCTTAGTTAGGCAGTGAGTACTCCGGTTGAATATGGCTGTTTTCGGATTTGCGTTGACCCAAAATATATTCTTCCACAATCATAAAGCCGCGTGGGAAACAATGGCTTTGCACTGGGAACACGAGGGAAAGATTTACGAGGGTTTGACTCCATCACTTTCTCGGCAATGTCGGCCGGATCCACACAACGACATTTAATTAAAAATGATGCAGTAAACGCGGAAAGAAAATTAATATTCGCGAAATGATTTCTGCGATGAGGACGCGATCGAATCTCGAACTTAAATAAAATAAATAAGAGTTACGATAGGGACAGATAGAAGAAAATTGGAAAGGGATAATAGGATGAATTAGTGCTTTTGACCAAAGAAAGAAAAAGAAGTGAAACGGGCATATAGGTGTAGGGTCGTAAGAAAAGCTGAGGCGGAAGCGAACCAGAGATAAAAGCGAAATAGGTAGATAAAGTTTAAATTCATAGGTATAAAAAAATTAGAAAAAGAAGCTAACTCGGACAGAGAGGGAGAGATTTTGTGAAGTGAGGAATAAACATTAGAATAAAAGTTAAGGAAGATTCACAATAGGTTTATGGGAGGAAATAGGTTTGGGTACGTGATAGTTTTAAAATTAGAGCTTTTACGGATTAAACATGATAGTAGTCGTTATTTTGTTTCTTAATCACGAATACAGACGAATTTTTTTTGGTCACCTGTACCACTAAGGTGGTTGAACTTAATTAGAGATTCCCCCAATCAAATTGATTGCAAGCAATGACAATGAAGATGAGCAACGGTTGCAGCAAATACTGTAACGACATCATCATCTTCGTCATTTTAAATCGAACCACCTTGGAATAGACATCGCAGAACCAAGCCTGTGTTAAGTGCTAAATTAAATTTAAAAAAAAAAAAAAAAAATCGAAACTTTGTTTTAAATCAGTTCTTTTTAATTAAATAAATATACCTATACGTTTTTGTGAGATTTCCTGGTTAAGTTTAAGTTTGCTTAGGAAATTAATAGAAAGTTTTCGGTGAGGGCGAATATCGGCAGTGGTAATTAAGGCCCTAGGGCAGATCCAATGGTTGATACATACGAGAGATTGAAAGAACCCCGTCACGGCTTACCAAACAAAAAGGGGAGCATTCAAGGGTTGGAATCTAAAAGGATCGAAATCCGTGAGATAACCCGGATAACAAGTAACCTAATCTAAGATATTAAAGAGTGAAGACAAAAATAGAAGGGTGAGCTGAGAAGTCGTTCTGTGGTGTCGTATTTCACATTCTAGTGTCCAGTGACTTCGCCCTCACAGCAAAAACTTTGTTACTTTTTAAAAATAGAAAACTACACTGAACCCTCCATATACGCGGTCTCTTTATCCGCGGTTTCGCTTATACGCGATGAAATTTTTCCGAAACTCCCTCTACATACACGTTGATTATACGCGAGTCAACAATAATTCGCGGTATGAAAAATGAAAACATACATCAAGAAAAACTTTTTCGTCAGTTGGCCTTGCATTTACTTTCAAATTATTTAAATGGGCATATCGGATTGGCAAGAATATTTCTGCAATTTGTTCTTATTGTGTTAATGTATTACATTACTATTATTTATTTGTTCTTTTTTAAATTGGTAGATAGTGCTAATATTTATAGATTCTCATCATATATTCTAATATCTTGGACTATGTAATTTATAAAATTAGAAGTTGAATTACAACGCATTAAGATGTCTTCAGTAAAGCGATCATCACAACTTTCCAAGGAAGCATGCAAAAAGAAGAAAGTTGTGTTAAACCTGGGAACAAAATTAGAAATTATTAAACGGTTAGAAAAAGGTGAAGGACCCACTTCGGTTGGACGTTTTTTCAACATAAATGAGTCCACCGTTCGCACAATCAGAACTAACCAAGGTTTAATAAAAAGATCGATTAAAAATGCTACACCTTTATCAGCTAAAAAATATAGATAAGTAGGAAAAAAGAAGAGCTGTTAAGCAACCCAGCATCTTAAATTTTTTTAAACCAATCCAAGAACATTAAGCTTTCACTCAATCATTTCTCATTAATTTTTTCTTTCGTGGATTGTTCTTGTTTTAAGTTTTTATTTTCATTAATTTTTCTTTTGTTGCTTTATTACATACCTATATTGTTTTTTTTTAAGTTTTTTTTTAATAATAAAAGGTTTTTGTTAAAATGTGTGTATGTATTTTCTTTTAAATATGCATGTATTGGTTTTGTTGGAACGCATCTCTATATTTTCGTACAATTTCTAGTCTCCGCATACGCGAATTCGGTATACGCGGTGTTTTCTTGGAACGCATCCCTCGCGTATACCGGGGGATTGCTGTATATATTACTAAGCACACCAAATAAAGTCAATTCGATAGCTGCACAGTTGCCGTGACGAAACCGCTCAGCGGATAGCGGTCTCGAGAATACGTCAAGAGGAGGGCCCCGTCCTCGGATATACATAAACCCATATATTAAGAACAATCGGCGTGATATTATTTTGCTTTTTTTGCGATTTTAATTGTATTTTACTTTTTTTTTTTCAAATGATTTCTTTTAGCAATTGTTTTATGTAAACCGGTGAGTGTTTCTTTTTTTGGGTGAAAAGTGTGTTAAAGCGTAGTCGAAAGCATTAATTCCGTTAGCCTTTTGCGGATATAGGTTCCTCAGAGGTCCAGTTATTTAGCAGCAAAATTTTGCGAAACCCTTAAGGTACCCACAAAGAGCTCTTTGTAGGTAGGAATAAAAGGAGGATAGCGTTTTTTTTTTTGAGCCAGAAGGACAAAGCTTCGGCATCAGTAACGAAGACTGGGACTTTAGGAGCTTAGTCCCTGTACGGGCGTTGTTGTTTTTGTTCAACGGAAGAGTTTTTTTTTTGGTTACATACCACTTTAAACCAACTCAAAAGGCAACATCCCATCGCCAATTTATTTTATATTTTCTTTAACGTACTACTTTTGAATAATTATTTGTTTTCTTTGATATGTGAGTTAGCTTTAAAACAAGATAAAGAGGCAATTTAAGTCACATGTTTCTACGTAATTGTACCTTTTTTTTAATCAATTTAAAACCCTAAACGTTCTTTTAATGTTTTTCAGTGTAATTTCAAAACGTTAGTGTAGGTCTTTTTTTGAACCTTGTCCTTAAAGTATGATGTTTAACTTCTGAGTAGAGTAAATAAAGAATCGTTGTGAATCACGTCGTCAATGATTGAAATAACCGTCTTTTTTCTTAACTGAGCTCCCAAGAAGCTCAATGGAACTTTAAATAAATTTTCAGGGGGTGCGGTACGGCGGACGAAAGTCCTGGTGGTGAAGTAAGTATGGTTCATTAGCGACAGAAAGCAATTCTTAGTTCAGGTTAGGGGAATTCGAAGTACAGCGCCGACCGAATTCCAGGTAGGGAGGGACAAGGCGACGTTGCGTCACCAGCAGCAGCGTACCCAAGGTGTGAGTCGTGAGAGTGAGGGTCAAGACTTTTTGCGTGGCATGTTAAAAATTTTTTTTTGAAATAGGCGAGGTCCAACTACGGTGGCAAGATCCCCCCCTACATCCGGCGAGCGGAGCTGAGCGGAACAAGCATGCCATCGCCTCCGTAGCGGACATTCTACCCCTACCTCATCCTCTCCTACCGTATCCTAAACCTCTTCCTACTTTCCTATTTTCCTTTTCTTCTTTTTTCATGCACCCGTTCAGAATCCTACACCCCAAACATCCTCCCTTTGCCTCATTTCAATTTGTATTCTCGAAATGTTTTTACTTTTGTGTAGAATTATTACATAAACAACAATTTTCACCTTAACATTGTTTTTTAAATAATGTATAGATTTAGAGAAATTAGCAAACAAAATAATTTTAGCTCATTTCATAACAAAAACAGGACTTTAGCCCGGTCCAATTCAGGGTACTTTTTAGGAAATGCTTGAGGCACAAAAACAATATTCACCCCAATTACCTATGTCGTCTCTTTTTTTTGATGTCTCTCGTTTTCTTTGTCGTCTCTTTTTTTAAATGGCATTCCATAACTTCTTCGATGCGATGATTTTGTAACAGATTTTAAAACGATGAAAAAGTAACAAACATCTTTCAATTTCAAAGGAAAGTCTACATACAATTTTATTGCTCGATGTTTAATTAATGAACAAATGCAGTTTTTTTTTTAATTATTAGAAAATAAATAAGTAATTAAAATTATAAGTGATGAAATGTATTACATTTATTAGTTTCTTTTCTTTCCATCCCATGTTTATAAACTATAAGTGTTTCCTCTTAATCTTAAGATGTGTTGTGTCTCTCCTAGCAGTGTGCTCCTTTAATTTGTATGACTTATATTCCTCTCTTCTTCCTTTGTTTATACTTTCGTTGATACCATTTAAGGTTATTTCTTGGAGTACACACTACTTCTCCAAAAGCGTAGCTCATTTTTCTTTAATATGAAAGCTTGCCGTCGTTTCTTTCCTGTTGGTTCTTCAGTTTTATGTTGCTGTTCTTGTGGCTCTGGAATTTCACCCGCAAATTCGGCGAAATTACCTTCCATATTTAAAGCGATTGCTTCTAAATACTTAAGTGAAGTGCCTGCATCTGCCTGAGTTTGGGTTAATGCAGGCTCAGATGAAGTTGGCAAGGGGCTTGCAAGCAAATTGGGCTGGGATACACTGATTAAATTTCCACTTGGGTTTAACCACTTCCCTAGCTGCTTTTATTTCCTTTAAATTGCGGATTATATTCTTCTTCGCCCCAAAAATAATAAGAGCAAAAACATTAAGAATTTCTCTATAATTATGGAATAAGCGATTCAAAACTTTTGCCAAGCACCTCCATCTCTTACTGGAGGACGTTCTTTGTATCCCCTTCAAAAAAAAAAAACCCTAACTGCTCGTCCTCTTCATTAGATCTACGAGCGTTTGGAATTGGTTTTCATTTGTTAATTACAACATTTTAGTATATAGTATAGTACAACAAATTTAGACAAACATGTACTTGTTTTATTTATCGTAAAAAAATTCGATAAAATAAATTATTTAACAAGAATACTTGCAGTTTTGCGACCTTCTATGTCTGTCGTGTGTAAATTTTTGAACGAGAGATATCGTCGTTTTTTTCTTAGTCGTTGTATTTTTTCGTCTTACAGAATGCAGAAGGAAAGTGTTCAACGACGTTTGACATTTACAGACGACAACAAAACGAGTGACAAAAGATGAAAACGACTTATGGAATGCAGATCGTGTCAGGTCGTATATTTCGCTGTCGTTTACGATATCGGTAATCGGGGTGATTAGTTATTTTTGTAGGCAAAATCATGTGTTTTTATCCACCTACATACATATAATGTCCTCCAACATTATTTCAAGAGATGGTTAAAGTTTGATGAAAATAAATATTCATTATTTTTTTTTAAATTATAATAAAAAAAATGCAATAACTAATGTTAAATAGTACGCTTATTCTTGTACTGTATTTAGCATTATATATAACATTATATATTTGTATTGGAATATCATTGTATACTTCTTATATCTATTTGATTTTACATAATGATTTTACCGCTACATCGTCTACTAACAATAATGAAATAAAGCAGTTGATTGTAATCTTCTAATCGCATTGGTCGTGTCTAATTATTATTCCCTTCTACAGGTCATTTTGGCGACGAGAATTAAGAACTCGCGTGATTGCAGTATATCTAATTTGTTTTCAATTTATATCGGGTTACATATCACATTTTAAAAAGAAAAACATTAAAATATCGAAATGTCCTTTATAGGAAACATTGAATCATTTGACCAATCGAAAAATTCGTTCACAACGTACGTCGAGCGGTTTGAACAAATTGTGAAAGTGAACGATGTGGCTGAAGCAAAAAAATTGCCGCTTTTTATTACTTTGATCGGGGGTGAGACATACGAACTCCTTAAAAACCTGTGTGTTCCTTTGGACCCCCTCGGGAAGAGCTATGCTGAATGCGTTGCGCTTTTAAAAAAGCATTACAATCCAGATCCATTGGTCGTGTTGGAACGGTTTAAATTTAATAAACGGGATCAGAAATCTAGCGAAACGATAGCGGAATATATAGTGCAACTTCGGCAACATGCTAGAACGTGTAAATTTGAGAATTTTTTAGATGAGGCTCTGCGAGATCGGTTCATATGCGGCATATCAAATGAAAGCACTCAAAAAAAATTATTATCAGAAGAGTCACTTACATTTGATAAAGCAAGTAAAATTGCATTGGGTATGGAAATGGCATCATCCGAGACAAAGTTATTACATAGTAATCCGTTAAAAATAGAAGAGACAATAGCAGGTGTAAAAGAATATAACAAGCACCAGCCAAACTTTCAACGGCAATCATATGCTGGAAAGGGAAGTGTAAGAAATAAAAGAGAAACATCATCTTCGGCATCGTCGTCGTCGTCATCTTCATCGTCAGGTTGTTTTCGGTGTGGTAGATTGCACAATCCGGTAAATTGTCCCGCTATACATTGGAAGTGTTTTGTGTGTCATCGAGTAGGTCACACCTCACGTAAGTGCAAGCAACAGAATCGTGACGTGAACAATGTTGAGAGCGAAGAAAGAGACCAAAGTGATTGCGAAGAAGATTTCTTAAACTTAAACATGGTGTCAGAGTCAGAGTCGCCTTTAGGTAGTCATAGTCGGTCCGTCAAGTTAGTTGAAAGTCGTTGTAATCCATGTTATTTGGAAATACAAATAAACAATAAAATGGTAAAATTTGAAGTCGATACGGGTGCCGCGACAAGTGTAATGTCAAAACGCGAATTTGATGAGAAATTCGGACAAGCACAGTTGTTGAGCGCAAGCAAAAAAAAATACAGAGGTGTTGATGGTAATGCAATTCCAGTTGTAGGTAGAATTGAGGCAATGGCGAACTACAAAGGAAGATCAGTAATGATCGAAATAGTTATCATAGAAAGACAAGATAAATTTGTGCCATTATTGGGACGCAACGCACTGTCTGTATTGTTTTGTAATTGGAAATCTATGTTTAGATCTGGTTTAGAACTTGCGCCAAGTCCAATAAATGCCGTCTCTGATCTTGTTGAATCATTTAAGCGCGAGTTCTCACGCGCTTTTAGTTCAATGCCATCGACAATAATTGGACACAAGGCAGGGGTGACAATAAAAGCTGGTTGTAGTCCAATTTTCTGCAGTGCGTACACCGTTCCATATGCACTAAGATCGAAAGTGGAGGTTGAGTTAGGAAAAATGGAAAAAGACGGTACTTTATTTCGTGTTCAAAGCAGTGAATGGGCAAGTCCACTTGTTATAGTGCCAAAAAAAGACGGAGGTATAAGGTTATGCGTGGATTTCCGTGTATCACTTAATAGAGTCGTGGAAAATGATCAATACCCAATACCGACAAAGGATGACATTTTTGCTACAATGTCAGGGAATTCGGTGTTCACTGTGCTGGACATGAGTGGTGCATATCAACAGCTGGAGTTATTCGAGGAGTCGAAGGTATATTTTACAATAAATACACATGTGGGTCTGATGAGGTTTAATAGGCTGACGTATGGTCTTAAAACTGCGCCGGGTATTTTCCAAAAAACTATGGATCAGATCTTGAAGGGTATACCAAATACAAAATGCTACATTGATGATGTAATTATAAGTGCGAAGGATTTACCAACGCTCACTTCACTAGTTCGGCAGGTGTTGAAGCGTCTGGATGACGCCTGTGTACGAATCAACGTAGGAAAATGTCATTTTTTTGTAGCTAAAGTTGAGTTCCTGGGTTTCATAGTATCGGGTGATGGAATACGTCCAGAGCCTGGAAAAGTGGATGCAATCCGAAATGCGCCAACCCCTACCAATGTTAGCGAGTTGAAGTCGTACTTGGGGTTAATAAACTTTTATAGAGAATTTGTGCCGATGCAGTCGTCAAAGCTGTCCCCGTTATATGAGTTAACAAAAAAAGGTTGTGCATTTGAGTGGTCACACGAATGTCAAAAAGCATTTAAAAATAGTAAATTAGCTTTGTCAGAAAAAAGTCTTTTATCATTTTATGATTCATCGAAGCCGATATTGCTGGCTTGCGATGCTAGTTGCAAGGGAGTGGGAGCTGTTTTGAGTCATGTTAGTAAAACTAATGTGGAAATTCCAATTGCGTTCGCATCAATGACATTGACATCATCTGAAAAAGGGTATTCTCAAGTTGAGAAAGAGGCACTAGCCATTATATTTGGTGTCAAACGCTTTCACAAGTACTTATTTGGTAGACAGTTTATTCTATTTACTGACAATCAACCACTTCGTGCTATATTTGAGCCAAGTAAGCGTATTCCGGTTTCGGCATCTTCAAGGCTTCAGAGGTGGGCGATAATATTGTCAGCTTATGACTACATAATTCGGTTCAGAAAGAGTACGGAGATGTCCAATTGTGATGCATTATCGAGGTTGCCGCTATCAAATGCAGTTACACATGATATGTCAGTCAGTCTCATCAGTGCCTTATCGGAAGAACTTGTCGTACCATACAATTATAAAGATGTCGCAACAGCAACAAAAAAAGATGTGATCCTCATCAAGGTTTGTCAATTAGTTTCTAGTGGGTGGCCAGCACAAATAAACGATCCAGATCTACAGCCGTACTTTTGTCGTCGGATTGGTTTAACAATAGAAAAAGAATGTTTAATATGGGGTATTCGAGTTGTCATTCCAAGAAGTCTTCAAGCATACGTTACATCAAAGCTTCATAGTAACCATCCTGGAATAGTTAAAATAAAGATGTTAGCGAGATCTCTCTGTTGGTGGCCGAATATTGACAGTGACTTAGAATCATCAATCAAGTCATGTCTAGTATGTCAAAAAATGCAGGCGGTTAACCCAGCAGAAAAATCTTTTGAAGGATGGTCGCAAGATAGCGTTCCCTGGGTTAGATTGCACGCAGATTTTTTTCATTTATATGGGAGAACAATTTTGCTAATCGTGGACGCAACTTCCAAATGGATTGACCTTTACCTAATGAAAAATACAGTTGCACGAGAAGTGATCAAATCTATGGAAAAGTCATTTTCTGCATTTGGATTGCCAGAGACAGTGGTAACGGATAATGGACCACCATTTACCAGCACGGAGTACATAAGCTTTTTGGCCCATCTTGGGATCGAAGCGAAGAAGAGTCCCCCGTATTATCCCCGTGCGAATGGGTTAGCAGAGACTGAGGTTCGTGTAGTCAAGCATGCTCTTCAAAAAGACGTGCAAGGAGAAGGGCGAATAGTTTCTAATGAAGAGCTGGAACGAGCAATTACAAAGTTTCTATTCAACTATCGATCGGCGCCGAACACGGCAACAACACGCAGTCCCTCTGACTTTTTACTCAAGTATTCTCCAAGGACTTTGCTGACTCAACTGCGTCCTAGTTTTGGGCAATCCACAATTGGTAACACGAAAATAAATTTGCATAATCCTTTGTATTTTCCAGAAAAGTTATTCAGCGTTGACGATAAGGTGCTCTTGAGAACCAGTGGCCAGTGGGCTCAGGCGAGTATTCTGCAACTTCTATCAAAAAGCAGATACCTGGTGAGCTGTGAGGGTCGAGTGAGAGTGGCTCATCGCAACCAATTAAAGTCTTCAGAAATCGACTTAAAAGAGGTGGAGAGAACTGCACGAGAATCAATACAGAACAATGCAAGGGAATCCATGTTGTCTCCTAATCAAAACGATGACGTTCAATCAACACAGAATTCTGGAAATAGCAAGGACGGAGTCACTCAAGAAGAACCGACGATAAGACGATCAACACGTCAAAAAAAAATAACCAAGACTTTTCATTATACTAAATTAGGCCAACCTTCTTATTAAAGCAGGAAAGAGTGTACTGTATTTAGCATTATATATAACATTATATATTTGTATTGGAATATCATTGTATACTTCTTATATCTATTTGATTTTACATAATGATTTTACCGCTACATCGTCTACTAACAATAATGAAATAAAGCAGTTGATTGTAATCTTCTAATCGCATTGGTCGTGTCTAATTATTATTCCCTTCTACAGGTCAATTCTAAAACATTATACATTTTTTTATTATAAAATAAAAATAAAGTTTCCTTTTGCAAATGCAATAAAATGAACAAAGTTAATTTTTTTCCATGTATTATGGCTTTATTAGTAAGAGCAAACATTCCCATTAATGGAATACAACGTTATTCAAGTGGCTGCCTCGGCTAGCTTCGCAGTAGCGCATTCTGTCACTAGTAAGCTAATAATCCGAGATCTTTGTGTAGAATTCTCCTCAGGCAAGCGCTTCTTTTTTTTAAAAAAGGACTGTTTCGGCTACACAGCACTCACTTTGGAAATAAGTTTTCAATATTTCCCCACGTTGTTTAAGCGTAAAGCCACTCATTTCGTTCCGCGTAGTTAAGATACTGACTTTCTGCCAAGATTTCGAGCAGGAAACAGCTGTCAGTGTTAAAATAACCTATGATTTAAAAAGAAACCCCTAAGAAACCACCACCTTTACATATGTATATACATACCATATGTGACATATTTCTTTAACGATTTAAGATATAAGTTTAAATTGTCGGTGAATATCATAAACTCCAGACATAATATATACGAGGATAATATTATCTTATAATATAACATCTGTTCTATGAATAGACTATGGGGGAATGATTTTTAATCATAGCTAAGTTGAGAAGAGAGATCATTTGATTCAAAGCCAATAATAGCACAAGGCTAAAAGTTATGTTAAAAACAACAATCAATTAAAAAACAATTTTAAACTAATATCATACAAAATTCCGATTAATTATTTTTTTTTTATTTTGCAGGTGAACCAAAAATTGCATCACCGCCAATATCAGCCAACAATGATGGAGCGACGCCGCAATATTGTAATTAAAATCAATTTATAATTAATTTTTCGTTTATGTATTTTTAAAATATACATGCAGTGACTTCTTTTTTTATAAATGCGTATATAATATAAAACAAACATATGTATGTTATTTTCAAAAAAATAGAATCAAACTTTTTAAATAAAAATAAGCAATATCGCTGGTGAACAAAAAATCAAAAAGGTATGAAATGTTTTTAAAATACATAGTCTCTTTGATTGGTAATTAAATAAAATAATGAAATAACTTGTAGTAAGAAACGACCACAAACCACCTTTCTCTGTCATCTGTCATAAAACAAAATTAATTTAATTTAGTTCTTGATTTACCACATATAACCTGCATTTTATTTTTGTTTAATCAAATAAAGCTAAAAAAATAAAACTATTGTAACTGAAAAAAAGCAGAACATACAAAAAATCAACAAACAAACAAAGCAACAATCTTACCAATAACATTTTTTTTAATTCTTAGGAAAAAGCTACTATTGTAGTTTGTAAGTTTGAAATAATGAAATTAAAACAAAAAAAAAACATATCTCTCCTATGAGACCGAATAATAAGGTTAAAATAAAATCTTTAAAATCTGATGCTGTTTTTGACTTTCAAAAAGTTATAAATGAGCTCAAGTTGTGTTTTGTATTGTTAGAAAATAAATCAAAGCACGTCACTTCGTTTCAGGAAGATAATTTTTTTTCACCAATGCTTTAAACTTTTTAGTACTTCAACCTACAAAGGTGTTTCCGAAAATAAAAATAAAAATCAGTTACTTAAAGAAATCCTCCTTTGCCCCGCCCTTTTTCCATTAAACGATAGATACTAATAAAATTAACAGTTTTAATAGTAAATTCTTCACATGGATATTGAAGACTACAAAAAAGCACAAATGTATTTCATAGAATTACTTTTAAAATTGAAATCAAATTCATTTATTGTAATGAAACAAAAACTTGTTAAAAGAATGATGAAATAAAGTAAATAAAATAACAAAAAAAGTAAAAAAAAAAGAAACAAATATTTTTTTTTTATAAAATTCTTTTGTGTGTTGCCTTTTTCAATAAAAAAAAGTCGTATCAAATGATCAAAATATATTTTATAAATCTAACTCTTATCAAGAGAGCATTAATTATTTCTATTCGTTCACAATCGTAAGTATAAAATATAAATTAATACAAAAAAAAATAAAACAACACCAACTTAGGTACAATCAATATTTGATACTAAATTAGATTCTAATGTATATTTAACACAAATCAAATAGTAGTTCGTTGTTCAAAACAGAAAAAATAAAACGAAAAAAAACATCACAAAATTTAGTACAACTTCTTTATTATTGTTAAAATTAAAACAAAAGTATATAGTAAACAAAATATTATATAATAGTATATATATATTTATATTTTTACATCACCGCAAAGAGAGAAACATTTAAGCAGCGCCATATTTTTTTTTTTTTTCATTTAACTACCATTTTCTTTGTTGTATATAAAAGTATATACTATTTATATAAATGCATAAATAAAATAAAATTAAAACTGATGAATTCTTCTTTAATGACGGGACTATGATTTTTCTAAATATCGCAATTTAAAAGCACGTCTTAATCTAATAAATGAAGAAAATGCCACTGTTTTCATGTTGAATATGAAAGAAATTCACTCGATATTTTAATGTAGATAAAAGAAGCTTACTGATACTACGAGTAATGTTATACACGAAAGAATAGCTTTCCGATATGTCAAATGGATAACGAATTGGACATGAGTAATGGCGATTATAAACCCACAAAATTAACAGGTCAAAAATTCCCTGGAATTTCATGTGGGCATGAACAACCGTAATGATTTACAAACCATTTGTGAATTAATCACCCCTATTACCGATGTGGTAAAGACAGCGAAATATACCACGTGACACCATCTGCATTCCATAAGTCGTTTCTAACTTTTGTCTATAAATGTCCAACGTCGTTGGACGCTTTCGTTCCGCATTCTGTAAGACGAAAGGAAACGAGGACAATGAAAAAAACGACGATATCTTTCATTCAAAAATTTACACATGACAAAGACATGGAAGGTCGCAAAACTGTAAGTATTCTTGTTAAATAATTTATTTTATAGAATTTATTTACGATAAATAAAACAAGAACATAATTTGTCTACATTTGCAGTTGTAATTAACAAATGAAAACCAATTCCAGATACTCGTAGAGCTGATGCAGAGGACGAGCAGTTAGGGGATACAAAAATCGAATTTAAAAAACGGAATGGGATACCAAAGCTGAGCAGCTGAACGGCAATGAAATGGAGATGCTTAGAGAAAGGTTTGAATCGCTTTTTCCATAATTATACACAAATTCTTAATGTTTGATTTCATTATGTTTGGGGCAGCTTCAAATTTCAAATGACGAAGAAAATAATCCACAATTGAAAGGTGATACGAGTTAAAGCAACTGGGGAAGTGGTTAAACCCAAGTGAAAGTCTAATTGGTGTATTCCAGCCCAATTTGCTTCCAAACTCCTGGTCAACTTCATCTGAGCCTTTGGAGAAATAACCTTACATGGTATCATCTAATGTTTAAAAAAAATAGAAGGATAAACGAATGAAGTAGAGAGGTATACAATAAAGTCATACAAATTAAAGACGGACACTGTTGGGAAAGACAGAAAACATCTTAAAATACAAAAGGAAACACTAATAATTCATAAAGAAAAGATGGAAAGAAAAGAAACAAATAATTTGTAATACATTTCAACACTTATCATTTTAATTACTTATTTATTTAGTAATTGAGCATCAAGTAATAATTTTAGTAGACTCTAGTTTCCTTTGATTTCGAAGAAAAATCAACAGTCAGTGGGAGAGAAAAAGAGTGAGCATAAAAGATTAAGCGTAAAAGATTAACGGCCCTATTATGAGTATCAATTTGATAGTCGATAATTTCTATCAATTAGTTGATAATTTGGTATTATGGGTATCAACTGGTAATTTTAAATAGATTGTGAATATTTACTAATCAAAAGTTCATTGTGAATGAATTTTGTTCATTTCGTTTGAAGTTTCACGTTTGAAATATTTATTTGTTTTTTGTTGCTAACGAAAAGGAAAATTCTTTATACGAAAATGTAAGTTGTTCTTTTAAAAAAATCATCATAACTCTCTTCAAAAAAACTTTTTTCGCTTTTAAAAGTCCCGAGTAAATTGTATGTTTACGTTTCAACCCCGAATTCGTGGTTAATAAGGAAATCGATGTGTATATATTTTGTTGATATCCGTAATACCATGTCTATCAAAAAAATCATTCACAATAATGATAAAATCATATAAAATTCACAGTCGATAAAAAGTGTTGATAGTTGATAGTCATAATACCAACTCATTCAATTTGTTGATATGTATCAAGTTGATAGTTGATTTGATAGCTATAATAGGGCTGTAAGCCTGGAATTTTGAACCTTTGTAATGGGTGATTTTTTTGCTATTTTCTTTTTGGCAACACTGGTTTTGACAGCTCACGCACGTTTCGTGTTTTGTGTCACTGTCAAACATTTGGTCTATTAACTATTATTTAACCATGAATCGTCTTTATTATCAAAATGCGTGCTCTGTTTAGAAAGTTCATCGTGCGCTTCCTCCATTTTATGGTCGGTTTAATCGACCTACTGACGCGGCTATTCGGGCTATTGTGCCTAAAGTTACATTGTTGGACATTAAATTACCAACAGGGCCGCCGCTACCATATGTGCAAAATGTTCGGCGCACAAGGGCGCCAACGTCTAGGGGCGGAAAATTAAGAGATCGATCTATTGTTTACATTTGACCGTTCACTACGTAGTTCCCTCTCACACCAAATAACCTCTTCGATTGCAGTCAGAGTCTAAACTGCTTAACGCCATGTCGCCATAGATTGACACTTGGGAAATAACTTTCCACGAAACCTTCATCTCAGACTTATAAACTCGAAAAGGATTTTGATTTTTTTTAAGATATACAGCCCATGTATTTCCCATAAAATAAAACGAAAAGTGTCTCGAAAACATTAATTTTACTAATTACTCGTATTTTTCTATTAATGGGTATCAATATTCTGATTGTAATGATATAGCTAAATATCTTAAATCTAAGTTGGTAACAAGAACAAAATTATCGAAGTTGATTTAGAACATTCCTTATTTTACCGATGCAAAATGTAAATAAACCATCTTTACAACGGATACCAAAAACAAAAAAAAACCAACGGTAAAAAAAAAATGTTTTGTGTCTCTAAGGCCGGTATTCACCGAGCGCTCATAACTTAAGAAGCTCCTAAACCTATAACCTATTCACCAAGCAATATTAGTGAAGATCTACGAGCGCTCTTAAAAGTTAGGAGTGGTCCCGACCACTCCTAACTTACGAGCGCTCTCTTCGAAAGTTTGTTCGCTTGTGCGTCTGCCACGCACGCATTTGACTCGAATCCATGTGAGAAATGCCAAGTAGAAGAGTATCCATTTGCTGTCAAGACCAACATTTCACAACATTTCACAGTTTGGGTATGCCTGAACAAGAGAGAGTGGCTCTCATTTTCGAACTTCGAAAAACACTTGCGAGTGGTTGGTGAATACCCCACAGAAATTTCAAGTTAAGAGCCTCGTAAAGTTAAGAGCCGTTTAGGAGCGCTCGGTGAATACGAGCCTAAATATTTATGTTTCTTTTTAAAGAAGGGTTTACGAATAGTTTTAAATTAATTTTGGAACTGAATTGATAAATAACTGAAATGTCAACGGATTGAACAAAATCAGAATAATCCAGAAATTTAACGTTTCATTCGTTGTTCGAATTTAAGCTTTCAATTGACATTCAGAGTTCAGACTCTATTTATATTAAAATATAGTTCCCACACAAGCCACAAAATGTCAAATTTCATCAAATCATACGTAAGGTGCCAAGGAATTATATAATACTTCCAGATCCGGAAGTAAATGATTAATTGTTTCAAAAAGAAAGTGAAAACAAAAACTTTTATCAAAAACTACTTTGTCTTCTTTCTGTCAAGCTATAAACTATTGGTTTTTACTAAAGGATTGATTTGACATACGAGTACATAAATTAAAAACTGTGCTAGGAACTCGAATATTTGCATTATATATGAAAATGGTTTTGTTGAAGAAAATTATTCGCAATCGCCATATTTTTTGTTTCCTCTTAAAATAAAATGCACGACTGGGTCGCACGAACTTGCCTTTATGTAAAAGACTAAGAATTTCAAAAATGAATGCTATTAGAGAAAAACTGTTCATAAACATAAAGTTCATTTGTTTAATGACTAAAACAACTCTTTTAGTATAGCTGGTAGCTGGAGCTAAGAACGGGATGCCATGTGATGTAATCCAGCAAATATTAGTTTATGCAAGAACAAATTTTATAGCAAA
This sequence comes from Philhelius festivus, assembly GCA_963931855.1. Classification (NCBI taxonomy): domain Eukaryota; kingdom Metazoa; phylum Arthropoda; class Insecta; order Diptera; family Syrphidae; genus Philhelius; species Philhelius festivus. The sequence goes on along the minus strand of OZ007555.1, from coordinate 57,045,401 downwards.
GTTATAAGTTATAAGTCAAATAATCTTTTATATACAAATTTTTAAAACTTGTTTTTTTATTTCTTTACGAATAAAAAATAAAATTCCAAAAAAAAAATTTAGCCCTTTTTTGAGGTATCGAATTTTCCAAAAACAAAAATATAAAAAATTTCATTCAAATCCGTTCAGCCGGTAATGAGAAATTCAAAAATCGTCAAAATGGTTCTATGTTCGTACAGTCAGTAATACGAGTATATTGATTTAAATTTTTTTTGTTTAATATTATAGAACGTAAAAAATTATCAAAATTTTCGGAGACGTCTTCAGAAAGAACACGATTTTCGAAAACTTATTTATCAAGTTTAAAAAAAATCAAGCATGGGGCTTTCGAAATATTGAGTTTCGAAACAAAAATTGAAATAAAAAAAAAAATTTTTGAAAATTTCAATGCACAGGAATATTTTCAATTTTGGGGCGCTTTAGCATAAAACAAATTAATAAAACCGATGTACCGATTCTTTAATTTTTTTTATTTTTGTTTAAATCAGTTGGACATTGTTTAAAAAAAAAAATTATAAAATTTCGAAAAAAATAGTATTGCAGGTACAGTTATTTTTGGTCTTAAAAAAAAAGAAGAAAAATAAACGTGTGGGGACAAAATTTCGAGACCCACTTTTTTCGTCTTCGCTATCAATGTCAACTTTGATCAAAATCTCGAGTTCGAATTTTTTACGAATGCATAACTTGCCTTATAGTACCTATGAGTCTCAAGTAAAAAGAATAAATAATCTTAAAAGGATGCAAAAACTGTTCATAATATGCTATAATGACTACGTTCAATGTATAAGAATTTGGTGTAGCTCGTAACGCGACAACAACAATGCATGTTTGCTTAAATTTTGCAACTGCGAAATGGAGAATAAATAAAACTTTCACTTATTCAACGTAAATACCCCCGCGCACCCGAGACATGGGGCGGCAATTTAAGGTTCTAGCACAAGGGCGCACGAACACCCAGCGGCGGCACTGATTACCAACACGCTTACGTAGAGTACGAACTGAGGAAAATATCGCAGCTGTATCGGCCTGTGTTAGTGATGACCGTGAATTATCGATTTGGCGCCATTAAATCGCAGCAATTGGGCCTCTGTTAGGTACTACACTACGTGAAAAATTTCGCACTTTTTTATCGACGAAGCTCATTTTTGGTTGAATGGATACGTGAAAAAGCAAAACTGCCGTATTTGGTGTGAAAAGCAGCCAGAAGCATTGCAAGAGCTACCAATGCATCCAGAAAAAGTCTCTGTTTGGTGCGGATTATGGGCTGGCGGAATTATTGTGCCGTATTTCTTCGAAGATGATGCGAATCGCATCGTTACTGTGAATGGTGACCGCTACCGTGCGATGATAACAAACTTTTTTTTTGCGCAAAATAGAAGAGCTTGACTTGCATGACGTGTGATTTCAACAAGACCCATGCCACACAACACGCGTAACAATGGACCAATTGAGAGACGAGTTCGGTGAACAGTTTATTTCACGTTTGGGGCCGTCCAATTGGCCGCCTAGATCGATAGACGCACTGGAAGCCAACATTGAAGCATTTATTCGTGAGATACCGGTCGAAATGTTATAAAGAGTATGCCAAAATTGGACTGAGGCACAGCTGCGACCAACATTTGCATGAAATAATCTTCAAACATTAAATTATATCGACCGTACTTTCGATTCAAATAAAGATTTCAAGCATTTTTCTGAATTTGATGTTTTTTTTTTATTTCCGATAATTATTAAAAAATCACTCGGTTTTTAGTTATTTAAACGGTACAGAAAATAAAATAAAGGCTCGAAATTGGCAAGAAGCCTTTGGGAACAATAAAGTGTAAATCCGTTACAATGTATTGTGATGTAGTACCTCCTATTATTCGTCTAGTTCGAATGTTAAGATACAAATTTCGGTTAGCTAAAATCTCACAGCCCTTAATTCTAAAAAAAATATATTGAATCATTGTTAAATTCTCAGTGACGGAAAAATAAATTAGCGCTTATGTAATTAATTTGATGACCAGGGCTCGTATCGCAAGACTAATTCGATCGCTCAATTACTTGATTGTCATTTTGACTAAAGCTTCCTTTAGCGAATGTGAAAAACAATTAATTAATTGAGCGATCCATTTAGTCTCACGCGATACGAGCCCAGCTTACTGCCTGTGATATACGTAGCTATAACTCCAGCCAATAAAAAACTTGCTGATATCTCAAGTTGTTGTAAGATTTAAATTTTCCATTTTAAACCTTCGAAATTATTTTTCAATATGAGTAGTTCATTCTTCAATGCAAATATTTTACAGATTTTTTTTTCGAATATTTTCCGATTAATAATGAATTTATTCATGGTCTATCGGGCAAGTATTGTTTAGATGGTTTAACCGAAAGCTCAACCTAATTTCCTAATTTTTCTTAGTTTTTCTAAGAAAACTTCAAACTATATTATAAAAAAAAATACATACTTGTGTTTATAAATTTTAATAAAGATACTGAAATTTCAAGCTCCATGTAAATGGAAATCTAGCTCAATATTTCCTAAAGGTGAGGAAGACAGTTTTCCGCAAGTATTCAGAAAAATGAAAATAAGATTGCCGGATGCCAACGATATAGAGAAAAATAATTTTGAAAAATTTATCAATCAATTTTACTATACAATAATGGAAGAATTTATTTTATTTAAAATATTCAGTCCTATCACGAATTCCATAGCCATCGCTAATGTTTAAAGTGTGAATTTTTCATAGAATACTCTTCGGCCGTTTTTACACTGTCGTATTTGAAAAACTTTCTTATTACTGGAGATAAAAGATTATGATCCAATTTTTTATTATCTGGCATGATGTAACTCAAGGGAATTGCCACTATCCAGACAACAAATATGCCCAGTATGGTGTACCATTGAAAAGAAATTTCAAAAATTGAAAATCCTTCACTTTCAAGTTCATGAACTATTTCTTGTGTATTATTTGATCTGAAGCTTAAAGGAAAAACAAAAAACAAAAATAAATATACACATTTAAATGTAAATCCAGTATATTAAACTTACATTGATCCAGGTAAGGTATAATGAAAACGATTGCATCCATCATCTCTGCTTGGTAAGGGGTAATATGCTAGTTTTCCAGCTTCCATTTTTCGTTGGGCGCCAGTTACAAGAATAAGAATGGCAGCCATACTTGACAGAAGTCCAATTAATGCACCCTGGATCGAAAATCGATTCAAAATTGTATTGACTGAAAACTCCTGCTATGAACTTACTTTTCCATTAGCTTTTGGCACCAAAAATCGCAATAAAAAAGTACCAACCATAGCTCCTTGAACTACTCCACCGATTGTCATGATAGTTTGAAGTAGAGATGCTGATTTTTCGACTAAAAATCCGGCAGTTACACAAAAGACACCAGTAAAAAATATAAAACCTTTCATGGAAAGATTTGCTTTGCGTTCGGTATGTCGTACGAAAGGCTTCACATAATCGAAATAAAAAATACCTGCTAAAGAATTCATACTTGCTGACATTGCGCTATAAAATTAAAAAAGTTATTTAATAATTACTTTAATTTAATTTAATTTTAATTTTGTGTTATAAACATTTGTGGAAACTATTTGAAGTTATCGTTATAATTGGCCGCGTTCACTTCGTAGACCGATAGGGTATCTAAGATACTTTAGTATCCGATACGTTGGCGAACGACCAAAACCGGATAGGTAACATTTACTGTCAAAGTCAAAAAAAGACGTGAATCATCCAGGGTTGGCCGATTCAACTACATGTCTAATTTACTACAATTTGTTACGTCTGCTACATACGTAGTTAATTCATAAAAAAAATAGAATAATGGAAACCAAACAATTTTGCACATTTATGATCGGACCTTATTCGGAATTATTTATTTATTTTTGGAGACAAACAATTTTCTTTGACATAATCAAAGGATTTGGATTATGAACACATGATTTAAAGATATTTTTTAATGCTGAATTTATTGTACAAGGTATGTTGCGACGATTTAGTTGCAGCAAGAGAACATTTGCTAATCCGCAAAACAAACAATTATTATTATACATATGTATGTATACTGGATTACAAATCCTATGAATTTTTTTTTATTATAACAATTCATTAAATATTTAAGAATATAATATAGTATAGCCCTTATAAATAATATACAACTGGCAATGTCTATTAAGTTTTTAGTTCAAATTTGTGATAATTTAATCCTGCAATGAGGAAAAGTAAATTGAAAAGGGCAGATTTTTTAACCACAAATTAACTCACGCCAACGAGGTTTCTTTTTTTTTTAATTAGCGGTGAGCTTTAAGCCGACAGAGTTAAACTACGATTTCTTTTAGTGCTTGTTCGCATTTGGTGAGCAGACGCTGTCGTTTCAAGGTACGTACATATAAATATTACCAAAAAAACTTTTTAAAAATAATAAAAACCAAGAACTGGTAATTATATTGAAACTGTTTATTTTTAAGGAGCGCGGCACACTTGTCGTAGAGAGCTCCAGTACGATCATTTTCCATTTTAATTGGAGTAAATACACCTTCAGCCCAATAATTATGTAGCTTTTTGACCAGCCATTTTCACTTCGCTTAATGAAAATGAATAAGTCTAACTAACATACTCTCCAGAGCTAAACTCTTGAAATCTGACAAAAAAAAAAACTCCCATACAACTCTCTTATATCCCATTGTTATACCTTAGTATTAATATCTTGTTATGAAACTGAACTGGGTTTCATAACATTTTTTTTTTAAGAGGTAAACACTTTTGCAGCTTAAAACTACTTAAATCTTATAGCTAAACTATTTTCTCTTCTTGCAATAAGATTATATAAGCTTATAGTCTTAAAGGAATCCTTTTCTGAAAACTCAGCTCTAAATAATATGTCCATATAATCCCATAACAAGTCATGTTTAAGAGTTAAGATCATTTCATATTTCTATGAAAACTCTAAAAGAATTTGAGTTTAATACCTCCTATATCAAGAAACAATCTGAAGTTCAAAGAATAAAAGCTTTGCAGTAGGATCCGAAAGAGATCTTTATAGCCCAGTCAAATAAGCCAGAAAAAGGGGCAAACCTCGGAATGGAAGCGAATAAGCTGAAAATTTGCACCAACCTTTATTTTGATGTTCTAATGACTGACAAAAAAGTCTCATATCATATCGTGTCGGCGTCACAAGTTATTCGAGGTCAAAGGTCAGGTAAATCGGTTTTTTGCAATTATTTCGTTTTCTATACGAAATACCGCGTTCGAGGTTATTATGAATTTTGTAGACCATACACTTATCTACAATTTTCATCTCAAACATTTTTTTATAACTCCAACCATTCTCGAGATATAGCGCGGAGAGTGAAAATTTAAAACGTAGATACTTAGTATTTTATGCATAATGACTGATTTGTGTTTTATATGTGATAAACCGCTCTCGGAAGGAGAAAGAATTTACATTAAAAAAGCTGAGAGATGTCATTACAGGCTATATTCCTGATGATAAAACAATAATTTCAAAATTAAGGGAAAGATATTTAACTGAAGTAATAATAACGACGAAAATAGGATCATTTACAATTATTTGTTTTCGTGATACGCAAGCTAATATTTTATCTAATGCTTGGTATAATAATAAAAAAGGCACTGGGTAGAAGAACGAATGCGTGTAGTAGAATTTACAGCTGCTATTATTAGAGAAGATATCGTCGAGTCTAAATCTTATCCGCCTCCAAGTAAAATGATCTACAATTTACTTGTCGACGCCGCACAGTGGGCATAAATCGTGATTTAAGTGGCCAAAAATATTTTTTTTTTGTTTTCGAATCACATAAGTTTAATTTTAATTAATTAAAGAAATATTTATACGTAAAATATATGACATTTTTTTTAAATAAATATGCTCTGGTTAAGAGAAAAATAAATTCAAAGTGAGAAAAACTTATATATCGATGTATGAAGCATTTTTGGCACAATTTTTATTTGCGGATTTTCGTAATAGGTGTCATACTATGTGTACTATGGGTGTTTTTCTTTTTTAGTTCAGAGTAGAAGCTGAACTGTCAAACAAAAAATCGTGTTTCTTTTTTAGCTCAGAGTGTATAACAGTTCAAATTTGTGTTTCTTTTTTCGTTTAGAGCGTGTTCAGAGATTGTTCAGAGCGCACTCTATGAGCTCGGTATAAAATAGCTGAGCAGACAGAGTTAAATGCTGAAATCATTCTGACAGACAGGAAAAGAACTCAAAAACTCGCTTATGTTTATAAAATAATTCAGAGCTCTTAGAACACGCTCGATTCGGAGAAAGTTCAGAGCATGTTCGACATGCTCGTGCTCTGTTCAGTGCTCTACTCTGAATGAAAAAAGAAAAACGCCCTATGAAACGATTTTTGCAGGAGTTGCTTGGACGAGGAGGAAAAGGAAACAATCCCACACCTTCTTTGTACATACCCAAACGCAAACTTCATCTAGGAGAATATTTCTATAACGAACTAAGCGATCTAATAAATACAGACATTAAAAGTTTCCTTCGCTTCATTAGAAGCTCCAAATGGTTTTAACTAGTAGGGAACCTTTTTGTTCCATATAAGATCGTGACAGCCACTTTAACCTTACCTAACCTTACATACCATATTGTTTTTATTTAGTGCGGTTAGTAAATTTACTTGCACTTATTTTCTGTGGTATGCTCTTTTTATGTGGTTCTCATTAATTGTTCCGTTACATTTAATAATTGGATGATGGAAATGACCAAATTGATTTAAGGTTTTGGTTACTATTCTTAAACAAAGTGTTGGCTTGAAGAGGACAAAATGGGAACTACAAATTTCTTTTTGAGTGTTTTTGTGAAGACCCAAAGGGCAAACCTAAGAATTTCAAACAAATAGTTTACTGGTCACTATTTGTTGGATCTTCAAGAAAGTTCTTTTAAAATAAGTTTTGTATCCAATTTAAGTCAATATTGAATAATTTGTCATCCCACATTAACAGGGAGAAAAACAACTTTTTTTTATTATTTTAAAATCAAAATAACACATATTTGATAAATTATATATTGAAAGGTACTTAAATAAAGTTACAAACAAAAAAAATTATAAAAAAAACTCAACTGGTTCAAAAGTTATGGATTTTTGACCACTTAAACCACGCTTTCTGCCCACTGTGCGCCGTTTAGTATAGACTTTACATATACGGATGCGCGCTACCCACTCTCCGCGTTATATCTCGAGAATGGTTGGAGCTATAAAAAAATGATTGAAATGAAAATTGTAGATAAGTGTATGATCTACAAAATTCATAATAACCTCGAACGCGGTATTTCGCATAAAAAACGAAATAATTGCAAAAAACCGATTTACCTGACCTTTGACCTCGAATAACTTGTGACGCCGACACGATATGATATGAGACTTTTTTGTCAGTCATTAGAACATCAAAATAAAGGTTGATGCAAATTTTCAGCTTATTCGCTTTCATTCCGAGGTTGAAGGCTAATTTGACTGGGGTATTAATGCAACAAACTTTACTTGTCTCAATTAGTAAATTAGTACTAGAAGTAACAAATGGTAAAAAGTTACAGTTCGGCCAACACTGTACTCGACACAAAAGAAAATAGATCAGCTGAAATGTCAGCTGTTCTTCAAAATTCCCCTTGGATAGTTAAGTATACCAAAAATTTTTGGATAGCTTTAGATTTCTGCTTGACATCAGCTGTTTCGTTGATCAGTTGTTTTTTCCTATGGGATTACAACAACACCAACAAATCCGGATACCTTTGGATACGTACCCGAACGCGACCATTAATCTTAAAAATATTAGGCTGCGCGTACATTGGTGCGACAAAGCGATACGATACGAAAAGCGATTCGAGATGCGATAATTAGATGCCACATAGTGCGCCCAGTAAAAGCGATTTTATGCGGTTGTGTTGCTCGATTGTTTAGTGTCGAAACAATATGGATTCGTCTTCAGAAGATGATTTTTTAAATGAAAATTTATAATTAAAGTTCTTAAGAGGAAAAAAAGGATGAAAATTCACCAAATTTACTTGAGAATACAAGAATTTGGAGAATTTCATCATCTTTACTTCCAATTAAGAAAGGATGAAATAAAATTGTTTGTAGGCAAAGATGGCCTAAAATGGCCCACCAAGGTAAAATGGCCCCCTTGCAGTAGCGTAGCGTAGCGAGAGTTTCGGAACGTTCCGTTTTAGTTTCGATTGTCGCGCAACAACTTCGCATCTGAAGAAGGACTCAACAAATGGTGGAAGCTAAATCCAAGAATCGTAGACCATGAGAACAGCCTGGACCGTGAGCAGAGCTTCTTGAAATGGAAGGAGTTGGAAGTTTGCCTGAACCGTAAAGCAACCATCGATCAGAAACAACAAACAGTTTTCAAAAGTGTGGAGAAGAAGTGTAGGGATGTATTGTACCGGTTGTTGAATATTATCCAGTTCTTAGCCAAATAGAATCTGGCCTTCAGAGGACATCGAGGAGATGACAGTTGCAACCGCGGGAATTTTCTGTAGTTAGCGCACCTCCTAGATAAATATGACCCCCTTCTAATGGAACACCTGACAAAGATAAAGCTGGGAGCAAGAGTCTCAGTTTCGTATCTATCTTCAGAAACCCAGGGCCCGTATTACAGATTACGAAACGAAAGGCAAAAAAACGATACCCTAGAAAACGATAGTCAACACATGGACCGATTATGGTTTACGATAATGGATGCATCAAAATATTGCCTGATTAAATAAAAAAAAATCTATTTTTTTAAGCGCATCCAACTTCATTCTTTCAATATTTCTGTCAAAAATAGTACATGTGTCAAAACAATCAAATACGAGTGCCAAAAGCAGTCGTAAGAGAAAACGATTATCGTTTTAAAAAAACGAGTATCGTAAAACGTAATCGCAACTTAACGATAACGAGGGATTTTAAACGATAATCGTAATTCGTAATACGGGCCCAGAATAAATTTATAAACTTACTGAGACAGCAAGTTCGATTCACCATCATCCGTCGCATTCAAGAAGCTAAATGTTATTGCGTAATCTTCGACAGTACACCAGACATCTCCCACAAAGACCAAATGAGCCAGGTTCTGCGATACGTACATATCGAAGGAGAAAAGGTCGCCGTGGTAGAATCTTTCATCGACTTCTTCGTACCAAAAGGAAAAAATGCAGGAGATCTCAGCAACCATATAATCGCGAAGATAACATCAGATGGACTGGACATACAGAACTTGAGAGGACAGGCTTATAACAACGCTGCCACAATGTCAGGGATTCACAATGGAGTTCAAGCCCGGATTAAAGTACTGAATCCGTCAGCTACATTCGTTGCATGGACAAACCACTCACTCAACTTGGCTGGGGTACATGCTGCTTCTGAATCAGTGAAAAACGTAACGAAGCGTTTTTTGGAACTCTAGAGAAGCTATTTGCCTTCTTTTCTGCATCAACTGCTCCGTGGAATGCTTTGGTTTCCGTCGCAGGTCAAGCAGTGAAACGAGTCACTGAAACGCACTGGAGCGCTAGAAATGAAACTGTCAAGACGCTTGAAAATAAGTTTGAGGAAGTTCTAGAGGTACTGGAAGAATTGACGGATTCATCTCAAACTTCCGACACAAAATCGGGAGCCAATATTCTTCTGACAGCCATGCAGTCATTTAACTTCCTCACTTTTCTTGGCTTTTGGGCTGCAGTGCTACCTGAAGTTTTGTCTCAAGAGCATGAACTCCGTCGAGAGGTGTTCGCATCATTTGAGAAGATCATTCAAGAAATGACGACTCGATTCCAGCAAGTTCAAGAAATAGCGGACAAGTTCGGATTTTTGACGCCAGCGAAACTTTTGGACAGCAAGTACGAGTGTGATCTTTCACATGTATTAGAAGACATCGACAAGGACGAGTTTCAGATGGAGCGGAAGTGTCTCCAGTAGTTTGTCGCCAGTTCTGAATCAGAGGAAGATGTAAGGGGAAAAAGGACCACTGGAGCTCCTCCAGTTCATTCAAACAATGAATCTGGGAATTTCGGTTCCAAATATAGTCATCTTGATTCGTATATACGTATTTGACTTTGGCAAATAGTGCCGCTAGTTGAAGTTGAGAGAAGTTTTTCGAAGTTGAAGCTAATCAAAAATTATCTCAGATCCACTATGAGCTCCACTAGACTATCAAACTTGGCTATATTGTCGATTGAACAAGTATTGGCTGCAAATATTGATTTTGACAAAGTTATTTCTGACTTCGCTGCTCGTAAGGCCCGTAGAATCCATTTGTGAAACCGCTGATCCTATTTTACCTTCAATAAAAGATACCTCATTGCCTGTGAAATGATGTCTCGAAATTTAATTGAGTATTGAATGGGGCGGCAAAATTGGTCTCCCGCCCCGGGTGCCGAGATGGCACGCTACGCCACTGCCCCCTTGCTAGAAATTGTAGAATCGAACAGAATTAGAATGTTGTAAAAAGTTTGTTGATAAAAAAATAATGAAAAACATTCAATTTTGGTGAAAACAGTAAAGGACTATTCACATGAGAGCGACCAACGACCAACGAATAAAAAACAAATGGGATTTAAAACATATATAAGCCTAAATTCTTCACAAAAGGGTAGCAATCTAGTTTAATTTAATGTTAATTTATTAAAATTTGCGTTGTATTTGCTAAAATGACAGAAATTTGAAAAAAAAAATTGGTCGTCGCGAATTGCAATATTTTCTCAAGTTTCTCTCATTTTAGCAATTACAACGATAATTTTAATAAATTAACATTAAATTAAACTAGATTGCTACCCTTTTGTTAAGTTTTTGTAAAGAATTTAGGCTTACATTATGTATGTTTTAAATCCCATTCGTTTTTTTTATTCGTTGGTCGTTGGTCGCTCTCATGTGAATAGCCCTTAAATGCAAGTAAATATTAAGTATTTCTTATTAATTTACTGAAATTAGTTGGCCTATAAATATGTATTTCAGTTTGTTCGGAATTAAAACTTAAATAAAAAAACCCTAAATGGGTAAAATGGCCTACTAAGCACTCGCCTAAAATAGCATAATGTGCCATAAAATGGTGAAGTGAAGTTGTTTTAAATATGAATTGTTGATTTTTATTTTTTTGTTGAGTATTAGGTGCGTTTTGTTATTCACAAATCTATTTGGATCCGGATCTGGATTAAGTTTTAACATTAATTTAACATCTATTTCAAAGATCCAAAAATTAGTTATTACACTGGCGAGTAGATGGCTTTTTATGGTAAGGTAGTGTAAACTACAGTGTAAAGAAAAGAGACAAGAAATAATTTAAAATTTAGAAACCCAAGTATAAAAAGAGACGGGCTTATTACACTGCTGTCACTAAAGTCCGTATCGTTTTATTTTCAAGGGATGATCCAGATCCGGATCCAGATAGATTTGTGAATAATAGGTGCGTTTTATTATTCACAAATCTATCTGGATCCGGATCTGGATCTTCCCTTGAAAATAAAACGATACGGATCTTAGTGACAGCAGTGTTATAAGGCCGTCTCTTTTTATCCTTGGGTTTGGAAATTTTAAATTATTTCTTGTCTCTTTTCTTTACACTGTAGTTTACACTACCTTACCATAAAAAGCCATCTACTCGCCAGTGTAATAACTAATTTTTGGATCTTTGAAATAGATCCCGATAGAAAATAGGATCCCAAATTGTTTTTGTAATACATGTTAAAACTTAATCCAGATCCGGATCCAGATAGATTTGTGAATAATAAAACGTACCTAATAAAACGCACCTATTGTTTATGTTTATGTATTTTACTTTAAACTGTGATTTGTTTTAAATAAAGTTTAAATTAAATTGAAAATGATTTTTGGTTTACTTGCCTAGTTGGTTTACTTACAAGTGTAAAATGGCATACCAGTATGCCATTTTACCCGGTCAATTTTGATCGTTGGAATTTGAGATATGACACATTTTCCTTAGGGGTACCATTTTAGGCCACCTTCCCTTATAGACCAGAATTTATTTATCACTTTATTTAATTTAATTCGTCGATAATTGTGTCGCTCATTATAAAAGTGGTGTAAATCCATTTTTTTTAATGGATTTCTTTGCTTAATGATATTATATTTGTTAATATCTTTCAATATAAAAGAGAATCTACTCCAAATACGAATTATATTTCCGATAGTTAATGTTTTTTGTTTTCTTAAAGTTCTTTTATTACTTAACTATAAAAATTAAGTAAGTCACAAATCCGTTTAACAAAATAATTAATAAAATCTGTAAAGGTTATTATAATCTTGGACTTTTTACGAATAATAAAAAATATTAACTTAAAGCGCATTGATTTTGTTTTTTTGTCTATGCATCATTTCGCAAAAACCTTATTATCTCGAAATTCATTTGTATGGAGATAGTTCACTATTAAATTGAGCGACACAATTATTGCCACCAAAATTATGAAAAGATTACACCATACAACACAAGCACTGATATTTGATTTTTTTATTTCTTTAAAAGTGAACACAAACAAATTAACCTTCTCGCACAAACTTACTCAAAAAGTGGCCAGAAGAGTTTGTGAGCAAGATGCTCGCGATAGGTATGCAAGAAACTTGCAATACTCGCATCAAATATCGCTTCACTGTGCGTACGTATATAAGAATAAATGTAAATATTTTTCTCGCATCGCATCGCACCACCGTACGCGCAACCTTACTTATAAGGGAATAATCAAAAACCGCTATCTATAAGGCCCTTGTATATTTACCTTAAAGCAGCGCTGAAAACGCAAGATATGAACAGCCCTGGCATGCCTTTTAAATGTCCAACAATGTCTTGAACGAAGAAAGGCATCATTTTGTCAGGTTTATCAACAATCTTTTGAAAAAAAAGTAATAGTTATAGAATATGTTTTAGGAAAGTTTAATTAAACTTATGAGTTTACAAAAAAATTTGACAATAAGATTTTAAAAATTCAAAATTATGCCTACCTTTATTTTAAGCGGGTCACAATCGTGGTACATCGAATACATAATTATGCCAGTGAAGCAATTGAAAAACATAACGAAAATAAATCCAATGGCAAAGATGAACAAGGACCTATCAAAAAAGATGTTTTATAAAACTAGAAGAATAAAACAATATTTCATCACACTTTTTGGCATGTCCGAGAGATGGTAATGCTACAATTCTTTGTACACAAACTTGACTAAGGCCAATATGACCTACCCATAAGCATAGTCCTCCCGCAGTTGTATTCCAGAGGGTAGTTCGAGTCTTCAAATCAAAGTTCATGCTTAAATATTTTATGAAAATCATTAAGGAGTCCTTTTGAATTAATACAAAATATCTACAAATAATTTTATATGTGTAGACTCTATATAACATACTTAACATCAAGACGTCCACCATTTTTAGCATTTTCAAAAACATTTTCGAGGCCTCCAACTCCGATTACTCCCATTATGCCAACAACCGTAACGGATATAACCATTACAACAGCCTGTACAACATCTGTCCATACGACTGCCTTGATACCACCCTGTTAGGAAATAATAAAAGTAAGTAGTTTTCTTTTACTAAAGGTAAGTTTATACAATTCAATTTTGAATGAGTTTGTAAAAATTTAAGAAGCATTTTACCGCAATTGTAACAGTAATTTTTTGGCATTCATATCAACTAAAGCGTCGAAAAAAGTTGAAAAATTACTATCAACAATTTTTTCAAAATGTGAAAAGTAGATATGCCAATGGATGGAACAAAATGTAAATTTCTGCGAAATCGGTATAATAATTTTTGATTCTACTAATTCAAATTCAACGTAGGTTGCAAAAATTCAGGGCCGAACCGAATTTGTTTTCAAATTGATTTATTTTTGTCGTTATTGGTGTTCGTATCTCTCTCATTATTTAAAAGAAAAAATCTTTTTCCTTAATTTACTTTCAGTAGAGAACTATGAGCTTGATGAATTTACCGAATCATTTTAAACTGTTTCCATTTTTTACTGGACACAATATTCGTCGTGTTTTTTATCTAATTTTCACAACTGAAATAAATTAATCAAACTTATAACCACATTTGCAAACTGACAGTTGAAAATTGTTTTAGTCTTCGTACAGAGAAGGTTTGATCTGCCGAAAAATTTAGATTTACAAAATTGATTTAATTGAAAAAATTGATTTAAAATCGAGAATTAAACTGTTTTTTTTGCCCAATGGAATTAAAAAATTGGCATTTTGACAGATCCAAATCAAAAATAAATTGATTAATTTTACCAATGGAAAACATCATTAGACGAGTGTGTTGAAGTATACATATGTACGTGTCCAAAATTAAAAAATATTGAGAAACTAAGAAGTTATGGATTTTTATTTACTATTTTAGTTCAATAATACGCTTTAACCAATATCAGATGTTAATTGTTGTAATTAATACAGTGCTGATACATTTTCTTATTTTTGTATAGCGGCGTCTTTAAAATACTGATAATATCTGTCGTAAACTGCGACAAAATCTTTCCACTGAGTATAATATTTTATCTTTTAATGAAAATACAACAGCTGGATCATTTAATGATTAATAGTTTAATTTTATTATTCTGAGTATTGTAAGCAAAAACATAAAAAATTTACTTTTTAGTGGCCAAGAAGTGTTCCCTTCAGTATTCTCTTCTTTTTATAAATGAATTCATTCCCGCCTGGACAGCTGCCACGCCACTTTTCGTTTTCGTCGTATTTTTTGGTGTGTTCGTTTACGAATTTGATGTCGGAACTTTCTCGCTCTGTTCCACTACATATTCATCCATGACATACCGGCCCCCGTGAAACTGCCTCGGTGTTTCACCACTTTCGACATCAAGCACTGCTAACTTTGATGTAGGTCTTCGAAGTATACCACCATTCGTTCGAACATCCGCAACTCGGATGTGGCCGTCTTTTCCTGGATAAATCGCACAAATAATTCCTCTGCGCCACTTGCTACGTGGAAGCTCTGTCTCGCATATCAGCACTAAATCTCCTAGCTTAATGGCTATCTCTCGGCGGAACCACTTCGTGCGGCGTGTCAAAGTTGGCAAATACTCCAGCATCCACCGTTTCCAGAAACAGTTTTTCAATTGCAAAGCTATTTGGTGTTGTTTTCGAAGGCCTATCCGATGCTCATCCGCAGGAGTTTGTGTAGAGTTGGTCGTTCCTAGCAGGAAGTGGTTCGGCGTAAGGGGCTCCTCTTCTTCCGATGATACTGGTAAATGCGTCAGCGGCCTGGAATTTATTATGTTTTCGGCCTCGATGAGTAAACTTTGCAACGTTTCTGGGCGGGGAGCTTCCTGTTTTAACGTGTGTGCTAGAACTCTTTTTACCGACTGTACCAGCCGCTCCCAGCAACCACCTGCATTAGGATTTGAGGGACAGTTGAATACCCATTCAATACCCCTGCATGACATCTCGGCCTGCAAGGCATCTGAATCAAATTGTTGTTCGTTCTTCTGTAACTCTCGGTTCGCACCCACAAAATTTGTGCCGTTGTCACTGCGAATTCGCACTGGTACCCCTCGACGATTAATAAAGTTTCTGATACATACCAAACATGCGTCTGTAGATAGGTCGACTGCCAGCTCAATGTGAATCGCACGTACTGTAAGGCATGTAAATAAGGCTGCCCATCTCTTAACACGGCTTCGTCCAATTGTCACTTCCATGGGGCCAAAGTAATCGAGACCAACATAACTAAACGGTCTGATATACGGAGTCAAGCGATCACTAGGCAGCTGTCCCATTAATGGTTGCGTTGGAATGGCTTTATTGATTTTACACAACTGGCAATCAGTCTTCACTTTCTTCACCAAGCTACGTAGACTAGGTACCCAGAAACGTTGACGAATTTCGTTAATTATGACTTCCTGATTCTGATGATGGAGATCCTCATGATATCTAGCAGCTATAAGATATGTCAATCTGTGATGCGGTGGCAGTATGATAGGGCATCGTGTACATTTGGGAAGGCATTCGGCGGCATTAATTCTTCCTCCCAGGCGCAGCGTCATATTCTTATCAAGGAAAGGGGTCAATTGAAATATTGAGCTTGACTTACCCAATTGTTGTCCA
This sequence comes from Philhelius festivus, assembly GCA_963931855.1. Lineage (NCBI taxonomy): Eukaryota > Metazoa > Arthropoda > Insecta > Diptera > Syrphidae > Philhelius > Philhelius festivus. The sequence continues at coordinate 57,029,286 of OZ007555.1, read as the reverse complement.
TTCTCAAGTGTATTGATTTCATCTGCATATATGTTTTCTTGTGCGAGGCGACATAACATTCCTTCGGCCTTGGATAGTTCTTCACAAGATAGTTCTCCAGTTGTTAGTTGTTCACCAAACATCAGATTTTTCAGATTTGACAAATATCTGAAAATCCATCCAACAGTTCGTTTAAGTCGAAGATAGTCAGAAAAACGATTTAGCTCGATAATTTCACTCTTTCGTTTTATATGCAGTACACGAACACTTGGGCGAAGCTCATTCTCATTCTCAGCACTTATGTTGTCTAATTTTGATATAGGAAAGAAGATATGTATTTTCCTCAAGAAACTGGGTCCTGTGATCCACCGAGAATCTGGCAAATATTTTGGTGGGTACTTTGTTCTAGTGGCTTCATCGGCAGGGTTTTGACTTGTTGGCACCCAATGCCAATCCTCTATTTTAGTGGAGTCCAAAATCTCAGCTATGCGATGAGCAACAAAAGGTTTATAGTTCCTCGCTTCAGACTGTATCCATCTAGCCACAGTAGTGGAGTCAGTCCACAAGAAACATCTGTCAGGTACAGCTGAATGGCTTGTAAGAATGGAACATTTCAATCTTGTCCCAAGAACAGCTGCAGTAAGTTCTAAACGAGGAACCGATAACACCTTTTTTGGAGCGCATTTAGCCTTTCCTGCCACGAATGAGACCACGACTTTGTTTTCCTTCACTAAACGCCAGTAAGCAACAGCGGCATATGCCACCTCACTTGCGTCGACAAACACATGTAACTCTAAAGTCCTTGAGCTCTGAAGCATCTCTGGTGAATAGTTGCGAGGAATTCGTAATCTTTCTATGTTTTTTAGCTCTTCGTACCATTGCTTCCACTTGACGAACAGATGATCTGGCAGACCCTCATCCCACAGCGTCCCCTCTCTCCACAAGTCCTGGATAATTACCTTGGAATATATTACGAAGTTAGCCAGTAAACCGAAGGGATCGAAAACTGACATCACAATGCTAAGAACCTCTCTCTTTGTTGGCTTACGTGTAAATGAATGGACTTCTGGAGCGATGCGATGTCTTCGAATTTTGAAAACAAATTCATCGCGAGAGGTGTCCCAGTACATACCCAAAATTTTTTCAGCTGTCAGTGCTGACGATTCTCTGTCCATTTCGAAATACATTCCCGGGCTATTCATCATATGGTTGTTGAGTTCTCGTTCTACATACTTTGAATGAGAGATGAAACCTCGCAGTTCAAATCCAGCGGCACGATGGATTTCCTTGACAGCCCTGCTCACGTCAATAGCTTCATCTTCTTCCTGAAAACTGGCAACGAAATCATCTACATAGTGTTGATCAACTATGTACTTAACAGCAGCGGGATAGGTTTCTTCAAACTGTACGGCGTTTTGATTTTTAACGAACTGGGCACTGCATGGGGAGCACGATGCACCAAACGTCATAGACTGCATTATGTAGGTCTCAATTGGCTTGGATGAGTTACCATGTCTCCAAAGGAAACGTTGGGCATCCTGGTCGTCCTGTCGAATCCGTATTTGGCTAAACATCTCTTTTATGTCTGCACAAACAGCTACCGCACCCTCTCGAAATTTGCAAAGAACGACTGGCAATGGCTGATTTAAGTCTGGCCCCTTTAACAAAACAGAATTCAACGATGTTCCCTGAACGGAAGCAGCCGCATCGAATACGATTCGCAATTTGTCTGGTTTATATGGATTTCTCACACCAAAGTGAGGTAAGTACCAAGTTCTAGCTCCAACTCTATTCACTTCGTCTGGTTGCATTTTTCTCGCATAGCCCTTCTCGACATAACTCATTAAATTACGTTCATATTCTTCAGCAAACTTTACATCAGTTTTCATTTTCCGTTCAATGCTCTGAAGTCGACGAAGAGCCATTGAATAACTATTTGGTAGAATTACAGACTCGTTAATCCATAATAAACCAGTTTCAAATCGATTGGAATCTATTCGGCGTGTAGTAGAGGTGAGGATCTCACGAGCCCGCAAAATATCAGCTGACTGAACGAAATTTTCTGGTTGTTTTGTACCGTATTCATCTATCTTAAAGTGTTCTTCGACTAACTCATGCAACGTTTGAAGAGTGTTACGAGTTATATGAAATATACTTCTTCCGTCTGCGCAATCGTCTTCTGTCGGGCCATAGATAACCCATCCCATCTTGGTCTTGGCAGCCACTGGTCCCTTCTGTCGGCTGACAGTTCTATGCGGTACTCCCAAGTAACAATTATTAATGCCAATCAGTACTCTTGGTGTTGCTCCGACATAATCATACACTGGCAGATTTCGAAGGTGTTTATACTTGACTTGTAACTCTTTAAGTTGAAGAGTCTGTGTCGGTAAAGACAACTTCTTTAAAGTTCGAGCATGTTTCAGACTATATTTACGGTTCTTATTGTTCCAAGCGCTGATTTTAACATCGACGGAATAAGATCGCTCGTTCGTAGTTTGATCTCCGATCCAATGCAGTGTCAATGAATCTTCGGCTCCAGTAGCCCCCAATTCCATCGCCAAATCCTCCTCCAATAAAGTGACAGATGAACCTTCGTCTAGTAAAGCATAGGTTTCGACTTCACCCTTTGGACCATAAAGTCTTATTGGAACAATTCTGAAGAGGTTGACTGATTCACTGGACTTACAGCAACTAACAAACCCTTTATTTCTTTCTGATGATTCATTGGAAGTCGTCGGCACTTCTTCTTTTGGTGATTTATCTACAGCACTTCCTACTACCTTCAACTCTTCGTGCAGAATGCGATGATGTAGGCGTTGACAATCATTAAGTCCGCACTTCTTTCTGCTTCGGCATTGAAGTGTAGTATGTCCAAGCCGGAGGCACGAGAAACATAATCTATTTCCTTTCACTAAATCCCATTTTGCTGGTGTGGACATACTTTTGAATTGTGAGCATTCTACCAAGCGATGATCATCTTTACACTTTGGACAGCTTACGTCAAGATTGATATGCAACAATTGTTTGTTCTTCGCTCCTTTGAAATATGGCAATGAATCTGGTACGTCGAAGCTAGTAGTAACTGGTAAAATAGTAGAGATGATCCTGGCATTTTCATTTGCCCACTGTGCTAAAAGTTCAACTGTCGGATACGGCCCAGCAAATGATGAGTATCGTGCCCATTCCATCCGTTTACTAAGTGGAAGTTTCTGCACTAATTCTTCTAAAAGGGTCGGGTTGTTAAGGTGTGGCTGAGCACCTGCTGACTTAAGGAAGGTAACTAAATTCTGAATCTTGTTAGCAAATGGGATTAGCTGTTGAATATCTGATTCCATTATGGCTGGCAGGGATTTTACCTTCAGTATTTGGCTTCGTACTAAGTATTCCGGTCGCCCAAACATAAATGTTAGTTGTTCAATAACGTGTGGAACATTGCTGGAATGAATCAGGAGGGACTCTACTACTTCTCTTGCTGTTCCCTTGAGACATTTTTGGAGCCGGATGGTGTTATCTAAATTGGTATATCCATACGCGATTGTTGATTCATTGAAAGTCGATATGAAGAGCGGCCACTCCTCAGGTCGACCGCTAAACTCTGGCAGATCGTAAAGTCTTCTTCGGCTGTCTTGGCAGGCATTGTTGTTGGGAAACACGTTCGATGTACTCATCCAATTGTTGACGTGTGGAAGTGGGGCCGCTGTAGACGTCGTCACTGAACTCAAAGAAGTTGCAGGCATGCAACCATATGCGCTTTGTGTTGTGTTATTTAACATCATTGGCCAAGGTGTCGCAGAGGGCAAGGCATATCCAACTTGTGATTCAGAAGCAACATTTGTGCAAGTCATTAACGGGACCTGGTGCAAATGGGTAGCGAGTTGCGACACAGGCGGCTTGGCATATATCCCCTGTGAAGCTGTAGAATACAAATTTGAAGATTCTGTTGCGTGGCTTTTGGTCGAAGGCGTTGACGTTAACACGACTGACTGCATTGGTAATGTATATTTTAGTTGAGATGAACCGCCAGGAGCTACATCAGAAACTGAGGGAGTCAAAGAAAGTGCAGTTGTTTGAGTGACAGACGGAATGGTGGTCGGCTGACCCGGCTCCTTGATGTCATGGCAAGACTCAAGTTGAAGCTCTAGATTCCTACACTTCTGTTCACTCTGTGTCAACTTCTTCTGGGTTTCGTTGTACCCCATCTCCAATGCAGCCAATCGCTTTGCTAGATCTTCTAAGCCATATGCAGATGTAATACTCTGCTCCTTAGGTTTTATGGTTTCGTCCAAGTTGACTTCATTTTCTGAGTCTGATGTCATCTTTTCTTGACTTGGTAAAATACCTTTTATTTTACGTGAACTTCTTGTAATCATATATTTTTTATAAAAATGTTTTTACGTTTTAAGGAAGTACGTAAAGGGAAAACTTCTGTCGCAACGATATATATATGTATAGCATAAAAAGTAAAATTGTCGTAAACTGCGACAAAATCTTTCCACTGAGTATAATATTTTATCTTTTAATGAAAATACAACAGCTGGATCATTTAATGATTAATAGTTTAATTTTATTATTCTGAGTATTGTAAGCAAAAACATAAAAAATTTACTTTTTAGTGGCCAAGAAGTGTTCCCTTCAGTATTCTCTTCTTTTTATAAATGAATTCATTCCCGCCTGGACAGCTGCCACGCCACTTTTCGTTTTCGTCGTATTTTTTGGTGTGTTCGTTTACGAATTTGATGTCGGAACTTTCTCGCTCTGTTCCACTACATATTCATCCATGACAATATCATTGATGAGATTAACATGATGAGTCTTCCGTTTATAACTGGGCCCGTATCGCGTAAGAGTAAAGTGATAACTAAATTAATTGATTGTCGTTTTGACAATCGCTCTTTCTATACTTCTTTATTGATATGACAGGGATATCTTTAGTCAAAATGACAATCAAAAAATTAATTATCAACTATAACCTTAGCCGACTCCACCCCTGATATCATAATATCAGAACAGGAGAAAAGGGAGAAAAGTGCCGGTAAATACCTGAGGGTAGTAAAAATACTTACTATCCTTCTATAAATTTTATAGTCATGCATAAGGCATGAACTAAATCAGTCGTTGAGATGCGAGGTCTTTCTTAAAACTATTGTATTCTAAGCCTAGCCGCGCACTGGCAACTGTGATCGAAATCAAATAATTTAATCACCAGTTGATAGAGTACCGCGCACTGGCAATTCTTTACTCACGCTCACACTCTTTCTCTCTCTTGCGCTTATAGAAAACAGCTCAACTGTTGCGAATTAATTTTAGGCAATCGTTTAGTTTGTGTCAAAACACAAATTTTTAGTTGCTCGAATCGAGTTGCTCTAAGTTCTCGGTGTCCCATATAAGCCCATATGTTTCATTTTAGCAACTAAACAGTTGCGAAACTAAAAATTGAATGTGCGCGCCTGGCCTTAGAATTTTGTTCCCGCGATTTGAGCAACTCGGATAACACGATGCTTCCCTTCGAGGCCTTACTGTCAGACAGGTTTAAGCAATCTTGTTAGTGTCAACAATACTAGAACTATACAGATCCAGGTGAAGTTTACTGTCAGATAAATTCTTAATAGTCCTATTGAAGTGACCTGAGGAACATTATTATACTATATACTGAACTGAACACAACGAATAGCAACTACCAGATAGTATAGAGCGAACCTAAATGTGTCAACGTTATGTTGCGGAACTCCATCCAACACCATAACAATAACCAATTCAACAAGAAACTGCAATCAATCAAACCTTGATCTGGACCGATACCGGAAACCACTATCACCAACAATGGAGAAGTTAGAACGACAGCGCAAAGCAGAGGCATTTGTCAAATATTGTGAAGGAAATTTCATCATCAACCCATCTGCAGATCCAGTCTTCCTTGATGAAGTCAAGTATTCCATTCAACTAACCCTGGCACCTAACACGGACAGAGGCATATTCAGCGATACCAATCCAGCGAGTGACCCAATTCACATCCCACCCCTGAGCACCCGAAAAGAAAAAGCTGAAATAATCAGTAGCTGCAGGCCTAAGAACTTAACCAGACCAGATGGAATATCTAACTTTATCATTAAGATGATGCCAGAGACATTTCTGATCCTTCCAACCATCATATTGAACAACTTCGCCAACAACAATTGGGAAACTGCTCATTAACTATGAAGGAAATCAAAGCTGGAGTCTCACAGGGTTGAAAACTTGCCCCCTTCTTCTACAGCCTGATGACATCTGAAGAACCCGTGCACACCGGCTATGAAAACCTGCTGTATGCTGATGACTCGCTTAGGTATGCAACCTCAAAGTCGCCACTAGTCGCTGTCCGGAAAGTAGAGGGTCATATCAGCAGACTGTTCGATTATTACAAAAATGGGGCATCCAAATCAATACAGCAAAATCGTGATGATAGACATCTACCATCAGCAACCACCTGCAGAAACTTAGTTTTGAAACTTCCAGATGGATCCACGATTTCAGCAAAAAGGAACGTCATTTTTTTTTTATAATTAGCACACACTCAAGGGGTTATGATTACCCTTATAATATTATAAATAACACAGCGCGAGCAGTTAGGCAATGAGGAGGGGATTTAAAAGGAGATGCCGATGCAATCCAATCCAATTGTTGCGAGGCAAGAGGAGCGGAGGAGTGTCGGTATTGGGGTTAGGTAGGAAAAAGGAAAGGTTAGGAAACTGGAATAGGAATAGGATGGAAAAGGGTAAGAATGTTAAGTTTCGGAGGATGCGGCCTGCTTGCTGTGCACGGCGTTAGCTCGTCGGACGGGGGGGATCTTACCCCCGAAACTTAACCTCGCCTGCAAACAAATACATAAATCAGGCCAGGTAAACAACACAGGAACATTTTGGACTAGAAAGAGACGGACGGACTATCGACACACCAAGGGCACTGCGGATGTTGTTGCAGTGAGGCCATTACCCACCCTACCATAGGAATCTTCGGCCATTTTTAGATTCCATCACATCACAATGAGGGGGAAAATCGAGTGGGGTATAGTATTCCACATTCTAGTAGTACGGCTAAAGAATGAATCTCTGTATTTTGCAGTACGCCCGAAATTATAATCAAGGGTTAACTGATGGGCATTCTTAGCAAGACAAGTGTTACGGCGAAATTATTTCAAGGGAGGAATGCAACTGGCTATTTCATTAGAGCACTGTTTATAGAAGAAGCGATAAAACAAAGTAAGACAAGAGACATTTTACGACGGTGTTCGAGAGAAACAAAAGTTTCCCTAATATACCTGTCTCCAATTAGTCTAAGGGCTCTGTTTTGGATTCTGTCTAAGAGGTGTAGGTGAGTTTTAGGAACACGTGCCCAAATATGGGAGTTATACTCCAGCTTAGGCCGAATGTATGCCTTATAAATTATAGCCAGATCAGAAGGGAAAAAAAATCCTTACATCTTCTGAGGAAACCTAAGCATTTCGCCGCATTTTTCGCAACATCGAATATGTGATCATGCCACAAAAGATGATCTGTGATAGACATACCAAGAACGGAGAGCTTTTCGGTTTCCTCGATGCAAGTGCCATCCATGGATGATGGCAGGGGTGGAATATTTCGCTTGACCGACAGGAGACAGCTTTGGGTTTTCGAAGCATTAAATTCCTGGGTATCAACTTCAACGAGTTGCTAAGGTTCAACCCGAACTCAAAAAGAGTACTCAGAGAAGCCAACTGAGCTTTCCACCGACCCTTGATGAGGAGAAGATCAGGACTTGGCCAACAGGCGAAATAACTTCAAGCCTTCGAGATGAAGATGCTAAGAATCTGCACCGGACTTCGCCCGGTAGCGAGCAAAACATTACAGGAACGAGGATCTCTCAGAGAAGCAAATATAGTGCAACTAATGAGAATAATGGCCACCAAGCAACGACATCCCGAGTCAAGGTACCTCAGTGTGATGGAAACTCTGGATGACAGTATTTTTACGGACAACGACGAAGCAGCGGTTTCCTTCTATGCTGACACAGGGCCAGCCTACCACCGCGGCTAAATGCCAACCTTTTTACCAAACCACATCTAAGCCTCCACTGGACGGTACGAAAAACCCCGACTTTTGAATTTTAAGTTAACATGTTTAATACATATTTACATTCTTTTAAATTTAACACGATATATCTATAAGATTAGGCCCTCTATTTCCCATAAGATTTACATTTGTTTTTTCAATTCAATCTTTTTTAATTTATATACAAATGTTCAATAAAAATAATAAAAATTGTTAAATAGTTCTTCCCACTATAGATATAGCTGATCTTGCCAATTTTACCGTTAACTGTTTTTTACTTTTCAAGCATGATCCAAACAATCAGAAAAATCAGCTGTGTGTCATCGGCCGGCGTTTTAGATCGATCATTATAATTTATATTATATATAACAAAAAATGATAAAATGGCTCACAATAAATATTCCAACGAATTAAAAGAAAAAATAGTGTTCGATTTCACTAAGGGTGAATCAATTAGATTTATTGGAAATCAATTTGGTACAAGCCATAAGGTGATAGTAAATAGATAGTTTTCGTGACCGCGGAAATCTTCATAATGCTGAAAGACCCCATCGCGAAGATAAAAGATTCATTAATCTTATCAAAAAAGACCCCTTTATATCATCAACAAGTATACAAAATTAACTAGACTTAGAGATCTCAAAACAGGACGATCCGCACAATCCCCTGATCTTAACCTCATAGAGAATCTATGGAAAATTGTAGTTCAGAGAATTGATCGGACCAAATGTAATAATTTAGAACCCATCATTGAACAATCGCAAATTGCCTGGAATAACATCTACATGCAAATAATATAACCATATTGACTCCACACTCTCGGTGTGCTGCAGTTGTTAAAAATAATGGCTACGCAAGTAAGTATTAGGAGTAAATGATCATTTAATTGCTTTATTTATGAATTTCAAAAATGTGCTTTAGTTTTGTTAACTTAATTTGTAATGAGTTTTAAATTATTTTGTTGATTTTTAAATAAGGTAAGAGTTATACATAATTAAATAAATAATAAAATTATGAATGAAAGAAAAACAATCTTAAGTTCTGTTACTTTTCTCTAAACTTAAGTCATTTCGTGCTTTAGTTTTGGAAAACACTATACAAGCATAGTTCCTCCCATCCCTGCAGTTAGTCAGGTTTTCAAAATTTTTATTTCATGAACGGAATCAAAACTTGCAAATTCTTCTATATCGGATTATATCTCTAGGATTTCATATTCAGTCTCATAACCCCCTCCCCTGGTTATGTGGCTGATTTGATTCTATACTTACCAACATTGTGTAGAAAACGCAAATAGAACACACAATTCCGTTTATCAGATGAATATTAACTCCTGTGACTATAATAATACAAATTTACAAAAGTCATGGTTTAATCTAAGGACCTTATCAAAAACTTAACTGTACCTTTTGAAAATGATAAAGCTGGTATGAATATAAATACTGGCATCAAAAAATATCCCGTTGATACGAAAGCCAACGTCAGAATTTGGCGGGTAATTTTATTAAATCTCAGTTCCAAGTACTGAAATTGAAATGATAATATTGTAATTTGTTATTCTTATAATACATTTTCTTAAGTACCTATTAATAAAATAATTCTTCTTAACATTCTAAAAAATAAATATTTTGGGTCCTTATTCCCCCACCAAAATGCACTTTTTTTTTAATGAATCGATAAAAAAAGTGTGCTGTTGATAAAAAACATCAAATTATGGAGGAGAAACACTTTTTTATGGTAAAAAAGTGAAGTATAAAAAAATGAAAATTTTATAATTATACGATAAAAAAAAATGATCGTTGGGCGGAGGAAAAAGCAGGGTGTGGCCCCCGAAATGGGAGTTAAAATCATGAGAACCCGCGAAGCGGACCACCCACAGTACTGTTAAACAAAAAAACTGTTGACATAGGCGCCTTCGGAATTCCTCCCCCCCCCTCACCAAAATGAACTTTTTTTAACGAATCGATAAAAAAGTGTTTGCTGTTGATTAAAAAAATCAAATTATGATTATAGTTCTATTTATACGTTTATTCGGATGTTGGAATTCATTTTCGCACAGACCATGGCTCCTTACACGTTTGTATCTCTCGCAAGAGAATTGGATACGAAAGAAAAAGCCGTTTCGTTTTTGCAAAAAAAAAAATTTGATGTATTTTTATCAACAGCAAACACTTTTTTATCGATTCGTTAAAAAAAAGTTAATTTTGGTGGGGGGAATTCCGAGTGCTGTCAAAATAAATTATTACAAAATTTATTTCATACTAAACTTTGTTTACATAAGTTTATAAATTCATACTTTTGTAAATATTAGGCGGCCAATTTTATGCATTTATTTATAAACAATTTTTAAATTTCAAAGTTTCTACATAAGAGAGAGTTCGCTCCAGTGTTACATTTTATTTTAATCTAAAACCAAGATATTGGATGTAATTAAAAATTCAAACTACATACCCAAAGGGCAAAACAGGCAGCTTCTGGTGGGCCAAGGTACTTCATTAAATAACTATCCATTAGTCTGTTTATCAAATGTAGGAACTAATGACTGAATAAAGGGCCTTTGAAACTTATTTGAAAAAAAATACAGTTATTCGAATTCTCCTTCCTATAAACATATGAACTTGAAAGCTTTTAAAAAAATATGACCTTGTATTCCGAATTCAGATATCTATAAAGATTATTATCGATAAATTATTGAGGAGGTGATAGGGAAAAAGCATATATATAATATTCTTTTATCGATTAAATAGAAATAAACTCACTTTTACACAACAACTTAGGAGATAAACGAATATTTTGACCTCATTTCAAACGAGGAAGTACTTTTCTGGAGTTTATTTTTTTAACCTAAATCTCCTGTACAATTCTAAATAAGGAAACAAAATCGACATACATACATATTTTCTTGTTTCCTTTTAAGATTTCATAGTTGAAGACAAACTTCGTGAATTTTGAAAAGGAATGTCAAAAACAAATCTTTAATCTGGCGATTTTGTTCACTTTATCTGAAACTCTATTTCCTCGTATAAAAGGGGTGCAATAGATTCAGTATATTGAAATTAATATTGATGCAATGTCTGAGAATAGACTTATTCATAAGTAGACATACATTTATAGAGACAGTTTAAGCTTACTTCATAACAATTTGAAATATTGTTATTATAAAACACTGGAATTATAATATACATCAAGATAGGAAGTGCCCCAAACATTGCAATCATGGTAAATGCAAATGTTATGCCAAAACTATAGATTTCCGATGGTATTGTCACAATTGATATCGCTGATAATTGACTGAAGATAATAGAGAGTTGATCATATTAGTTTGTTGTCAGTTAATTTAAATGCACCGTTTTCACCTTGAAACCAAAGAAATAGCAACTGGCCATGCTTGCAAATTTCTACCTCCAAGTAAATATTCATCTGCAGTGTCATTTTTGCCCGAAAAAAATCCAAAGTAAACTCCAATTCCGACCGATACTATCAACATCGATACAAAAACAGCATAATCTTCAAAACCGAATGTAAACACTTTGGTGAACGTTTCCACCGTGTCAGTTATATTAGTTGTCATTTTGAATACAAATAATTGTTAAATTTCAATATCTTCTATGAGCTATACTATGCTTAACTTATTCAGATCAAGAAAAATCATAACTAACTTGTAAAAACAATAAAGCATAACTTAATTCAGGCTAGTGTCTATAAATCAAAGATAGAAATTTGCTGGTCACTTATCAATGATTTTATCGTGAGAATACAACAAATATTATTAGGCGATAGTTTACCACAGCCGTAAATACTCGTAATGCCAAAAGAGGCACATTTTTTTTTCATTTTATGCTGTGTGTTTCCCACTTTAGGCGTTTTTCTTTTTTAGTTCAGAACAGAACCTGAGTTGTCAAAAAATAAATTGTGTTTCTTTTTTAGTTCAGAGTGTTCAGAGTTTCGAAAATGTGTTTCTTTTTTCGTTCTGAGCATATTCTGAGCGTGTTCAGAGCGCGCTCTATGAGCTCAGAATAAAATAACTGAGCAGACAGAGTAATGCGAGAAACAGATTGGCACAGCAACTTCAACAGCAACTTTGACAACCACGTCACTCTTTTTAGAGCCAGTGGTTTTAAATGGCTTTGATCACATTAACACAGCAACTTCGACATCGACATCAACGTTAGACCCAAACCCTAAATTTGCTGTCGCTGTGCAAATGCTACCAACTTTTAAGGTAAAATTTGTCAGTATTATCAACACTCAAATGAAAATGTGAGAACCATCTTTTTGTTTTGTCTATTTATTTTGGTTTTGACAATGGAAGAATTACTAAAAACAAATTAATTTTTAGTACGATAAATTACAAGTCGTTTACATTGATGCAATTTACTCGTACGTTAATTTTTATCAAATTATGTACGGCAAATTCATTTCGCATTTGAAACTATTTTGATTAATGCTGTCAAAAACGCTGTTCACGTTGTAATCTATTTCACAAGACTTTTGATGTTGAAGTTTTCGTTGCTGTTAAAGTTGCTGTTGAAGTTGCTGTGTTAATCTGTTTCTCGCATAAAATGCTTAACACAAGCATTTGACAGATGGAAATTAAAAAAAAATGGCGACAGATACATATACTCAGAGCGCTCAGAGCACGCTTGGTTCAGAGAATGTTCGGAACATGCTCGACATGCTCGGACTCTGTTCAGAGCTCTATACTGAACTAAAAAAGAAAAATGCCTTTTATTGACATAATCAGAAAAACAGAGCTCGATGTCTATAGAAGCTTTTGTCAGTATTGAGACGGAAGCGATCCCAAAACCATCAAGTATATTATGATATAGGGTAACAAGATTAGAACCATAAGAAACAAATAAAATTTAACAACAATGGTGTTAGAAGTGAGATATTAAATTGATTCCGGCTTGAGTCCTCTTGCCATACGCCCCTCAAAGGGGGTGAAAAACCATCATTTGATGATTGAGGTACTACTAAATTTGTGAAAAAAAAACCGTAATAATTCCTATGATTACAAATATATGTGTCCCGGAAGTTTTGGTTTCAGCCTTCCCCCTGCCAGACGCTGCTAAAGTGTGCAAAAAATTTAATTTTTTCCTTTAAGGTAATTATAACCAAAGGAATTATGCAACAAAAAATCAGAATAATTTATGTAATTACGAAAATTTAGGTCTAACACATTTTATTTTCAGTGAATAATAATGGACATTATCCGAGAAGATAAGTTTTTGGCCACGCAAGATCATGCAACCCAGAAGTGCTTTTGTCGGTTTTTAAGAGAAACAACCAGTATTTATTTTTTTGATAAAAAAAAATCTCACAATTTATTTGAAACCACTTGACATATAAAAGCAAACCTAGATTACATTTTTGGGTTATTATTTATTAAAAGAAAAACCTTTTTTAAATAGAAGCTACCAAATGCGAAAATATGTGATAAGCTAAAATAATGTAACACGAGGAAGATAAGATCAACTAGAACGTACAATGAGACCGTTTATTGGAGTGAGCCATAAATTCGTGTTTATAGTATAACTTTTGATAATATATGTACGCGCTTGTTTTTTTTATTGTTATTTTTCCAAAAAAACAGACAAGGAAAGACAAATCACTGTAAGGTAGATATGCGTTCGATTGATATAATGTAGATTTTGAATTAAATTAAAATCGTATTAAAAAAAAGATTCTTTTAAATTTTGTTCAAATTTTTTGAGACTCCTCTTGGATTCCAATTATTATTTTCACAAACAACAGTCCTCCTAGGACCATTGCCACCGAATTGCGTACACTTGAAAGCTGTTTGGTGAGACATAGAAGAAGATATATCCCACGAAATTCAACCAGGGCCAAAAACGTTAGTAATTTGATAGTTCAAAGGAAAATCACTGTGGGAAGTTGCTACAGACATCTTATTATACTCTGTCCAACAAAAATTGTCAGTACAGGCCTTATGGGAGAGCTTTTTCTAAAGCAGTGGCGCCTGATGCACCCTCACTACAATGCGTTAGGAAAAATGTCACTAAAAAAAGAGCAAGCCACTGACTTTTCTTAAGGAATTGTTGTTGTAATTCTTTGTAAAAAGTTGTACACCCCAACACGACCGTCGTATCCCACTGCTGATGAGATCAGTGCTGCCACTCAGAAATTTAAAAAAACATAGTAAAAAAACATGATTTTAGTTCAAAAAACATGATTTGCAGTTCTGAGTTGGAAAACAGTAAAAGAGATATTAAAAACCACATCGTAACAAGTAAAACAAATATTTTCAAAAATTAACTGAGAGCATTTATTAAAAAAAATACAAAAATGGACGGAATAAATAAAAATAAAATAAATTATTAAAATTTATACATATTCATGTGTGCTTATTTTTTTCACAGTTTCAGGTACATAGGTATTATATAGCACATTGAAAATCAAAAATATAAATAGTATAAATATATTTTTTAAGTTTTTAGTTTACAAAAAACTTTTTTTTTATGTGAATTCCTTATTGTATATATTCGTATAATATCTATCGAGAAGTTCTGTATGAACCTTAAAGTCATAGCATGTCTGGTTCTTAACCATATGTTTGGCATGCAACAATCCGTTTAGTGAATTAGTCTCAAGGCTGTTCCTTAGTTTTGTTTTTACCATATTAATTTCAGAAAAAATGCGCTCCGTATTGGCAGAAGAGTGTGGCAGTGAAAATATTTCATAAATGAATTGCGACAATTTTGGAAAAGCTGGAGTGTTATCTGCTTGCATTAATTTGCTTACGCCTTTTCAAAATTCTTCAGCATCTTGACTAAAATTTAAATCTATGTGTTTCAATGCTCTCCACTCATTGTCAATTTCTTGAAGCTGATCTTCTTTCACTAAATTTGGAAAGTGTTTAACATTAATTTTGGAAAAGCTGGAGTGTTATCTGCTTGCATTAATTTGCTTACGCCTTTTCAAAATTCTTCAGCATCTTGACTAAAATTTAAATCTATGTGTTTCAATGCTCTCCACTCATTGTCAATTTCTTGAAGCTGATCTTCTTTCACTAAATTTGGAAAGTGTTTAACAAGTGAAATAATGAAGCTACTCTCTAAAATATTCTGTGAAGCCAGAATCTCCACGTCTTTAAGAATAGTTTCCTTAAAATTAAATCTGAGAAAAATTTGCTTAGTAGCTTCAATTAAAAAACTCAAGCAATCACATTGAAAGCTATGTAAAACGCTTTTTTAAACTGCCACATTTTCCAAAAAGACACCCACTTTAAGCTACTGGTATGTTGTGCTCCCCTATTAACACGCTTATGGCCGATTTCATAAACAAACACTAAAAGCACTTTTATCAAAAATCCTCTTAAATTTTATCAGGCTCTTAAAAATTTTTAGTTTCACCAATCTATAAAAGGGACATTTTGGGGAAATTTTTGTTAAAATTGAGTTCTCTTCACATCCCTGGGAAAAATAAATTGCTTTTTCCTTTCTAACAAGCGAAATGTATGAGAAGAAATGAGAAAGCGTTATGTGTTCAAACAAATGCCAAGAAATAAAAAAAAAAAGAAATGCACACAAAATATTTGGAAAGATTCTGATTCTGACATTCTGTGGCATAAAATCGTTAAGTAATAACCACTTAATTTATTTTTATTGCATTGTTGGGTTTGTTTTGGTTCCAAATGAAAACCAAACATATTCAACAAACTCATCCACAGATGCGTTGGAAAGTCGGAACCACATTTTGAAGTCATTTATAAAGTATTTCTGTGAACCGGGAATATTCTTTCTCAGCGAATAACTTTGTGTTGCACTTTATTATTGGATGAAGACGATCAATATTTTTTTCGAAATAAAGAAACAAATCATTTAAATATTTAGTATTAATTTATTTATTTTGTATCTTCAAAAATTGAACACTAAATCCTTACAGAACGATAATTTCAGCTGCTATACCTATAACCAATTGTTGTTATCTACATCTGATGACATTTCAATGACACTTTTAAAATTTAATGAGCGAAAAATGGGCATTTAGTTTATAAGGGTGTTTAAAAGCTTGTTTAATTTAAAAGCGCTTGGTGAAACCAAAACATCTCATTTTAAGGTTTAGAAGCCTGTTAAATGTTTAAAAGTCCTTCGTGAAATCGGGCATTAATTTTATTTTTGCCTCTGCTACTTTTCTTCTTAATGGCACACGTATCCATGCCATATCTTCGATGTTTTGGTTTTTCCTTACAACTTTTAAATTATTTTGATGCTTGCATGTAGAACTGTGACGCTTCAAACATTTTATTCCGGCTGAAATTCTGAAACATGACAAACTTTGCAATGAGCGAATATTTTGCCTTTGTCGCTTCTCTGGATCCAATTTTTATACAACGACATTTCTTCCCATTTAATTGTGTATGTTTGTATCTGTTGGTCTTTTTTCTTTGGGGGCACCTCAAGCTCATTGTTGTTAGCATGATCCTGATCATCGTCCTGAATCTGAATTACTTCGCTTATGGTTTCGGTGAAATGCCAAAAGCCAAAGAGTAAGTTAGAAACTTGAATTTGGAGCATGGATAAATGAAAAGAAGCGTAATCTCTGGATTATTTTCGCTGAGAAAGTGTGTGTGTGTGGTGAGTAGCTAAAATGATGAGCTGTATAATGGTATGTATTCCTTTCTTTATGAGTGCCTGTATGGTGAATTCACATATATTCACAGACAAGAAATTATATTACAGACACAAAAATCTAGTTATGCATTTGAGTCAAAGGGTCATTTTAGCTATGTTTGTGTTTGTAATGTTTTCGATTTTCGTCGTTTCAGGTTATAGTGTAGCTTAGACATGTTTTTTTTAAGCGATTATAAAAAATAACATTTTTTTTTTTGAAATTAGAAAAATCATGATTTTGGACTCGAAATCATTTAATCATTTTTTGGGTCCAAAAAACATGAAAATCATGATAAATCATGATTTCTGGCAGCCCTGGATGAGATACTGTCAAGATCAAGACAAGAGTGTCAAGTGTCACTCAATACGATCGTGCGCTCTTTATCTACATCAAAACAGAGTTATCATTATCATTCCCAATGGCAAGCAAAGAGATTTTTCAGTGGTTTTTATTAAGGAGCTTTTGGGATTTGAAGCTTTTGAGAACACATTTTAAGAAGATGAGTATGTTGAGTGTTGTCGTATTGCTTTTCAACTTAAAAAGAAAACGCGCCTATTATCTTACCGCTTGGTGTTGTGGGAAAAGGTAAATTGAATATTGTTTTCAGTCGTTTTGAATCGGCAGACGGTAGCCCTACGCGTTTTTTACTTTCATTTGCGGCGATTTATAATTTAAACTACGGAATCCCTGTGAGAGCTTTAAAAGGCGACACACTTATGCATGGCAATGCAACCAGAATGAGAGACAAACGTCCTATCTTCCCTGTACTGACAATTTTTGTTCAACAGAGTATAGTAAGAAAATTATGCTCTATTTTTCCCCATCCTTGCTAAATTTCAACTTAAAATCATTGTATAGAACATGTTACGTGAAAGAAATTGTACTCGAACATTTTTAATACTACGTTTTCACCAAGAGTAAATCCGCTAGAGATTTAAAATAAATCTTGAAGTGTTTTCACCAAAGAAACTGAGATTTATTTGACGTTTTCACTCTGTCTTGTCATTCAATTGTCAATTTGGACAAGAGAAAAAAAAATTGCAATTGGATAGTAAACAGGAAAAAAACAGATATTTCTATTTTGTGTTGATTCTCAATGAAGAAATGTGCGTTCATAGGTGCGTTCTACAAAATAAGGTTTGTTTGTTTTGCAAATCTTCTGATTGTGAGAAGATTTCAAGGAGATTTATTTTAAATCTTCATTTGAGGTGATTTATATTTGTATGGTAAATCTACGAGATTTAAAGGAGATTTATGGTAAATCCACTTAAATCCCGGATTTACCTTTGGTGAAAACGTAGTATAAGAAGTTTTTTTTTACGCCCGTTCTGTCTATATGTCTGTATATCTAAAAAAAGGGCCGATTTTCTTTTAACATTTTTCAAATACACCCCCGACAAGATTTTTCTTTTTGTTTTAAGTCCAATAACAACGGTATCTGCCCCACAAATGTTTTTCGAAATTTAAGACATTTTTTTATCAAAAAAAGTAAAAAAAAATAAATAGATTATCATTGAAATAAATGTCCGAAAAATGCTTCTTAATGGTACCTCTCATAGAAGTTTTTTTTGGTTCTGATTTTCCCGAAAACGGTACAACTGATTTTGATATTTTTCTTAAACTCTTCTTCTCAAGCTCCTAGAAAGTTTTAATAGTAGGTATCTGAGCAAAATTTTAGTTGAATTAGTATGATGCTAAAGGTGTTTTAGTATGAAACTAGGTTAAAACAATGATTTTGTAAATTTTAATGGAATAAATCATACTATCTCTATCCTTTTATTAAAGTTAAATTCATCCAAAACCTATTTTATTTTTTTAAGTATGGAGCTTACTTCATATGACTCTTTGACAAACGTCAAAAAAGGCCTGTTTACTTAGTGTTTTTGCACGAACTGTCATTGTTTTAGGTGTATTCAAAAGCAATTTATTAAGAGTTAGAAAATATTTAAAATTAAGAATGAGTTAGTAAGCTATTTTAAAGTTAGTAAATGTTAAGTAGTATACTGATAACTTTATAATAGACTGTTTTAAATTTTGCGCCATTATGTACTCAAAAAATCATTTTTGAAAATCTTATTCTTTTCGAATACGGCTCATAGAATTTTGAAAATAGTTTTTCTGTGTTAATACGATTTACCATTCAAGAAAAGAAAATTTGATATCAAAACATTTCTTACAGTACCTACCATGGCATCACTTTTTTGATTCTTGACTTTCTCTGCATCTGCATAACGGATTTAAGTTGATTAAATTCCAAACATTTTAAAACGAACTACATATCAAAACTAAAAAAAAATGTTTGTGGACTACAAAAAAAATATAGGTATTTTTTTTGATAAGTCAATATTTTAAAATGGATTAATGATATTTTTTGAAATTCTACCTTCGTTTGCACATTAAATTGAGATACCAAATTTATTTCTTAAAATATGTTTTAATTTTAAAAATGTTATACATATGTATATAAAATTAATTTTTTGTTAAAACCGCTCTAACGATTTAAATATTTCTGAACATTTTTCACTAATAACATCTTTATATAGAACATTTCCAAATTCTATTACTCTTAAACATATGGACAAGTTCGTGCGACTCAGTCGTGCATTTAATTTTTTTACGATTTCTAGTATATCTACATTGGCATTTTCTCGATAAATAATTCCTATTTTTATTTCATTTAAGATTACAATTTATTCAGATCAAAATCTCCTTCTTACAGTCATTGTTAGCTTATCGTTTTCGATCCCTAATTAAATTATTGTATTTTAATGACTTAGATAACTGTTTCAATATTATACATGAACATTATGATTCCTTTCGAATATTGTATGATTTAAGTTTCAGACCTTAGTTGACCGCGGACGACGCCAAGTCGAATATCTTCGAATTAGTTTCCTTTTTAATATCAGCTGTTTGTTACATAAATGTACTCTATCTTCCGTAATTGTAATCAAATTCAAGGGCAACAATAATGATTTTAAATAATATAACGAATGTAACGGCTAGTTTAGCAACGAGCTTTACCTTTGGAGCAGTAGATTATACTGTCTTCACACTGTTATTGATTATTTCGGCTAGTATTGGTGTGTATTTCGGATTCTTTTCGGGTAATAATGATACCGCAGATGAATATTTACTTGGTGGCAAACGAATGAAACCATGGCCAATTGCAGTTTCTCTGGTTTCGAGGTGAGGAAGTACTTAGACATAACTAGAAAGTGATACGATATAATCGAATTTGATTTACAGTCAACTATCGGCAGCATCATTTATAACAATACCAGCAGAAATATATACTTACGGAATATCATTTTCATTTCTGATGATTGCAGTAGTTTTTGTTCTTCCTATCCTGAACTATGTTATCATACCTGTGTTTTATAACAACAATATTTCGAGTTGCTATGAGGTGAGTTTGTTCCAAAACTTTAAACTAATATTTAAAAATGTCGGGTGAGTTCATCATCGTCAGCCTAACTAAGAACTGCATTATCTGCGTTCATAAAGTCAGATTTTCGATCGAACTAACCTAGCCCAACTGTAGTACATACCGTTCATAAACGTCAAACTGTCGTCAGCGTCGGGCAGTTTGTGCAGCTGTTTTTTTTTTTTTGGCTGAGGACGAGTGGAAATTTATAAAATTAATTTTACAGTCACCGAGAAGGACGAAGAGGCACTGTATAATAATCAGAAAAGAAGCTTACATTGAATGTGAACCTCGACATTCTAAAATGACTACAGAATATATCGCCAGGGTACTTTGAAACCACCTTCATTAAGAATGCATTTTTTTTGGCAAAGTCAGGCCTTTTTGTTTACTGCAGACATTCTGCATTGTGAGTGCGTTCAAAACTCTCAACCATTCCTGTGTTACCTTTGGGAATGGTGGGGATCTACAATCTTTTCATGACAAGAGATACTCTTAGATGATCGCCACTTTTCACACCAAACAAAAAATATTGGCGTAATATTTTATCCAGACTACTGTTAAGGCATTAGTATGATACTACTAAACAATTTGCTAACTTTAAAGTAGTTAACTAACTCTTTCTTAATTTTAAACATTTTGTAAGAAGTAACTAGCCTTAGCACGAGGCTATTTTTTTAATGGATTGGATCTGAACACACCTAAAACAATGTCAGTCCGTGTAAAAAACAAAGTAAACAGACATTCTTTGAATTTTGTAAATATCAAAGAATCATGAAGTTATAGCACGATAAAAATAGCTTTTCTATGATTTTAACCTTAATAAAATGTTTGTCAATTAAAATTTGCAAAATCTACGTTTTAACAAAGTATCATACTAAAACAGTTTCAACATCGTACTTATTAATTCGACTAAAATTTTGTACCATTTGGACAAAATTTTAAACGATTTAGTAAAATGCTAAAGGCATTTGCTAATTTTAAATTATTTTAGCATCTTACTATCTCTTAATATTTTACTAAAGTTAAAATCACAAAATGGCTATTTTAATTGTTAATTGGCTTCTGATTTCACCAGAATTACAAGTACGAGTACTTTATATACATTACACTTTTTTGGGAGAAATATACATGAGGCTGATGTTGATAAGTTAGGTATCTTTCTAATTGAACACAAAGGATATACCTATATACAACAATTAATCTTATAGAAGCATTAATAGAAATAGTCTAGTCCAGTCATAAATAAAGGAATAACAAAATAAATTGTAGGTTGTCACTTTGACTTCCGAGTTTCTGACATTTCAAATTTTTAGGTCCGTTTCCCAGATTTAGTTTTGTTTGCTTTAATTTTTTTCACGAACTGTCATTGTTTAGACGTGTTGAGAGGCACAGTTTTTAATAAAAGGGAATAAGTATTTTACTCGTACTAGTAAGTAAAACGATTAAAATTAATAAATTACTAAATGTTTAGCAAATTGCTAACTAGTAGTTATATGATAAGTACTTAACAATAGGTTGTTTAAATTTTTTCCCATTATCTTTAGTCTATTTATTTAACTATCATATCCGTTATCTGGAATTAAATACCTACAGAGTTCATGATAATGTAGTCTGATAAACAATATGGGACGCACCCTTATCAAAGACTTATAACTTACTTCCTGAGACACGGGAGTTTTACATCCACTATGATCCCACCATGAGCGGACTGCTTCCAGCAGTCATTCTGAGCAAGGGTTCTGCCATTCGCGATGCTAGCTTACTTTCGTATCCAGCTTCCGATCTATGAAGGGTAGCTGTCTGAGAAATGACAGCTTTCTATCTGCGATGTTGCTAACAGTCGTCTTGGAAGCACTCTGTAGCAGTGACGTGCCGTGGTGGTTTCAGTAGGGTGTTCACTATAACTTTTTATTCAAATCATTTATCTATTTTAAGTTTTAATCCAGGATCACGACGAGGACGTAATAGACAACCATCCCATTTCATTTTTTTTCTTTTTTTATTTTTTTGTTATTTTGTTTTTGTTTTTATTTTTTATATTTTTTTGTATATTTATTTTTTTATTTTTTTTGTGTTGTTTAGTAGTTTAGTAAAATTAACGCAGTCCAACAGATATTTACTTGTATATAAAGGTCGATTCGACGGGATTTCTTCAAAAAAAAACTTGTAGAACATAATCATAAAAAATATTTTGTGCTTTAATTTCCCTAAGAAATTATTTTTCTGTTGAAATAATTGCCAGTTCTGACAATCTGCTCTCTAGCATTTTATTTCTGGCATAATGATTTTATGCGCTTAAGGGCAGAAAAAGATCGCTCGACAGAGCTACTTGATACTGGAATCGTCAAGATTAGTGAGCTTAGTTTAAAAATTTCCAAAAAAAAGTCTTTAAGCTCCATATTATCGAGCATTTTTGGAGTGTCCTTAATGGAAATATTTTTGAATTGTGACTGAGTAGCTTCACAAAATCAAAAAACGGACCATAGGAACTTTTAAGGCATTCGAAGAGATCAGTTGGGAAATTTTATTTATTTTCAGCAATTTTTCTTACGGAAAGACCAGAATGAGAATGAGAAAATAAATTTGAATTTCATCAAAACAAATGGTACTTTTATAAATAGCGCACCGGAGACTGGACCACCACATCCACATCACTCAGTGAATCATTATCAGGGATGGACATTGACATTTGAAAATCGTACTGAAAAATAATTTGAAATTGTACTAAATTGGCACCAGTTGTATTGAAAACCAATTTCATAAATAAAAACAATAAAATACATTTGTTTTCGTTTATTATGAAAAATATAACACAAAAAATAAACAAATAACTCAATTAAAACGAAAAAAAAAAAAACAAGAAAATAAACATTTAAACCACACAGATTTTTAGTCGAATTCGATACAACTGTATCGAATTTCCCATGCCTGATTATTATGATATTATGACATGAGAAATGAGAGCGAAACACTGTAAAGTAAACAAAAACTCTCTAACTCTTCGCCTTGTTTCCAGCGTTCTGACTTTACTGCGAAAGCACTGATCTACTGCACTTTTTTCTAATTTTTTAAATCTACCACACCACTGCGCTTTTGCTACAATCTACTGCGATTCTTCAGATTTTGTTTGAATAGCAGCACTGGTCATAGAAATAAATGTGCTCATAACAAAATGTCAAAATACAAAAAGATTCTTGTCTCGTTAGTGCAAGTCTTGTCAGCTATATACGTTTTTAGTTCTACTATTCTTTAATTTGTTCTTGTTTCAAAAAGTACAAATTTGTAGATGGTAAATTCATTTTGATTACCTAGCTTTATATATTTGCTAAAACTATACATTTTCATTATCGAGTAAGAGTATATTTGTTCACAAATACCATGTAAATGAATCGCTGATTGTTAAAACAACATAACTGAAATTTAATTTTTTTTTACAGGAGATACAAAAAATCCTACATTTTTGGCCTTGTAGAAACATCACTTATGTTGTTTTAACAATCAACGATGATTTAAATGTGATTTAACTTTGGTTCCTTTGTTTATAATTTGTTGTTACCTAATCAAAAAAATATATGTATTTCTACAGCGAAAATTTTGGTTTTACTGCGATTTCTTTGCCAATTTACTGCGATCTGTGATTTATGAAGTCCGAACCCTGCTTGTGTGTTGTTCTGACCTTGTGTACAACAACAACTGGTATACAATGAATTCGCACTCCATAATGAAAATGAATCATATCAGAGTTCACTGTCTCTCTCGATGCCGAATTGAGGATGGTATGGTACGCTCAATGAAGTTGAACACCATACACCAAACCAATTTGTCTTCTTTTCTGTAGTTTGATGTTTGAGTTGTTTCTGTATGTTGATTTGCTTTACGTCCCGTTGCCCTTGCCATTCGTCGGTGCGTTGACATGGAGAGAACATTGTAGCGTGAGAATGAATTCTCTGTCCATTCGGATGAAGGATCGTGGATTCGTGGTGCGCTCGATGAAGGTGAACACCAAGGAATTTAGAATTTTGGATTTATATATACACATTTTGTCTCTTCTTTGCATTTTTTTTGTGTGGATGTGGATGTGTTTTACCTTGGTTTCGGAGGTCGGTCGGTGCGTTTACATCAGGAGAACACCCTAGAGTACTATTTTTGTTATTTTGCTTGAATGTATTATTCATCCATTGCATTTGAATGAATTGCCGTGGTGCGCTTGAATAAGGAGAACATGGAGAACATGAAATATGGAATGTGACTTGCGTGATTATTTTGATAGGGTGTGCGGTGAACACCTGCGTACCTTCGAATAAACGTCACTGCTCTGTAAAGTGTGCATTGCGTCTTACGCGTGAGGAGATTTGAACATATTTGGATTGCCAAATGGAAGTAACATGTTTTTTTTTTTGCTCTGTATACTTACTGCTCCAGAAATACTTTGAAGAACATAAACGATTGGGCAACTACATGCCAAAACTCTATGCATGTTTGGACTAGTTTGGAAGGGCTATTCTCTTGTAAGACGTTGTAGCGGATTATTCAAGATTTTCCGAACGCCCAAGTTCCTCCATCACCGTATAGATCTCCTGACGATGAACCTTGTCAAAATGTAGTTTGGGTTGTCAATTCAACCGCCAAATTGTAAAAATGAAAAGATTCGAATTCACAAATATAAGTGAAACTGTAGAAGAACTGAGAGGTTCAATAGCACTATTTATGGAGTTATTTCGAATAACTCAAGAAATATGATGAAAATGTGCCATTTGCTTAATGTGCTTTTTTATGTCGTTTTTATTTGGCAATCCGGAATCTCGCTCCGATCCGGAATCCCAACTGAACACTTTTTTCTGATCCTGATGATTCTAAAGTTTTTTGTGATTGTACATGTGAAACATTAAATGTGGACAATAATGAAAATCAAGAAAAATGTTTGTTGAAAGATACACTTCGCACGATTAGGATACAAAAAATCACAGCTGTTGAGTTTGACGTTTAAGTATATGAATGTGGGAGTGCTTCTGGTTTCGATTCTGATTTCAAATCCAGAAGCAAATTTCTCTTCTTTTCAGAATCAGAACTGTCAATTTTTCCCAAGTGAACACTTTCAGAAGAGTCCAGAAGGCTTCCGAATTGCCAAATAAAAACGACATTAATACACATTACGTGTAACAGTCGCACTGCCAATATGTTGTCAAAAGAAATTGCTAACATAATTTTAATTTACAATGTGGTGAAAGTCCAACCATTTTTTTAAAATCATTCTGGTTTTTTAAAAAAAGATCATTGACTACGGCAGTAAGAGGGTACGTTTGCCCATAGACGTTCGTGGGTGCATTTGCATTTTTCTTAATTTAGCTTCAAATTTCTTATTTCATTTTTTAAAACCATCTTTATTTTTCTTCTCATATGATGTTTTCCGTTCATTTATTGTTTTCAAAAATCATTTTTTTAAATTTTATGTAACAAATGTAGGTAGTAAATAAAACAAATATGGCGTGTAATTTATCCAATTAACCACACGTCGTTAATCGAGTAGATTACCTGATGTAAACTACTCTGCCATCTCTGCTTGCAAGACAAAGAATCGGCTGTTTTTTGAGATGGATAATATGGAGCTGTTCTTGACTGAACACAATGGAGACGGAGCTGCAACTGGAGCTGCAACTGGAATAGCTGTCAAAATATTCAATACACGTAAATTCAATGTTACGAACACAACACAACGCAACTGCAGTCGGTGCTGCAAGAGTTGGCGAACTTTTAACTTTTTCGTGCAGCATTTTTGACATTTCAAATTTTATATATCTGTCAGTGATTTTAAGTGTTGTTTTGTTGTATTGTGATTTCTTGGTTAAATTTTAATTAAAATAATGGACGAATATCTTCAATTTCAGTGTCCATTTTATAGTTTCAATTACTTAAAATATTTAAAATTTGCCAAAGATTCAACACCTGACCCAACAAATGACAACAAAACATGAAAGCTGAACAGCCTCATTGTGGGCGCATAAAAAAAAGTACGTACGACACTTTTTGACAGCTCTTCCAGTTGCAGCTGCAGCTCCAGTTGCAGCATTCTATTGTGTTCAGCCAGTTAGTCTACTCATCAGACATGTTTCCTTCCAGCTGGAAATTTTTGGTGATTTGATACATGCCAAAAAATCTTCTCCATATTTGAAAAAGAAAAAGAAAAAAAGAATTAGAAGTATCTACTCGTACATAGCATTTTTAAAAATATAGGTACATACATAGGTTAAAATACTTATTAATATTTTTATTCTAAATTTCAAGAGTTTCTCTAGCATAAACTTAATTAACAACTTTTTTTTTATTTTACAGTACTTACAACTAAGATTCAACAAGCAAACCCGCCAACTTGTAACACTATCATTTGTGTTAACGGTCTTTCTCTTGTTGCCAGTTTTCACATTTATTCCTGCTTTGGCATTCTCACAAGGTAATTTAGATTAAATTAAATACAAAGGGTATAATCTTAATTTAAAAAAAAAATATTTTCGTTTTAGTTACGGGCTTCAATATACATCTGATAAATACAATAGTATGCTCTGTTTGCATATTCTACACAATGTTCGTAAGTTAAGATGATATAGATAGGTACAGAGTCGTAAATCAATTTTTTTTAAATAAGTATATTGATTTATTTAGCCAAATTCGAGTTGAAGAAGTGCAAAACACATTTCCTACTTTTGATATATAGTACCGATCTTTATGATTTTTTTGTTGTCCAGTTCCCAATACTTTAGAATCGTTCTAAAAGGAACTTGGAATTATTTGTATTTTTTAAATAAAATTTAAAAACACATCATATTCTTATATGAGATGCGAGGTTTAAAAAAAAGTTAGAACATTCTTATGCATGGGTTGAATAAAGATAAGACAAATGAAATGCACTACTAAACACTAATCATTGAGAAAATTAATGTTTAGTATTTTTGAATTCAATGGAACCTTTGTAT
Organism: Philhelius festivus; assembly: GCA_963931855.1. Taxonomy (NCBI): domain Eukaryota; kingdom Metazoa; phylum Arthropoda; class Insecta; order Diptera; family Syrphidae; genus Philhelius; species Philhelius festivus. The sequence goes on along the minus strand of OZ007555.1, from coordinate 57,002,212 downwards.
ACAAATTTTGATCGAAATTGGTTAACATGAAAGTCAAATATAAACCCTACTTGGCAGGTACTCTCAAAACAACAAGATGGATCTCTTATTCATTGGATTGGAAATTACCTTTCGAACCTCTCAATACAAGTTTTATTGGACGGCTTCAAATCTGATATTCATAAAATAAATGGTGGTGTGCCTCAAGGCTAAGTTTTGTCTCCGACTCTCTTTCATATATTCATCAATGACCCTCAGCTTCTCATGTTCTTTTCCAGATTCACGTTGTGGATCTAGAACGGCAGCGCATTATACCATAAGCCGTGTAGAATTTAATGCTTCAAAAATCTCTTGGATAAAATAGGAAAAAGCGATTTGAAAATGACTGGTGATAGAAGTATAACAGAAACATTTGCATCTCTCGATCACCGGCGCAATGTTCCTTGTCTTTCATTATATTATTGTTATTTTTATAAACAGTTCTCTAGAGAAATTGCCAGTTGCATTGCTCTCCTAAAATAATTCAACCGTTGAAGGAATTCACATCAGTTTATCCTTGAGCCGAACTTAGGACGTACTGTTAAATTCAAAGATCCTTTCTTTAGCCGCACTGCATGAACATGGAATATAGAAAGATGCAATAGCGGGGCCGATTGTTTTTCTTATTCTAAATAATCGTAATGTCAAGTTTGACCAAAATCTCGAGTTCGATTTTTTTCTGAGACGATGCCAGAAATTTGTCTCTCCTTCTGATCTAGCTTCAATCTACAAAACCTATATAAGTCCAAATCTTGAGTATAACTCCCGCTGGGCTGGTGCTCCAATAACTTACTTAAGCCTCTTGGAGAGTATTCAAAGAAGAGCTTTTAAAATGATAGGTGACAATAACATCATTGACTCATTTACGTCACTAGAACATCTTCGTAATGTTTCTTACCTCACCATTTCTTACCGTTACCTTATACAGGGTGATTTGCATAAGGTGTGACAAAAAGCTAGGGCGTGTAGGTTGGACTTAGACAAGAAAAAAATCGTATAGGAGAGGGGGGGTCTATTTCCCCCCGTTTAGGCGGAAGGGGCAATTTAAGAAAAAAATCACTTAAAACAGAACAAAAATTATTAAAAAATAACGGTGATACCTACAGAGTAATGCTATAGCATTTTTAAAAGCCAGAAATACATTCTTTAATTTTGTTTTTAAATAAAGTTGTTCGAGTGAATAGTTTTTGAAAAAATTAATTTTCAAAATCATCAAAAAATGAAATTTTTTTTTAAACAATTTTTTTTCAAAATATTACGTAATTAAGTATTATTTTTTTATTCAATATTCAATGCTCTTATTAATTTTTGATCAAACACAAGAAACCGGATGTCAAAATGTTTTGTAGTTTTTGAGAAAATCAAAAATAACAAAAACTACTATTGTTCTAAGAAAAGCCTTTTATTTTAGTTTTTACGTTTTTGGATTCTTAAGTGAATTTACGATTGAAAGGATTAACTTTCTTTTTACTATTTTTTTAATTATCGTCTTAAAAGCATAAATCACGCAGGTGTTCTCAATGAAAAAATGTGTTAATCCAGTACTTTGTCACATTATTGTATGCTTATAAGACGATAATTAAAAAAATAATTATAAGATAATTATAAGATAATTATAAGACGATAATTAAAAAAATAATAAAAAGAAAGTTAATTCTTTCAATCGTAAATTGAAAGTGGTTGAAAGTGGGTTGAAATTAGGTTGAAAGTGGGTTGAAAATGGGTAGAAAATGGGTTAAAAGTGGGTTGAAAGTAGGTTAGGCTGAAAATGGGTTTAAAATGGGTTGAAATTGGGTTGAAAATGTGTTGAAAATGGGTTGAAAGTGGGTTGAAAGTGGGTTGAAACTTGGTTGAATTCGGGTTGAAAATGGGTTGAGTTTGTGTTGAAAATGAATTGAAAGTGGGTTGAAAGTGGGTTGAAAATGGGTTGAATATGGGTTGAAACTGGGTTGAAATTGGGTTGAAAGTGGGATGAAAATGGGTTGAAAATAAGTTGAAAGTGGGTTGAAAGTAGGTTGAAAATGGTTTGAAATTGGATTGCAACTGGGTTGAAAGTGGGTTGATCATAGGTTAAAAATTGGTTAAAAACGGGTTAAAAGTGCGTGTAAATATAAACATACAAAGCTCATGCGCGACACTTTTTGATGAGTAGAAAAGGTACATGGATGCATTTTGTCCACGCTACGCAGGCATTGTAATATTTGATTTTTAAAAACTGTTGCGGTCTGTGAGACCGCTGCACAGTGGGTCGATTGTATGCAGGTAGTGGACAAAAATCTATTTTTCAAAAGTAAGATAACTGTGATCAAAAATTTGCTGTTAAATGTAATAAATAGGGGATTTTACTCAATTTGAGGAATTTTCACGCCACCTACCACGCCCACTTTTGATAATAAATTGGTTACATGAAAACTTCTAGTACGATAGTGATTTCAGTTTTTAATATTCTGGTCAGTGAAGAAATTATGAGTTAAATTAGCGCAAAGTTCGTCCACTGACACGCCCACTTTTGCTAAATAATTGATTTTTTTTAATTTTTTGTATGATATTGAAAAAATGTACAAAATTAATGTGTTTGATAAGAAAACTTTATTTGAACAAAAATCCACACTGCCACGCCCACAATTGTAAAATGATTAGTTAGAAGCCGAACATTTAAAAAATTTGATGACTATACGATATACAAAAGTTGTAATATTTTAAAGGTTAGTAGGGAAGTATGTATACATTTTCTAATAGCACAACGACCACAGAATAAATCGCATAAAAGATCTTGCAAAATATAATGGATGTTTTTATTGTTGACAAAAATAATTATTAAAAAAAAAGTAATAACAAAAGGAAAAACCGAAAAATAAACAATTACGAAAAAAGATCACTATTCGAGTCTTCGAGTGTATAAGCGATGGAAGTAATAACGTTTATTTATTTCTGAGCAAGTTGTTGATGCGTGTCTTGCTAAGATTTCCTGATCTTCAGGCTCTAAATTTGATTGCATATTTAATTTTACCTCCATAAACTGCAAAACACCTGGTACTCGGGCTGTTGAGTTGGAAAACCAAACATCAAAAAGCTCCCTGTTTGAACACATTCTGTAAAAAATGCTCTTAACAAACGCTTGTTGCAAGAAAAAGCGCAAGTTGCTGCAAAAAAAACTTACTTTTTTTTAAAGATATGATTGTTTTCTTTCTTTAAATAAAAACACTTTTTACCCATATGGCACCACACAAAATATATGACTTATCAAAGTCAGTACTTAACACGAACAAAGAAGCTTTGATTTGGGCTCTCAAAAAAAAATTTAAATTTACATGTAAAAAAAAATATGCAGTTAGAATAACTATATTTTCTCTCCTGATTGTGCGCATAGCGAAAAAAATATCGTATGTTCTTTTCTTTTCTTCAGTAAACGCTCTTTCAACCGGTAACTACAAATCCTACAAATCACTATTTGTTATTTTGCTGATCTTCTGAAGATCTCTGACAACAGAAAATTGAACTTTATCATAAATAAACTGTCGATTCATTCATTTAGACTTATTACCTTGAATTTGGCATACTTGCTAAACATTTTTGGCACATTTTTTTTTTATTTTTTTCCACGAGTCGCCGTACTGTGCGCTGGTAGGTGGTTAAGGGTTAATATAATCTACGAGAAATGAGAAAAAAAATATTTTACCTAAAAATAGCGGTTTTCGAAAATCGTATTTTTCTCGAAAACGGTTCCGAGAGTTTTGCTAAAATTTTTTTTCTTTTGATTAATTTTTACGATCTATGATCAAATAAAATAAAATTGTGATCTAGATATTACTGACTGTATCTCCAATAGAACGATTTTTTGGAATTTTGCATTTCTCATTATCGGCATAACGGATTTCAATGAATTTTTTTATAGACGATCTTCTTAAAAGTTTAAGAAACATTGCATTTCAAAACTTTAAAAAAATACATATATTTTTTTGAATTTTGAAAAAAACATCATTTTTTTTTTGGAAAATTCGATATCTCAAAAGTGGATCAATATTTTTTTTTGTAGATTTAATTTGTATTCGTACATTAATAAACACTTTAAATTGGCGTTCCAATTTTTTTTTTTTTTTTTAATGTTTTCAAAATTTTGTAAAAAAGCTTATTTTTTTAAGAAACCACTACAACGAATTATAATTTTGTTCTTGCATAAACTAATTTTTGCTTAAAACACATGGCATCCTGTGCTTAGCTCCAACTGCTAAAGGAGTTGTTTTAGTTATTTAAAAAATGAATTTTATCCTTAAGAACAATTTTCTCTAATAACATTCATTTTTGAAATTCTTAGTCGTTTACATAGGAGTAAGTTCGTGCGACCCAGTTGTGCATTTTATTTTTAACTTGACAACTAATTGATTTTAAACACTATCGGAAAATTAAGAATTGTTTTCTTATATTCAAAAATAAGTGTACCTACCATAAAAATTTTCAAAAACCGTTGTTTTCGAAAATCATAATATTTTTGTTGAAAATGGCTCTTAGAATTTTCATAAGTTTTTTTCTGTATTGCTTAAATTTTAGAACTTTTTTTTTAAATTTTTTCAACAACGGCATTTTTATACAGGAGCTTTTTTAAAAGTTTAAATAAATATTGCATATCAAACAAATTTTTTTTTTTTTTTTTTTTATAATCTACCCGCGCTCAAGGGATTATGATTACCCTTTAAATGTTTCAACACAGCACGGGCGTGAAGTTAATGAAGAGAAAGAAGGATAGGAAAGATGTGTGGCACGATGTTCTGAGACTGAAGGTGGTTGTCTCAGATATTTTTATCTCCAGGGATGGCGGCTGAGCTAAAACGGAGAAATGCCGTGTCTTATTTCTATGTCGCTTATAATTCACATTATTTTATTCGTGTTCATCCTTGTTGTGCATACTAGTTCAACTCAATTACATGTTGTTAGTGTTATGCCTGAACAACATGTAAATGAGTAAACCAGGAACCCATTGATGACAATTTTTAGAAGGTTTTTAATAGAACTAAAGCGACATAGACGACGGCAGGGATCGAACCTGTCATCATGAGGTTGACAGGCGAGCACACATCCATCGCGCCACGGCCACCCCCAAATAGTCATTTTCGGGTTTAAAAAAAAATCAAAAGAGGTCATTGGTTTTTTTTAATCAAATTTGTATTTACAAAACAATAAAATCTTTAAATTTGCTTTTCAACATTTTTAAATCAAGAATCGAGATTAACAAAAAAAATCCAGTTCTTTGTCCCGCTCACACAACTCCATTTTACCACGCTTATAGTATATTTAATTTCCATGCAGGCAACAATTTACTTCATCAACAGTATCTGCCTAGCCCACTTCTATTTTAATTCCTTCTTTGGGTCCTACTAAAATTTTCTGCAATATCTGTATGTCTAAGATGAGAAGCAATTTTGATGACGAAAAATACATCAGACTAAAAACATAAATGTTAAAAAAAGAGCCAAGTTCTTCTATACAAAAACCTTTGTGTAACAAGTCAGCCGTGAAAATTACTGAGATCTAAAAGTACGCCATATTTAAAGTAGAATAATATTGAAACAGCTACAAGGTAATAGAGAAATTTTATTATTTAATGATTACTGACTAAAATTTGATGGTTTAACTGGCAGGGTTGCAAAAGCTTAAGTCACTTTTTAGCTTAAGCTTGGCTTTAATTCACAAGCTAGTGGGTGACTTATGAATTTAGAAAAATGTAATTCAGCAGCTAGTTACTGACTTATGAATTAAAAAATTTAATTCATAAGTCAGTTGGTGACTTGTGAATTAAAAAAATTTAAATCATAAGCTTCTTAGTGACTTATGAATTAAAAAAAATTAATTCAGAACCTACTAAGTGACTTATGAATTAAAAAAATTTAAGTCATGAGAAAGTAAGTGACTTATGAATTAAAAAAAAAAATAATTCCCAACCTACCAAGTACTTATGAATTAAAAAAATTTAAGTCATGAGCAAGTAAGTGACTTAAGAATTAAAAAAAAATTAATTCAAAAGTTACCTAGTGACTTATGAATTAAAAAATTTAATAAGGAATAAGGACCTAATCCTTTATTATTGTGGGCTTGAAAAATACCTAATGAAGAAAACTTATAATGGGTCTATTTTTAATTCCCGAGATTGAATATTTTATTCTCCTTCAACACGCTTAACGAGCTTTTTAAAATATTTCAAATAAAATATTCATGTCCCCACGTAGCTTGAAAACGTGATGTAATATTAACAAAACAATCTTTTTGTTTTTCTATATCAAAGGGTGGTGTCAAAGCTGTAGTTTGGACTGATGTTATACAAGCTACCGTTATGGTTTTCTCTATTGTTGTAGTTTCAATAATGGGAATTATCAAAGTTGGAGGTCTGGATAGCGTTATTGAAAGAGCAATGGATGGCGGTCGGCTTGATGTCGAGTACATACTTACCGAAATCAGCGAAAAAAAAACAATATTAAGACAAAAATTTCGTTTTATAGCTGGACTTTGGACCCTAGAGCTCGTACTTCATTTTTAAGTTGCTTTGTGGGCGGAATCTGCTTGTGGACCAAAAATCTTGGACTAAATCAAACCTGTGTGCAGAGAATTTCAGCGTTACCATCTTTAAAGGATGCTAGAAAGTAAGACAAATACTTTGGTAAATTCATTGATTTTTATTGATTCTTCTAATTGCATATATAGATCGTTAATTATATTTACGTGTGTGTTTGTTTGTGTGATGACCTTTAATTGCTTTACTGGAATTATTATGTTTTCGAAATATTATGATTGCGATCCAGTAACTATGAAGGTAAGATTAATTTGTCGAACAAAAAGATGTAGCTGTAGCACTTGCTCGTAGCACTGTCAAAGTAAATGGGTACGTACCTACGACACTTTCCCTCTTTTTATGAAAGCCAGCCTGTCTCAAAATTTATTTAAAAAAAAAACAAATAATAATTTACAAAACTTACATTTCCCTTAAGATTGTCGAAAAGCCTGACAAAATGATGCCCTTCTACGTGCAGGACATTGTTGGACACTGGAAAGGAATGCCGGGGGTATTTATATCATGCATTTTCAGTGCAGCCTTAGGGTAAGTACCTAACGCCAACAAACGAGATTTTTTAATTGAACACCGGTTTTTATTTACAGTTCAATGTCTGCAACGCTAAATACCATATCAGGAATTTGTTATTTTGACTATATTAAACCATTCATAAACCACACTGAACAGAAAGCAAATTTGGTAATGAAAATGTTTGTGTTTTTTACTGGAGTTTATTGTGTGATCGGAGGTTTTGTTGTGGAAAAGTCGACTTCAATTCTTCAACTTGTTATTACTATATCTGGAATCACGTATGGAGGAACGTTAGGAGTCTTTCTACTGGGATTATTAGTGCCAAAAGCTCACGGGAAGGTTAGAAACTTTGCCATCAATAATATATTAATACTATTTTATTTATTTTAAAATACCTCTTTTTCTTTAACAGGCAGCATTTATCGGTTTTGTATCGAGTTTGATTTTAATGGTTGGTCTTATAGTCAACACCCAACGAAGAATGCAAACTGGAGAGCTCGTCTACAAAACTTTACCAACTAGAGTGGACGGATGCGATCGTTTCAATTCTACTTTACATAGTTCAATGTAAGATTTTAGTTATGGAATTTATTTCAGTGAAAACAATTCTAAGCTTAAATTATAACTTTTAGATTTACCGATACCACAAAGCCAGTCTTAGATGCCTCGGAGTTCGATAAAGAATTTTCGATATTTGATATTTCATTCAACTGGTATAAGTTTATTGGTACATCTTTAGTGTGGATCATTGCAATACCCTTGAGTTATATCATTCCGAATAATAAAAAACTTGAGCCTAAATTATTGTCGCCGATTATATTACCATTTGTGAAATATTGTTCTGTCAATACGGACGATTGTGTTTTAAAAGAAAAAGAAATGCAATCCATGATAGGATGAAAAGCTGCGGAAGTGATATAATTTAAGACGTTTTGTATACATTATATAGATTTTTAGTTATTAAATATAATATGTAAATATCTGTGCAGTATTCTTATTGTTTTTTTTTTTCTTGGTACTATCTTTATAAAACATATTTTTATTTTAGATACACAGGAAGATATTTATCAAATCTACTCTTCTACAATTTAAGACGACAAAAGTGTTAGACACTCTGGATTTTGAATTGTATAGCACACACGAAAAATGACATGTTGCAAAACACTGCCCTGCCCCAATGCTCTCTTCTCATTTTGTTAGTTTGAAAGAAAATAGAAAAAGAAAAATATTCAGATAAGGCAAACAAAAAGTTAGACATTATAAAAAAATTGTAAGGCGAAACCTAAAACAGGAGGTCATACATATCGATAGAATGTATAGAATGTATTAAGCGACATTTTTAAAATTGTTCAGGAAACGAAAAAACGTCTCATTTAGGTATTTTTGTGTGTATTTTAGTGGACAAAACAAATTTAAAAATGTCGCTTAATACATTCTTACGGGAAACAAATCTGTTTCGTCCAATAAAATACACAAAAAAATAACTAAATGAGACGTATCGATATGTAGCTGCCCTTTACCCTTTCAGTACTTACAAGATATTTAACTTAACGGTGGGTTATATAGTGGTGTCTTTTTAAATCATAGGATATTTTGACACTGCCAGCTTTTTCCAGCTCAAAATCTTGACAGAAAGTCAGTATCATACCTTACGTTTGAACAATGTTGGAATACTTATTTCCAAAGTGATTTTTGTGTAGCCCAAACAGTGTTTTTTTTTAAAAGAAGATTTGGCCCCCACGGCCGGCGCACTATGGGATTAAATGATGAAATCCACCTCAAAAATGGTTTTGGTGAATTTCCTTATTTGGAAAATCTAATAATGGGAAATACAAGAAATAGGGTTCTTCCAAACACAGTACATTTTTTGTATCTTACTTTTGTTCTAGGTACCTAAAATTACCGTTAAAAATGACATTTCGATATTTTTATTTTTTAGAATTATTAGAAGCGAGAGTTTGAAGTCAATTATTTCGTATTTTTCTGGATAGAATGTATAAGTATTATACCTTCTTAAAAATCCCAAGCCCTCTTCTTTACAAAACAGTTATATTTTTTTTAATTAAGTTCACCAGTAAATTAATAAAAAAAATGATAAGGTGCAGTATCTTTATCATTATATTTTGTTTTCAATTGAAGTTTTCTCTGTTAGCTCCGGCAGCTTCCGTGTAGTTAATGGATGTTTAGTATTCTAAAAATATTCTTAATTTGGAAGACAAAATAAAAACTTTCGCATTTTCATACCTTTTTGTTTAAGAAGAAAAAACGTATGATGGAAAAGAAAAATAAGTTTTAAGAAAAAAATTCGTATTCTTATAACTTTATTGTTAAGTGATGAAAAAAATTAAAATTTGCCAAAAATGTGGTACCTTTATTGATGCACATAAATGTGTATTCCAAAAAGTTTTAGTCCATTATTTTATTACTTTTAGCTCAAAATTAAAAAAAATAAATATGTTATTTTTTGTCAAAAGTTAAAACATACGATTGTTAAAACATGTGCAACACATTTTCATAAACATCATATAAGTGACTATGTTTCCAAAAAATTTATAAGTTTTTATCAGTTATTTCCAATATTATTAAAATTCAAAATTTTATTTTTAGAATAAAATATTTTTTGTTTTCCAATTTTAAACTTCCTTACTCATATTTATATTAAAAAAAATCATAATTAAATAAAAATAAATGCTTAGCATTTGAGGGTGGGATTGGGTTTGTGGGGTATGTTGCATATATGTAATACAAATGTAGATAAATATAAATAACAGACAACAGAAGAAGACAGAAAGTTAACAGTTCACTTAAAAGAGAACTGCATACAATATGGAAACTGAATCGTAAACAATACCAAAAGCAACAACAAAAGCGTGCGAAAAGACTCTAAAAGGTGATAGAGTTGGCATGGGATGGGACAGCCAAATTGTTGTTGTAACATTAATCAATCAAGAGGCAAAATTCATAGATAATGTAATGAGATGATTACTAAGCTTTATTCTCAATAAAGCGTTTGAAGAATTCGGATTAAATTTAAAAAAAAATCAAAATGAGAGAATTTATTTGCAATGAAATGTTCAAGATCAGCTACGAACGAAGATGTTCTACACACTTTATTATATATATGTACATCTGATCCGCATTTATATCTAGTCTGGGAAAACCAAGAACAAAAAAAGGCTGGGTGGACCCACACTGATAACTTCCCATTTGTGGTCTTGAAAACTTTATACCTATTTAGATAAAAACATATTGTGACGTTTTCTTCAATTTTACCATAGCTATTAATGGAATTTGAATATGTGGGACTTGGGTACAACTGAACAACCTTATTCATATACGTATGTACAGTACATACATTCTTCTAAAAACTAAGTTGATAATAAAATTATAAAATTATGTATTATATTATAGAAATTACTTTATTATTTCGGTTCCGCACATTTTAATTGAAAAAAATTTAAAAACGAAATATTCAAATATAAAAGATATGCGGTTTGGTTGTTGATGGAAGGGTACTTACAAAATATATCCGCTCTAAAACTAGATATATGTCAAATATAAAGCATTTTTTAGAAATTGTATTATGTATAAAATTAAAAAATGGCAAAGTCAATATCATTGCTCGTCCTCAAGATATTCTATAGTCGAAAAAAAAATATTACCACTTTTTAGTAGATTTTTTGTATATTTTTGTTAAAACTGTCAATTCGATACTTGTCAAAATTTAACCATATGTTAATAATTGTAGATATTATGTCGATACCTTCCCGTAAGAATGTACTCAGCGACACTTTTTTCAAAAATGACTTTTTGATGAGGAAATATACTATATGTTAAGGGCCACGTTTTGGTCTGGGTTTCGCCAACCTATTATGCATGTAAAGGAAACTAGAGTACAAATAAAAAAATTTATCAACTGCCATGTTTTCTCATTAAAATAATGTTGCCCCCTGAAATTTGTATTATCCGCCAAAAAAATTATGCTAAGCGACATTAATAAAGATCTTATTGTCGTGAGCAACAAAAAATTTTGTTAGATGTCACTTAGTTTAACCAAAATTGTCTCTTAGCAAACTATGATTCAACTAGAACTTTCTTCGTTTTTTTCGTTTCCTGAACAATTTTAGAAATGTCGCTTAGTATACTCGTACATTCTTACGGGAAGGTATCGATGTATAAAGAAAACATACTTTAGAAGGCACTATCGGTGTTCATTCCCAAGAAATTCGACTTGAAATACAATTTTTACTAGTTTTCACTAGAATTTTTAATAGTTTTTTATTTAAAAAAAAACTATTAATTCAATATTTGTCAACATTTTAGCAATTGTACAAAATAATACTATGTATAAAATAAACTAAATTAGAAGTCAATATCACTACTAGTTCTCGAGAAATTTGAGTCGAAAAACAATTTTTAACAATTTTCAATAGAATTTTATATAGTTTTTTATTTTTTGTAAAAAAACTGTAAACTGATTTTTTTTGAAATTTTCACCAGTTGTCAAACACATTATTTTTCGTAAAATAAAATTATTTTGAGTTTCAAATTGTTTTCCGTTCTTAGAATATCTGGGTTATGAAATTTTTTTTTCAGTTTTTTTTTATTTAAAAAAATAACGGTATGTATTTTTTTCCAAATTCATACCAAATCTGTATGACCTTATAATGAGTACATTAAATTTTATTTGAAATCAATAGCATTATTTTTTCGTGAGATATTTGAAACTAACCAACATTTTAACTTTTTTTTTAAACCGTTATAGTGAAAAAACTACTCACTGAATTTTGATAAACGCCCTTTCAGCCTCTTTCGAAGTTATTATCTATTAAACAAAATTTATTTGAAGTCGATATCTTTACTCGTTCTTGAGATATCGACGACGAAAAATGGTACGAGAACGTACGGACGTACGAACGTACGCACGTACGAACGTACGAACGTACGCACGTACGAACGTACGAACGTACCAACGTACGTACACACACACACACAGACATCTCTCTAAAAATGATTGATATAGCCTCTAGGGACCTTGAAACGTCGAGAAATGTCAAAAATTCCAATTTGAGAAATCGGACCGATTACAATAACTCCCTATGGGAAGTTAATAATAAAAGTAATTTATTTTCCATGAAATAATTAAAAACTTACATGTTTTGGTGTTTACTCGACAGAAAAATTCAAACGACACAAAAATGACATTTAATTTTATTCTTTCGAATGTCAAAATTGAATTAGCTTTCGCAAATGAATGAACTTTCTATGGATTGGGTGAACTTTCGATTTGTTCGATTAACATTCTAATCGCCGAGTCTCAAAATTAAGTTTCAACGAATTCGACTCAATTTCTAACGAAAGAGAATGTCAAAATAAGCACCACTATGGAGTCTTAAGTGCTTTACACATGAGACACGAACTGCGAACTGCGAATTGCGAATGGTCGCGAATTTTGACATTTCTTTCACATGAGTAATTTTTTTGGTCGCCGAACAGTGCGAATAGTCAACAAAACAAAACCAAAAGTAAATAAATTAAAGTAAAATGAGTGCTAAGAAAAAATATTTAAAGAAAAGGTGGCTTTTATGCAGTTTCATTTGTTACCAATTATATTATTTTAAATTATTTTACCCTTTTTTTCCATAGATTCACTCATTTTTTTTTTTAATTTTCCGTCTAGCAACGAGCAACACACAACACAGTAGATATGTTATACATTTGAGGTCAGGTTCGAACGAATGTTTTAGTAGCCGGTTTGTGGAATGCGTTCACTAGTTGTGGATTGCGAATTTACATTTGACAGTTCGCAGAAGATACGTTGTTGGTCGCGTAAAAAATATTAAAATACAAAATATTTCAATTTATAGTTATTTTATGCAGTGTTTTCCTTTTAAATCGTTGATTCGATCATTAATTCACTTCGTCGTAAAGTTAGAACAAAACAAAAATTTATATTAGCTGTGAAAATTGCTTAAAAAGATTTATTCGCATTCGCAGTTCGCAGCTCATGTGTAAAGCCCTTTACAGCCATATTTATAAACTCATTATAGTGAGTACATAAGGCTATGCAACCCTTATAATGCCTCTAAACGCAAAATCGTTATTTATAAAACTTATGTGGCGTTGAATAGAGGCATTATAAGCTAAACGCGTTTGGAGGTTGAATAGTGGCTACATGAGGACATTTTAGTATTGAACTGTCACTTCTACTTTGACATCACATTAAAATATTCGATTACCAAAACAGAAATGCCTTTTACTTTTTCATCCTTTTTAAATGATTTCAATTCTTTTAATGCCGTACTTGCGAGACCGCGAACGAGTAAAATATACAAGAAAAGGTTTAATCCCATGAGCCTTCGCGATGAGGACTTTAAAAAAAATATCGCTTTTCTAAAGAAAATATGAAGAAAATCATAGCGATTATAAGCTTGGATCTCAACGAGGACAAGAGAGGAGGCCACATTCCCTTAGATCTGCAAGTGATGGCTGCTATTCGATATTGGGGACGAAATGAGGTAAGTTCAATTAAGAATTGCAATCAATTCATGATTGCATTTATTAGAATTAAGTCAGCAAGACGACATATTAACACCTTTTTCAATTTAAAATCAACAAAATTTGATGACACCAACCGTTCATATAATATATTTCAAGATTCAAGACGATGGAGCCGATATCCATGGTTTCAGCCAACCCACATTATGCCAAATTTGTAAACGGATTGCAAGAGCATTGGCATCAAAAAGAGGTAGTTTTGTCAAAATGCCGTCAACATTTTCGGAACAAATGCGTGCTATCAACAAGTTCTCCGAAATTCGCGGTTTCCCCCAAGTAATTGGTGCCATTGATTGCACCCATATTAAGATTCCCAAAGTTGGTGGACCTTCAGGCCAGTACTATATAAATAGGAAGGGATTCTATTCATTAAATACGCAAGTAGTGTGCGATGCATCCCTAAAAATAAACGATATAGTTTGCCGGTGGAGAGGTAGTACTCACGACTTCAGAATTTTTAGAGAAAGCCGCATTAAACAACGCTTTGGTAATGGTGAGTTCAAGGGTCGTCTTCTTGGAGATGGTGGCTACCCTTGCACTAATAATCTGTTCACTCCACTGTTGAATCCTCGAACAGATGCTGAAGTGCAATTAAACATAGCACACATATCAACTCGAAACACAGTTGAAAGATGTTTCGGTGTTTGGAAGCAACGATTTCGAATTCTTTTATCAGGTATGAGATGCTCCTTAGAAAATGCCAAAACAACAATAATTGCATTAGCAGTTCTACATAACTTGGCAATAGATTTTCAGGACCATCTTCCAATAACAGGTATACATTTAAATTAAGTTAAATAAAAATGTATGTATTTATTAAGTGGATTCTATTTTTACGAATGTAGATGATGAAGAACCTGCAAATGAATATTATTATAACCAACCACCAGGAAATCAGGAAATATTGCAGCCTCACAGTCAAATAAACCTTACACGCCGCGTCTTTATAGAACAATTCTTTTCATCTCATAACTAACCCTACCTACTGTTCGCAACAAAATGTACATATGTATATCTCTATTTAGTCCAGTCATTTTAGGCATTTTAAACGCCAATCTGCGGAAAAATTCCTAGTGAGCTGAATTTTTGTATACACCTTTATTACGGCATTGTAATGAAGATGTGAAAAATCGACATTGATATCGTGCCGGCTAAAAAAGTTATAGGGGTCAAAAGGTCACAAAAATCAGTTTTTCGCAAATATCTCGCGATCTAGTGCTCAGAGGTCAATAAAGGTCATTATAAAAATTGTTTATCGTGAAATTGTCTACAAAAAATGTATCTTGCATTTTTCTGTAAAATTAACCGTTTTCGGAGTAGAGCGCTGAGAAAGCGAATATATTATGACGATGCACTCGTTTCCTCACCACCTTCGAGGTAGAATGCAGTGCACGTTTTTTTTACATGTTTTCCCCCGTAGGCATAATCCATGATATGTAATCAGAGGTTTTTTTTTATTTACGAGTGAATAATTTTTTATTTGAATACAGAAAAATACAGAAAAATTAACTTTAGTATATAATTTTTTTTTATCATTCATTGTCGATATCTTCAGTTTCTGTGTCATTAACAATATTCTTCACTAATATTCTTCGTAGTAGCATTGCGTTTGGGTATATACCAAGTATATGGAGAACAGGAAAGCTTATATTTATTCCCAAAATATATTTAATTTAAAGATAGAATATTATACGCGTTCTTAGACATAGAGGGAGCCTTCAACAACACATCCCACGAGGCTGTAGGCACAACTTTTGTTAGGAAATGCGTACCCATCACCATTACTAGATGGAAATGTTAGGCACTAAACATATTGTCACAAAAAGGACAAAATGTAAAAAAAAAGTAATCACAACAAGAGGCTGTCCTCAGGGTGGTGTATTATCACCCTTTTTGAAGAGTCTTGTAGTGGATGAATTGTTAGAGAATCTTACCTCCCAAGCTATATTCTCCATTGGATTTGTTGATGATGTTGCTATCATAGCCGTAGGTAATCCAAAGAGGACTAACAATTACACGGAAATGGTGTCTATCTGTAGGATTATCAATAAACCCCTCCAAGACGACAATCATACCATTTACAAGGAATAACTTCTGCCACATACATATGAAACCTATCCATCTAGCTGGTGAAGTGATTGAAACGCAGAGAGGTGTAAAATATCTAGGAATTCTACCAGATAGTAGACTCCTTTTGAACAAACACTTAAAAGCTGTAGTCGGGAAAGCCATAAAAGCCCTAATGATTTGCAAGAGACTTGCAGGCAAGTCATGCAGATGCAAAACGAACATCCTTAGCTGGATATACACTATAATGGTAAGACCAATCATTACATATGGGGCGTTTGCATGGCACAAGAGAACCGAATTATCAAGAACAAGGAAAGCTCTAGAAAAAGTCTAAGGGCTCGCGTGTATCTGTATTACAGGAGCAATGAGAACCTGCCCTACCGCAGCTATTGCCCGAGTTAGACTACCTTTTAGATCGCTGGTGTAAATGCTGAATAGAATCAGCGAGTTAACACAGCTGAAGACCATTTTTAATATCGAAGATTGCGGTATGCAATTGTTAATGACACAGAAACTGAAGAGAGCGACAATGAATGATAAAAAAAATTATATACTAAAGTTAATTTTTCTGTATTTTTCTGTATTCAAATAAAAAATTATTCACTCGTAAATAAAAAAAAAGTGTGAGTGCCAGGACTCACGGTTAAGATGTGTAAACATCAACGTTTGTCCGAGTGCCGAATTTTTGTTATCGAACGTACCCAACGAACATACAATGGAATCGTACTAGTTTGTGTGAGAGTCACAAAAACAATCGAAACTGTGATCTCCTTCAGAGCAGGTCACAACTCATAAATTTTTAAAATTTTATTGGATTGGCATTCAGTATATTTTGTAAGAAAATTTTCTAGATTTGTGAATAATTGTGAGTACACAAAATGGAAGTGGACTTTGTTCTAGTGAATATTATTGCTGATCTTTCCCATGAAAATGAAATGTAACATTTTCACATAAACAAAAATTTGTTTTAAGAAACTAATCGTATCAAGAAGTTTGCAACGCCGACGGCTTTTAAAAACTTTGAGAGATACAAATGATCCATTCGCTCTCCAAAACAATACATTTATAAAGTAATTTCTTCGTTTTTAATAATCAGCCGTTCAAATAATGACACTTAAAAATCTCACCATGCTGTAAGGAGTTTCGTTGTGAGTTTTCTTGTGACGATTAGGGGGAGAATACCAAAATGTTATCGAATCTCAACAATCCTCACAAGGAATATTCACAAGAGCTTGTGACTTATGACTCCTCACAAGGGGGAGAATATGTCTACATAGCTGAACATAACGCTTTCAACCTAAACACATGTATTTTTGCACCATGTCCTTTAAAAGCAATTTGAAATAATCAACTATTTTGTTGTCTTTACTTATTTCTAGTAAAATAATTATTTCGGAACGAGTCCAAACACATTTTTCTTGTTCATTTTCCATTATTACTTGTGTTTAGGATACTTTTAATATAATAATCAAAAAATTATAAAGTGAATTTAAGATTAATGGGATCAAAAACACTAGTTAAAACCTAAAACCGAATAACAACATAAAAAATTGTGTCGACGAACTTCTTAGATCCTTTTTTACACGCCATGTCGGCATACTACATCGATTCTCAAAGTTCGCACTGCCGTGTCGACACTTATTCATTTCACACGACCCAAAAACCTTATCGACAATATGCTTCGATGAAGTAGTTCGTGGCATGTGTTAGGAGTAAGTGGACTCCGCTACGTAACGTAGAGTTTGTTTGACTTATGTTTAAACAGGGATGTTGCTTGTGACAGCATTATATTTTTACACTTATATTCAAACAGAGATGTTATCTGATAAAAAATAGACTGTTTTTACACGAATCTGATTTTAATATCTGTTTCTCTTTTGGCTTCCTTTCGAGTGCATCAGTGCTTTTAAACACAGCGATTTTTAATATAAGTTAACTTTGTTCATGCGAAAAGAAGTCATCTCTTCGCACTCCTTACTTTACTCAGTTAAGCGAATTGCACTGAGCGAACGCCAAATATAAAAAAGAAAACCACAAAGAAGAATGAACGATAACTCCGCATTTTTCTCAGCAATTTTAAGTGTATTAGTAAAAAAGTCACACGTATAGATTGGAGGTAGGCTTGAAGAAAAATCAAAATCTTTTCAATCTAGCGTACTGCATAGAAATATTTTATATGCAAGGTTGATGATTGATCATGTATTTATTGGTTCATTTGCGTATATTACGTTGAAGAGATGAGAACACAGCACAGCATAAGCACTGATTAAAATATTAAAACAGCAAACGAAAATTGTATGATAAAATGGACAGACAAAATAAAACAAATTACTCGGATAAAATTACAAAAACCCAAAGAAATTCGTAAAAACAAAATTTTGCTGAAAAAAAAAACCACAAAGGGCAACGTTCTCTCGCCACTGAAATAATAGACTTGTACGTGCTTTTCATGCATTTGAACAATGTATATCTGGCTTAACGCCGCCAACAAATATACTTGTCATGCAGCGAAAAAGTCAAAACTTTTTTTTTTGACAAACCACTAGATGGAGCGTTCACCTTATCAAAATCAAACCAATCCTTTAACTTTTTTTTTAGGTTTCTGTACTTTATCTTACTCCTTCTGTCAGAGATTTACAAACCGATTGACATCATTCCCACCTTGTAATGGAATTATAAGTGGCAAAAACTAATTTTTGTAATACATTGAAGTCGTAGTATCTACATATATTTTGATATAGTGAATGCTAAAAGTATATTTTGATATAATAAAGAATATCTAATTCTATAATTAAAATAATTATTTGGTATAACAGATAAGGGACAAATTAAATTTTGACGTATCGAGAATATTTCATAACAGATGTCAACTGATTGCCCTGAAGAACATTTTTTGGATTTTTAAAGTTCAACTCTGAAAATGCATTTTTTGCGAGCATAAAATAAAATGTTATCGTCCGTCAATAACGTGAAGTGGATTTTTTAAGACATTAAATGAACCCGCTATGAAATTTTACACCAGTTGATTTGTCTTTCGTCTTTTTCACATATTTAGGCCTATTCGGCGAGATCTTTTATTCTTCTATGCTATGAATTTCCATACAAATGTTTGAGCTGTCAACAAATCTTTTATGAATTTTAATTTTGGTATTTAGCACGCTAAAATCTGTTATAAAATCTGCTAAGAAAATCTGCTAACATATAATCATATGCACCTGCGCGGACATTCAACTAAGTAGTTCATCTGTTTTCTATAAGCAACCAAACAGTTGTGCAACTAAAAATTGAATGTGCGCGCAATCATTTAGTTTGTGTCAAAACACAAATTATTTAGTTGCTCGAACCAAGCAGTTTCGAAACTAAAAATTGAATATGCGCGCCCAGCCTAAGAGTTTTTACTTTTTTGTTCGTCATCCATTTAAATTATGTCAGATGAAATATTTTACATAATGACAGCTGATGATAACAGATTTAGGCTCGTATTCACCGAGCGCTCCTAAACGGCTCTTAACTTTACGAGGCTCTTAACTTGAAATTTCTGTGGGGTATTCACCAACCACTCGCAAGTGTTTTTCGAAGTTCGAAAATGAGAGCCACTCTCTCTTGTTCAGGCATACCCAAACTGTGAAATGTTGTGGAATGTTGGTCTTGACAGCAAATGGATACTCTTCTACTTGGCATTGCTCACATGGATTCGAGTCAAATGCGTGCGTGGCACACGCACAAGCGAACAAACTTTCGAAGAGAGCGCTCGTAAGTTAGGAGTGGTCGGGACCACTCCTAACTTTTAAGAGCGCTCGTAGATCTTCACTAATATTGCTTGGTGAATAGGTTTATGAGCTTCTTAAGTTATGAGCGCTCGGTGAATACCAGCCTTAGATTGCCTAAAATTAATTCGTAATAGTTGAGCTGTTTTTCATAAGCGCAAAAGAAAAAAAAGAGTGTGAGCGTGAGTAAAGAGTTGCCAGTGCGCGGTTCTTTTTCAACTGGTGATTAAACTATTTGATTTCAATCACAGTTGCCAGTGCGCGACTAGCCTAACAGTCTTTTATAAAAGTTCGAACTTCTGAATAACAATCATAAAAGATCTTTTAAGGTGGAAATCTTTTATGATTCATAACAGAAAATCTATAGCAGAATAACAAATGTGGCAGAATAGGCCTAATTAGTCGAGAGGTGAAGAAATTTGAGGGATTGAATTAAGTTCTAGCCAGCAATGGAAAGTAATAAAATCGAGATTTCAGTACTCAAAGTCTCCAATGTAAACACGATGTCGTAAGTACGCAATATTTGCAATGTAAACATGGTGTTAAATGCAATCGTCGGTAAGGTAGGTTGCTACATGGAACGTGTAACCGTAATGTGTAACCGTAACGTGTAACCGTAACGTGTAACCGTAACGTGTAACCGT
The DNA here is from genome assembly GCA_963931855.1 of Philhelius festivus. Lineage (NCBI taxonomy): Eukaryota > Metazoa > Arthropoda > Insecta > Diptera > Syrphidae > Philhelius > Philhelius festivus. The sequence goes on along the minus strand of OZ007555.1, from coordinate 56,982,083 downwards.
AACGGGTTACACGGGACGTATAAGTTTTACACACGTTTTCGATTCACTCTACCGCCGGGAAAGATGTTTACACATCAAAAAACCTCTGATTACATATCATGGATTATGCCTACGGGGGAAAACATGTAAAAAAAACGTGCACTGCATTCTACCTCGAAGGTGGTGAGGAAACGAGTGCATCGTCATAATATATTCGCTTTCTCAGCGCTCTACTCCGAAAACGGTTAATTTTACAGAAAAATGCAAGAGACATTTTTTGTAGACAATTTCACGACAAACAATTTTTATAATGACCTTTATTGACCTCTGAGCACTAGATCGCGAGATATTTGCGAAAAACTGATTTTTGTGACCTTTTGACCCCTATAACTTTTTTAGCCGGCACGATATCAATGTCGATTTTTCACATCTTCATTACAATGCCGTAATAAAGGTGTATACAAAAATTCAGCTCACTAGGAATTTTTCCGCAGATAAAACCTAAAATGACTGGACTAATTTAAAACTTATACACTTTCTACTCCATGATGCACTTCTTGTTTGGCACTGACAACAACAGATCAAGCAATTGCAGATGTAGGAAATCAGCAGCAGCATCAACACAACAACAACAAATACAGCAGCATCATTCATTCAACACATTCAATACATTCAGCAACAGATTAAAGTATAATAAAAAAATAATATTTTCTTAGAAAAAGAAGTTGTCCTAATTTTCATTTTTTTATTTCACTTATTTTCAGCATTCGAAGCACGAAGCCCAATTATGAAATAAGAAATTTGATCAAATCTAAAATGTTGAAAAATTAAATAAAAAATGTTGTTTCGATTTTCTAACATCGTAATGTGCTATTTATTTCAAAATACCATTCTTATGGCAAAAACAAAAACAAAAACTTAATTCATAAAAACGATTAAAAACTACAAAAATACTTAAATAACTGAAAAAAAAACATTAAAAACTAAAAATCACAGTTCTGAGAAAAAATACAAAGGAACTAATCAATTATGTAATACAAGAAATCACAGTTCAAAAAATAAAAACGAAGGAACTAATAAGTTAATACAAAAAAAAAAACAGTACAAACTAAAAATCACAATTGCAATTATGCTCTTCTAGCATTTTCATCTTCTTTTGATGAATTTCCTCCTTGTGCCTTCTCTCCATCTGGTAGGTTTTCGTTATTTCCGAAAGCTCCATTAAAATATTTTGCATTCTTTCTTCATGCTCCAATTTCATGTAAGCCGTCTCCTTCCTCCGGTTCTCCTTTGCTAAATCAAACAATTCCTGTTTGAGGAGTTCGTCCTCTTTGCAGATTATCTGAGACAAAAAGAAAAAAATACTAAATTAATATGAAGAAGAAAAATTAATTTATTAAGTACCTTCCGTTTGAATGATCTGGTTTTCTTTGAACGCGAAGGTGGAGGCGATGCCGGTGGTGAATGTCGATGTAAGGCTTGTGCTGGAGGCGAAGCTGGTAGTGGAGAACAAGGATCCTCAAGAAATTCAATATCATCATATTGATTAATCTAAGGAAATTTATATTTATTTTTTTTTTAATTATCATAATTCATTAGGTTACCACAGGGCTCTTCCGATGGCGTTCAATATGTTCTTTGTTGGGCGATGTTTTGTCCTTTCTGTTGCTAATATTTTCCTTGAATATCTGTGTCAGACAAAATAATTTGTTTTATTTATTGAATATATATATGTATGTACATATAGTTTTACAAACCTCAGTATCGCAGTCAAACTCATTCTCGTCCTCCTCAAACTCATGAGGGATGAGTGCCATCAACCTTTCCTGCTCAGGATCAGGTGATTTCGGTGGTGGCCCACCTCCTGTTGCGTGTAAGCTTTTTTTGTAGGTAGAGGCGTTCATTTTAGCCTTCATTTTAGTGCCTCGCCATTGCGCTTGAAGTTGCGGCGTCTCCCTCATAGTTGCACTCATATTATTGAAACTAAAATTTTATAATATATTAAAAATAAGTGAAATTAAAATAGTTTAAATTATATACTTGCTGGTGATCTCCCTCCACGCATCCTTCTTCGTCCGGGATGTGTTGGTATCGCAATTCTTGTTCTCTATTATTGATATTTTATCCTCAATAAGTTGTCTGAGAAGTATCTGGAGATTATGATAAAATGATTATGAATTTTATTACCAGTTTTGTGCTAAATATAATGGCATACCTTATCCGAGGAATCCCAGTTATTTGCTCGAACTCTTTTGGCTTTTGGAGGATCCATTTTTGTTTATAAATTTCTCGACCAATAGAAGGAATTTTTTTTTTTGTGTCTTTGATAAACAGCTGATCTGTGACATGATGACTATATGTAATAGATCTTCAATTTTTGGTACATTTTTTGACACAAGCTCATTATAACTATGCAGGGTAGGCAAATGTTTTATAAATATGAATTTGCATAGTGGATGCATAAGTCCTTATGCAGTGCATAACTATACACGCGTTCAGAGAATTCTAATAAATAAGGCTGTTAGTGGTTAGATATGCAGATGAACTAGCATTACTAGCAATTGGTACATTTTCCAGCACAATTAGTGAACAAATTGAGAATTCCTTATCAATAGTATCTTGGCGTAATCCTGGATAAGAAATTGAACTGGATCCTCATCATTAAAGAAAGAACGAATAAAGCCATATTTGCTTTCTACTCCTGCAACCTGGGGGCCACGTCCAAAAATGGATGAACATGTCCATATACATAGTTAGACCTGCACTGATATACCGTATGGTAGTCTGGTCGACAAAGTTACCAACCTTAAAATCATGATAAAGGTATAAAAATAGCATGTAGAAGAATCATTTGGGGGGCAATGAGGTCAACCTTTACAGCGAATCTGAAAGCTATACTCAACTTAAGTCCCCTAGATCTATTTGCACAAGAATCGGCAGACAATAGATCACTTCGGCTTAGCCAAACTGGTGGCTGGAGACACAGTGCCATAGCTCATGCGCAGGTTCTAAAAAAACACGGGAAATAGTGTGAACTTCCTATCAGAGAACTGGCAAACTTTTGAAGTAGCCAGCTCATTCAGACTTCCCGAGTACAGCAGTGTTCTGGCAATGACGAAAAATTTTAGACAAGTCTTAATGACGGCATTACCGCAAACTGATATAAACGTTTTCATTGAAAATTATTGCAGTTTTTTACTAGAAATCAAGTGCTACTTATCACCGCATTGTTGTTTAATACACGAACGGACCTAAAGATCGCTGAGTGATGAACACGGCCAATTGATCGAATATAAAGAGTCAACGTATTTTTTTCTTCACTCTGACAAAAACTAAGCCGCCGCTTATCCCTTTTTTGTTTGCATCAGAACTTTATATGTATATACTTACACTTAGGCCGGTATTCACCGAGCGCTCATAACTTAAGAAGCTCATAAACCTATTCACCAAGCAATATTAGTGAAGATATACGAGCGCTCTTAAAAGTTAGGAGTGGTGACCACTCCTAACTTACGAGCGCTCTCTTCGAAAGTTTGTTCGCTTGTGCGTGTGCCACGCACGCATTTGACTCGAATCCATGTGAGCAATGCCAAGTAGAAGAGTATCCATTTGCTGTCAAGACCAACATTCCACAACATTTCACAGTTTGGGTATGCCTGAACAAGAGAGAGTGGCTCTCATTTTCGAACTTCGAAAAACACTTGGTCTGCTATTACACGATGAATCTAGATGCATGCGCCTTCTTCGAATTCTGCTTTGATATTTCGTCCACTGATTCAAGCGCTATTACACGTTGAAACCAGATTCATGAATCCAATTTGACAGTTTTCTTTATTTTTCATTTCGGTGTTGGTGAGCGTATGTGCTCTTCAAAATAAAGAAGCAATCAGAAAGAAGTATTTCTATGCATTACATTGAAGTTTACTCCTCGGATAACGAAATCATATGAAGCAGAATAGAAGAAAAACGGACAAGAGAAAAGAGAAACGTCAAATTGTTGCACCGAAAATTTTAGCCACGCGACACAGGGCAGTTTTTTTTTCCGTCTCATCTTTCGATTTTTTTTTTCTTCTGCACTTACGTTATTCGAAAAGTCGCACGCGTCTGGATGCATCGTGTAATAGCAGACTTGCGAGTGGTTGGTGAATACCCCACAGAAATTTCAAGTTAAGAGCCTCGTAAAGTTAAGAGCCGTTTAGGAGCGCTCGGTGAATACCGGCCTAAATCTGTTAAAATACTTTATTACATAAATAAATATAGCTTTCACTTATTGCTAACAATTATTAGCTACTACTCTTTTAGTCGGAAGTCGATATCTATTTTCGATTTGTTTAGGCTGATGTTCTTCTTTCCGACTTGAGCAAAGAAGTCCCCGATCACAATTGGCATCATAATACCGACAGACTCTGTACACTCCGTCTAAGGCCGTGGTTACGGCCAACGCTAGTAAGCTAGTGCGCTAGTCCGCGCTAGTAAGCTAGTAAATCTAATGTTTGCATAATCAATAACGTGGTCATAGATCACGCTAGTAGCTTTAACGCTAGTAAAAGAGAGCGCGCTAGTCCACGCTAGTAAGCTAGTAGATCAAAACTCATTTGATTTTCAAGCTTACTAGCGCGAAGAGTATTTTAATTTTTCTCGTGATGGACATCCAATTATTAATAAGTGAAGTTAAAAAAAGGGAATTCTTGTGGGATGTAAGGTCCAAAAATTACAAAGATAGAAAAATTATAAAGAAAGCATGGAACGAAATCGGATCAACAATGAAAATACAAGGTATTTATTCATATATTCATTTTTTTTAATTTTTAATAAAGGCATGAAAACATAATAGATTCTGTAATCAATTTTTGTATTTATTGCTTAAAAAAAAAATATTCCTTAAAAATATTGCGAGTATTGTTTGCCGCGAAGCTATAATTTTTAGCAGAAGTTGAGGCTATAGATTCGGCAGCTGGGTTTTGTCCATGAACATTCAATAAAAGACATCTGTCTACGCCTTCAATATCGATGATGATATTATGTAATAAACAAACGGTCTTAGCAATAAGCTTTGCTACGTCAACACTTGTTTCTATCTCTTTCGTTAATATACGCCACTTTGCAACTGTTATCCCAAAGGCGCATTCAATAACCTTTCTTGTTTTTGTATGATGTTCATTGAAAGCACTCTCTTTAAAAGAAATGTTTTTTTGCGGAAATGGCCTTAGTAGATATGACTTCAACGGATATGCCTCATCTCCTAATAAGACAAAAGGGGCTTCGATATTGGTTCCATATAAAGGCGCTGGCTTCGGAATTCCAAAATTTTCATTTTCTAGCTGATGACATAGCGCTGATGAATCAAAAATGCCTCCATCACTTTGCCTCCCATATGCACCAACCTCAACAACAACGAATTTATAATTAGCATTTGCTACTGCTTGCAAAACAATTGAATAATATCCTTTATAGTTGTAGTATAGGCTTCCAGAATGAGGTGGGCGCTTAATTCGAATGTGCTTGCCATCGATGCACCCTACACAATTCGGAAATCCCCATCGGGTATAAAATTCATTTGCATATTCCTGTAATTGTTCTTCGCATGGATGTGGTAAATGCTTTTTCACAAATCTGTCCCAAATTGCTGTGCACACATTTTTTACAATACCAGAAATTGTGCTGTGTGACATTCTGTAGCTGAACGCCAAACTTCGATATGATGAGCCAGTAACTAGATATCTTTAAAGGAATTAAATAGGTTAAATTTAAAAATATAAATTTTTTTAGGAAAACTGAAAGCGAATCTTTTTGGGTATAAATACCTTAGCTTAGTGACTTATTATGATAAAATGAGAAGTTTATCTTTTTCCTTAGTTGGATTAAATCTTTCAAATTTTATTACCTATGTTATTAATTTTCAGATGACGTAATTAAAAAAAAATGGAAGTCATTGCGGGATAATTATAGACTAGAGTTTACTAAGGTTAACAAGAAATATAAATCTGGAAGTGAAACTCATTCCCTTTATAAAAGTAAATGGAGTTGGTTTCATGATCTGCAATTCTTAAGCGAATCGTTGAAGCCTGCAAAACTGTCTGGGAATTTACAAGCAGATCCTGATCAAGCTACTGTTGAAGAAATTCTAGCTGAAGCAGAAGAAGTATTAAACGATGACCGAGGTTTTTACCAAAGTGAAATAATTCCTAATGATTTGCCAATTGAAGGTGAAAAATCTGATAATTCTTGCGAAGCAATAAATCAACCCTGTACTTCATCAGGGAAAATAAACAAACCCAAAGCTAAACGTCCCTGCTATGAAGCCGATTTTCTTCAAATTGAAAAAGAAAAACCTGCTCTTTTAAAAGAAGATCAAAATATAAAAAAAGATGATAATTTTAACTTTTTAATGAGTTTACTGCCCCAAATGCAAAAAATGCCTAATCTACAAAATCTCCGTTTTCGAACGCAAGTAAGTCAATTGCTTCTGGAAACAGTAGATAGCTCTGAGAGCAGTGGTTCACTAGCGGCATCAACTTTTGATTTGATCGATACGGACAACATACTCGTAACAAGAGAAGTAGCTTACGAATAAAATTTTAGTTATTTTTTAATGAATTATTTTTAATTTTTTTATAACTATTTTTTTGTGAACTAATAAATATGTTAACAAAATTTCTAAGAATTCATAGGTATTTGTTTTTTATGCTTTAAATTCCCTTTGTGACAAAAGAGCTTTGGTTTTAAATCAAACACGACACTATCTGATGGTAAAAACTCTTGAAGAAGTAGGTATCCTAGTTATGTTCGTTCGCTTGCTTGATATTTAGCATAACCTTTGAGCATAAATTGGTTACACCAATAGTTTAAATTAAGAGGCTTCAAAAGAAAATGTATATGCAAAATATGCATGTATATTTTCTGTAAATTTGATTACATACTAAAAGCGATATAAATATAGCATCAACAAGTCTTTTTTTTAAGATTCTTATCAAATCATTCATACTCATGAATGTAGAAAATACCTCCTTATAATACAATACATACTGATAGCACTACTCAACACATTTTTTGGGACCAGACTACACTTTTCGCAAGGTTTTTGATGTAGATATGTACAAAAGTCTTGATTTTTGAAAACATAATTTAAAAAAATCACTATTTTCCTATCTTAATTATATTTTCTTAAATAAAATGGTTATAGGCATGATCACATATTGGGTTAATTTAAATACACAAGATAACCGTATATTTTACTTACCGCAAGGTTATTGAAAGTCTTTCTGTAGATGTAATTGATGATTTCGATTCCTGAGTTTGAATGATTGGATCTATTCCTTTCAAAATGTAGTCAAAAGTTTTTGTGGTCATTCTGTAATACTCGAAAAACTTTTGTTCGTCCTTCCTCAAACAATCATATAAATGGTGGAACTCGCCATGTTTCCAGCGGCCAGAAAAAATACGATGTGGTGTTTCCTTCTTTTTATAAAACATTTTTCTCTTAAAAAAGTTATTTTCACTGCAAAACTCGATTTCTTTTCGTGAAAGTGACATTTTTTAACACATAAATAACCGATTGATATTAAGAACTACCTCACTCCACGTTTAAATTAGTACTATTTGGAAGTTTTTAAAATGTCTTTGATAAGACATATGTACTCGTATGTATGTACATACATATAATAAATAAATAAATTTCCCACTCGTTTCTGTTTCCAAATGAATCAATTAATATTACCTGATGATGCTCTCAAAATAAACAATACGATGAAATACCAACTAGCGCAAATAGAACTAGCGTGAACGAACGTCCACGATTTTCTTACTAGCGCACTAGCTCTAAATAGCGAGAACTAGCGCGGACTAGCGCACTAGCTTACTAGCGTTGGCCGTAACCACGGCCTAAGAGTTCATAAAACTGCTCCTTGATAGGTCCTTTAGCTTCATCGGTTGGCACATGAGGGCATATTAGACTTATGTTATGGAAGGTGGCCGGGTTACACTTATCGTTTTAAATTCAATAACTTTGGTTCTCAATTTATAAAGTGAAATAAACTTGACCACAAGAACGGGAGCACGGTTTGTACAAGGTTGTGGTCGCGTATCGTGTTATATAGAATTAAAGATTTATTAATTTACTATTAAACACTAATACATAAAGAAATAATTGTATGTGATATATGTATGTATGTTTCATTTCATTTAAAATCTAATTGCTCCATGCCTTATTCCCTTAATTCATGATCCTCCGTAGTTTTTGATTTACATTCAACAAGACTCTTTATGAAAGGTGGAAATAAGTTAAGATTAGGTGCCTTATTTTCGGGCATCAAATAACTTATGGGAATAGCAATGATCCATACTAATACCGCGCCAGTAAATTTGTACCAATGGAATGAAATGTCGAAAATGGAAAATTGGTTATCCTTTTCAAGTGGCACTTCTTTTAAGTCGTCTCTTAGTCTGGAATGTTTTTAACTTAAATTAATATCATAGAAATTTCTTTTATAGAAAACTTACATAAAAGTATAGTTGAAATGCTTACAGTCATCAATTCTTGTTTCCAAGGGAGCGTAAGAAAGTACTCCCGCTTTAATTCGTCTTTGAGCGCCTACTATAACAAACAGCACAGCCATCATACTTGATATGAGTCCTATAAATGCTGCCTTTAAAAAATATGTTAAGTAGATCACAAAATGCTGTTTTTGAAATTGTATTCATATACCTTTCCATGAGCTTTTGGTACCAATAGGCCTAAGAAAAAAACACCAACTATGCTTCCTTGGGTCATACCTCCGATTGTCAAAACTGTTTGCAGAATAGATTTGGAATGTTCCACAATAAATCCCCCGAAAATGCAATAGCATCCACAAAAGAATACAAACGCCTTCATTGTAAAATTAGCTTTCTGCTCCGTATGCTTTATGAATGGCTTAACGAAATCAAAATAGAATACTCCGGATAGTGAATTCATATTAGCTGAAATCGTACTACATGGTCAGATAAAATTTTAAGTTCTAATTGTTTTTGCTCTTATTAAATTAACATACGTACACGTACCTTAAAGCGGCGCTGAAAACGCACGAAATAAAAAGACCGGGCATTCCCTTTAAATGTCCAGCAACATCTTGTACGAAAAATGGCATCATTTTGTCAGACTTTTCAACAATCTTTTGAAAGAAAATAACTATTAAACAAGAGATTTAAAAAAAAACGTTAATATATTTAATAAGAAATAAAAAAATCTAACAGAAAAGGGTGGTAGTACCCTTTGGCATAAAGGTTAGTTAGTAAACTGTGATGCAGAGGGTTGGAAATACATATAGTGAGCTTTTTCTGAACATTTTCAATTCACTGAGAATGGATGTTGAAATATGGATTCCATATAACACAGCCATATTCTAAAATAGATCTGAAATATGCATTATACAGAATTGCATTTTATAAGCCCAAGCATAGAGTTCAATTTTAAGACGATGTATTCATTAAGTTTAATGAAATTTTATTTGTTCTCGAGTTCTATTCCTAACTCTTTTTTTATCAAAAACTCTTTCTAAAATATTGACGTCTATTTTGTAATCAAAATATATTGAGAAAGCATTTTGAGAGAAAGTAAAACACTGACATTTGGAGACATTCAAAAACAAGTCATTCAGAGCTTACCAATCAGTCAAATGATCAAGATGGTTTTGAAGATGACAGTCGCGTGAAAATTTAATACGAGGGCGGGTCAATACTTTTTGAATTTCTGACCTCTTTACTGAAACAGCAACACTGCTCCTGTCAACAGGCATCTGTCAGTTGACTCCTGTCAAAATTTAAACTTGCTGCGTCAGTTAGTTTGTGTTTGACAGCTATTTTTATCAGACTACTCACTAATTTGAGGAGAAAATGGAAAAAAGTGAATTTCGTGTGCTTATTAAGCATTATTTCTTGCGAAAAAAAACCATTACCGAGACCAAGGCTAAGCTTTATAAATACTATGGGGACTCTGCACCATCGATTTCAATGGTAAAAAAGTGGTTTACTGAATTTCGTTGTGGCCGTACAAGCACTGAAGATGCCGAACGTCCTGGACGCCCAGTTGAGGTCTCTACACCCGAAACGATCGAAAAAATTCACGATATGGTGTTGGCCGACCGAAGATTGAAAGTGCGAGAGATTGTGGAACCCGTAGGGATCTCGCATGGCTCAGTGGTTTCAATTTTGAATGATCACTTGCGCATGAGAAAGCTTTCCGCAAGATGGGTGCCGCGTTTGCTCACAGTCGACCACAAACGCAATCGTGTAACAACTTCACAGGAAGGTTTGGCGTTGTTTAATAGCAATATGGAGGAGTTTTTGCGCCGTTTTGTAACCGTGGACGAAACATGGATCCATCACAAACAACACACCAGAGACCAAACAACAGTGTGTTTCTAAGGGTGAATCGGCGCCAAAGAAGGCCAAGGTGGGTTTGTCAGCCAATAAAGTTATGGCGACTGTTTTTTGGGATGCACGCGGGATAATCCACATTGACTACCTTCAAAAGGGAAGAACAATCAATGGGGAATATTCTGCCAACTTATTGGACCGATTCAATGACGATTTGAAAAAAAAACCGACCTCATTTGGCCAAGAAAAAAGTTCTTTTCCACCAAGACAATGCAAGGGTGCAAACATGTGCAGTTGCCATGGCAAAAATCCATGAATTGGGCTATGAATTGCTCCCTCATCCACCCTATTCTCCAGATTTAGCTCCGAGCGAATACTTCTTGTTCCCAAACCTGAAGAAATGGCTTGGTGGAAAAAGATTTGACTCCAATGATGAAGTCATCTCGCAAGCCTATTTTGAGGGCCTCGACAAATCATTTTTTCTGGAAGGGATACAAAAATTGGAGAAGCGTTGGACAAAGAGCTCAAGGGAGACTACGTTGAAAAATAAAATTATTTTTTTATCAAAAAATCTGTGTTTTATTCCAAAAGTCACGGACTTATTGACCCGCCCTCGTACATCTAAAGCGAGAAACAGATTAACACAGCAACTTCAACAGCAACTTTAACAGCAACGAAAACTTCAACATCAAAAGTCTTGTGAAATAGATTACAACGTAAACAGCGTTTTTGACAGCATATAATCAAAATAGTGTCAAATGCGAAATGATTTTGTCATACATACATAATATGATAAAAATTAACGTGAATTGCGTCAATGTATACGACTTGCGCAATTTGTCGTACTAATATTAGTTTGTTTTTAGTAATTCTTCCATTGTCAAAACCAAATTAAATACTTGAAATAAAAATATGGTTGTCACATTTTCATTTGAGTGTTGATAATACTGACAAATTTCGCCTTAAAAGTTGGTAGCATTTGCACAGCGACATCGAATTTAGGGTTTAGGTCTAACGTTGATGTCGATGTCGAAGTTGCTGCGCTAATGTAATCAAAGCCATTTAAAACCATTGGCTCTAAAAAGAGTGACGTGGATCGAAGGCGATATGAGCTTTTGAAAACGTTAGGCATGTCATAAATGACAATTGAAAACAAGAATAGTCCAAGATAACTACCTTGCGGTACGCCAGAGGTAACTAAAATAGGAGAAGAATAGCAAGGTTACTAGATGTGGATCTTCCAGCAATCAAACCATTTTGGTAAGACGATATAATTTCATAATTACAACTTATCATAAACAATTTTTTGCAAAAGCTTAGGAATTGCTGAAAGTTTTGCAGATCAGGTGATAGTTCCATATTTTCTATTTTGAACCTTATTTGTGAATTGATGTAATGAAGGAGTTCTTCCACTCTGAGAGAAATTCTCCATTAGAAAGAGAACTATTAAAGAAAATTTTTTTAAATAACTGGAAGAATTTCATCTGGACCAGCTTTTTTATCACGGCTTAATCCTCGTGAAATGTAATCAACTTCATATTCGCTCATATGTAAACATCCAATACTTTTTTGTAAAGGGAGATGCTGTGTAGATGCATAATTAGAATTAAAAAAAGACAGAAAAAGCACTACAAATAGATGGAATATCAGAGTATGTTTCACCTAAATTTTGAATAGTCTTAGGAGTTCCATTAGTTCTCATTTTATTATTTATAAAAGACTAAGCTTCTGCTGTTTTATCTACTATTGAATAATATATGTATGTATACAATTATTATTTATAGAAACTTTCTTAGAACATTGGATTGGATAGAGATATTTGTATATAATTGAGTTTAAGAAAAGAATAATCTAATGAATTTCAATATAGCTTATAAACTTTTATTTTTTCATTGCTTAGATTATAAAGCCTTTTATTAAATCATGAAGGTTTTTAGAATTACATTTAAGAAGCAATTTTGGCACTTTTCAAAAGCTCAGTATAAAACCTGTGTTAAACAGATAATTCGGGATATATGAGATGAGAAATCCAATTGAATTGGGACATATAACTCACATCACCTTAAATATTAGCCTCGTGGTAAATAAATATAAATTTATTACAAACATTGGCGCAAAATTTTAAACAGCCTATTATTAAGGTATTAATATAATACTAACTAATTCTTAATTTTAACCATGTTCTAACTAGTATCATACTACAGCAATTTTATTAATAAATTTCTTCGGAACACTCTTAAAACAATGGCAGTTCGGGCAAAAAACTAAGTAAACAGACCTTTTTTGACGTTAGTAAATATCAAAGAGTCATATGACGTTAGTATACGATACTAAAAAAGTGAAATAGGTATTAGATGATTTTAGTTGTGGCTTAGTTTTTGTTCAACTCTAAAGTTTCAAGAGCGACAGTTCCTTAATTATTGTGTATATTATAAAATGTTATATTTCCAAAATTTTAAAGTCATGAAATCACTTGATATACTGACAGACCGTAGACTTATTATTTATTCACTTTATTGAGATGTCAAACTCAAATACATTAATCAATCATACGAATAAGTCTCCTGCTAGCTCATATATCAATACTTACCTTTAGCTGAAGTGGATCACAATTGTGATACATCGAGTACATAACAATACCAGTTAAACAGTTAAATAACATGATAAAGAAAAATCCAATTCCAGAAATAACTAATGATCTAAAATTAAAGAGTTAATCTTGAAACAAATCTCTCTAATTATGCATTGTAAACCTTCTAGCCAAGCTAACCGATGGTAAAGCGACAATTCTCTGCACACAAGTTTGATTTAGTCCAATATTGCCAATCCATAGACAGAATCCTCCAAAAAAGCAATTCCAAGCCGTAGCTCGAAATCTAGGATCAAGGTCTAAGCTGAAAAATGTAAATTTGTATCAGCTGACCTAAGTGTTGATAGTCCCAACATACTTGACATGTAGACGACCACCATCAATTGCATTTTGAATTACTTTATCGACTCCTCCCACCTTCAACACACCAATCACACCCAGAAGAATAATTGAACTAAGCATTATCCCACCCTGTATAACATCTGTCCAAACGACTGCTTTAATTCCCCCCTGTAAATAGAACAGATAACTTTGATTAACAAAATATAGGAGAATTTTTCTGGAAAGATCAAATCAATCAAAAAACCTTAAATAATTTGAATCCCAATTAAATTATGTGAGATTTTATTTAAAACTATTAAGTTTCAAAACAAATTCAAAGATAAGCTTTTATTTAAGAACTGTAGATTAAGGTTTTAAATGGCTGTTTTTTTTAATAATTTTTTAATTTTTCACGCACGAAAGGGGTTATGCTATCCTATAAAATGTGTTATCATTTTTCATTTAATTTTTGAGAAAAATAATATTTTCTAGGGATTACATAATGTGAAATGGGTCTCTAATTCTTTTGCATAATGCTTTCATTTCAAATGTTTAAGAACATAAAACTATTTCTTTGAATCACATACATAATAGAGGCGCTGTTTGTGCATGATAGAAATTCGATACGTTTGAGATTTGAATTTTTTTTATTTACATATCTTCAATATATTGTTTTTGTTGCTATTTTGAAGAATAACGACATGTCAAAATTAAAAAATGGACAGCTGAATTATGAACAACATATTCAAAACAACTTATATTGACATCTTGTTCTTTAGATTTGTAAGTAGAAAACATGAAGGTTGAGCTCGTCAAAAGAATCGTTCACAAAAAATAATCATAATATTTAGAACCAATCTAAGAATGAGAATCAAGACCAGACACAAAAAAAAGGTCTTAGTAAAAACTTAACAGAGCGACTTGTTTTATTTCCAAAAGGACTCATTTTTTTCAGACTCCGGAACTCATTAAAAATTAAAACGGGCGTCGCACGTTGCCACTGTTCAAACGATACCTAACTTATAGCCATTTCCTGAAGCGCCAGTATTAAATACGGATACCTACTATTTTAAAGACATTTAAAAAAAAGTAATGAAAGACGTAAAAGTTTGCGTCGGACTTGCAACGACCATATCCAACGAATCAAATTTAAATTAAGGCAAAAAACACTAGTGTCCCAAAACTAGTAAAAATGTTTAGTTATTTGTAAAATATATTATAAGATATCACTTCATCTTTGGTTTCCATTTTTTTTTTTTTTTATAATTAGCGCGCACTCAAGGGGTTATTACTACCCTTAAAATGATTAATGATTAATGAAGGGTATAAAAGGAGATACCGATGCACATTAGTTTTAAATTTTTGAAGATTACAATGGGAAGGAAAAATAGAGCTGGGTAGAGCATTCCACATGCGTGTAGTCGGGCTAAAGAAAGAATCTCTGTATTTCACAGTACGTCCGAAATTGGGCTCAAGGGTAAACTGATGAGCATTCCTAAAAGCGCGAGTACGCGTATTACGGTTAACTTGTTTAAGGGGAGGAATGCAACTGGCTATTTCGCTAGAACACTGCTTATAACGGGTGATTTTTTAAGAGCTTGAGAACTTTTTTTAAAAAAAGAACGCATAAAATTTGCAAAATCTCATCGATTCTTTATTTGAAACGTTAGATTGGTCCATGACATTTACTTTTTGAAGATAATTTCATTTAAATGTTGACCGCGGCTGCGTCTTAGGTGGTCCATTCGGAAAGTCCAATTTTGGGTAACTTTTTCGAGCATTTCGGCCGGAATAGCCCGAATTTCTTCGGAAATGTTGTCTTCCAAAGCTGGAATAGTTGCTGGCTTATTTGTGTAGACTTTAGACTTGACGTAGCCCCACAAAAAATAGTCTAAAGGCGTCAAATCGCATGATCTTGGTGGCCAACTTACCGGTCCATTCCTTGAGATGAATTGTTCTCCGAAGTTTTCCCTCAAAATGGCCATAGAATCGCGAGCTGTGTGGCATGTAGCGCCATCTTGTTGAAACCACATGTCAACCAAGTTCAGTTCTTCCATTTTTGGCAACAAAAAGTTTGTTAGCATTGAACGATAGCGATCGCCATTCACCGTAACGTTGCGTCCAACAGCATCTTTGAAAAAATACGGTCCAATGATTCCACCAGCGTACAAACCACACCAAACAGTGCATTTTTCGGGATGCATGGGCAGTTCTTGAACGGCTTCTGGTTGCTCTTCACTCCAAATGCGGCAATTTTGCTTATTTACGTAGCCATTCAACCAGAAATGAGCCTCATCGCTGAACAAAATTTGTCGATAAAAAAGCGGATTTTCTTCCAACTTTTCTAGGGCCCATTCAATGATTTGCAAGCGTTGCTCGTTAGTGAGTCTATTCATGATGAAATGTCAAAGCATACTGAGCATCTTTCTCTTTGACACCATGTCTGAAATCCCGCGTGATCTGTCAAATACTAATGCATGAGTTACGTCTGAGCCTCCACCTGAAACCATAATCCCGTTCCCCCGGAAATTCCCCTTTGCCTAACGGCATTTTAGCTTAAGCCATAACGGTTTCCCACCATTTTTGCTAACATAGCAAAACCTATCCACAAAAACGGATACACCCCCTTCTTCCCCATAGCCAACAAATGAAAAAGAAAATACTCATATTTCATTTTATTCAAATGAAATATGAATATTTCATAAAACACTGCATTCCTTTCCCACGGGAAGCACTACGCTTTGTATATGTGGAATAGTTCACCAGGTAGAATTTAATTATTTGTAAGTCAGTCTGAACACAACAATCTAGTTAGAAGGTGCAGCCTCGCTTTGGACAGCGGCCTTCTCTCTAGAATATAAAATACATTAAACAATTGTTAATTTCAAAAAGTATGTAATAATAAATACATTAAATAATTGTTAATTTCAAAAAGTATGTAATAATAAATAAATTTGTAAAAAGAAAAGAAAAATGAAATAGTTAATAAATAATAAAAGAAAAAAAAAGTGAAAAGAAAACGTTTAAGTTTTTTTTTTATAATAAAGCTCGGAGACTCAAATGTAAATGGCGCAGTCGGTCCGTTCGATCAAGAACAAATAACGCGAACAATGCTCGATGAAGGAAAGTACGATTAAGTGCGAATCCGATGAAAGATCTTGTTATAAGTGCGAATAAGTGCAATTAACTTTAAGAACTCGATGAAGGAAAGTACGATTAAGTGCGAATCCGATGAAAGATCTTGTTATAAGTGCGAATAAGTGCAATTAACTTTAAGAACTCGATGAAGGAAAGTACGATTAAGTGCGAATCCGATGAAAGATCTTGTTATAAGTGCGAATAAGTGCAATTAACTTTAAGAACTCGATGAAGGAAAGTACGATTAAGTGCGAATCCGATGAAAGATCTTGTTATAAGTGCGAATAAGTGCAATTAACTTTAAGAACTCGATGAAGGAAAGTACGATTAAGTGCGAATCCGATGAAAAATCTTGTTAAAAGTGCGAATAAGTGCAATTAACTTTGAGAACAAATAACGCGAACAATATTCGATAAAAGAAAAAGTACATTTAAGTACGAATTCGATGAAAAATCTAGTTAATAAACGCGAATAAGTGCAATTAGATTTGTTAATAAACAACGCGATTAACATCAAGAAAAAAAAAAACAACAAAAAGGAAGTGTAAATTTTTTATGGACAAAGAAATAGAGGAACTATCAAGTTTACTAGAAGACATACAAATCAACAACGAAATACAGGATCCAGTCATCATGGCACCTCCAGTTGTAAGCATTCAACCTATAGAATTAAGCATTGACCCCTTAAAATATTTAAACTCCATTCCCACATATAATGGGAACATTGAAAATTTACATAATTTTATAGATTTGTTAGATAGGATCCAACCTACCCTATGTAAATACGATAGTAATAGCCAACAATTGTTTCTAGACATAATCAGAAATAAGTTAGTAGGAAGAGCTCGAGAAGCTATAGAGATCAATAATAATATTACAAATTGGGAAGAAATAAAAAAAGTTTTCTATCAATACTTTGGGGATAGAAAATCTATCGAACAACTTTATGATGACTTGAGGGGACTACAGTTTACAGACAATTGTCAAAACTTTTACGATAATATAAAAAAAGTACTCAGAAGACTAAATAATAAGACAAAAATAGACAAAAATTTAACAGCTACACTTGAAATCAAAAAGAATTGCGAAATGGCTCTACGCCTTTTCAAAAATAAAATACCTGAGCCAATGAAGGGAATTCTAATATGTAGGCAACCAAGAAATTTAGAAGAAGCCATGGATATCCTCCACGAGTCCGGCTACGCGTATACTAAAATCAATTCAAAAAACGATTTCTACTCTAACTCTGGTATAAATAACCACAGAAACTTTCAACAGAATACAAATCCCAACTATTCAGGGCAAAAACAAAACTATTCACAAAAATATAACAACCAGAATCCTTTAAATAATAGTAGTAATAACTCCATTCAGTACACAAACTCAGGACAATACAGACACAACCCTAACAATTTTACACAAAATTCTAACTCAGGACAATACAGACGAAATTATTACAATTCTGCAAACTCAGTACAATATAATCCATTTAGAAATCAAGAAAACACAGGCAGTAGGCAGGTCCCCAGACAAAATAACAGCAACAACCAGACAGAAGACATGGACACACTCTCTGCCTCCTACCAAAGGCAAATAAACAACGTAGAGGCTCAGGATTTTCCCCAGGACGCTCCAACAGACTTCCCTATATAGTCTGTAAAACAAAAAATAACAAATTCAGACTACGGTTATTAATAGATACCGGTGCTGATACCAGCATTTTAAACCCCGGTATCTGTCATCCAAAATGGCATGTGCTAATCGATAATCCGATTAAGGTAACAACGACTGGCACACCCATTTTAATAAACAAAAAATTGAGAATTTCCTTATTTGAAGAATTCAAACTAAATAAAACGGCTGAATTTTTGGAATATAAATTCCATAATCATTTTGATGGCTTAATTGGGAATAACATCCTTTTGCCACTGCAAGCCGAGATAAATTATAAAAAGAAACTCCTTATTACAGATAATGCAGAAATCCCAATTTTCTTCAATGAACTAGAAGAAGAAGCTAGATTATATGAAGAAAACACCCCAATTTTATCTATTTACCACACTGAGACGAGTAAGGACCCAGTGATGGAACAAGTAAGACTTAACCACCTTAATTATGACGAAAAAGTTGAAATTAAGAAATTAATATCAAAATATAAAAATATATTTTACCAAGAGGGTAGTGACCTTTCCTTCACCCATGCGATTAAGCATGAAATAAGAACAACTAATGACATACCCATTTACGTTAAAAACTATAGATACCCGGATGTGCATAGACAAGAAGTGCACAAACAGGTAAAGGAAATGCTGGAACAGGGAATCATCCGCCCCAGTAAATCTCCCTATTCGGCTCCAATTTGGGTTGTCCCCAAAAAACTGGATGCCTCGGGAAAACAGAAATGGAGGGTTGTTATTGATTATCGCAAATTAAACGATGTCTCAATCAATGACAAATTCCCTATCCCCAATATTGAGGACATTTTTGATAAATTAGGCAAAGCTCAGTACTTTACCACTCTCGATTTGGCAAAGGGGTTTCACCAAATCGAGATAGCAGAGGAAGATATCTGGAAAACAGCGTTTTCTACCGACAATGGCCACTACGAATTTATACGTATGCCATTCGGCCTGAAAAACGCTCCGGCTACCTTCCAAAGGCTCATGAACTCCATCCTAGCGGAATACATAAATAAAATATGTCTCGTATATCTCGACGACATAATAGTTTTTTCAACAAGCTTACAGGAACATATTGATTCCCTTTCAAAAATTTTTAAGACTTTAAAGACAGCAAATCTAAAAATTCAACTAGATAAAAGTGAATTCATGAAACGCGAAACTGAATTTCTGGGACACATAGTCTCAACGGAAGGGATCAAACCAAATCCCAACAAAATCTCAACAATCAAAGAATACCAACTCCCAAAAACACCTAAACAGATAAAAGCTTTCCTAGGAATAACCGGTTACTACCGGAAATTCATTAAAGACTACTCAAAAGTCGCTAAGCCTATGACAACTTTTTTGAAAAAAAATGCAAAAATTGACGTTAAAAACCCTGATTATATCAATAGCTTTGAAGAATTAAAAACGTTAATAACTTCAGAACCTGTACTTAAATATCCAAACTTTGATAAAAAGTTTGTACTCACAACGGACGCATCGAAATATGCTTTGGGAGCCGTTTTATCGCAAGAATCACACCCTATATGTTACGCAAGTCGCACTCTCAACGAGCACGAGATTAACTACTCAGTAATCGAAAAAGAACTGCTGGCGATCGTTTGGGCCGTCAAGTACTTTCGACCCTATCTTTATGGCACAAAATTCACGGTACGCACAGACCACAAACCATTGCTTTGGTTAAGTTCTCTTAAAGAACCTAATTCAAAACTTCAACGGTGGAAATTGAAGTTAGAAGAATTCAATTTCGAAGTTGAATACGTTAAAGGCAAAGACAATCAGGTAGCAGATGGTTTGTCTCGTCTTGAAATTAATTTTCACGAAAACTCAAATGCCAACAATTTCGACGACGTTTCTATAATCCCAACAATTCATAGTGCTCGCGAAGATAGTAGTGAATATATCCCTATTATTGACTCCCCAGTGAATTTATATAAAACCCAAATAATATTACATCATTCTGATGGCCTAAATAACCACAAGTTTTATAAAGTTTTTAATAAAAAAAGAATAGTCATTGATTTTAACGAGTATAAGGAAAAACTCATGTTGGACATCATGAAATCCTTCTTTCCATCAAAAGGCATCGTTGGAATATATTCCAGTAATGACCACCTTTTTGCCCAATTTCAGGACACTTATATTAAATTTTTTAGCAAAAATAAACTCTTACGTTTGATCAAATGTTCAAAATTACTTGGAGACTTAGACAACGAAGAAAAGGTGTTGGAAGTAGTTGATAAAACACATAAATTATTCAACCACCGCGGAATAAACGAAACGTATGAGGAGATTAAAAATATCTATTATGCCCCAAATTTAAAAGAACAGATAACAAAATTTATTAACAATTGCGAGATATGCAACTGTTCAAAATACGAACGACGACCACTAAAAATACCATATTCAGTAACAGAAACTCCCCAAAAACCAAATGAAATACTACATATAGACATTTGGTATGCGAACATTAACCTTATGTTCGTAACAATGATAGATAAGTTTTCTAAACACGTAACAGTCTATGAGATAAAACACAGAACTTGGACCTCTCTCCTAAATTCTCTAAAAAATAGATTTGCTAATTTTGGCACCCCTAATAAAATTGTGACCGATGGTGAAACCGGATTCACGTCAATTGTAATTAAAGAATATTTAAAAGAATGTAATGTAGAACTACATATATCTACACCATATAAGAAAACAGGAAACTCAGACATAGAAAGGTTCCATTCTACTTTGAATGAGCATATAAGAACCTTTACAGCAGACAAAAATAACAATGACACACTTAGAAATAAGGTCTTAAAAGCTGTGCAAATATATAACAACACGATTCACTCCTCAACAAAACAAAGGCCAATTAACTTCCTTAACGGAATAATTAACAAAGAGGACTTCCCCAAAATCACTGAGTTAGTTCAGAAAAATAAAGAAAAGTATACACAAAAACTTAATGAAGGTAGGAATGACATTAATTTTACTGAAGATAGGTACACATTTTTGAAAAAAAGAAACAATAACAAATTAAAACCAATTCACAATAAAGAAAACCCTGAAATCGTTAACAAAGATTATTTAAAAAATAGCAAAGGTAGTAAATTTTACAAAGATCAGGTGAAACGCAAATACAAATACGAACAGTGAAAGAAAAACTTTATTTCAGGTTCTTACAACTATTGTACTGACATTATCAATTCTGACAAGAGGACAAAAACTAGACGTCCAAGATTTAAATACTGGTCAAGGATACATTTTAATAAAAGGCAACGAAATCAAAATAATCGAAAATTATTCCAAAATCTTACACGTAGTTAATTTAACATTATGGACGGAGGGCCTTGAGCTCTTACAACACAACGTTGACAAACTTGACGATAAAAACGATTATCCAACGATCATTCATGGACTTAATCAACTAACAGATGAAATAAATAGCCTGTCACAAAAACAAAGGAAAAAACGAGGACTTTTTAATATTGTAGGGAACACTTTGAAGTATTTAACAGGCACTATGGACTACGAGGACGAAAAAGAAATTAAGACCAGACTCTCCACTAACGAACAAAATAACAAAAATACAATAGACGGACTAAACGACCAGATAAAAATCAATACACAATTTTATGAAAATATTTATAACATCACAAAACATATCAACTTACAACAAACAGAAATTAAGAAAAGGTTTTCAACCATAACTAACGAAATAGATAGAGAAAATTCAAAAATACTAACCATGCAAAACGCATTTCAGATCCAGTACGACATTCAATTATTACATGACCAGATTAGAAAAGTAAAAGAAAGCATTGTATTAAGCCAACTAGGTTTACTAGGTAAAGAACTTCTATCTCCAAAAGAAATTGATAAATTTAATGTAACATATGAAAAATTAAAAGACATTAAGAGTTCAACAATTTTTCATGAAAATCAGATAATTTTCATCATAATGATTCCGAATTATACTAATAACAAATTTTACCGCGTTTTTGTTCAACCAATCCCAAATCTTAATCATCTTGAGCTCTCTTCTATATATAACAAATTCATTACTGATGGAAAAACTAATTACGAAGACAATGATACAGTTTTAAAGAAAAAAGATCTAAGAATTATAAAAGATAAATGTATACAAAACATGTTCGAAAAAAATACGACCTGTAATTTTATTAACAATACAAATCCAGAAATTAAACAACTTACCAATAATATTGTCATTTTGAAAAATATACCTAAGATATTCATAAAACATAATTGTAACAATTTTAAAATCGAAGTATCTGGAAATTTTGTAATCAAATTTGAAAATTGTATAATTGAAATTAATAATATTAAGTACGAAAATTTTATGTATTATGATAACTTCATCATACCAGATTTAAATAATGTAAAAATTAAAAATATTGAAATGAACCTTTCCACAGCGGAAATACATACAAAACACATGGAAAACCGGAAATTAATCAAAGAAATTAAATCTAACCACGAGACGCATACCGGTATCAATTATAGTTTAAATTCCTTATCTCTTTGCCTTCTTATCGTATTCTTTATAATTTTTCGCAAAAATACAATTAAAGATAAGACCAAATTAAATATTGATATTAAAAACTCGGATTCTTCGGAGAAGAATCTTAAGGGGGGAGGAGTTACGTCTGAGCCTCCACCTGAAACCATAATCCCGTTCCCCCGGAAATTCCCCTTTGCCTAACGGCATTTTAGCTTAAGCCATAACGGTTTCCCACCATTTTTGCTAACATAGCAAAACCTATCCACAAAAACGGATACACCCCCTTCTTCCCCATAGCCAACAAATGAAAAAGAAAATACTCATATTTCATTTTATTCAAATGAAATATGAATATTTCATAAAACACTGCATTCCTTTCCCACGGGAAGCACTACGCTTTGTATATGTGGAATAGTTCACCAGGTAGAATTTAATTATTTGTAAGTCAGTCTGAACACAACAATCTAGTTAGAAGGTGCAGCCTCGCTTTGGACAGCGGCCTTCTCTCTAGAATATAAAATACATTAAACAATTGTTAATTTCAAAAAGTATGTAATAATAAATACATTAAATAATTGTTAATTTCAAAAAGTATGTAATAATAAATAAATTTGTAAAAAGAAAAGAAAAATGAAATAGTTAATAAATAATAAAGAAAAAAAAAGTGAAAAGAAAACGTTTAAGTTTTTTTTTTATAATAAAGCTCGGAGACTCAAATGTAAATCATGAAAATCCTAACCTCAAAAAAATCACCCATTAGAAGTAACGGTAAAATAATGAAAGACAAGAAACATTGCGACGGTGCTCGAGAGATTCAAATGTTTCTGTTATACTTCTATCACCTATCATTTTTAAAGCTCTTTTTTGGATTCTACCCAAGAAACTCAAGTGTGTTATTGGAGCACCTGCCCAAATATGGGAATTGTACCCGAGGTTTGGACGAATATAAGCCTTATAGATTACAGCCAGATCAGAAGGGGTAAAAAATTTCTTGCAACGTCGAAGGAAACCTAAACACTTGTCAGCGTTTTTGGCCACGTCGAATATGTGATCATTCCATACAAGGTGGTCTGTAATGCACATACCGAGCACAGAGAGTTGTTCAGTTTCCTCAATGCAAGTACCGCTCATGGATAGCGGCAAAAGGGGAGGGTTTCGCTTTAACGATAGAAAACAGCATTGGGTTTTTGAAGCGTTAAATTCTACACGGTTTTTTATTCCCCAATGGACAATGCTGTTAAGATCAGAATTTAATGAGCTTATCATACGCTGCCGTTCAAGTTCCACTTCCGAAGAACAAGGAAGTGAATCTTTAAACGAATATGAAAAGCTGAGGGTACTATCATCAGCAAAACAATTTAATGGATTAGAAGTTTCAGATAAGAGATCGTTGATAAACATGAGGAAGAGAGTCGGAGACAAAACGGAGCCCTGGGGTACACCAGCATTTATTTTATGAGTTTCAGACTTGAGCCATCCAATACGACTTGTATTGAGCGGCCTGAAAGGTAATTTCTAATCCAACAAAGAAGAGATTCATCAATACCAAATGCACGCATTTTCGATAAGAGAGCTTGATGCCAAACTCTATCAAATGCTTTTGAAATATCAAGTGCAATAATCTTACTTTCTCCGAAACGATGTAAAGATTTGTGCCACTCTTCGGTGAGATATACCATCAGATCACCAGTGGACCTATTGCTACGAAAGCCGTACTTTCGGTCTTTAAGAAGCTTTTGTTCTTCCTTGGAAAGAAGGCACGTAAGTGCAATTGGACGATAGTTAGAGGGGGAAGAAGATTCACCTTTTTTAGGGACAGGCTGGACAAATGCTGTTTTCCATCTACTCGGAAAGAGTCCAGAGGAATAGGATAGATAGAAAAGCTTACGCAGTGGTTTTGCCAGCGTTGAAGAACACCTCTTCAGAACAATGGGAGGGATACTATCCGGGCCAGCGGATTTGTGTATGTCAAGATCTTTCAGGACTCTTGCAACTGTGCGAGTACGAAAAAATATTCGTCCCACGAAAAAGTTTGTGTTGAGGAGTCATAACACTCTCTGGCAGCGTCGAATTAGCAGCAAAGTGCGCTGCAAGTAAATTGGCTTTATCTAGTGAGCTGACAAAGGGGGTGTCATTGATAACGAGCGTTGGGACCGAGGACGAAGTAGTATTTCGAATGTTTTTTACAAATGACCAGAAATTTTTACTACCCTTGGGACATTGTAGTATTTTTTGCCTAATTTGTTGATCATGCAAGAACTTGGTCTGTCGAATATGATCATTGCAGGTCTTTCTAACTTGTTTAAACTTATAGTCGTTTGTTTTCAATGACAATGCTCTTCTCAGCTCACTAGAGGAATCAAATTTTCTCCCGATTGCAACAATACTAAAAGATCTCGACGACGGTGTGGTGAGAGGACGTTGCGCTTTGTGAGTTTTTTTCGGCAAAATTGTGATTTTAGGAATTTCTTTGGAATTTTTTCAATTTTATGTGAGGAATTTGTTTTATTTTGTCTGTCCATTTCATCATACAATTTTGTTCTCTTCAACGTACTATACGCAAATGAACCAATAAATGCATGATCAATCATCAATCTTGCATATACACTACTTCAATGCAGGGCGCTAGATTGAAAGAAAATCAAGATTTTGATTTTGCTTCAATCCAACATCCAATCTATACGTGTGACTTTTTCACTAATACACTTGCACATGCTTGTCATGCATTTGAACAGTGTTTATCCGGCATTAGAGCCAAATATCCAAATTCGATATATGTATGTAATTTCCTATCCACGGCATAATTTTAGGAACCGTTTTTATTTAAAATTTATGTACGAGTACTTTATTGTTTGTCAACTTACCAACATCGTATAGAATACGCAAATGAAGCAGACTATTCCATTGACAACATGAACATTGTTGCCGGTTACTAAAATTTAAATTAATGATACATATGTTATTGTTTTATTAATTATAAAAATATAAAAAAAAAACAAAATATTACCTTGTGAGAAGCATAGAGATGGTACAAAAATATATACTGGTAAATAAAGGAAAACAGTCAGCATATATGCAAAAGTGACAATTTGTCGTGTTTTCTTGTTAAACCTCAACTGTAAATACTATAAAGTAGAAAAGTTCGTTTAGGATGCTATCAACTATTTACATTTTATTAAGCTAAAAAGCGTAAGGCATTGGTTATGTTTTCCAACTCACCTCATAACAATTGGAGATATTGTTATTAAAAAAAACTGGAACAACAACATAGCACAATATTGGTACCACAAAAATCATTGAAGAAATAATAAACGCGTATGTAAAACCAAAACTATACATTTCTGCCGGGATTGCTATAACGGATATTCCCGAAAGTTGACTATAAAAAAAAACATTATCATAGGTATAAACTTTCATTAAGGCTTTGCTAATTTTTTCAGGTGGCGCTGTACTAATTCTTACCTTGCAACCAACGATATAGCTATTGGCCATGTTGTCATTCGTTTTCCACCCAAAAGATATTCAGCAACAGTATTATTTTTCATAGAAAAGAATCCAAAATATATGCCAATGCCGGTGGAGAGAGCCAACATGAAACCTAAAATCGAATAATCTTCGATTCCGAATGTGAATTGAACTGTGTTTGTTGTATTAAATGACATTTTAGAAAACTTTATAATATAATTATTTAAGGTATGATTTTCAATAACAAAATAAAACTGAATTTACGGAAGTACAATACTTCTGTTGTGTCCGAGACATGACAATAAATTAAAATATTTTTGTGATTTATAGTAAATCTGTGTTTTACTAAAGGTTTATAAAAAGCAAGAGCGCATTCAGCGTAAAATGTAAAATGATGATTGTGCTATGTGTGGTCTTCAAGTAGTTAACACAACCTTCGCAACCCACTTCCGTCCAAATTGTGTACCCAGTTTGCTTGATGTTTTCCTGACTGCGAATCTTAGCAAAGTCTTATTATTTGATCAGTTAAGTTTGCCTGGAATCCCATCATATCACGATCTGATCTTTTTGACTTATGACATTTGTTTTAATGAAGTCCCAGTTCCTGGATGTTTCAGCTATAGGGACTATACAAATATCAGGATGAATGAGCTTATTCAGGATTGTGTGACTCTACCTTGGAATTTATGTTGGAGTTTACCTAATGTGGATGACAAAGTTGAAGTATTTGAATCTTTTGTTCTAAAATTATATGAAAATCATGTTCCAATAAAAACAGTTACTTCAATCGACTCCCGTGTTCCTTGGTTCAGTAACGTCATAAAAAGACTTATTAAAGAAAGGGACAGATGTTATTCTCGCTGGAGAAGATACAAAAGTGGTACAAATTTGAGAGCTTTCAAAATGGCTAGAAATTCTGTTGTTTATCAAGTAAAAAGAGCAAAGGCGCAGTATTACTCTTCAAAACTTAATGTTAATCTTCCTAGTAGTCTTTTGTGGAAAAATATCAAAAGATGTGGTATTCAGAGTAAATCAAATAAAAACGTTTGCATGATTGACCCAAATCATATCAACAATTATTTTCTATCTCATGGTTCCTCCTCTCAACATGACATGAGTCTATCAAGCAGTTTAAGCTCAATGACAACTTCTGATAGAAGAACTGATATTCCACTTTTGGAATTTTGTTGTGTTCCAGAAGTTGATGTACTTAAAGCAGTAAATAGTATTAAATCTAATGCTATAGGTATCGACGGAGTTCCGCTTAAGTTTATTAAGCTTATTTTGCCACACATTTTATATACCCTTACACATATTATAAATTCTTGCATAACAACATCTAAATTTCCGGCATCTTGGAAAAGGGCAAAGGTAACTCCAATACCTAAAAGTTCTAAATGTAAGGGTGCTGAAGATTACAGACCCATCAGTATTCTACCTTGCCTCTCAAAGATTTTGGAAATTATCATACGAAACCAAATAAATATTCATGTTACTGAACACAAATTGCTTTCTAATGTTCAGTCTGGGTTCAGATCTAAGCACAGTTGTGTAACCGCTACAATAAAAATTCTCGATGATATAAGGGTTGAATTTGATAAAAATAATTTCACTATACTATGCCTTTTGGATTTTTCTAAGGCATTCGATAGCGTAAACCATGAAATACTTTGTAATAAGCTTGGAAATTTATTTGGCTTAAGTCATCTATCAACCATGCTCATAAAAAGCTATCTGTCGGAGAGGACCCAAATCGTATACTTGGGCAATGAATGTTCGGATCCCTTGTCTATAAAAACAGGCGTTCCACAAGGATCGATTTTGGGACCCTTATTATTTTCATTATTTATTAATGATTTGCCCAAAGTCTGCAAAAGCGTGTCTATTCATATTTTTGCAGATGATGCTCAGATATACCGTTCCTGTCGTAGTGGCCTTTCTGAGGACTGTGTATTCCGAATTAATGAAGATTTGCAGGCTATAGCAAATTGGGCTTTATCTAATAAACTTATTCTTAACCCAGATAAGACAAAAAGTATAGTCTTTTCCAAGCATAAAATCGATACCTCATATTTGCCTTCCATTTCCCTATTTTCTAAAACAATACCTTATCTAGATACCGCAAAGAGCCTCGGAATTTATCTAAATTCTGAACTGTCTGGTGCGGATAATGTGAATTACATTGCAAAATCGATTTATGGTGGTGTAAGGCAGCTTAATCTCTCGGCAAAGTTTACACCCCAAGCCACTAGGATGAGACTTGCCAAAACCTTATTATTACCAATAATAAATTATAGTGCCGCAGTCTACAGTTGTCTTGATTCTGTTTCAATGAGGAAATTGCAAGTAGCTTATAATGCAATTGTGCGATATGTGTTTGCCTTGCGACGTTTTGATCATGTATCTACATATAGTAAGCAAATTACGGGACTGTCGCTTAAAGAGTTTTTGAACTGTAGAAGTTGTATTTTGCTTTACAATATAATCAGGAATAAAGAACCTGGGTACCTTTACGATAAGATCAACTTTGCTGCATCTAGTAGAACAGGTAATATCATCGTACCAAATTTTAACTATTTAGAAAGCAAGAGGTTATTTTTCTTTCATTCGATCAAGCTATGGAATTCTTTGCCGTTGTCGATCCGAAATTGCAAGACCCAAATTAGTTTCAAAAAATCAATGTATGAATATGTTATAACCAGCAATAATAATAGTTTTTTTTCTTAGGAAAGTTCTAGATCGTATTTTTTCTCTTTATTCTATCTTCTAATATTTCTTTTTACTCTATCCCTCTAAATTCTTTATTTTTCTTGCTTTTATGTCCCTCTATTCAATTCAATTAATTTATTATTTTAAATTAATTATTTTTTTTGTTTGCAAATTAATAAAAATTAAATTACACTCATGACCTTTGTAATTAAAATATAAAGTTAAGTACTTATAATAAGAATTCAATTCTTTTTGTACTCCCTCATTTTGAATTAAAATAAATAAATAAAATAAATAAAAATAAATTAATAAAAAAAAAAAAAAAAAAAAAAAAAAAAAAAAAAAAAAAAAAAAATGTTGATAAAATTTTGTTTTATGTCAAAGGTTAGAAAATACAAGACAGATAATTTTAATGAATCGCGGCGATCAGTGCCTTCTCACAAATTAGAATTAAGCATACGTTCAAAGGGCCTGAAGAAAGTGGGGCCTAAGAAAATGGCATATGAAATTAAGAGAAATATTTTGAATAGATAACGAATAAAATCAACTGCACTAAAAGGACCAAGAGAAAATAGTTCAGTCAAAAATTTACAGTTTTTGAAAGATTGGACAGTTTAAAGTAGATGTACTTTTAATTCTACCGACTACATATTAAGTCGGAATAAAAAGTACTTTTCGGATTAGTCAAATGGACAAGTCCGTAAAGTATTAAAGAGATCAGCTCTTCACCGATGAGAGCGCTCTTTACTTCCGAATTAAAAGTGAACAAAAACTAAATTAGCTACCATCTTCATTAGCAATTTTTGCGTCTGCTAACAGTTTAATGGAAATAAAATTGCCTGTCATATGCATGTTACTATTAAAACACGAGCTGTCATAATTCTAGGATTCATTGCTATCCCTATATCTGAACTTTGAAGCTAATCGAATACTAATTTGTTGCCCAAAACCTTATTCTTAGGTCGAATAGTTAGTTTCAAGTTTTTACTAAAATAAAACTGTGTAATTAGCGGAGAAAAATATGAAATTCTTCTAATATACAAAAATTTACCAAACCAAATTAGCGAATTCTTTGTCAGCATATCAAAGAAAAAGAAGTCACCAGGAGTCTATGGTGTACTACGACATATACCTTGGAAAGAATTAGACATCTATGTAAACCTCACTTTTAAGTCGATAAGTATTATTCCCAGTATCAAAACTCTTTCCCAGTGGGCTGGGGATAGCAATATCATCGGAACATGCCAAATTCATACTGAATCTAAACTGGAACAAGTTTATAAAGCGGGTGTTTGATTTGACACCGTAGGGCAACAGAGTATATATAAAAAGTTGACTAGGGTACTAGACCAATTAACCACTGTTGTTACATATATAAATATGTTTAATGCTCTAAAATTTGTTGTCAAAAGTTGTAATGTAACTTCCACCGCAATCGTGGATATAATAAATTGTCTTCAGAAGGGAGCGGTAAACTCGCCGATTTTATTTGGTATTTACGAAATCGATCTTATAGGTAGTGTAACTCATACAATTGCTTATTAAATTAAATTTGGTGGTGCAAAAACTCGAACCTTGAAGAGAACCAGGAACTAGTGACATTTCTGTGTGCGTGGTACCAGGAATGGAGGTGACGTACAATTTTCTGCTGATTGCGAACGGCTAATAAGCAGCACTTTTCATTACAAGAGATACTCTGAGAGGATTTGTAAATTCCAGTACACCCCTGAAAAACTTTTTTGC
Source organism: Philhelius festivus (assembly GCA_963931855.1). Classification (NCBI taxonomy): domain Eukaryota; kingdom Metazoa; phylum Arthropoda; class Insecta; order Diptera; family Syrphidae; genus Philhelius; species Philhelius festivus. The sequence goes on along the minus strand of OZ007555.1, from coordinate 56,951,588 downwards.
AGCGGCTAAGAATCAAACCCACGAATAATAGTATAATAGTATAACGAACAGCTCCAAAATTCATGGCCATAAGTGTTCTTTTGCAGCATGACTTCCACAAGATTAAACGATATTGCGATGAAAAGAAGTTGAAAATTTACTTTCAGAAATCAGAAATTATTCTGTTGTATAGAGCCTCAAGGGATACGAGAAAAAACTGCAGCAAGATATTGATGTGACCGATCATTGCATATAGATATAGATGTCCGGTGTGGTTTAACATTGCTTCATCCCAAATGGAAAAGATTCGAGTATTTGAGAGGCAGTGTCTGAGACGTTTCTATGCATTGCACAGGGCACTAGACTCGGAGTACACATGTTATTAACCCAACCAGGTTATATACAGCGGAACAAACATTAACAGAATACAAAATTTGTTGCTGAATCCGATTCGGGGTCACATTACAAGAGCGATATCCTCGATGAACAGCATAATTTTTGGGGCTTACTACCCTTGCGATGAATCTAAGAGTGTAAGTCTAACCGGCCTTATCGCGCCCTATGCATTTCTTTTGATTAGACAGTCGAGCATTGATCCAGCATAGAACGGCGGTTGCGCTTATCTACCAGGTTGGCCGTACAATTGGCCTTTATAGTGCTTTTGGTTCAGTAACACTGTGTGCGATCATGGCCAGTTATTTTGGTTTAGTTACTTACATAAACTACTCAAAACAGAATAGGGCCCACCCAAGAATTAATTTGAATTTCGTCTACAAAATTATTTTATTTATAAACATTATCGAAGCAAAGCATTTTACTGTAGAGTTTGTGTGTCTATAAGTCCTTATCAATGCTTTGAATAACAATTTTAGCCTTACCTCCAAGTGAGTAGATAAAAAAAGCCCATCGCTCGAAAAAACTATCAATGCAAAAATTGCTGCACTGTTTCCGGAGTCCGATTCTTAGCGTTGTTGGTAGTTGTTACTTTCTTTAATCGTTTGTTTTGTTGCAAGTCGAATTGGTGTGTCGAGACGAGCTATCCGAAACGTGTGGGAACGCTTCCAGAAGACCTGGATCAGGGAGAATCAGAGTCACAACTCCGCAAGAAGACCGGTATATTAGAATAACAGCACGTCGGGAGCGCACCGTAAGCGCTCGGGCCTTACAATCAACTGGCATTCAAGTCAGTGATCAAACCATACGCAATCGACTCCACGAAGATGGTTAACGTTTCTGAGTGCGTGCTATTCGGCAGAACCTGACAGCGGCCTATCGAACAGCGCGCTTAAGGTACACCTGTTAGCATTTGGAGTGGATTATGGACAACTGGAGGTCTGTACTCTTTACAGACGAATGCAAAATCAAATTTTTTAGTGATGGATGACAAACGCGTACGCGTGTGGAGAAGACAAGGTGAACGTTTTACCGACCTTGCATTCACGGAATTGACCGTTTTGGAGGCCCAAGTGTTATGGTATGGGCTGGAACAAATTTACTAAATTTACTGTAACGTTGAAATGGTATTACGACCAGTGGCGGCTGTACCTTAAGTGCGCTCGTGCGCTGAACCACCAATTCAAAAGGTTTAAAAATTACAAAATATTACTGCATCTTTATTTTTAGTTTACCATATTAATATGTATTTTTTAAACATACAAGAACATACACAAATAAAATTTCCAATTATGACGAAACAATGAAAGCGCTTTGCTTTACTATTAAGACTTACTTTCCCTGCAAGTAAAAATTCTCGTGCGCTTCGGCGAGCGCACGAGGACTGCTAATATAACTTGTATGAGTTACAAGCTAATATCCCTGACGCGTGAAACAAAAGATATTTCATTGAAATGTATCGAGAAATGAGCCTGCTCTCGTGCGGCGCACGAGAACCGAAGATTAACTGATGTTTGACTAGAATGCGCTGCGCCTGCGAATATGTAATGTTATTTCGCTCTATCCGTGACTGGTTAAATAGTGTTGGTTTGTAGGAGTTAAGTTAGTAATTGTTTTTTATTTTGGTTTTGGTTCGATTCTGTACTGTGTACAGTGTGTGGTGTGGGATAAAATGAACAGTGATTAGGTATATTAAAGACAGTAATAAATCTTTTTAAATAAAGTTAATATAAAATTAGCCGGATCGCCAAGGCCCTTTTTAAATTTTTTTTTTTTTTTTCGATTTCTAATCTTAATACCTACTTAGTGAGCAAGTAAAGTGCACCACCTGTTCAACAACCCACCAGCCGCCACTGATTACGACCTGTTATAATTCCATTTTCACAAAGAGTTGGCGACCGCTTTGTTTGTATGCAAGACAATGCTCGCCCGTCGTACCTTAGGAGCAGTTTCTGACGCCACCAATATAACACTTTTGCCATGGCCAGCAAGACGCCCAGACCTCAATCCCATTGATAATTTATGGAACCATTTAAAAAGAAACTTCAAAGCGAATTACAGCCCTGTCGAGACTAAACAAGAGCTCATAAACGCATTAAAAGTGTTTGAAATGCTAACAAAAAAAAAAAACGTTGGATAGGATGTCTACCTGGATACCTCGTCCTTGCAGGACTATCCGATCTCCTTGAGCTGGTAGGTGGTTTACGCTTTTCCTTTCTGTGTAGGATCTTCTTCTCCTTATGTGATATTCTTTACGCACTACTCTTGGTTTGGTCCGCAACATATTCGCATGTGCATATTCTATTTTTCAGTCACTTTTTTCAGTCGAAAGTATTAATCGCCAACCAACAGGTTCTTTCTCTGGGTTTTTTTTTATAATTCTAACATTCATGTGATTTATAAACAAAGTCATTATATGAGGAACTGAAGAGATCTTGAAGCTTGAAGCATCGAGTGGTTTGACTAGTTGGACTTTGAAACGACAAATGCTGCACGTAAAATTTAAAAGTTGACCAACTTTGGCAGCTACTGCAGCTGCGTTGCGTTGTGTTTGTAATATGTAATCAGACCAAAAACATAAATGTTAAAAAAAGAGCCAAGTTCTTATACAAAAACCTTTGTGTAAGAAGTCAGCCGTGAAAAGTACTGAGATCTAAAAGTACGCCAAGTTCTTACTTCATGAAAGTTTAATCCCGAATATTGAAACAGCTACAATGTAATAGAGAAATTTTATTATATAATGATTCCTGACTAAAATTTGATGGGTTCACACTGGTCAAGTTTTAAAACCTTTCTAATTGGGCATACAAAAAAACTTTCCAAGTAAAATGTCTCTATTACATTGTAGCTGTTTCAATATTATTCTACTTACTCGTATCATAATTTTTTGAGGTATACAAATGTTTTCTTTTTTCATTCATAGAGTATCTAATTGTTCTAGTTCTAAGAAAAGTCATGAATTTTCAAGATGCATGTATAGTTTCAAAATGACAATAAAAAGACACTTCGAATGAAAAATCTTAGATTTTCTATTTTTCGCTTTGAATGTACATTAATTAATTACATTATACTGCTCTACCAAATTTCATCATTCTACAGCAATCGGAAGTGCTCCATATAAATTAAACATTTTCCCAGAAAGTGGGTGGATACCACGCCCACTGAATGGAAAACCTCAATTTTAATTTTTGGGCCTTTATATGCAATTTGAGCCCTACCGTTCTACCAAATTTCATTGTTCCACTGCAATCGGAAGTGTGCCATACATAATTTACATCAGTTCTGAGGAAGTGGGCGGATAACACGCCCCAGAATGGAAAAACCCAAACTTTATATTTTTTTTTCTTCGTATGCAATTTAAGCAATACCGTTTTACCAAATTTCATTGTTTTACAGCAATCGGAAGTGCTCCATTCAACCAACACCAATTCGGAGAAAGTGGGCGGATACCACGCCTCCTGAATTGAAAACCTCAAATTTTCAAATTTTTCCTTTGCTCGCATGACAAGACCTACCGTTATGCAAAATTACAAGATTCGACGATGTCGGGAAGTGCTCCATAATTTTGATGATCTGTCAGTCAGTCAGTCAGTGAGTCAGACTGTTACGGTTTTTGTGATTTTTGAGGTCTTATATCTCAGAAACCGCTTATACTAGAAAATTGAAATTTGGTGAGGCGCCTGTGCATTAGCAAATATTCGGAATTTTAAGTTTCTGCCTTCATTGGTACTGAAGATAGGGAGGGGTCAAAAATCGCCTGAGTTTGTTCCTGTAAAAAGGGTGTAGTGCCAGAACTTGGCTGGGCACTACCGTGCCCTTTGATTTATTTGTATCCAATATTTTGACACTTATTCCAGTTAGAGCTCCAGTTGCAGGTTGCAGCTCGGTCATCATTGTGTTAAAACAGTGGTTCCCAACCCATGGGTCGCGACTCAAAAGTGGGTCGCCGAGCCATTTTAAATGGGTCGCGAGCAAAAATGGATTTTTTGATTTGGTGTTGGAAGAATTTTTCAATTATTATTTTATAAAATTCCTTACTTCACCGACAAGTTTACCAAATGAGATCGTTTATTATTCACGAACACTGATAAAGGAAGAACCCTTCTGTTCTGACTTTTGTATATCTCTGCCTGTGCCATTTATTTTTTCGTGTATTGGTTTCTCATTTAAAATGCACGGGTTAGCATAAGAGTGGGCTTTCACATACTCATAATAAATGGCACATCAAGCTTGCAGGGTAGGCAAAGAGAAACTATGAAGAGTTGGCGGTCTGTATCTGTATGTACGTGCTTAAGATCTGAGTACTGACTTGCCTATGAGCTGTTTGTGTTATTTCATTTGAATTCCCATACATATGTTTATCCTCTGCCGGTCCCTCTGAAGGAAGTCCTTGATGACGTTGTACATATTATTAACTACATTAAATCAAGTGTTCTTAACAGCCGTTTGTTCAAAGAACTCTGTGCAGACATGGATGCCGTTTATCAAACTCTTTTATTTTATTCAAATGTACGTTGGTTATCAAGAGGGAATACCGTTAATCGTTTCTTTGAACTGAAAGAAGAAATTGAACTATTTTTAGATATTCAGAGAAAATCCGAATTTGGAAACAAGTTAAAAAATTATGACTGGTCGGTGAAAGTCGCTTATTTGGCAGACATATTTGAAGAACTCAACAAATTTAACCTTAAAATGCAAGGACGGGACACCAACATCATTCAATTTAAAGATCAGTTGGAATCTTTTGTTAAAAAACTCACAAACTGGAGTAGGAAAGTAACTGAACATAATGTAGCAATGTTTCCCAAACTCAGCACAACATTAGAAACCAGAATTCAATATTCTGTGAAGGGAGCACACCACCCAACTAACATAGTCTCTAGAGCTTAGCTCTTGAAATCTGAAAAAAACTCTCATACAACTCTTTTATATCCCATTGCTATACTAAAGTATTAATATCTTGTTATGAAACTCAACTGGAGGTCATAACACTTTTATTTTAAGAGTTAAACACTTTTCCAGCTTAAAAGAACTTAAATCTTATAGCAAAACTATTTTCTCTTCTTGTAGTTAGATTATAAAAACTTATAGTCTTATAAGAATCCCTTTCTGAAAACTGAGCTCAAAATATGTCCAAATAATTCCATAACAAGTCATATTTAAGAGTAAAGTTATTTGTATACCACTTTGAAAACTCTAAAAGAATTTGAGTTTAAATTCTCCTATATCAAGAAACAATTTGGAGTTCAAAGAATATAAGCTTTGCAGTAAGATCCTAATAAGATCCTTAATGCAACAAGCACAACTATTCACAAACTTCAGTTTTCTGATGTCAACATTCTCCTCTCACTCGCACGTAAGTACACATAATTCATAAAGAAGCGTCTAAGATCCCATAGAAAGAATAAAGATGTTATAAGAAGAGTTAGGTCGCATCAGCAGCAGCCATATTCCTATACACAAGCAAAGTAGTTGCCTGTACATTTGAGGGTTACCATAACTTAAAAAATTATGATCTCGATAAAATAACTTGGCTGTAGCACTGACTTCAAATTTATTAGGTGGTATTTTCAAGTTTACATTTAGCATTGTTCTGATTACATAGAAAGTATAAAATATATTGTGTCACTTTTTTCAATTTAAACTAAATACATTAACATCTTCGGATTTTATTGCTACTACTATCTTTTCATTCAAAATTAACAAAAAAAATTTATTCTTTATGTGGCGTTACACGAGTAGTAAATTTTTGTGACAAGAGTAATAGTAGAAAATTACAGAGAATATGAGATTTTATTACTCTTGTAAATGCAACATAAGACTCTCAGTGTGTAATTTGGAATATTTTATATTAAATTTGACCTTTCCTGTTTCCTATTTACTCTCACAAGCAAATGACCCATGACCTAAATAAAAACAAAACAAATTTTAAAGTTAATTTTGATTTTATTTGATTACGAAAAAAATATATGGTAACCCTATTTCCGATAAAAGTTAGAAATAAAATAATTTAAATATGCATTATTTTGAAGGGGTTTTGTGTTTTTTCGACGTAAAATGTTAGAATTAGTAGATATAATTTCAACCGCATTTACATTTCAGTTCCCATATGTGCAAAATAATAGACTTACAAAATAAATACTATATCAAGCCTAACAGTTTGTTGGCATAGCGAATCATGTATACACACAAACTTAAAAAGTAATTTGTTTCATTCTTTATTAAGTTAACAAATATTCTGTTCTCTTTTTATCACCTCTTATTGGAAGAGACGCTTTCTCATAATAGGATTTTGCCGATCTCTTTTAGAGCCTTAGAAGTGCCATGTTAATATAAACATGCATCTGTCATCCCATAAAGAAACTTCTGTTACTACTATGAGTAGGAAGAGCCTCTCATAACTAGGCCATTTAAGGCTTTTAACAGTTTTAAAAGAATCTCGTAGTATTCTTTAAGATTACTTTTAGCTCCTCTTAACTAATCTAGTTGAACTCTTGGAGCATCTTATGAGATGAAAAATGTTACTTGGGCAGCGACCACTTAATTAATTGTTTTATATCAAGCCATACTTCGATACTTGACACTTACTTCCCAGCATATGCATTGCCTTCAGCACCAGATACCTACATAACAATCAAAATACGATTCATTGATTTGCCTTCCACTTCAGGGTAATAAAAAGATACACATATATCCGACTCGTAGTCAATGAATAACAAAAAGCCATAAGTATCATATTACCCTGATGGCATGAACGGCGCAAGTAAACAAAGTGCATACACATAGAACATTAATGGGTTGCTCAGCGGTCATCGGCTTGGGCACCATAATATTTCAACTAAGCATTATGCCGAGCGAATTATGTCACTTAAGATAGCTGGTTATTTAAACCTAGCCTTAGAATTATGCTGACCTGTGGATATCGATTGTAAGTGGGCCAATAATCGAAGTATGGATTTGATTTCGATAACATTAAAAATTATGTATAAATAGCCATAGCATTTTTAAATAAAGTTGTCTTCTCTCACAGAACACCAAACCAGTGGCGTAGCGTACCATCTCGGCGCCCGGGGCGGGAAACCCATTTTGCCGCCCCCATTCAATACTAAATTAAAATTAAATTTCGATACATCATTTCACAGGCAATGAAGTATCTTTTATTGAAAGTAAAATAGAATTAGCGGTTTCATAAACGGATTTTACGAGCCTTACGAATGAGGCTCGTGAGACAAAGCTGCATCTGCGGATTCATCTCCATGCATGCGTTTTTTCCTCCGAATTGTACTCGTTTTGAGATCGATTCCGAGTTTTTTCCAAAAAGTCTTAGAAAAGTCGATTGCGGCTTGGACGAAACGGTCTCTCCACCAGGAGAGCTTTTAAAACGCAGAGTTTCTGAGCACACTTATCGACACTCAGTCCACATTGCTGCAGGTAAATCTATGCGTCATCTTCTTCAGGTATCTCTGCAACTCAAAAGCTAAGAAAAGTGAAGAAGTTGAATGACTGCATGACTGTCGGAAGAAGACTGGCTACCGATCCGTCAATTCTTCCAGTACCTCAAGAACTTCCACAAACTTATTTTTAAGCGTCTTTACAGCTTCACGAGGTTCACTTTTTCTGCAGGCTTGTGACTAGATCCTTGAAATACTTCTGGTGAGTCGACTTCGTCTTGACCCTGCTCTGTGGTGGGACCAGAACGACTTCCAACTTCGACGGCAGGCACGTCTTCTGCCCGTAAAATAAGTTATGCATTCCCATGAATATTGGCCGGAGGACAATTCTAGGCCACTCACGATTGTAGATGGAGAAATCTTACTTACATTGGAATCACTTCCGCTGCTGCTGGATGCCGCCGAGGACGTTAACGTAGCTTTTGAACCAGAACTAGAACTGAAATATTTCGCGTCTTCGCGTCTGCTTCTTTCTTAGCCTTTTTCTTGCGGTATTCCGCGCCGCTTCCTTTAACTCTTTTCATTTTCAAAAACTAGTTCAAAGGTTGAGTGAAGTACTAAGTTGTTACGGTAAAAATTCACCGCAACAATCTTCATTCTTTCTATTTCCTTTTCCTTGCATCCTTCCAATTTTCCTTTTTAATTACACAGGTGTTCGTTTTGCGATATTGCGAGAGAGCAGGGCGACCATGGTCCATCAGCCAGTGGTTCTCTCTCTCAGTATCGTAAAACAAACAAATCGTCGACGAGTACTGACAGACGGGCGGTCTGTTTCATGGGTTTGAATTCGAAAACGTTGAAGACACTTGGTCTTTAAACGTAGATGTCGCTCTTAAAGGAGAACGGCCGAGTGCCCAACCTAAAACTAAAAACTAAAAATTAACTAATTTGTAAAAGATGGAACGTTAAGTGTGAGTTCCCAAACTCCCCCTTGTCTGAGTTAAAGCCAATCACGACCTTTTGAGTAAAGTTATTCAACTTGATCAATTCCTCTTTCTTTTGCTTTCCTCTCAAATTATTATTATTGTTAGAAATCCGGTGGGGACGAATGTGCGCGAGTGCTTATTAATTCTACTTTAGGTTTTAAAGATTTTTTTTTCTATCAGCGCAAAAACTGTGGGGATTGTGAACTAACCAAGGAAACGTCGTGACCTGGAAGGAAATTCCAGCGGGCGGCGGATTCCATGGAAAGTTCGAGAGAAATTGAAGGAAAGAGAATTTGTGAGTAAGCAGGATCGCCATATTTCGACACAAAAGGCTCTTAAGCAAACTTGCGGAGATTGGCTGTCGATGACGTGATCGAAATCCGCGATACCGAATTGGCTGAAAGCACGAGGGTATGGGGCGAAATTTTGAGCGGCTATCCAGGAGAAAAATCTTGGAAGTCACTCTAATCTTGATTGAGAAACAAGTGAGAAGCTGAGAAAAAAAAGTCTTTAAACCAGGAGTAAAATTATAAGTGAAAAAAAAAGAGGAATTTTGTTTAACAAGAAAAGTAGAAATTAAGAGCATAGAAAGAAAATAATAGTGGAAGTGAAAAAAAAATACGGAGGATAAAAATAGCGAGAAGTTATTGGGAAAAAGAAAGGAAGAGGAAAGGAAGGAAGAGGAAAACGAGAAAAATCTACAGCAGGGATATTGTCGAGGAGGAAACAAAAACAAAAAAAAAAGCTAAGTACCCCTTTCTTGTGCTTGTCTTTTTTTTAGTAAATTTGTCTTTTTTATTTGGTCTTGATTGGTTTTTAACGGCTTTACATTCCGAAATTTGCGGAAATCGCGACCCGTTAATATCCGTTGTGTTTCTGGGAACCAGACCTTAACGGTCCATCTTATTGTTTCAAATTTCTTGTATTTGCTTGAAAAGATCCTGGGTTTTAATCCTACTAGTAAGGTTTCCCAGGCAAATAAATCTTTAAAAATTCAAAAAATTATCTTTCATTTTCACTTTTCATCTCCGCTCATCATCGTTGTTCATTTTTCTTCGCAAAGGTTTGCAATTTCCTTTTTCTTATTTCAGGAAAAAATTGCTGGCGCCCTTTTTTTTTATTACGCAGTAATCGCCACTGGGGCGATTAAACGTAATAAATTACATTTTTCATATCAATTTGATATCAAACATAATCACCCTTAAAATCCACAATTAAATTTTCCAACCCCATTGTGAACCCACCCCAACTGCTCTAGCCGTGGTGGCAGCATCTTACCCGCTGTCAGCTACACTTGTGGTTTTTGTCAAGTGACATTTCATCTTTCTCCAAATTCGTGGTGGTTGTTGTCGCGCCGTCGCAGAGTTCGTTTCATTATTTTTTTTTTTGTAATAATTATAAATAATAACATTTTAATTAATTACATTCGCGATCGGAAAATCAAGTGTAGCAAAGTGCTTAGTTTTAGAAGATTCAACAGTATTTAAACTATAAACAACACAATCGAAATAACTTTCTGTGATGCGGGAGGGAGCAAAAACATTGAGCTGGCTGAGACTAGAATAACGTTTCCGTCGAATCCTAGTTATCTTATCATATCTCGCATATGCATATCATATGTTTCGGAACACTCTCTTTGTCCCTTTCAGTTTCGCGAGAGTTTCGGAACGTTTTGTTTTAGTTTCGCGATCAGCGCGACAATACGGAATGCACTCTTACGGCCCTACTCACCGTCTACGAATTCACGAAAGCGGTCAACGACGAACCACAGATAGGGTGGCAAATTTCAAATTTACATCATTGTTGTTTGTTGACTTGTCAAACGATCTGTCATGAAACATATGATTTCTACTCTACCCGCATCACCGGCGACATTTTGCCGCCCCCGTAGGCCTGCCGCCCGGGGCGGACCGCCCCCCCGCCCCCCTACGCTACGCCACTGCACCAAACTAAAAAGATCTCTTTTTATTCTTTTGTGAAGCTTGCTAGCTAAAAAGAATTTGAAAAATACTTTTTGGATACAACTGAATAAAACCTCGAGTGCATTAGCCAGAGGTCAGAGCTGAGGCATTCATTGCCAAGCGATTTGTTCCCTTGTATATCCAAGACCACTCAAGCCCTTCACACTTTACAATTCGAAGGAAAGTTTGGAAAATTTAATTATCAACCACTTGAATCATTTAAAGCAGGAGGTCACTACATACTTTCGTGATTTGTGCAATGTTCAGCTCACACCAATCAGAAATCCTTTCGCTGTAAACTTAAGCGTTTCTGAGATTCCGGACACTCTTCAAGATGAATTCGTTGAGTTGAAAAACAACTCATTTGCCAAACATGATTTCGGAGAAAAGTCAATGTCTGAGTTTTGGTGCAGTGTAAGAGAAACTTACCCTAACTTAGCGAATATGGCTTTAAAATAATCAATACCATTCGTTTCAACATACCTTTGTGAGGCTGGATTTTCTACTCTAGTAAACATTGAAACCAAATCAAGGAATAAGCTGGACGTACAGAACGATATGAGACTGGCTATGACAAAAACACTCCCAAGGATTAGTGAACTGGTATCGAAATATCAATATCAAGTTTCTCACTAGGAAACTAAATAAGAAATAAAGAAATTAAGAGAAATCAAATATAGTTATGTATATGTATGTATTTGTTATTTTTTCAAGTATGTAAATAAAAAAAGCGCTGTACTTACATACATACGTATGAAAGTTTGTGTTGTAATTATGTTAACGATTAATACTAAATCCTTACCTAATCCTTACCACAATCTCTCTAAATTCTAAAACGTACCTATGCTCATTATTTGTAACATTTAATATTTAAAAAGAATACATTGGGTCTCGGAATCTCAGCTAAAAGTTATTTTGGGTCGCCAGGTAAAAAAGGTTGGGAACCACTGTGTTAAAACGTTATTTAATTATACCGCTTAACTGGGACCTCTGATTGTTAATCTCTGCAGTAGGTGAATCCAATGCGGAGAGTTTCTTGCGTTTGTTAAAATTTCAATATGTATTTTTTGGTCCCAAAACAAACCGACAGGATTATGTATTTTATGGGGGCGCAAAGCTCAAATTAACACAATTGATCCTGCCACCATCACCGCCATTGGCATCATTGATTTCTTGCCATGAGCCTTGAATGAAATATTGAATAATATACAAAATTACAACACATAGTGCTTTCCAAATGACATCTATTGGGACCAATATTATCGTATAACGAGGCTTTAACCCAACTTTTATGCATTTAAAGTGAACCGCAAGGCCATTTATTGGAAGAGCTGTGAACAAACATTAAAATTAAGTGTTTTTCACATGTTCAGTTGAATAAGAAGTCATCATTTTTTCTCCGGATGGAAATATCGTTGCGATGCACCGTAATGCGTGCCAGAAAATAATTGCCAAAAAAAAAAAAAAACAAATTAATGATCGTACTGAAAATGCTTTGTTTAATTTCACCCAAATTCGTTTAAATGAATCACTTCTCGACGAATTGACTCACTAACTGACAAACAACGAATAACCAAAACGACTGAACATAAAGACATGAAATTCACCCGAGCGACGCCGGGCATAACCAGCTAGTTTTTATATAAAAATAATTTTCATTTCAATGCTAATTTTATATATACCCATAACAATTTGATGATATACAAATGAATTGTACCATTTGCAATGGTTTTAGCTTTTATGCGGATGTACTTAAGTCTGTCATTGTGATTTAGTAAATATAAACAAGTGACGAATTGGAATGCATTTATCTTATCAAGATGTATATCTATCTAAGCCAAACAAAAACTGGGATCTATGTAAGAACTGCTATATTTTTTTCACAACTTATTTCTATGAATACCTAAACTTAAAAAAAAATATGTTTTTGCACCAAATGCCATGATTTTGGAAGCAGGTTCTATCCAATTCAGCTTAGTTTGATAGATATTAGAAATTGTGAAATTGAATTAATTATAATAAATATTTCTTATCTATTTATATTGGTATTGGATTTTCAAAGTAGTAAAGATAGCGTTACAGCTTACAGTCGTATCATTTTGCATGATAATCTTAGCTGAACTTGATAGCGGTTGAATACTAAATTTATTTCATTCTCCCAAACGCAGTGTCTAGTGGTAAGGTCCTATCGATGCTAATATACGAGTAATTCATAATGTTTTCATAAGTGCATTAAAGTTCCATAACCATGGCCAACGATTCCAATGGGACTAGTTCTGTGGTCAATGTGTTTACATTTAGTAGTGTGGATTATGGAGTTTTTGTTGGACTATTAGGAGTATCGGCCTCGATTGGATTATATTTCGGGTTCTGTTCGAAATCTGATAATACGACGGATGAATATCTTCACGGAGGAAAACGAATGAAAACATTACCGATTGCTGTTTCGTTGGTGGCAAGGTAAACAATAAATCGCAAATTGAGTAAAAAAAATTTAAATGCTAAAACATAGTTTCCAGTCAACTTTCAGGAATTGCGATTATGTCAATACCAGCAGAGATTTACAGTTACGGAATAAATTATATATTTACTATCCTTTCGATATTTCTTGTTGTTCCAGTGTTGTGCTGGATAGCAATTCCAGTGTTCTATGAGAATAATATATCAAATTGTTACGAAGTAAGTTTTTAAAAGGTTGATACTAAACATACTTAACGATTACAGCCCCTAAAATCTAAGGGAATTAAATAAAAAAGGGTATACAAATATCGACTAAGTTTTCCAAACGAACAGACAGGCATACGCGCAAAAATTCTGAACTTTAATTTATCATCCGTTTTTCACTATCTATCGGGTCAAGGTTTCGAGATATTACCGTTAGTAGTAACACCGTGATATAATTTTTCCCAACAAAATTTGCAATAATGGCTGGCCAGGTGAAGACTTAAAACTGAGGAGTGTAAAAAAGATATTTTGCAAGGATTGATAATTACTTCAGGAACTGCTGCAAGTTACGTTAGAAAAAGTTACTTCGCATTGTTATACATATAACCTTAAGAATACCGACAAAAACAGTTTTTACATTTTCATGCGGGAGTATCTCAAAAATCTGTTTACGGATTTGTGTGAAGCACCAGAAATACCAGAAATTAATTTTAGAACTTATTTTATCTGATCGTGTCAAAAATAAAATGCCGCGTTAATCAAAAATATAAATTTATACGGAAAAAAAAAATTAAGCCGATATGTATCGGTTTAAAAAAAATCAAGTTCTTAAACCAATATTGGGAAATTCAAAAATCAACAAAATTATTCTATGGTAGGTACTGTGAGTAATGTCTAATTTCAAAATTGTCTTTTATTGAATAATAGATCGTACAAATTAAGCAATGCGGAACAAAAATTATTATTTTTTTTTTTTCGTGGGTAGGTGAAGAATCTTCATAGACACTATGAGCCCGGTACTCATAGTAGTGTGAGATTTTTACTCACTAAAAAACACCTCCCTTTTGTTCTTGCGACTACAACTAAATTACCTTATCAAGTAGTTTTAATTTCATTATATTATAATCACGTTTGGCAGGAAGCTCCCCACTGAGAGGACCTGCGGATACCACATTTGAAAGCGGATGCTCCTTATGGCGCTAGGTCGAACGGTCTCGTTCTTTGAAGTCGGCGCACAAGGTTTGTCTCATTAATTGTTTGTCGAATAATTCCATTGTTATGGTTATTTAAGTGAGTTCGTAGCTTCCCAGCGAAAACTGCTATTTCATCTTCAACAGTTTGCATTCGTAAGTCTCTGTGTAAAACACTGTTTCTAATGTACCACGGAGCATTAACGATTTCTCTGAGAACTTTGCTCTGAAAAGATTGTAGTATTTGTCTATTGCTTGGTTTAGTACAACCCCAAAGTATTATACCGTACGTCCATATTGGTTTTATCACTTGCTTATAGATAAGCAATTTATTGTAGATGCTGAGTTTCCCAATAAGCCAATTCATTTCACGTAATTTATTTTCAAGTTGATCTCGTTTCTTTTTAACGTGGTTTTCTATTTAAGCTTAGCGTCTAGTATCATTCCTAGGTACTTTGCTTCATTAGCATATGGTATTTGCACCGAATTAATGTAGGTGGGCAGATTGGTAATTTTTTTGTAAGTAAAATTAATATGTGTTGATTTGGACTCATTAAGAACAATTCGCCATTTCTTAGTCCATAACGAAATTTTATCTAGAGCTCGTTGGAGCTTCTCGGTTGCAGATTCAACTGAATCGGATATTGCAAGGATAGCAAAAGGATAGCAAAAGTACCTATTATGGTATCTTTTCTTCTAGAGGAAGATCGCTAGTGTATAGTACGAACAGAATCGGACCGAGAACACTTCCCTGGGGAACACCAGCATTGATTTCCTTAAAATCCGAATATTCCCTCCCTTGCTTAACTCGAAATAGCCTATCTTCGAGGTACGACTCAAGGATATAATATATTTGATCCGGGAAGACCTGTCGCAGTTTAAACTTAAGACCATCGTGCCAGACCTCGTCGAAGGCTTGAGAGACGTCTAGAAATGCGCTTGAACATACATTTTTTCGCTCTAGTGATTTCTCAATTTCGTTGGTTATCCTGTACACCTGATCAATTGTTGAGTGGCTTTTCCGGAAACCAAATTGATGGTCAGGAATAAGCCGATTTTCTTCGATAATAGGAAGCAGTCGCTTTAAAAAGATTTTCTGAAATACCTTCGAGATCAGTGGCAAGAGGGAAATCGGTCTATAAGATTTCTTTTCGTTCGGAGACTTTCCCGGTTTTGGAACCATTAAAACTTCTGCGACTTTCCATTGGCGTGGAACGTATGAAAGCCTTAATGCCGCATTCATAAGGTGCTGAAGTTTAATTGCTGCTTTTCTGGGTAGCTCTTTAAGCACGCGAGCATTTATTAGGTCGTACCCAGGAGCTTTATTATTTTTAAGATTTTTAATAGCTAGATGAAGTTCTGATAACGTGATATTCCGAATAAGAAAGTTTTCAGATGGCCATTGGATATCACCATGTTCATTTATCAACGCCTGATCGTCAAGAGGTTTAAAAGTTTCCTCTAGATATTCAGCAAATAAATCGGCTTTTTCTCTATCGGACTTAGCCCATTCACCATTATTTTGTCTGATTGGTGCTGAATGTATTTGCGGCTTTTTAACATCTTTTATAGCTTTCCACAATGAATAATTCGTATTTTTATCTGCGGTCAGACCTTCAATATAGGTAGAAATCTTCCGATTTTTTGATTCGCGGATAGCATACTTGAGTTCATTCGAGAGGCGGTTTAAGATGGTTTTGTCTTGAGGTGCTCGTGATTGATGCCATCTTTTCCGAACAGTTCTTTTTTCGCGAAGCAGATCTTTTATTTCCGGTGGAATTGTATCTGGGCTTCTAATTGGATCTCTAAAGTTGTGTGGAGTGTTTTTCCATGAAGCGTCTTGTATGACTTTAATAAATATATCGACTTCATCTTCCAGCTCTAAAGGCGTTTTCAAAGATATATTAAGCGCAATATTGTTTTCGCAATGTTCTCTGAATTTATCCCAGTTAGTTTTGTTGTTACTTAAAAATGGAGCTCTTTCCTTTTTGACTAGCTTTCCACTTACTGTCAATATGACTGGTGAATGATCGGTGGAAAGGTCAAAGTTTTCCTCGATTTTCGTGTAGTTTTTATCTAGTCCTTTTGCGATAAAGAAGTCTACAAGGTCTGGCATTTTCAGTTGGCCAGTATGTTGGTTTACCTGTCGAGAAAAAATCAACACAACATGCCATACAAGCTTTGAAAAGCTGCCTACCTTTAGTTGAGATGCACCTCGATCCCCAGAAAGTGTGTTTTGAATTAAAGTCGCCACCAATAATAAATTTCGGCCCGAGAACTTCAAATAGATCTATAAAGTCGTTTTTCACTATTTTACTTTTAGGAGGACAGTAGATTGACGCAACACTATAGTATGAATTTCTAAATTTAACAGTTACTGAACTTATTTGCATTATATCGATCTCAATTATAGTTCTAATTGAATGTTCGATAGTATCCTTAATAAATAGAGGAAGTGATTTTTCGTTTGTTATTTGTTTTTAATAGTATTTAATTAAAATTTATTTTTAAAGAATAACTTTAGTTTTTTTTTTTCATATGGCACGAAAATGTCACAAATGGCACGTTTTTTAAAAGAGTGTGGCACGAATTTTGTTTTTGGCGGCAACGCTGATAATCACCTGGTTGGGGAGATAGGGAGATAGACGCTTTTCAAGGACGTGATCCTTTCCTTTGCCCCCACTTGGAAAATCATCCGGCTCCTTGCAACGTCTGGTAGATGAGTTTGATAGGTCAGTGGTTGTGTCCGTTTTTTTGGTCAGGTTTGCTGAATCAGTCGAAGGGCTTGTTCCTTTCCTCACGAAGAATTTACCCATCGTAGAGAGAGGTGTCCATATCAACTCACTGACGCTAGTATTCACCATAGGAGTGGCAATCATTAGTGTATAGGGGAGGTGCCCATTTCTCCGTTTGTTTCTGCTCATTTCATTGTCATTTTCGTTCGTTATATCATTTTCGTTCGTTATATCATTTTCGTTCGTTATATCATTTTCGTCCTGGACTCTTTTTATATCTTTTGACTGTAGTTGGAGGCTTAGCTATACAGAAATTTTAACAGGTTCTTGCTTGGAATGTCAGAGAGTTCTTCCAAGTCGTTGAGAAAGTGTCGTCTCCCTAGAAGCCTGTTTATCAGATATATCGCAACTTAAAAAAAGCTTAATCATAAAAAAAATTATTCTGTCGAGATTGTGTTAGCACTGTGTTAGAAATGGCAGTCTTGCTCAATGACCCAACTAGCGCTGAAGTGCGCTCGCCGTTTTGATACCATATACTTGTTTGAACTTTTGATATAATGGGATATGATAAGGAATTCATGAGCTCCCCTCTACCTGCCCTCTACTAGCTTACGGTTTTAACAAATCAAGGAGCAACCGTACCAGAACCAGAAGTTGAGGTTCATCTCAGAGCCACTTCATCGTGTTAAGAAAATAGATCAAGTCTTTGATTTTCCATTTCAGATAGTTCGTTAAGGTCGTCGAGGAATAACTTTCCGAGTAGTTGGGCGCCACAACAACGACAATGAGTATTGTATGGAATGCCCAGCCCCGGTGCGTGTTCTCCTATTGGCCAGTGTCCAGTTTATGTTGCAACTACCTTGCCTATGTCATATCATAGGAGGGCCACATCTTTCTTTATATGATGCAGCTGGTTAAGCTGTTCCACCTACGGTTGGATTCTGTGAGAAAAAAATCGAAAAGATTCACCCTCATTATACCAACAGGAGTGTTAACTCTTTCCACAAGTAAGTTTTGAAGAGCTAATCTTTGCCTGGCTAGCTCATCAGACCGTTCAGTTCCCTTGTTTGCAATGTGACCCGGAAACCAGATAAGAGTGACATTGGAATTAAGGTTCAGGCTGTTCAAAGTTCATCCAGGACCAATTTAGAGGATGAAAAAGCCGAATCAAAGTTTAATTATTTTGCATGCTTTCCTTATTGCCAATAATTCAGAAAGTATTCCCGAATGGACACTTTATCTTTGAGCCATCAGTAAAGATGATTTTGTCGAAGTCACAATGATATTTTCCCAGTTTTTTTTCCGGATGGAAATATATCTTTATCGAGTGATAAATGCCTAATAAAAACGCTTAAAGCATTCATTGAGCAGAAACATACATGGTCGACAAAAGTCTACGTAAGACGACTTTTTTAACCATTCTATAAAATCAAAAGCGTTTTATATTAAAATAATGATGCACTATTTTTGTTCAATTTTATTCTTATTAATCTGCATACTCACAAAGTTTCTATTATTAAAGTTTAGAATTATTACCTAAACAATATAAAAAAGCACTGACAAAAGTCTACATACGATAAGCATGCGTTTTTACTTGCTGAATGTTAATAGGAAAAATTGTTTACTGTTCTGTTTCTTCTAAAAAGCAGTGTTTAGTTGGGATTTAAACAGTTCAAATAAGTTTTCAATTTTATTAATGGCTTCTCGTAAAGAAATTTCAGTAGTTGTCCGAAATTTGGTTGTAAAACACAGAAATGAATGCAAATCTTTTGGCGAAATAGCAAAGCTTTTGAGTTTAAGCAAGTCTACAGTTCAAACCATCTTTAATAACTTAAAAAAAATGGCACAGTTGAAAACAAGATGCGTAGTGGCCGTCCAAAGAAGCTGAATCGCAGAGATGTCAGCTTTATTTTAAAGGAAGTAAACAAAGATCCTAAAATTAATGCAACAAAATTGGCCAAAGAACTCGGAACAAGATCAGAAATATTGGTACATCCACGAACAATACAAAGAACCTTAAATAATAATGGCTACCATAGCCGAACTCCTCGCAAAAAAACCCTTATAAGCGAAAAGAATCCAAAACTTCGTTTGGAATTCGCGCAAAAGCATATTGAAAAGGGACATGCACTTTTGGAAGCGAGTTTTGTTTACTGACGAGTCGAAATACAACATATTTGGAAGTGATGGGAGAGAAAAAGTATGGCGAAAAACAAATACAGCGATGGATCTGAAGAACTTAGTTGCTACTGTAAGGCATGGTGGAGGCAGCGTAATGGTTTGGGGTGCTGTGGCAGTTTTGGAGTTGGTAAGTTGGTGTTTATTGAGGGTATTATGGATCGTTATCAATGTATGTAAATTCATTTTGGAACAAAATTTAAAAGCATCAGTCGATGCTTTGAACCTTGGTCCGACTTGGATTTTTCAGCAAGATAACGATCCAAAACACAGGGCTCATATTGTCAAAGATTGGCTCCTTTACTACGCTCCACGGCAACTGTACTCACCGCCCCAAAGCCCGGACCTTAATGTTATTGAGCACGTATGGGAGATTTTGCAATGAAAAATCCGAAAACATACCATTACAAGCGCGCCAATGCTAAGAAGAAAGCTAGAAGAAGAATGGCAGAGGATTACATCGGCAGAACTGGAAAATTTAGTTTTTTCGATGTCCAGACGATTACAGGCGGTTATGGATGCCCGTGGAGGCCCAACGAAATATTGATTTATAAACCATTACCATGCAAATTTGAGTTCTTATGACCATGCCCATTTCGTATGTAGACTTTTGTCAGTAATTTTTTTAAGTTTTTTTGTTAATAAAGGTTGAAGTTGCTTATTAATGACGTTCTTTTTTTGTCTTATATCAATACAATAGATGTTTGAAATATAACTGCATCATTAGTTTTTTTTCTTGATTGTTTTAAAGTCTCCAAACTGCAAAAAAAAGCGGTGGTACATAGACTTTTGTCAGCCGCGGTAGAGCCACCGGTGTAGTGTCAACGTTAGTTGTTCTCTGAACCTTCTTATATCTAAGAGAAACTCCAGTTTTTGTGGACCAAAGGGAAAAAGAAACTGCTTTGAATCATATATGCATTTATGTACATGTACATATGTATGTATGTAATTTTATTCTGTTTAAAAAACATAATCAGTTACAGTAATCGTTCTGCTTGCACAAAATCTGTATGATCAACATCAGTTCATTCTCATGCAAACGCATTTGACATTTAAGAACACGCTCTCTGGTTTATCCATATTTTCATCGTGAACTCGATTTTTAACTATGTACATACGAGTACATCGCAAAGTATGTTATCGAGCAAGTAACGCTTTTTAGTTATCGAAAATATTGCTTTTGCATACAATTTTTGATTTTGTGTTTTCGAGCTGTTGACTTTTGCAGATTGCGTTTAAAAACAAGCAACTGACGTTTTCGAAAATGGTTTATTTCTGAATACTGAATTGAAAGAAACCGTTGGTAAAATATGTATACATACCCGCCAATGCAACTATAAAAGAATGCGTTGCAGTCCTACGTGATCGTGTCGTACAAAATACCAAGAGCAGAGACAGACGGAATTGGTTGCTCTTCAATTATACTGAAGTACTCAGAGCACGTTCAGCTAGGGCCTAGGAATACCATTTCCACATTAATATGAATTTTCACTACTTTTCCTAAGCATTTTGTTGAATGTATGCTTTCTTACTTGCGATATACATATATAGGTACTATAGAGCAAGTTCTGCATTTGGAAAAAAAAAGTGTGAGTGCCAGGACTCACGGTTAAGATGTGTAAACATCAACGTTCGTCCGAGTGCCGAATTTTTGTTATCGAACGTACCCAATAAACATACAATGCAATCGTACTAGTTTGTGACACACACACAACATATGGACCAAAACGCGAAAAACGAAACCACAAAGAAAAAAAAAATATTTCAAATTTCGCGGGCTTTTCGCCATTTTTATTTTTTATACATACCAAAGTAACGAGTAACATAAATTTCAAAGAGATATTCGTTACTTACTTCGCGATAAACACGTTTCTATTTGATTCCTTGAAATTAAAGAAAAAAATTAAAATACAAAACGAAACAAAATGGTAAGTTTTATTAATTCAAAATTAGTTTTTTAAGTGTTATCCGTTTTGGTCACATTAAGTAAGTTTTGTTGAAAGTATAAGGCTTAAATATTTGGAAAAACAAATTGAAATCAGCATTTAAAATAATAAAGAAACCCACCGCAATATTTGATGTAACGTAACAGTCCAAGAACCTTGAAAGTTTATTTTTCCAGCTTCTATTATATCAACATATTAATAAAACCATATTTTCTCTGAGTAGTTTTAGTCTATTTTAAAAATAAAATAATAATTCTGTTGTGTACTAAATAATGCCGTTGTTTAGAACAGAAAACAGTTTGTAACGTAACAGTCTTTTTTCGTTTCAAATTAAGAAATTGTAACTATGTTGATTTCATAACCTCAATCATACTTCTAATGTTTAGGGAAAGCTTAGTAAGACCCAAAAAAAAACAAAAACTATGAGCCTTATCATCGTACCCGATCGGAACGTAATTTTCTCCGATTTCTAAGAAATGTACGAATTTTGTATGATTGTAGCTGTTCCGATAGGGCAATCGGAAAAATCTACGAAAATAAAGTTTGTGTGCGTTGAAAATGTCAAATCCTTGCGTTGCATGCCGATGAAATGTCAAAATGGCAGCAAAGCATGGTGAATTCATGCGATTTATGAAGATATTTGATTTCCGATTTCTCCGACAGCAAATTATAAGTGGAAAATTTTCCAAAGAAAAATTAAAAACGAATAAACTTTTATAATTTATATTTACGCTGTATCTGAGTTAGAAAATATTTGATATATTTCTTAAGAAAATTCTTTTTTTCTTTATTTAATTTTCTTTATTCATATCTTTCCGCTTCCAATAACACTGCTGCACTATCCATGATTCTTCTTTGCTTATTTGACACGAATCAACACTTTATTAATTTATTGGTGTTTACGTCAAATACACGCGTTAGTAAACGTCGGTTTTTTTCGTTACGAAGCAGATACCATGAAGGAAATAAACGTTATGATCGTAAAGATACGATGATAAGACTGTATATATGTATGTATGTAAATAGTTTAAAAAGGACGGAAAAGTTTAAGAAGTTGTTGAATTCCAAATTAGAATTGATTTATATTTATTTACAAAGCACTATTTATACTTAAAGTTTGTTTAAATTCGATAAACGAACTTAATAAATTATTACAATGAATGATTGATGAATTTATCTTAAAAAAAAAGTAAAATATTATTATTTTTAAAACTAAGTGGAAATACTTAAAGTAAGTAAGTGGATTAATGGATCGCCACAATTTCGATATGTACTTACCTATAATGAAAAATAAAGTTTTTTTTTATTTAATTTGTATGTTACATAAGTTACCCATTTTTAATGTCTAACGATAAGAAAACCGAATAACTCTAAAAAAATACAATTTTAGCCATTTTAGATGCTGACTTTAACTCTTAAAAGAGCCAAGATCGCACGTGTAACGTAACAGTCTTTTCATGTAACGTAACAGTCCCAACATTTTTCTTTCCACAGAATCTAAAAATACAGTATTTAGTATAATTAGTATTTTATTTGCTACTTCCTTTCTTAATTTCAGAAACCTCGTACCTCACGTTTGAAATAGTACACTAAAAGAGCAGACTTATTGCATAATGTAATGCAACCTCAAAATCTACTTCCAAATTCATGTAACGTAACAGTCCTGCTAAAACATTTTTAGCGTTTAAATGACAGGCCTCACTGGTTTTTAAATTAATAGAAAATGTTAGTTAGGAAGTCTATTTTGAGAAAAAAATAATAGATATTGAAAAATTATTCAGTTTCATATATTTTCAGGTAAATTTGTATTGAAATATGCGTATGAATGTAACGTAACAGTCCGCGTTTTGGTCCATATAATTATATGCACCTGCGCGGACATTCAATTAAATAGTTCATCTGTTTTCTATAAGCAACCAAACAGTTGTGCAACTAAAAATTGAATGTGCGCGCAATCGTTTAGTTTGTGTCAAAACACAAACTTTTTAGTTGCTCGAACCAAGCAGTTTCGAAACTAAAAATTGAATGTGAGCGCCTAGCCTAAGAGTTTACTTTTTTGTTTGTCATCCATTTAAATTATGCCAGATGAAATATTTTACATAATCACAGCTGATTATGATAACAGATTTAGTTCAGTTTCATAACCGATCTCGTTTTCGAAGTGGCATAAGGCCAGGCGCGCACATTCAATTTTTAGTTTCGCAACTGTTTAGTTGCGAAAATGAAACATATGGGCTTATATGGGACACCGCGCACTTAAGGCAACTCGATTCGAGTAACTAAAAAGTTTGTGATTTGACACAAACTAAACGATTGCCTAAAATTAATTCGTAATAGTTGAGCTGTTTTCCATAAGCGCAAGAGAGAAAAGAGTGTGAGCGTGAGTAAAGAGTTGCCAGTGCGCGGTTCTCTTTCAACTGGTGATTAAACTATTTGATTTCGATCACAGTTGCCAGTGCGCGACTAGCCTAACAGACTTTTATAAAAGTTCGAACCTCTGAATACCAATCATAAAAGATCTTTTAAGGTGGAAATCTTTCATGATTCATAACAGAAAATCTATAGCAGAATAACAAATGTGGCAGAATAGGCCTAATTGGTCGAGAGGTGAAGAAATGTTGGGGGATTGAATTGAGTTCTAGCCAGTAATGGAAAGTAATAAAATCGCGATTTCAGTACTCAGTCTCCAATGTAAACACGATGTCGTAAGTACGAAATATTAACAATGTAAACATGGTGTTAAATGCAATCGTCGGTAAGGTAGATTGCTACACAGAACGTGTAACCGTAACGTGTAACCGTAACGTGTAACCGTAAAGTGTAACCGTAACGTGTAACCGTAACGGGTTACACGGGACGTATAAGTTTTACACACGTTTTCGATTCACTCTACCGTCGGGAAAGATGTTTACACATCAAAAAAACAAACTCGAGATTTTGATCAAAGTTGACATTTCGATGATAGAGAACACGAAAAAAGTAGGTCCGACAATTCCGTCAATCTGTCTGTATGCCTGTACCTCGATGTACAGCCTAAACTACTAGAGGTATTTTCTTCAAACTCTGTACTTAATGGTCTTCGGTGATTCCCTAGAGGACCACTTACAGGGCCAGAGCCCTACTGCGGAATAGGAGAAAACGTGATTAAAAATAAAATCAAAACAGAAGAGGAGGCAAAAAGATCAAAAATCTGGAAAGAACTTCTACTCGAGTACTACAACCGGGAGTAGGAACAACCTCAGGAAAATCACAGGACTTCTCACAGGCCATTGTAAGTTGAGAAGACACCTCAACATCCTTGGCCTAGTGAACAACGCGTCTTGCAGATTCTGCAACAATCACGAAGAGACACCTGACCACATACTGGGGAAATATGATGCACATTGCACTCGTGCATCAAAGCACCACATAAAAGAGAGTGAATTATTCTCCCTTAGAATACTTCGATTCCTCAAAGGAACTTGGAGGAAGAACTGTAATAATGAGCTAACCCCATCCAGTTCTAAATGGGGGGCACAATAGATCTTTAGGTCGCAGATTTATACCCCCAATTTATTCGATTCAAAAATTCCCTAGAGAAGAAGAAGAAATTCCCGTAATGAAAAATCTTACTTATCTCGAAAACGGCTCTTACGATTTTCATAAAATTTGGTATGCTATTAAGGACATGGACTACATTTTGGTGAAACAAAAATTAAACAAAAAAATGTTATTAACCTGTCATATAACCGTTTTATTATTTCGACTTTCTCATTGACGGCTCTAACTATTTTAACCAATTTTTTTTAGTAGGAGTTCCCTTAAATTTAAAATAATATTGTGTATTTTATTCAATTTTTTTTTTGAAAAATCAATAAGTATCTTCAAAACGTGTGAACTATTATTTTTTGAAATTATTTCCTAAAATCTATATTATTATATACTTAAAATTGGTATTCTTTCTTGAAAAATTTTAAAGAAATTTCTTATATACCAAATTAATTTATTCAAAATAGCTTTTTTGGCCATTAGTCCACAAAAATTGGCGTTTCGTCCCGGCGATCTCATATGGACTCATCAGTTGATTGTGAGGACCTTGTCAATACGCAATTTTTGTTAAATTCAGTTTATCTTATATCGATTTTTTGACAAAAATCCAATGTGAACTATACCCAACCAAGATTAAAATTGTTATCATTAACGTTGGAAGATTTTGCCCGTGGCCTGGCATTGATTCTATATGAAGTTTTTTATAATACAAACTCTATATACTACTGAAATAAATCAGCCAAGTAGAAGACTTAGCACTATTATTGGACTTGTTAAATTATTGATTTAAAATAGTTTAGTCCACAAAAATTGCCTATTTTAAATCAATAATTCAACAATTCCAATAATAGTGCTAAATCTTCTACTTAACTGATTTATTTCAGTAGTTTATAGAGTTTGTATTATAAAAACCTTCATACAAAATTAATTTA
The DNA here is from genome assembly GCA_963931855.1 of Philhelius festivus. NCBI lineage: Eukaryota > Metazoa > Arthropoda > Insecta > Diptera > Syrphidae > Philhelius > Philhelius festivus. Next base: position 56,925,924 of record OZ007555.1, on the reverse strand, counting down.
ATAATAACACTATTTTTAAACTTTGCTTGCATAAATTCATACTTTTCTAAAAATCAGATGGCAATTTTGTGCATTTGAACATTTTTAGCTCATTAAATCCATGTTTACATAATTTTTAAATTCCAAAGAACTTTTACATAAGAGCAAGTCCGTGCGATCCAGTCCTGTATTTTAATTTAAACAAATAATTCTTCGTTTCAAGTGAAGGTGTTGTAGATCTGTATTTTCTTTTTGTAAGTTGTTCTTTTTTATTTTTATGTGGCGAAAATTAAGTGATGTGATTCTCTTCTCTATATCAACGGATAGCAACCCTACTGATATTTCTCACAAATTTGTGGCAATTCAAAGTGCTCGATACTCAGCCCTGAAAGTGCTCAAAAACAGTTACTGTTTGTTAAAAGCCAATGCCAGGCAAAACATCCCTATCTTCCCTGTACCGACTTTTTTGTTGAACAAATTTCAATTTATCATTGAACTTAAACACCTAAAAATAAATAAATAAGTTGCCATGACAACTCTCAACCATTCCTATATGCGTGTTGACGTTAACACCTACATTCGTTAATAAATAGTTGGAAATCCTTTGTTTTGAATCACAGCTTGACATCATCTTGACAAACTTTCACACAATTTTCTGGAGGCGGTCTATTTAAAAAAAAATTCACAAAAAAGTCCTTTAAATAAGACTTCATCAAGCGAAATGCAAAGGGTTCATTTTTCATAGTTTTCTTAAGATAAAACTTAGGTGTGCATGCAATTCATCAAATAAACAATAAAGTGTTCTAAATAAAGTAACTGTCAATTTACTATGTACATTTTTGAAAATTTTAAGAATCCTTTATACCAATGGTTGTTTTTCCTGGACAAACCATTCGACCGGTTATTGTTTGATGTGTGCATATGTGTAGGTGTCATCGGGAAGCTGGCAACGTCCAAATATTTGTAGACCAAATGTTGCTCAGATGCCGAAATCGAGATAAAAGTAAAAATTGGACATTTTCAAAACATTTAAAAAGTTTTGAATTATCAAAATGAATTAAATTTATTCTAAGGAAAAACAATTTTCATTTTTATTTATTTCAGAGTAGATTTTGTACTTTTTTTAGATTTTGTATAACATTTTTTTCGGCAACGTACACAAAAAATCGACTAAGTATAACTTTTATAAAAAAAAAATTATTATATTTATTATAATTATTTTATTTGAGATAAAAAGTACAAAGAAACAAATTAATTTAATATTTCAATTTCAATAACCAAGAACTTATTTATTTTGCAGTATTTACAAAGAAGATTTAATAAAGCAACACGCCAAATAATTACAGTTTTGTTTATTTTGACGACGTTTTTTAGTTTGCCAGTGTATATATTTATTCCATCTTTAGCATTCTCCCAAGGTAACCAAATAACATAAAAGGTACACAAAAATATAGTTAGGGGAGCAGAGTGAGACTTTGGCAGTTTTTTTCTTATCATAACTTTTTATATAAGTTTCCTAGGAGACCGATTCTTATTTTAAAATAAACATAAGTTTATTAGTTTAGTCAAAAGCAAGTCTCCGAAAACCTTGGGACACTTTATCTCTAGGTGTTATTTACCATATAATTCAATATCTCTTAATAACAACATAATTAACTATTTTTTGTTTGCTTATAATTAACGTGCATGAGATATAAATACCTAATAATAACTAAAGGGTGGTTAAATTTTAAGGGCCGATGTTGAATGTGAACCACACCTAAACGTCAAGTTTTTTTTCTGCATTTTATTTGACATTTCTCAAATTCGGACTAACTCAATTTGAACCATGGAAAGATACACAATCGAGCAACGCGTTAAAGTTATTCAGGCTTATTATGAAAATGGGCGTTCAAATCAAAATGCATATCGTGCACTTTGTGATTTTTTCGGTCAATTTAATCGTCTAAATGTGCATACAATAGGAAAAATCGTGCAAAAATTTGAGCAAACGGGGTCTGTAGGAGATGTGAAAACACTAGTGCATGCTCGTACAGCTCGTAATGCAGAAAATATTGCTCCTGTTCGCGATAGTGTGGCTGAAGAGCCGTCCACTCGTCGTCGTGCCCAACAATTGCACCTCTCACGCTCGTCGTTGATGAACATTATGCATAAAGACTTGCATTTACCCGCTTACAAGGTGCAATTGACTCAAGAACTAAAGCCTCTTGACCATTTCAAGTGTCGCCAATGGTCAGAATGGTGGCAAGAAATGGCAACAGTGGATGATCAATTTTCGAAGAAAATCATCTTCAGTGATGAGGCACGCATCTTTACCTCAGTGGATTCGTCAATAAGCAGAATTGCCGCATTTGGCCCAATGATAATCCAAGAGTGATTGTCGAAAAACAAATGCACCCACAAAGAGTGACTGTTTGGTGCGGTTTATGGGCGGGCGGCATCATCGGGCCGTATTTTTTTCAAAATGAGGGCGGTCAGGCAGTTACTGTGAATACTGCTCGCTATCGTGAGATGATAACGAACTTTTTATGGCCCGAATTGGAAGATATGGATGTGGACGATATGTGGTTTCAACAGGACGGTGCCACTTGCCAGACAGCTAACGAAACAATGATGTGACCGTTGGACTTCTTTGTTTGGGGTTATTTGAAAGAAAAGGTGTACGCCAGCAACAATTCAAGAGCTAAAGGATGAGATAATTCGGCACATTAACGGCATAGAACCTCAATTATGCTTCAGCGTCATCGAAAATTTGGTCCATCGGATGGAGGTGTGCCGCCGAGCAGAGGCGTATTTAAGGATTTGGCGCCCCGGGCTGATAAATTTTGCCGCCCTTTGGAACAATGAAAATAATAATAAAAAAAAACGCAAAATGCGTAATATTTGATGTTTTCAATTTTTTTTGTGTATATTCATTACAAAAATCATTAACAATAGATTCGTTATCTAAACTTTTTGTCAGTTCAGCTTCTATATTTAATAAAGCTGAACTATTAACGCGCTAATGCGAGACCTTAAATAGGTTTTTACTCGTTTCAATACGGAAAACGATGTTTCTGCACTACAATTCGTCACTGCAGTAGAGCTGTGTCAATCAGGATCGATTCGATTTTTTCGATCCGATCATCGAAAAGTATTGATGATCGAAATCACAAATTTTCATTTTAATCGATCCCAGTCTCAATCATTTAGATGAATCTCGTTTCTCGATTTTCTATTTCAATCTCAATCATTTCAATGAGTCTCGATCTTTAATATCAGTTAACTCGATTAACCATGATTTACTCGATTCGATTTGGTGTTATTTGAGGTATCAGGGGTGGAATCGCGTAAGGTGATAGTTGATTTTCAATTTTTTGATTGTCATTTTGAATATAGCTGTCTCTATCATATCAATAAAGAAATATAGAGAGAGCGATTGTCAAAACGACAATCAATTAATTTAGTGATCACTTTACTCTTACGCGATACGGGCCCAGGATCTGGTATGTTTACTGTGAGAATTGAAGTAGTAATGAGATTCATAGAATATGTAACAACTTTCGACTTACATATGCGATAGTATCCAAAAGTTAATTTATTCGATAGTACCAAGTCATTCAGTAACTATTAGTCCTAAAATTGATCTTTTAAGAAGCAACAAATGAAATCTCTTTATCTTTTTAATCAATGGAACAGTATTGAACCATTTGAGTGAAATGAAAATGATCGAATGATCGATCGATTCAAATGATGGAATCATTTTCGTTATCGATTGTTAAACGATTCGATCATTTGAAATGAATGATTTACACAGCTCTACACTGCAGTGCACAAGTATATTCTTAAAGCAACCTCAGCATTTAAAAATGCTTCCTTCAATTTTTTTCTCTTATATGAAGGTTCAGCTGCCTTAAACTCATATTTTCAGAGTTGTTTTGCTCCAGAAAATGTTTAAATAAGACACACTCTTCTTGAAAATCTTCCCCAAGATCAACCGGGTATAATTTCTGAAGAGTGGTTGCATTTTTTCGAATTGCTTCTTCACTCATGTGATCAAGCTTAGATACAAAAATAAAACCATTTGTTTTTGCTTCATAGGATGAATTTCTTCTCTTCAGCGCTCTCAATAAATGGTCGCAAATAGGAATGAATGTATTTATTTTGAAATTTTCACGACCACAAAAAAGAACCTCCCTGCGCGACACTCATCATCTCGTTCATTCATCTTGACCATTCTTTTTTGGTCCATTTTGTAATTTTCAGATTTCTTACTTTTTCCCATCTCTTCAAAAACATCAAAACATTCTCGTTTTTCTCTCACAAACGATATGAGTGCCTCGTTGATCTTGGACACAGTTTCAACGTCTGTATCAACACCTTGAATTTTTTTTGATACAATATTGAATTGCTTGAGTATAGAACCCCAAAATTAAGGCAATATTTCTGTCTCAAGGGACTTCAATTGGGACAAGTGAGCACGATACTAAAAAGATAAAATAGGGATTCGACGATTTTAACTTTAGTAAAATGTTAGGGATAGCTTGATGCTAAATTTGATTAAAATTTTGCGCCAATAGTTTTTTAAAATAATCATTATATCGCACCTCCGCACAGTGAATCGAATAGAACATACTAGGTGGACAAAATTATTTTTGTCTTTTAAATGATTAAAATAAAGATGTTTTGTAGGAATACATGTTTATTTTTGTATTAAGTAAATTCTTTTTTAAAAAAGCTCATAAATATAAGGTGGAGGTTAATTTTATAACTTTTATTATTATTTATTATTATTAGGTATTATATTTACTAAAATTTATCAAAATGAATATATTTTAAATTTTATAAATTTTGAATTGCTAACTAATATAATACTTTACTATGTATTATTCTCTGCCAGAGTCTTCAGTATCTTAGGGCCATTTGCCTGAAAGAAACTTAACTAGCTTCAGTTCAACATAAGCTCTTATGTGGCAGTTTACATAGAGGAAAAAGTAGAACATAACCACTAAGGAAATTCAGAATCATTAGAATTGGTCCTCGGTATTTCTCCACGTTGAACGATCGCATTAGAGTTTTCAGGCAGCAAGTTTACAACTTTAGAAGATAATGAGGCAAATTGTTTATTTTTTCGGGAGTTCGCGCAAACTGGTAAGGGACAGTAATGAGCAACATTGATAATAAATCAGAATTGCTTGACTTTCTTGAGATTTTTCAAGTATGGTTTTCTCGATATCTTCGAAAGTCTTTGTTTCGTGCTTCTTGGGCCTTATTGAGAGCTGACCTTTTGGAACTATGAAGTATTTTATAACACTACTAGCTTGATAAAAGAATGTATGTAGGGTCACTGGCATAATAAACCAAGAATACAGACTAAGAATTTATCTGACTTAGTGTAGAAAATCAAAGTTGTTGAAATTTTTCTAAGTTGATAGGCCACAAGAAAAAGTTTGTAATAAGATTCACAAGTTTTCAAAGGGCTACCAACATCGACAGATGTATGAGTTTTTTCAATAAAGTATTCATCCTGGTTATCTTCGAATAATATGAAATCGTCACCATTAAGCCAGCCTTCAAAGCTCTTCAAAAATATTTCTGCCTGACGGCCATTTTTTCAGAACGAGACTTATGACTTATTATTCTTGAAATGTTGGATTGAGTTATGGGTAAGGTAATTCCAAAGGCATCAGTAAAACCAGTTTCAGGTAAAACTTATTGGAATAGTTGGTTAAACTGACAAATAATGAAAAATTCCATCCAAGTGATCTTAATTCGAATACCTTTATAAATTTATTAAAATTACTTTTGCAAATTTTCGCAAATGGAATTTGGTATTAAAAAAAAGCTTGACTTTCAATCTTTTCAAAAATATAAGAATCATCGCGTGGAGAGGCGTGGAGCTAATAGTTTTACAATGGGAAACCTAAAAATTACGTTAAATTCTAGCAAAATTTAAATATCAAACCAGAACAAATGTTGATAAATTAAGTTTTTAAACCTATTAAACATACTAAACATACCTTGGGCGGCGCTTTCCATTATAATCCAAAAAATGACAAGATTTACAAAAAAATATACAAACCATCACTGAAAGAGATAAAACACAACTGAGCAAAAATCAATGAATTTTTTTCTAATTATTTAACTTTGGCTACGAATAACTGATAAATGAAAATAATGACGGCTAAAAGCTGATAAAAATATTAATGTGTGTCCATTTGTTAACAAAATTATCCTGTTTCCAAAGCTTCACACGAGAATGAATTTTGTCCACCTAGCATGTACTATTCGATTCACTGTGCTCCGGTGCAATATCGACGTAACTGCAATTTTTTCTGAAATTGAGTTAAGATTGACATAATTACCTAAATGTCAAGATTTATAAGTGGTAAAATCGACGTAATTGTATCTTTGCTATTGCCCAAAAGAAGCCACTTTTTGTATGGACACAAAAGCTGAAACGTATGGTATTTTGATAATCAAGAAAACTTTAAACGTGATTTCTCAACATTTAGGAAAATTGCACTTACGTCGTTATTGCACTGGAGGTGCGATATTGTTTCTTAAGTCTTTCGAAACTATTGACGAAGGGAAGGGTATTTGCATATAGGGACACGGGTCAGCCGAAACTAAAAAAAATTGAGGCATGATTTGCAAGGTATACAAAGATTGAAAATTTGTATGTGACCTTATGTCTAGAATCCGGCTTGATGGATTTTTATATTTTTTTTTTTAATAAAAGGGACTTTTTGTAGATGGCTTAGAAAAAAAAATTAAGATCCATTCTAGCCCATTTTTTCGTTTCATTGGAACTTGTTCCAAAGAAAAGGTACACGTCTGTAAATATTTTTACATAATTTTCATTATAAAAAATCGTTTATAAAGAATAAGAATAGTAACTGGTGAAAAAATTGAGTGACATGTTACAGTGAACTCTTTCGCAGCCGGACACTCACGGCACTAAAAAAAATTATCATGCTTGAAAAACTCAAAAAATCGCTTTTTTTTAAAAATCTTTGTATTTTTTGTTTATCCTTCAAAAATATTGTAAATTAGACAATTGTTATGGGTGGCATGCGCCCTTTTGCTTGTATGTTTTGAAAGTTCAATCGCTTCAAAAAATATTAAAAATTGGCCAATTGCTAGGGGCGTCTTGCGCCCTTTTTTATTATAAATTGGCCAAGCACAAGCCGCCCCTAGCAGCCTTGCCGCCCCGGGCTGTAGCCCTTTTAGCCCTAGGGTAAATACGCCCCTGCCGCCGAGGTCGCGGCGGCTGCCATTTGGCCGATATTTAGTTCCATACATAATTGAACCATACCATATTATGATAATAAAAAGAAATGACAATAATTTCCTAAATAATTTGTGTTTTATTCAAAATCAACATCGGTCCTTAAAATTGAACCACCCTTAATATGATAGTTAAATACAGTTCGAGTATATGGAAAAGTGGAGAGAATTAAAACGGAGGCACCGATGCACATTGGTTTTCAATTTCTATATAATTCAACGAAAGAAACTTAAATAAATAACGAATTTATTTAAAAAAAAAGTTAAAGCAAATTAAATAAGACGAACTTTAAAATAAAGATATTTAAAGCAAAAGATCATTTTTATTATTTTTTTACACTAATTGATTTGGGCTAAACGTAGAAATTTTGGAATTTTTTTTATACACTTTAAGGTGTATTATGCAATTTTTTCCTTCGCCTTACAGAATGCCTTCTCAAACTACCTTTTCCCAAAGGTGATTTAAAAGAAAATTTTCAATGCTGCCAAAGGATCTTTTTTAACTCTTTTATATCTTGAGATTTATTATGAGATCAAGTCTTCCTCAACTCCCCTACCTGAGTACTTTGTGTTTTTTTTAGTTTTATTTAAAACAAATATTTTTAACAGTAACTGGAAATAATATTCACTTGATTAATGCAGTAGTGTGCTCAATATGTGTTTTCTACACCATGCTTGTAAGTAGGTATTTGTCTTCATCATGAACTCACGATTAATTAGAAACAAAGATAATTAAAGTAAAAGTAATTTAATTAAAAGTCCAGTGATATCAACTCTAGGAATGACAAAGAGGGTTATCAGTAAGATGCTGTCGTACCCTTCAAGATGCTGATTTTCGTCGATGTTTATCGACTCTTATACAAATCACATCACATTTTTAAGTTAAGGTCACTTGACTTTTAATTAATTTAATCATATTCAATCACTCCATTCAATCAAAATTTCATCTCTTATTTTCTCCATCTTCGTTAAAAGTAATTTAATTAATTTTTTTTAAAATATTTTTAAGGGTGGTATTAAAGCTGTTGTATGGACTGATGTTGTTCAGGCTGTTGTAATGATTGGATCTGTAATACTTATTGCTGTAATGGGTGTTATTGGAGTTGGAGGAATAAGTAAAGTTGTAGAAAACTCAATTGATGGCGGACGTCTACACATAAAGTAAGTTTTAAGATTTCACATGTTGGTGTCAATTAACGATAGAGTTTAACATGCCTTGGATGTAATTGCCTATTAAAAAAATGTGAGTTCCCCAAAATAAAACAATGAATTCAAATTGTTATTATTAAAACTACTTTGTACAGTTCAAACTATCTGTAGATTATGCTATGAAAATACAAAGTTTAAGCCATGTAAAAATAATACGAACAGTGAAGATAATTCTTTTTGAATAGAAGAATTTTCTTATAAAAATGTTGAATTTTCTATCAATGTTTACAAAATTCATTCACGGCGCCTTAAAAGTAGTTTATAAAATTGTGGTAAGCTACGAAGTCGAGCCGAATATAACAAAAGTTGTTCGGCAACGAAGCACTTTAAAGCGACTCTTTTTTGGCCACCGTGCCATTAGAGCAACGTAGAATATCCAATTCTGAATGTTACACCACAATTTGTTTGCCAGAAGTGTTCATAAAATTAAGGGAAACCAATCGCAGAAGACGAATCATTTTCCACCACAATAATGCAAACACTATAACACATTGCATTGGTTCAAAAAGTGCATTAATGAGTATTCAAATCGAATTGATGGGTCATTCGAATTTCTGTCCTGATTTGACACCCACTGATTCTTCTTATTCCCGCAGATCCAAAATAAAATACAAAGTCGTCGTTTTTCGACGTCTGAAGAAACGTTTGATGCATTCAAAATGTACGTTTTAAAGGTATGGACCTCAATCGGAGTGAGAAAAGTGTATTGATCTTCATGAAGAATGAAAAACAAAAAAGTTAAGTTTTATTATGTTTCTTTCTCAAAACTTGAGTGGCGAACACATTTTTAATAAACGAAGCCAGAGTCCAAGCACTTGTAGACAAACAGACCCAATAAGGCCCAACCAGTGGCGTACGCATAGGGGGGCTTAAGGGGCTCAAGTCCTTTATATTTGTTTAATTTTAGCTTTAACAATATTCTTCAATTTTAATTTAACGAAAAACTAGAGAAAGGTAGGTAGCTATGTATAATGTTATAAAATCATTAGTTAATACTAACCGTAATATAGATTTTGTTTAACATTTCAAACGAATCTCAGTATTCACAGACTCTAAAAAAAAGTTCCATGCGATCGGGCATACCACATACGTTCAAACAACTGAATATACCACTTTTACCTATATAAACATAATATAATAATAATTTTTGTCATGCACTATTTTTGACGTTTGGAATATTTTGTATTAATTGATCTTATTTTAACTGTAGTTAAGTAAAACTCGAGTTTAGACAAACACTATGAAAACACCCAAATAATAATTCGTACCTATATTAAAAGAATTTCCTTTGAAAATTTTAACTTGTCTTTTTCATCGTATTAGCTACAACTGCTTGTGCTACTTTAAATTATAATATGAAACATAATAGCTCACAGAAAAAAGGAAATCCTATAAATATACATATATAAATATGAATAAAATTTTCATATACCCCTATTACCGTTGATTAAATTGATTCGATAAAATTCGATTTTTGCCATTAAAGCTTGAAAAATAAAGTTTTATTCTTTAAAACACAGCTGTTGTAAATGTTTAGACAATATTGGTGAAAGGAGTTATATAACACGCAAAGTTTTTAAAAATAGTTTTATTTCAATATTTATATGGAAACAAATGTGGAACGATTAAACTGAAAGGTCAATACCAGAAACTGTTCTAGCGTCGCTTTCATTTTGCAATCGGGATTTGTATCCTCATTTAAGAAAAACATTTGGAGTTCTTTGTGTGCTACCAGTGACGTCTGCGGAACCAGAACGTTCATTTTCAACTTTAAGCCGGTTAAAAACGTGGCTGATAGCCACAACAACTGAGACCAGGCTCAACGGATTAGCTTTGTTAATTATTCACAAAGAAATCGAAATTAAACCTGAAGATGTGGTGAGCGCATTCACAAATAAAAAAAAAAACGAAGAATGGATCTAAATTATCATGCTTAAATCTGTTTTTTTAAATGAAAAATATAAAAAAAAAGTTTGCAAGGAAATAACTGAATAAAATTCATTTCATACTAGTAACTTATTTATACATACAGTGCTCTGCATAAGTATAACCGCACCTGTAAAAATGCGTTTTGTAGAAAATTAAAATGGGAATGACACCTTACTATTTTTTTTTATTGAATGGCATTACTAATCAAGTAAATTTAGAAGAAAAAAAATGTCCGTTATTTTCTCTTCTGGTGTTTAAAAATTAAAAACAGATTTTCTTGTATTGCAAAAGTATATAACCGCATTTTTATTTTTATTTTTTCTTTATTTTAAGTAATTTTTTTAGGAAAAACTAGTAAGGATAAAAATTGTTTTTGGCATACTGTTGACAAGGTTTTTTAATATGAAATCGTCTATAGAGTTCCATTTTTCCCCAATTGCGCCTTGCAGCTCAGCAACAGTGAAAAATTGCCTATTATGGGAATACATTTTGCGGGTCAAAATTTCCCAAAGGTTTTCAACAAGGTTACAATCTGGAGAACGTGCCGGCCACTCCATCAAATTTATGTTATTGGATTCGAAACACTCCCAACTTTGGCGACTAACGTGAATTGAGGCATTATCTTGCTGGAAGACATGGCGAACTCGACGAAATCGTCTTAAGTAGGGTACCAAATTATCCTGAAGCACCTGGGTGTAAGCTGAACTGTTCATCCTTGTAGAGGTGAAGGCAAGTGCAACCTTACCATGGTCGCAGAAGGCCCCCCAAACCATACAACTGCCACCGCCGAAGTTCCTATTGCAAAACAAATTTTTTTTCCTTTATCAGATATGCCAATATCCGTTAAAACCATCTGGCCCATAAAGATTAAACTTTTTTTCGTCACTGAAAATAACTTAAAAAAAAATCATTGGATTATGCTCTTGGAATAACAAGAGTTAAGTCTAAATTAATGGAATGTTACTAACGGTTTTCCAAATCCGGTTCATGTTTTTACGGGCCAATTTTAACCTTTTTTGTTTGTGGGCTGTTGTCAGATTTGGAGCTGGCACCATTTTGCCCCCAACAATCACTCCACTGCTTTTAAGGCACGAAAAACCGTTGAAACTGAAACTCCTAACCCCGATTCGTCACGAACTTCCGGCAAAGAATGCATGGAATTGGATGATGCATTTATTAAACGCTCTTATTTTTGTCCCATAAGATCATGGATCTTGGAAAACTTTCGAACGACAGGATCGGATCTTGAAATTTTTCTACCAATATCCCTTAAGCTTAGGCCACTTAACCGAAAAGCTTGAATTTTACCTTTTTCCGTATCGCTTAAATGTGTACCAAGCGGCATTGTTGTTTGTCATTTCAAAGCACATAACTGAATGAAGCTTCAGAGAGGTTTGCATTGTGCGGTTATACTTTTGCAATACATAAAAATCTGTTTTTAATTTTTAAACACCAGAAGAGAAAATAACGGAACCTTTTTTTCTTCTCAATTTACTTGATTAGTGATGCCATTCAATAAAAAAAATAGTAAGGTGTCATTCCCATTTTAATTTTCTACAAAACTCATTTTTACAGGGTGCGGTTATACTTATGCAAGGCACTGTGTATAAGGTGGTTGATAGTAAGAATGGCTTTCATTTTTTGATAGTTTTAGTGATACCTTGCAGGAAAATTTGTATTAATTTTTTTCACTGAGAAATTATGGGTTTCTAGACAACTTATTTGCAAATAAATTTTAATTCTGGAAATAGAGAATCATTAGAATTTTTAAGTCCAAAATTTTGAAAAATCACTTATACAATAGGCTATAACTTATAGCCAGCAGTTTAAGATATATAAATAAGTATAGCCTGCAGAATTGAGGGAACAACTTTTTTCTATGGAGTTCGATGACTTTAAATGAAAATTCGAATATAATTGACAATCCCTAACTAAGCGTGCTTGGTATCTCAAAAAGGTAAACTAACTTCCAGTTTTTCATTACGATATCATCCTAGTTTCCTAGTCATACGTTTCAAATTTATTAATGATGAGTTGATTCCGGAACTCGTATGATCTCGACGAAAAACAAATTGAGTAAGTAACATTTATTCGGTTTGAAGACTAGATTATCCGAGTTTAGGAATTCCAAATTAAATATTAATATTAATATTGTTAATATTAATAATATCAAACTTCGGGAATTAAAACTAGAATTTTTAATACAATGTTTCTTTGCAGTTTTGAATTTGACATTCATACCCGCTCAACCCTGTGGAACGCCTTTGCTGGATCATTTTGCATGTGGAGTAGCTACGTTGGATTCAATCAAAGTTGCGTTCAGAGAATTGTTGCATTGCCATCATTATCTCATGCAAAAAAGTATGTTTTTAAAAATAATTTAATTTATTTTTATTTTATTTCATTAAATTCTTTCGAAAATTTAAAGATCTCTTTACATGTTTGGAGTTGGCTTTTTAATTATCATGCTGTTAAATGTGTTTACTGGAATAATCATATTTGCCAAGTATTATGAATGTGACCCTATTGCATTGAAGGTATATTTTGTACAGAAAATTTATATGAATTTTATGGAATTTTGTGAAACTTAAATCACTGTTAAGCGGTCCCTAGACTATCAATATTATTGAACAATATATTGCACAATATTATTGACTGGTACCCCACACTAAACAATATTTCGCACAATAAATCATTTGACAGTTCTTTATTTGTGATTCAACATCATGCTCGATGATATGGATTATTGTTGTGTGGCAATTGCTCTTGCTATTTCATTAAAAAAAAAAGAAAAAAACAAACGCAGATGGATGAAACGTGTTTACTCATCAAAATTTATTAAATGAAATGGCTTTGCCATTTCGACATTTGATTCCGGGAGATGTTATCACTACGAAAATTCAAAACAAATGACAAAATATTGTGCAAACACATCCACAGACTATACAATAAATTTGGTTGCACAATAAATATCAAAAGGATTTTGATTTTGTACAATATATTGCACAACCCTTCAATATGAGTCCTAGACTCTCAATAATATTGTGCAATATCAAATATTGCACAATAATATTGATAGTCTAGGGGCCGCTTTATGGGCGCATATTGAAAACGTTCAATAAAAATAATAAATGAAATATGGCTTAAGGTACTATATATCAAAATATCAAGGTGTTATTCTAGACACCAAGTTCAACTGGAAACTGAATATTGAAGAAAGGGTTAGGAAGATCTACTACATAGCTTTCTATGACTGTAGTAAAACCTTTAGTAAAAAGTGCAGTCTTCAATTTAATATGATTATTTGGACATGCACTGTGGTGCGACCGATCATCACGTATGGTTCGATTGTATGGTGGCCATTGACTTATTATATATGGACTGCTAGTTGTGTATAATTCTCATACAAAATTTGCAACCAAAATGGTCCAACGGATACAATCGAAACTAGCCCTCGTGCCGACACTAGTGGCAAAAATAAACAACATATTTAACGCCATCTCTTGTTCTACTAGTGCCAACAGAAATGTTTACTCATAGAAACTAAAGACATCTATTGACATTACTTTGAAGAAACGGTGCTAGTCTATGGTTAGAGAGATAATCGGCTGAGAATAGTGCTAAGGGATCTCGAAAAAAAATCCCCTTTAAAATATTTTATGAATCATTTTGGTTTACTTAATGATTTTATGTCCGCACAGGTGCATATAATTATATGTTACACAAAATAGCGAACTCATTTTAGGCAATTGTTTAGTTTGTGTCAAAACACAAACTTTTTAGTTGCTCGAACCAAGCAGTTGAGAAACTAAAAATTGAATGTGCGCGCCTAGCCTTACAGTTCTAGTTTAATATAAGGTGCGTTTTATTATTCACAAATCTATCTGGATCCGGATCTGGATTAAGTTTTAACATGTATTACAAAAACAATTTGGGATCCTGTTTTCTATCGGGATCTATTTCAAAGATCCAAAAATCAGTTATTACACTGGCGAGTAGATGGCTTTTTATGGCAAGGTAGTGTAAGCTATAGTGTAAAGAAAAAAGACAAAAGACATAATTTAAAATTTACAAACCCAAGGATAAAAAGAGACGGACTTATAACACTGCTGTCACTAAGATCCGTATCGTTTTATTTTCAAAGGAAGATCCAGATCCGGATCCAGATAGATTTGTGAATAATAAAAAGCACCTAAAGAAAGTTTTATGTAAATTTGATACAAATCATAGGAATGGTTTTTCTCTAAAGTAAGTTGTTAATTTAAATCAAAATTAGGATTTATTTGCATAACTAATTTTTTGCAAATATTTTCGCTCTAGCCAAAAAGATCTTAGCTTATCTCTTGATTTCTAGTATAAAAATTAAAATTATTTGTAAAAGTGAAACTAATTGCTTTAATAAAAGTATTTTTTCAAACAATAATAATACGAGTATTTGTTAATAGATAATACAAGTAAATGCAACGAAAACTGTGTTGCAGTATATATTTATACGTTGAAAACAAAAATGAAAAAGGGAAAATTAAAAAGGGAAATTTTCAGATTTGGCAATTGGACTATTTGCACATTAGCCCCTTTAACACTGGTTCCATTTCATAGTATTCAAATTTTCCGTCAGTGTCGGCACGAGGGCTAGTGTCGTTTGGTAATCCGTTGGACCATTCTGCAATCAGCTACTAGCAGTCCATATCTAGTATGTCAATGATGGTGGCCCTTGGTTACCAAAGAATATAACATCGATAAACTGATGAAGATTGAAAGAGCTTCTAGCCTTGGCACCACAGGGGCTCTAAGATTTTGCCCAACTGATGCCTTTAGCGTTTTTCTTTACATTTTACAAGTTGATTTACACATTAAGGCTTGTATTCACCAAGCGCTCCTAAACGGCTCTTAACTTTACGAGGCTCTTAACTTGAAATTTCTGTGGGGTATTCACCAACCACTCGCAAGTGTTTTTCGAAGTTCGAAAATGAGAGCCACTCTCTCTTGTTCAGGCATACCCAAACTGTGAAATGTTGTGGAATGTTGGTCTTGACAGCAAATGGATACTCTTCTACTTGGCATTGCTCACATGGATTCAAGTCAAATGCGTGCGTGGCACACGCACAAGCAAACAAACTTTCGGGACCACTCCTAACTTTTAAGAGCGCTCGTAGATCTTCACTAATATTGCTTGGTGAATAGGTTTATGAGCTTCTTAAGTTATGAGCGCTCGGTGAATACCGGCCTAAGTATCTGGTACCATGGATTGCCAAACCTTATGGCCACCTTATGGGATGATGACGTCATGATCAAAGACTTCAACCAAACTATCTTTACTGATGGCTTAAAGATGGAGTGTGCTGTTGATTCAGGAATCTTTTCTGACGTTTTGAATATATCTAGGTCGTTTACGCTACCCGAATTTACTAGTCTATTTCAAGCTGAATTACTGGCTATCAGGGAAGCTTATAAGGTACTCAAACAAGATCCCAACCAAAACCGGAATAGGGCTATTATCACAGACAGTCAGACGGATGATAAAGGCATTAATTCTAGTACATCATCCTCCAAATTGTTCCAGCAATGTCGGAATGAACTTGCTTATAGTATCAATATTAACCACAATTTCACTATTATCTAGGTTCTGGCTCGTTGTGCCATTGTTGGGAATGAACGGATAATAGGGCATGAAGCGAGGCTAGGCATACCTCACAACACTAGCTGTCATAGCTGTGGAGACCGATAAATGGAAACAGGTCTCCATTTCATCTGCAAATGCCCTGTTCTAGTCAAATTTAAGGAACAATCATTAGGAAGGGCATTTTTGACGAACAAGCCAAAAAGCTGCCTAGCTTGGCCCGGTTAATTGAGTGATCCAATTTACGAATGATTGTGCAAAAGAAAACAAACAATAAGAGATATCAAAACCTACTAGATCCTTTCTTTTTTTTGAGCTCAATCCAAACTGTGTGACTCCGCGAGAATGTCCATAATTTCCCATATCCCATATCAAATCACAAGAGTTATTGTATAAAAATAGCGTACTTCAGCACTTATTTGGCCACAGGGCTACACTGCTAGTGATCACAATATCTACCTTCCTACCTACAAACCATCCAAAATGTATTGGGCCGACTTTTAATTAAAAATTGCGAGAAGGAATTTCCTGCTAGTTCAAAAATTCAGTTGGATAATTGACGACACCATCTTGGCCAGTAACGGAACCTACCGATTTGTACGTTATTAAATCTCCAGCAATTGAAAATACTTTTAAAGATCGGTCGTCCAATTCTCAATAACTCTTGCGAATAGATCCGGCTAGATAGGTTTATGTTTACCTTAAAGACTGCGGTCGATTGTGGCTAATTTACATAGACCTGCGCCTTCAGGAAACCTACTACAAGAAAAAGTCTAGCGGTGTCAAATCGCATGACTTTGGGGCTCATTCACGTCACCTCTTCGTCAGGTAACCTTACCCTCAAATCGTTCATGCAGAATGTCAATCGTGGCGGTCGCTGTGTAGCACGAAGCGCCTCCCGTCCTGCTGAAACTAAATCTGGTTAGGTTCCATATGGTTCAATTTTAACCATAAGAAATTGGTTAACAATGTTCAGTATCGGAAAAGTAAGTGCCAATGACGCCACCGCACAGTGGTTCCACTCCCGAACAAAGGCGGCCATAATTACTAACTCACTTGATAAAATCTTAAAACGATTGGTGCTCAAATGTTTTGAGCTCTCTGATTTTGAATCTGCAATCAGTTTCAAACTATCTCGTCACGACTTTGAGATACGTTCGATAAAAGGGTTGAAGATCGGTTTAATATAGTTTTATTTAAATATAATTTTTTACTTGCGACTTATAGGTACTCTAAGGCAAGTTATGCATTCGTAAAAAAAATTGAACTCGAGATTTTGATCAAAGTTGACATTACGATGATAGCGAAGACTAAAAAAGTGGGTCTCGCAATTCTGTCTGTCTGTTTGTTCGACTACAGGCTAAACGGCTCAGCCGATTTTCTTTAAACTTAGTAGATATCACTTTTAATTTTATCCCCCCGGACATTTTCTTCTTTTTTTTTTTTTAAGACCAAAAATAACAATACCTGCCCATACGATTTTTTTTTCGAAGTTTTATAAACATTTTTTTTTTCTCAAAAATTGTTCGACAGATTTTAAAAATAAGAATACAAAAATATTCGTTGAATTAAAGGTAGGTAATGGTTGAAAAAAAATTCCGAAAAATATTTATTGAGGGTACCCCCCATGGAACCATTTTTTTTTTCATTTTGATTTTCTCAAAAACGGTACAACCGCTAAGCTCCCCAAAATTTTTTTTTCGAAAACCCCATGCTAGATTTTTTTTAAACTTGATAAATAAAAGTTTCTCAATATAATCTACAAGATGTGAGAAAAAAATTTACTTTACCTAAAATTAAAGGCACCGACCATACAAATGCTTAAAAATTTAAAAAAATGTTTTTCAAAAATCGTATTTTTCTCGAAAACGGCACCTAGAATTTTGATAAAATTTTTTTTCTTTCAATTAATTTTTACGATCTTTAATTTTATAAAAAAAAATTGAAATTAAGATATTAAATAATTGATATTTTCAGAAATGATACGTACTTCCTTTGAATAATTTTTAACAAGAAGGCAGAAATACGTAAGTTTTTTACAAACATATACGATTCTAGTTTCCAATACTCTATAATCTTCATTTGGAATGTCATCTAAGAACTTGGAAATGACGTCTAATATTGAATGGGACTTATTTTTTTCGGTTCCATCAGCATTTAACCAATGCTGAAGCAGAAACATTCTCATAAATGAGACTTTAGTTAAAAGCCCTAAACTACAAAAAATGAGACTTTAGGTGGTTCAAAGATTAATTAAAAGTGAATTCGCAAGTAATCGCAGCTAAGTCAGCGTACATTAAAAAGTACATGAAATTACCTTTCTGGTAATATATAACTTTGTGGGGGCGTAACGGGGCGTAACAGTTAAAAGTTTAAAACAAACAACATTAAGCTAATTTATTTTTATTTTATTTAGTCCCAATTTATAAACTCTTATGCTTAGTCGAAAAATGAATCATAAAAAATAAATAGCAAATGTCTTACCTTCCACTAATATATCCATTATGAAAAAAAATAACGCAAACAGATGAAAAAAATTTATTAAACAAATGCAGTCGCAATTGCTCTTAGAGCACTAAAACTCAAATGCCATGTGTTTGCAATGTTATTTTCTGAAGATACAAATCTAACGGTTTTTCTTTTTCTATTTCTAATTAGTTTGGAATGTTCTCAGCTCATTTTAACCGTTTTATATAATAATCGCTACAGTAATTTTTTTTAGATTTTTGGCCTACGGTGGAACCACAGTGCACCGGCCCGAACTTCGTGTGGGTTAGTGTCATCCCATATACGGCAATATTGCTTGGTAACAAAGCCCTTCAACCAAAATATTCATCGTGGCTAAACAAAATTCAGGCCCTCTTCCAAACGCTCTGAACCCCATCCAGCGAACAAAAGGCGTTGCCTATGGTCATCAACTTTGAGTTCCTGCATCAGTTGGATATTGTGCGGGTGTAGGCCCAAGTTACGACGAAAAATTTACCAAGTTGAAGTCTGCGAAAGGCGGAGTTCTTATGCACGGTGAGGCATCAACTGCCTTGGACTTTGGACTTGCTGTTCATTCGTATCACTTGCCCTGATGATTTAACATTAGTAACTGAATAATAAACAACAGATTTGACAGACGTCACCAAAACAAAATGGCCACCACAGGCCACCAAAATCTACCCGCGCTTTTTACTTTTTCCACCGTTCGGGCTAATGATTCTTAAGATTTTTTATGCTTCATCGTACATTAATTCCAAATTATAAATTTGCATTGCTCCAAGACCACGGCTATCGCACAACTCTTCGAAAGGTTTTAAGTTCGACTACAAATTGAATGCTGACTGAATAGTTTGTCGGATTTCCGATATTTTTCCTGCTAACTTTTCCACATTGTTTGAATCGTGAGTTATAGACTCCAGTTCATACAAAAATCCCATAGCCAACAGGAAGTTCAGTTTTTCATTGAAATCGGGTGGGCGGTTTCGAAGATAAGAGTGTAGGAACAGGAAGCCATTTGGCTTTATACTCGTATATTAAGATTTTATATGAAATAGTGCAACGCCATATATTTTTATTTCGATCCCAAAATTCAGTGCTTTATTTTTATAAATGTACATAGCATAGTTTCAAAAACTCAAGATTTGATAATACAGGTCGTAGATAAAGCTGACAAAATAGTACCATATTTTGTTCAAGATGTCGTCGGGCATTTATACGGTATGCCTGGAGTTTTTATTTCCTGTGTTTTCAGTGCTTCCTTAAGGTAAAATCTTCAACAGTTATTTTGAAAAACTTTTGTTTTAATACAAAATCTCATTTTATTCAGTACGATTTCAGCTAATTTAAATTCACTATCAGGAATCATTTACTTCGACTATCTTAAATCATATATCAATCACTCAGAATGGAAGGCAAATCTTTTTATGAAAATATGTGTTCTTATTATTGGATTATATTGCGTGATTGGTGGAATTTTTGTTGAGCAATTCAAGTCGATTTTACAAGTAATTTATACAATCGCTGGGATCTCACATGGAGTTGTATTTGGAGTATTTACTGTTGGATTATTAGTACCAAAAGTTCACGGAAAGGTATACTTATACAGCTCTTAGTATATTAGGTGTGTTTTTTTCGAAAGTCCATATAGAATTGTAGAAAAAAACGACATCGGGACTAAGCGCTGCCATAGCGTACACATTGCTTCCAGCTATTTGGAAAAAAGCTCCTAAATCCCGATGTCGTTTTTTTTTACAATTCTATATGGACTTGCGTAAAAAACACGGCTATTTTAATAAATGCATATAAATATGTATACATCTATAATTATTAAAATTTTTTCTAATTTTTTATCAAGGCGGCTTTGTTAGGTGTAATTATGAGCTTAATTGGAATGTTGGTTATTTGTTATGGAGCTCAGATTGAAATTAATGCAGGAAGGCTGTCCTATGACCCTTTGCCCGTACATACCGATGGTTGTGAGGTATTAAACATGACTTCATCAGTTCCAACGTATGACTTTAACAATATTACCAAATATATTAAAATATCTAAAAAAAAATATTTTCTTGCAGAAAACTATTAATGATGAACAAAGGCGAGGATAAGAGTTTTTCAATTTTTCAAATTTCTTTCTATTGGTATGCGGTTGTAGGAACTGTTTTAATTTGGTTTACATCAATATTAATGAGTTTTATAATTCCGTCGGATCAAAAACTCGACCCAAAACTAATGTCACCAATAGTTAGATCTTTTGAAGAAGATATCAGCATTGAAGCTGAGGAAGTTCCACTTAAAACACACTTGAAAATGCAAATGTCATAATCGTAAACTTAGTGTTAAGATTTTATTTCCAATTCATAAATAACTTTTAAATATATGATATCTATTCTTTTATTTCTTGTACTACACAAAGGAGAAATGGTAATTCTTTTGAATTTTAATGAGCGCTGCATATTTGATTCAAAATACTCGACATTCTTATTTTTGCTTACTGTATTAGCACCTGGTAAGTTGCTTTCCACACCACCTGGAAGTCAGTGTGTGTACTGAGAAATGGAGATAGAATTTTTTACGCTTTGTCGTGCAATGTATTTCCCATATAAAAAAAGCAAAAAGGTGCTCGAAAAACATAAGTTTTAGTAATTAATTTTATATGAACGGGTATCAATATTATGATTTTAACAGAATAATAATATGTGTTTATTTCAGGTGGAAAATATATCAAAAACATAATTAATCCTGTGCAATTTGTACTAAAAAAAAGTAAAGAAATTGCAAGAAAACAACAACAAATATTTAAAAAATGGATGCACATGAATTTTTTTAATTAAGTCACAAAAATAACAAAGTTTCTTACATTTTCTTGCTTTTTTATTTGTCTTTTTTTATCATAGAAATTTGTCAGCAAGAAAAAAAAAATTCTCAAAACACTAAACGACGTACACCGACCGAATTGAATTGAAAAATTAATAGAAGTAGTATTAGTAAACTTTATTGTGTTTTTTTGTTACATTTGTTTTCTTATATAACATAGTAATTTAATTACACTTGAAAAAAATTGCTGACTTAAAATTGGCCAGGCCACACAGGGGTTTTATGTTTGTTATATTTTTAATTAAATAGATAGATGAGACTAAAATACGGCTAGTCAAAGAAGACAATACAAGTTGCTTCTTAAAAAAATTGTTTCATCTTTCATTCACATAAGATATGTTTACGATTTTTTGAAGACAAATTACAAAAGATTAATTAAGTTTCTTACTATATTTTCAACCTGATTTCGAAATAAACACATATTTCTATTCTTTTAACATTATAAAATGCATACCGGTTCATATAAATTTGATTAGTTAAATCAATGTTTTTGCAACCCTTTTTTGCTTTTTTGTTATGGGAAATACGTTGAATGTCAAATCGAAAAAAATCTATCTCCAATTGAAGGTTCACGCGCTGACTGCCAGGTGCCGTGACTCCATGTGTCAATTGCCACATGGAGTCACGGCCGCTGGCAGTCAGTGCGTGAATATTCAATTGGAGATATATTTTTTTTCGATTTGACGTTCAAGGTATTTCCCATAAGAATAAAATGCACGACTGGGTCGCACGAATTTGCTCCTATGTAATAGACTAGGAATTTTAAAAACGAATGTTATCAGAAAAAACTGTTCATAAGGATAAAATTAATTTTTTAAATTCTTTTAGTAGTAAGAGAGAAAAACAAAATGCTATGCAAATATGAATTTATGCAAGAACACAAATTATAAGTCGTTATAGTGGTTTCTCAAAAAAAAAGCTTTTATATACAAATTTTTTAAAACATTTTAAAGAAAAAAATTTGGTACACCAACTTTAAGTTTTATTATAGTACGAATGAAAATTAAATTTCCAAGAAAAATATTTAGCCGTTTTTGAAATATCGAATTTTCCAAAAAAAAAAAATGATTTTTTTTCAAAAATTCAAAAAATGTTTTTTTTTTTAAGTTTTGAAATGGAATGTTTTTTAAACTTTTTAGAAGCATCTCTATACATTTTTTTATTAAAATCAGTTATGTCGATAGTGAGTCATTCCAAATTTTTAAAAATGGTTCTATGGCAGGTACAAGCTGTAATATCTTAATTTCAATTTTTTTTATTAAATTAAAGATACCATTTTTGAAAACCGTAGTGGTAGTACCCCTTGGCATAATGGTTAGTGCATTGGACTGTCATGCGGAAGGTCTCGAGTTCGATTCTCAGCCGCTGCAAAAAAGTTTTTTTCAGGGGTGTACTGCCTGTTGCGAGGAATTGACAAATCCTCCAAGAGTATCTCTTGTCATGGAAAGTGCTGCTGTTGAAGTCCGGGAAAGGTTGTTCATTCGTATCACTTGCCCTGGTGATTTAACATCAGTAACTGAATAATAAACAACAGATTTGACAGACGTCACCAAAACAAAATGGCCACCACAGGCCACCAAAATCTACCCGCGCTTTTTGCTTTTTCCACCGTTCGGGCTAATGATTCTTAAGATTTTTTATGCTTCATCGTACATTTATTCCAAATTATAAATTTGCATTTCTCCAAGACCACGGCTATCGCACAACTCTTCGAAAGGTTGTAAATTCGACTACAAATTAAATGCTGACTGAATAGTTTTTCGGATTTCCGATATTTTTCCTGCCAACTTTTCCACATTGTTTGAATCGTGAGTTATGGACTTCAGTTCATACAAAAATCCCATAGCCAACAGGAAGTTCAGTTTTTCATTGAAATCGGGTGGGCGGTTTCGAAGATAAGAGTGTAGGAACAGGAAGCCATTTGGCTTTATACTCGTATATTAAGATTTTATATGAAATAGTGCAACGCCATATATTTTTATTTCGATCCCAAAATTCAGTGCTTTATTTTTATAAATGTACATAGCATAGTTTCAATACACGTCGTAGATAAAGCTGACAAAATAGTACCATATTTTGTTCAAGATGTCGTCGGGCATTTATACGGTATGCCTGGAGTTTTTATTTCCTGTGTTTTCAGTGCTTCCTTAAGGTAAAATCTTCAACAGTTATTTTGAAAAACTTTTGTTTTAATACAAAATCTCATTTTATTCAGTACGATTTCAGCTAATTTAAATTCACTATCAGGAATCATTTACTTCGACTATCTCAAATCATATATCAATCACTCAGAATGGAAGGCAAATCTTTTTATGAAAATATGTGTTCTTATTATTGGAGTATATTGCGTGATTGGTGGAATTTTTGTTGAGCAATTCAAGTCGATTTTACAAGTAATTTATACAATCGCTGGGATCTCACATGGAGTTGTATTTGGAGTATTTACTGTTGGATTATTAGTACCAAAAGTTCACGGAAAGGTATACTTATACAGCTCTTAGTATATTAGGTGTGTTTTTTTCGAAAGTCCATATAGAATTGTAGAAAAAAACGACATCGGGACTAAGCGCTGCCATAGCGTACACATTGCTTCCAGCTATTTGGAAAAAAGCTCCTAAATCCCGATGTCGTTTTTTTTTACAATTCTATATGGACTTGCGTAAAAAACACGGCTATTTTAATAAATGCATATAAATATGTATACATCTATAATTATTAAAATTTTTTCTAATTTTTTATCAAGGCGGCTTTGTTAGGTGTAATTATGAGCTTAATTGGAATGTTGGTTATTTGTTATGGAGCTCAGATTGAAATTAATGCAGGAAGGCTGTCCTATGACCCTTTGCCCGTACATACCGATGGTTGTGAGGTATTAAACATGACTTCATCAGTTCCAACGTATGACTTTAACAATATTACCAAATATATTAAAATATCTAAAAAAAATATTTTCTTGCAGAAAACTATTAATGATGAACAAAGGCGAGGATAAGAGTTTTTCAATTTTTCAAATTTCTTTCTATTGGTATGCGGTTGTAGGAACTGTTTTAATTTGGTTTACATCAATATTAATGAGTTTTATAATTCCGTCGGATCAAAAACTCGACCCAAAACTAATGTCACCAATAGTTAGATCTTTTGAAGAAGATATCAGCATTGAAGCTGAGGAAGTTCCACTTAAAAAACACTTGAAAATGCAAATGTCATAATCATAAACTTAGTGTTAAGATTTTATTTCCAATTCATAAATAACTTTTAAATATATGATATCTATTCTTTTATTTCTTGTACTACACAAAGGAGAAAGAGAAATGGTAATTCTTTTGAATTTTATTGAGCGCTGCATATTTGATTCAAAATACTCGACATTATTATTTTTGCTTACTGTATTGGCACCTGGTAAGTTGCTTTCCACACCACCTGGAAGTCAGTGTGTGTACTGACAAATGGACATAGAATTTTTTACGCTTTGTCGTTCAATTTTTTCCCATAAAAAAAAGCAAAAAGGTGCTCGAAAAACATAAGTTTTAGTAATTAATTTTATATGAACGGGTATCAATATTATGATTTTAACAGAATAATAATATGTGTTTATTTCTAAATCAGGTGGAAAATATATCAAAAACATAATTAATCCTGTGCAATTTGTACTAAAAAAGTAAAGAAATTGCAAGAAAACAACAACAAATACTTAAAAAAATGGCAGTCGGTGCGTGAATATTCAATTGGAAAATATATTTTTTTTCGATTTGACGTTCAAGGTATTTCCCATAAGAATAAAATGCACGACTGGGTCGCACGAATTTGCTCCTATGTAATAGACTAGGAATTTTAAAAACGAATGTTATCAGAAAAAACTGTTCATAAGGATAAAATTAATTTTTTAAATTCTTTTAGTAGTAAGAGAGAAAAACAGAATGCTATGCAAATATGAATTTATGCAAGAACAAAAATTATAAGTCGTTATAGTGGTTTCTCAAAAAAAAAGCTTTTATATACAAATTTTTTAAAACATTTTGAAGAAAAAAAATTTGGTACACCAACTTTAAGTTTTATTGTAGTACAAATGAAAATTAAATTTCCAAGAAAAATATTTAGCCGTTTTTGAAATATCGAATTTTCCAAAAAAAAAAAATGATTGTTTTTCAAAAATTCAAAAAATGTTTTTTTTTTAAGTTTTGAAATGGAATGTTTTTTAAACTTTTTAGAAGCATCTCTATACATTTTTTTATTAAAATCAGTTATGTCGATAGTGAGTCATTCCAAATTTTTAAAAATGGTTCTATGGCAGGTACAAGCTGTAATATCTTAATTTCAATTTTTTTTATTAAATTAAAGATACCATTTTTGAAAACCGTAGTGGTAGTACCCTTTGGCATAATGGTTAGTGCATTGGACTGTCATGCGGAAGGTCTCGAGTTCGATTCTCAGCCGCTGCAAAAAAGTTTTTTTCAGGGGTGTACTGCCTGTTGCGAGGAATTGACAAATCCTCCAAGAGTATCTCTTGTCATGGAAAGTGCTGCTCATTAGCCGTTCGGAATCGGCAGAAAATTGTAGGTCCCCTCCATTCCAGGTAACACGCACATAGGAATGGTTGAGAGTTGTAAGTCACTAGGTCCTGGTTCACTTCGGGCTGTTGCACCACCAAATTTATTTATTTTATTTTTGAAAACCATTTTTTAACATTTGTATGGTGGGCAGTGGCGGCTGGTGGGTTGTTGAACAGGTGGTGCACTTTACTTGCTCACTTATTAAGATTAGAAATCGCAAAAAAACAACAATTTACATGTATATGTCGATTTCTTATTATTTTGTTCGAACTGACACACTTATTACATTTAGCAAGGAATCATGTTTTTTATTTTTTCACTTAAATGCGTCATATCGTGGATTCAGGTAACTTTATTTTAAAAAGATTTATTACTGTCTTTAATATACCTAATCACTGTTAATTTTAGCCCACACCACACACTGTACACAGTACAGAATCGAACCAAAACCAAAATAAAAAAACAATTACTAACCTAACCCCTACAAACCTACACTATTTAACCAGTCACGGATAGAGCGAAACAATATTACATATTCGCAGGCGCAGCGCATTCTAGTCAAACATCGGTTACTCTAATTAATCTTCGGTTCTCGTGCGCTGCACGAGAGCAGGGTTATTTCTCGATACATTTCATTGAAATATCTTTTGTCTCACGCGTCAGGGATACTTGCTTGTAACCAGTGTTGTCACTTTCATTTCAAAACCCGAGGTAGATTGAGATGAAAAACAGTGGTAGATTTAGGCTCGTATTCACCGAGCGCTCCTAAACGGCTCTTAACTTTACGAGGCTCTTAACTTGAAATTTCTGTGGGGTATTCACCAACCACTCGCAAGTGTTTTTCGAAGTTCGAAAATGAGAGCCACTCTCTCTTGTTCAGGCATACCCAAACTGTGAAATGTTGTGGAATGTTGGTCTTGACAGCAAATGGATACTCTTCTACTTGGTATTGCTCACATGGATTCGAGTCAAATGCGTGCGTGGCACACGCACAAGCGAACAAACTTTCGAAGAGAGCGCTCGTAAGTTAGGAGTGGTCGGGACCACTCCTAACTTTTAAGAGCGCTCGTAGATCTTCACTAATATTGCTTGGTGAATAGGTTTATGAGCTTCTTAAGTTATGAGCGCTCGGTGAATACCGGCCTTAGATTTTGTGTGGTAGATTTGTAATTTCCCAAATGATAATAAATCAAAAGCACTTAGGCTCGTATTCACCGAGCGCTCCTAAACGGCTCTTAACTTTACGAGGCTCTTAACTTGAAATTTCTGTGGGGTATTCACCAACCACTCGCAAGTGTTTTTCGAAGTTCGAAAATGAGAGCCACTCTCTCTTGTTCAGGCATACCCAAACTGTGAAATGTTGTGGAATGTTGGTCTTGACAGCAAATGGATACTCTTCTACTTGGTATTGCTCACATGGATTCGAGTCAAATGCGTGCGTGGCACACGCACAAGCGAACAAACTTTCGAAGAGAGCGCTCGTAAGTTAGGAGTGGTCGGGACCACTCCTAACTTTTAAGAGCGCTCGTAGATCTTCACTAATATTGCTTGGTGAATAGGTTTATGAGCTTCTTAAGTTATGAGCGCTCGGTGAATACCGGCCTTAGATTTTGTGTGGTAGATTTGTAATTTCCCAAATGATAATAAATCAAAAGCACTTAGGCTCGTATTCACCGAGCGCTCCTAAACGGCTCTTAACTTTACGAGGCTCTTAACTTGAAATTTCTGTGGGGTATTCACCAACCACTCGCAAGTGTTTTTCGAAGTTCGAAAATGAGAGCCACTCTCTCTTGTTCAGGCATACCCAAACTGTGAAATGTTGTGGAACGTTGGTCTTGACCAGTGTTGCCGCAAGCCAAAAAAAAAGAGTCGCTAGATCGACCTTAAAAATCCGCTAGATATGCTAAAATTTTGAAAAAAGTCACTAGAAAAAAATTTCAGTACACATATCAAAAAAAAAAATATATTCAGTTATAACAAAAAATGTATTTTGAATAGTAAAGAAAAACTTATAAACATTAAGTTAACATAAAAAATCTTAAAAAAAAAAAAAAACAAAAAAAATATTACTACTTTTCATTTTTTAAATGAAAAGTTAAGAAGTTTTAATAATAACTTCAAACACCTATTATAAAAATAATCAATCACAAATAATTATAGCCATTATAGCATCTTCATCAATTTCATTGACTTCAATATCTAAAGCATTATTGAAATTTTTGAATTTTTTGAAAACAAGTATAAATATACTTACAAAAAAAGTTAAGTTTACTCCCGAAATCTCCACTTTGGCCGATTCGACGAAACCAAACAAAAACAATTACAGTTAAAATTGTACACAAAATAAATCATATAAATGAAATGACCAGGTAGTCTAGTTTCTAAAACATATACCCGCTCACTCGCAATCACACTCCTTTTGGTCTTATTTTGTGTGGTGAAGTTTCAAATTCAGTTCAGTGGTCGTGTTAAAACGAGAGTCAATCGAACATAAGTGCTAAACTCGAATGCCAGGGATGTAACATCATCACATGTTCTTGCAAAAAGTCACTAGAAAAGTCGCTAGAATTATCTAGTGACAAAAAATAATTTTTTGTCGCTAAACTTTTGAAAATTCCGCTAAATATAGTGACAAAGTCACTAAAACGGCAGCACTGGTCTTGACAGCACACGGATACTCTTCTACTTGGCATTGCTCACATGGATTCGAGTCAAATACGTGCGTGGCACACGCACAAGCGAACAAACTTTCGAAGAGAGCGCTCGTAAGCGGTCGGGACCACTCCTAACTTTTAAGAGCGCTCATAGATCTTCACTAATATTAGGTGCGTTTTATTATTCCCAAATCTATCTGGATCCGGATCTGGATTAAGTTTTAACATGTATTACAAAAACAATTTGGGATCCTGCTTTCTATCGGGATCTATTTCAACAAAGATCCAAAAATTAGTTATTACACTGGCGAGTAGATGGCTTTTATGATAAGGTAGTGCAAATTATAGTGTAAAGAAAAAAGACAAGAAATAATTGAAAATTTACAAACCAAAGGATAAAAAGAGACGGACTTATAACACTGCTGTCACTAAGATCCGTATCGTTTTATTTTCAAGGGAAGATCCAGATCCGGATCCAGATAGATTTGTGGATAATAAAACGCACCTATTGCTTGGTGAATAGGTTTATGAGCTTCTTAAGTTATGAGCGCTCGGTGAATACCGGCCTTAAAGTCATTTATAAAGACAAAGTTTTATACATTGATTTAAGTACCTAAATATATTTGTTGTGATATTTTGTTCTATATGCATACGTATTATATATCTTTAAACTTTCGATTAACAAATTAAAAATTTAAATAAAAGCGGATCAATTGTGCTTAAGAAATAAAAATATCAGATTTATTTGTCATTTCTTTAGCAAAAATAAGACTGTTTATAGTTTTGACGTCAAGTTCGTTTTTTATTTTTTATTTCATTCATTTCTGAAAAGGCTCTTTCTGCTGCGGCACTGCTATGTGGTAAAGCAGCTAAATTAAACATATATATTTACTAAAATACGAAAACATGGACTCTTCGCATACATTCGTCTCTTTGCTTAACTCAATCCATCCCCTTTAATGACATTAATTTTTTCACTTTCAAAGAGCAAAAGTGGAGATCGCACTCATTATTGATAACTTCCGGCAGAATATCGTTAAAAGGGAATACTCTTTTTAACGGTAATAGTTTGCTGCCGACCTTTTTGAAATTCTTTTGGACTTAAGAATTAGAAGTAAAGCAGCTGGAGATGCACACTTTAAAAATCGAACTTTTTTATTAGCTGATCACAAAGCTTAATGTAATACGCAAGAAGATTTTCTTTAATTTTATAAATTTCAGTTTCCTGGTTATATTTTTGAATGTGTTCAATTCAATCAGTAACTGCCTGCCTGCTCTAACTCCATCTAGCCAAATATATGTACATTAGACTGGGCCAAAAAAATTGAATATTTTTTTTTTTGAAAGATATATCGAGAATATCATTCAGAATGACAAACAAAAATGTTCGTAAAAGTTTGAGCCCTTAATATCAATTTTAAGAGGGCTATCATCGCTAATTTTGATTTTTAGTCATAATTTCATGTTTTGCGTCAGAACTGACAAAACATTGAAGTAAAAAAAATTCATTTTGACTTACTTTTATATAAAATTAAATTCCCTACAAAAAAAGGTCTAATTGAAAATTTTCGTCAGACAAGCCGTTTTTGAGTAATTAAGCTTAATAAATTGTTATTTTTCTTCGATTTTACTTTTTTAATTTGGAATTTTGTAACTAACGAAAAATAACAATTAATTACTCAAAAACGGCTTGTCTGACGAAAATTTTCAATCAGACCTTTTTTGTAGGGAATTTAATTTTATATAAAAGTAAGTCAAAATGAATTTTTTTTACTTCAATGTTTTGTCAGTTCTGACGCAAAACATGAAATTATGACTAAAAATCAAAATTAGCGATGATAGCCCTCTTAAAATTGATATTAAGGGCTCAACCTTTTACGAAAATTTTTTTTTGTAATTCTGAATGATATTCTCGATATATCTTTCAAAAAAAAAAAATAGTCAATTTTTTTGGCCCAGTCTAATGTACATAAATCAACCTATAAATGAAAACTCGTGACGATCGGGAAATTTTTCTTTAATTTCCCTGCTTAAAAGTGAACAAAGTTTTAGAATTTGATCCTATCTGATTGGAGAACTCATCAGAATGAGCCAAATGACACTAAATAAAAATCTGCGACAGACTCATTAATATCTGGGGGGTGCCTTCGAGTTTTATTAAATTTCCCATTGAACGAACATTAAATAAAAACAATTCCTTAACTCTGGTACATTGAAGAAAACAAGAGATTCTAGCTGGCAACAGTCTGCGGATCAGTGTTCGCTGCAGACGAAGCTAGATTGGGCTTATCGCTTAGCTAGTTTTGAGATTAATTGTGAAGTTACAAGGAAGGCCACTATGTTTGCTTGTGTTTTTTTAATTAAATGATTTCATGTCATACAAATAACGCTGCAATTGTGTTTTCGGAAGCTGCTGTTGTAGATTCTTACAAGAAAAAATTCTATGAAAATGACTTCAACAACTCAGAGTTATAGAAATGGTATAAAATGTTGAGGATGATTAAATACAAGAATGGGAGTTAGAAACCGAAATATTTGACAGGTGTTCGTCTTTGAATCCTAATTTGAATCGTCTATACTGTACATATTAAAAAAAAAAATTGGATTAATTTGTGCGCTGTTTCAAGCATTTTGAGTTTAAGTAAAACTTGTAAAATTTGAAGTAGATGGGGAATTTTACAAGCAGGCTTTTTGAAGTACGTAGATATAGAGCATTTTCTTGATGAATCTCAACTAGTACTTTTTTCGCTCTCATTTTTTTTAGTAGTCGATAGTCACTCGAAAGATTCCTGGGTAAAAAATCATCCAAATTAGTCTGATTGGAAATGGAAAACAATTATCTAGACTTACGTTGATTTTTTTATTCAAAATTTCCTCATTTTTGATATAATTAACGAGCCTTCGTTTAAAATCAATTCACATCAATATTTAGCTATACCACAAAAATTAACCGTTTTTTATCGATAATAAAAACAATAGAAATAAGTTTCTAACGCAAAATTCCTTGGAGTGTGTGTTAGCTATACTTTTTATATGCAAACAAAATTGTAACATAAAATGTCTTATAGAGTAAAATATATGTACATAAAATGAAAATGGCACCACCTTTATGAGTAAAGAAGTCTGTCCAGAAAATGTAGTAGAAGTCTCACTGCTGCATTCAGAAAAATTAAGGGCACGAGTACGATAACTTGGCCGCCAAGATTTGATGACGGATTTTTTTAGAGGGGTCAAAAACAAGCACTTTTTACTATGGGAGGGGGGGTCTATCTCCCCCCATTTAGGAGGTAGGGGCACTTTTAGAAAAAATGGTTTAAATTGAATAAAAAAATATAAAAAAACAACGGCAATACTTACAATAAAGTGCTATACTGCGTTTGAAAGCCAGAAGATTGTTCTATAATCCTGCATTTAAATTAAATTACTCATGTCAATGGTTTTTGAGAAATTCGCATTTAAAGTCCAAATTTTGATAAAATAACGTGAAAAAAAAGTTTAGACCAATTGTTTTCAAAATTTTGAAATTAAATTGTAAATTAGCTTACATGTGTTTCATGTATCTATCAGTTTTTAATCGAACACAAAAAACCGCATGGTTCTATGTCTTCTGGTTTTTGAGAAAATCGAAAATAACTAAAACTACTTTTCTACAAAATGTTTGATATTTTTTGCTTCCTTACATAAATAAATCAGTGCTAGCTTCCAACATTACAATATATAAACAGTAAAGTATGTATGGGGGGGCATGCTGCCCCCCTGCAACCCCCGATTTTCTCAAAAACTAGAAGACATAGACCCATGCGGTTTTTTGTGTTCGATTAAGAACTGATAGATACATGGATCACATATAAGTTAATTTACAATTTCATTTCAAAATTTTGAAAACAATCGGTCTAAACTTTTTTTTCACGTTATTTTATCAAAATTTGGACTTTAAATGTGAATTTCTCGAAAACCATTAATATGAGTAATTTAATTTAAATGCAGGATTATAGAACAATCTTCTGGTTTTCAAACGCAGTATAGCACTTTATTGTAGGTGTTGCCGTTGTTTTTTAATATTTTTTTTTTCAATTTAAACCATTTTTTCTAAAAATGCCCCTACCTCCTAAACGGGGGGAGATAGACCCCCCCCTCCCATAGTAAAAAGTGCTTGTTTTTGACCCCCCTACAAAAACCCGTTATCAAATCTTGGCGGCCAAGTTATCGTACTCTCCCCAAATTAAGAGAAACAAATTGTGTTGTAATAGTTATAGCAGATTTTTGTTTGTAATTTTTATTTTTGGAAGGAATGTAAAAAATAGTGGTAGAATTTTGAACTACCGTGGTAGATGTGGTAGATTTTGTAAATCTTAAAAAGTTGTGGTAGATCTACCACAATTGTGGTAAAGTGACAACACTGCTTGTAACTCATACAAGTTATATTAGCAGTCCTCGTGCGCTCGCCGAAGCGCACGAGAATTTTTACTTACAGGGAAAGTAAGTCTTAATAGTAAGGCAAAGCGCTTACATTGTTTGTCATAATTGGAAATTTTACTTGTTTGTGTTCTTGTATGTTTAAAAAATAAATATTAATTTGGGAATCTAAAAATAAAGATGCAGTAATATTTTGTAATTTTTAAATCTTTTGAATTGGTGGTTCAGCGCACGAGCGCACTTAAGGTACAGCCGCCACTGATGGTGGGTACCTTTATTTTTAGGTAAAATAAAATTTTCCTTTTCACATCTTGTAGATTATATTGGGAAACTTTAATTTATTAAGTTTAAAAAAAATTTAGCATGATGTTTTCGAAATATTGAGTTTTGAAAAAAAAAATTGAATTTTTTTTTAAAATCCAAAAAAAAAAAAAAAATTGTTCGATTTCACAATTCTTTTCAACTTTTTGGGGAGCTTTAGCATAAAAGAATTATCAAAATCGGTTGTACCGTTTTTGAGAAAAGCAAAAAAAAGGTTCTTTCGGGGGTACCCTTAATAACCATTTTTCAGAATTTTTTTTCCAACCATTACCTATAAGGCTATAGCTTAAACTAATTGAATTCTTTTTGTATTTTTATTTTTTAAATCTGCCGAACAGTTTTTGAGAAAAAAAAATATTTATAAGATTTCGAAAAAAAAAACTTATGGCAGGTACGGTTAGTTTTAGTTTTAAAAAAAGGAAAATCGTGGGTGGGGGGAAATTAAAAATGATACGAGTATCTACCAAGCTTAAAGAAAATCGACCGAGTCGTTTAGGCTGTAGTCGAACGCAGACAGAATTGCGAGACCCACTTTTTTAATGTCAACTTTGATCAAAAATATATACAATATATAAAAAAAAAATAATTAAATATTTGTTATTTGTCTTCAAAAGACGTAAACAAATCGTATGTGAATGAGATGAAACCATTTCGTTTTAAAAGCAGCATTGTTATTGTTGTTGTTTCACATCGTCTTCTGTCAAGGTGCCAAGAATACGTAAATAAATTTTTCAATTCAATTCGGTTGCCGTGCGTCGTTTAGTGTTTTCGTGTTTTGTGAAAACCTCCACCCTGGGGGCCGATTCTGGTTCTGTGAAAAAGTGAATCGAATAAATTGTTTTCACATTCGCTGTCATGCATTGCTTTCACTTTTTCGATTCACTTGGTGCAAATAAGCGATTCTGGTTCCGTGAATGAAAATGGTGTGGTGAATTCAATATCATTTGCCGTGGTGGATGATTTTTTGTTGTCTCTTATGAATTTATCTACTATTGTGAATGCTTAATGCCAAAACGAAATTATTATTTTTCATTGTTGTTTCAATTTTGCCAAACGTTTGTACATTTGTGAATTTGTTTATAATATATTAATATATTAAATTGTTTGTATACGTTTTTATAATGCCTTCAATATACATATATAAGAATTCTTATGGAAACAAATCGGAGAAATGCTCATAGGTTTGATAATTATTTGTGCTTTATATAGATGTATTTTTGTATTGTATTACTATAGATTTTTGTTTTGTAGGAAAAATGTGAGGATTATCAGGCAAAATTTGAGAGACAACGAAAATCCTTTCGAAATGAATACGGAGGAGCATTTCATACAATTGTATCAACTGAAACGTCAGCTGAAACAAATCTACAAAAAAAAATTAAGACGCGATGAAATAAATTTTCAAAACTTGTTTTCGTACCTATCATGAGCAATCTCCAAATTTATTTCCAAAAAAACTATTCAAAAAATCTGTTTGTGCCTGTGTCACACTTTCCTTTTTTTTTTTCAAAAAAATCTCCATATTTTCCGCTTTCACCTATTCACTTTGAATATTCACCATCGAATAAGAGCGTGAAAGCAAATTATTCATATGAATGTTTTTGACGTTTGGTTTCACTTTTTCACAGAACGAGAATCGCATTTATGCGTGAAAGAGTGAAAAGCTATTCGATTCACTTTTTCACAGAACCAGAATCGGCCCCCTGGGCGTCCGTCGCGTCGTCTTGAAGCAACTCACAATTGTTTCTACAAAATGAGCCTATTTTATTTGTCGATTATGAAATTTATCATATTTCAAGCGGAACACACACGATAGAGGCATTAAATTTGACTTTGTCGATTTTGGATCGTGGGTTTTGGACTTGCTGAGTATCTAAATGGCTCGGCTGTGCCTCACCAATCCATCTGAGTTTTCCCACACACGGCAGATTTTGGCTCGTCCTTGGTACATTTGGCTTATTGGCTCGTTCTGGCATGGCCAGCTTGACATCCTTATCTTTACTTTAAGGAGAAACGATTATACCCAAAATTGGAATTTTCTTAATAATAAATTGCATTTCTTTTTAAGCAGACAAGTTTCATTAGTTTTTAGTTTATGCGAAATACATTAAATAAAAAAAAATCAATCTCCAATTGTCAGTACACATTCTGACTCCCAGGTGGTGTGAAAAGCAACTTACTAGGTGCCAATACAAACGCTCAAGCAAAATATTTGCCTGACAAGGTACGCTAAGCAAAATGCTCTCAGCTACATTATGAACGAAATACAACAGAAGTAAATGATTTAAATATGCATGCTCGGAAAGATCAAAAGACTTATCTTGTTGCAGGGTCATTACATAGGTCTACAATCGACACTGACGAACGTGTAACCCAACAACAACTGAACAACTTTTCGCACACAAAACTAGGGAATGTCTTTTTACAACATTTAAACGCCTAAAAATATACTTTTTTCATTTCGTGACTCATAATAACCTAACTTTTGTGGATACAGATCGTACGAACTTTTTCTTATGCTTAAAAGATTTAGAATCTAAAAGATATGTTATTCGAAATATATGTTCATAAGCATAAAATAGATATTTTTAAATGACTAACGCAACTTCACATAATTGAATTATGTACAAATGCAATCTTACAAAACAGAATAAATAAGAAAATTCAAAACATTTAAACTGAATTGTCAAATAAAATATCTATTCACAATCGTTAATGTTCAATATTCACAGTAAAAACAATGGTAAAACTCTATTTTTTAACCTCATATTATATTTTAGGATTTGTTTTAGAAAACTAAACAACGAATGATATACATTTTTCATTATCAATTTGATTTTTTTTTTAATTAAAACAAATTTTAAATTCTAAAGTGTTGGTATATGAGAGCAAGGACGTGCGATCCAGTCATGCATTTTATTTTAATGTACTGTCAAAAAATTGTCAACTTTGTTGTAAAATTAGTTGTTTCAAGAATTTTTTTTCTAGTTTTTTTTTTTTTTTTTTTTTTTATAATCTACCCGCGCTCAAGGGATTATGATTACCCTTTAAATGTTTCAACACAGCGCGGGCGTGAAGTTAATGAAGAGAAAGAAGGATAGGAAAGATGTGTGGCACAATGTTCTGAGACTGTTGGTGGTTGTCTCAGATATTTTTATCTCCAGGGATGGCGGCTGAGCTAAAGCGGAGAAATTCCGTGTCTTATTTGAATGTCGCTTATAATTCACATTATTTTATTCGTGTTCATCCTTGCTGGGCATACTAGTTTAACTCAATTACATGTTGTTAGTGTTATGCCTGAACAACATGTAATGAGTAAACCAGCAACCCATTGATGACAATTTTTAGAAGGTTTTTAATGGAATTAAAGCGACATGACGACGGCAGGGATCGAACCTGTGATCATGAGGTTGACAGGCGAGCACACATCCATCGCGCCACGGCCACCCCCAAATGCAAAATAAAAAAAAACTATTGAATAAAGTCCAGTTCTGGTTTTTGGCTGATCTTCACCGTAATTTTTTATCGAGATCATCGGGCAAGCCCCCATCGTGCTCAATTTTTAACAGCTCTGTGTCTCTTTTGGGACTTAAAAAGAAAACCGCCTAATATATTGCACACAATTTTAGTAATCGCTCTCAAAAGTGAATTCAAAAGTTTCATTTCATTAAAGTAAAGATTTTGACGTGAACAAGATAATATAGAAGGGTTTTTAGTTGATGTTTCCTCACGCTACGCTTAAAGAATGTCATAATATGTCAATCAAAAAATAGTTATTTATAGTCTGAATTAACAAAGAAAAACGCCTAATATATCGCACACAAAGTCAGTATTCGCTTTCAAAAGTAGATTAAGAAATTTCCGTTTCATTAAAGTGAAGATTTTGAAGTTTGTGAACAAGATAATCACGCCTATTACAGAATTCGGCGAATGAGCTAGAGTGTTAGTTTCAATTAATTTCCAAACTTTTGCTATTACTGAATCCGACGAATGAAAGTTGAACGAATGTCGGTAGTATGCCCTGCACAACCGAAATTCGGTTCAACTTATCTGGTATTACTAAAGCGCGGAACAGATTGAACCAGCAACAGGCACCGTAAACAGCAACAACGGCCGCCATTAATTTAGAGCCAATGTATTTCAATTGTTCAACACACATAAGAACAGCAACAGCAACGCCAACAGCGTCGTTAGGCCAAAGTCCTAAATTTGCTGTTGCTGGTGCGGTGTTGTCAATTTTCCCACTGCAATATTCAGTGACACCACGATGAAAAACTTTTTTTCTATATGAAATGTCAATCAGATGAAATGACATTGCTGGTGGCAATGTGTTTGAGAAATTTTTGCTGGTCAGCGTGCTGTTTGCTGTTGACGATGCTGGTGCTGTTGCTGGTTTAATCTGTTTCGCGCATAAATCCGCAATCCATCCGCACTCCATACAATTTCTATCATTTTACATTCGCACCAATTTCGAGACGAATCTCAAGTGAATTTTTGATTAAACGAAAAAAAAAATAACGAAAATAAACAATGGAAAGCACAAAAATGTAAGTCAAAAGCTTATTACACTGAATGTTAAAGTGTTTGTTTAACAAATTTTAATAGAAAACGGACAACTAACAACGCAACTGGAGACCCAGAATTTAATAAAAAAAATGAGAGCATACGGTTGATATTGAACTGTCCTCCATCCAAGTACTAACCACTCAAAACGATGCTTGATTTCGTTGATCGATAGCGATACTATTATCAAAGCCTATGGCCGGCCGGTTGACTTAATGTCTGTAGCTGACAGGGACAGTGTCGATACGAAAGTTCATACATGATAAGGTAATTTTATGAATAGACAATGTAGTTCATCTGGCGAATTTCATAATTCAGTTTTACAGCGGATGAGAAAGTTCAACGGATCGAGACAACTCAATGGGAGTAAAATTCTGCGAATTCTGTAATCGACATGAATATAAAATATTTCTCCAGTTTTGTAAGACATCCACGTCACTTGAAAAAAAAGACACGTGATGACTTCAGTGATGGCAATAGCATAAATATTTTAAGCATTTGAAAAATGAGGTGCATTCAATCATTTGCTGTACGTAAGTAAAATTATGTTATGTGAAAACGAAAAAAAAAACTGGAAGATACTCGTATAAGATCATCTTCGTTTCAGTGTTCAATTGAAATTCAATAGAGGCAGAAAATGTTAAAAGTGAATTTAGAACTTAACTCCAAAACAACAATTTAATTATTAGCTTAATAGTATTTTTTCTAAATTTTGAATTTGAAGACGATTTTTTCGAAAACTATTGGGGAAAACAACTTGATTTTTCGAAAATGTATCCCTAATTGCATATGTATATACAGTCGCGTTTTTATAACTTCAAGCTTATCGAAGATTTTACTAAGTGCATTTGATACAGCTGTGGATTTTATTTTTATAGCTTGTGTTAGGGTTCCAAATTTAAGACTCAAAAATGATCTGTCCAAGTGGAAAGAAGACAGAACAGAACAGATGAGAGGACATGTCACATTTGACAACTACGTTAGCTTTTATCATATCCAGAGAATTGTCAAAAATGACAGCATGGTTTGAAAGCTATCTCAATTAGACAGTGGCGTAGCGTGGGTTTTTGCCGCCCGGGGCAGAGTCAATTTTGCCACCCCTAACAATTTTTTTCTGGGCCTTTAATTTTGTTTGCTGTTTAAAAAAACATCAAAGTGAAACAGCTACTTAACTTACCTTGTTATAATTTATTTTTTTATTCACAGATTTATTATATTTATTTATATTATATTATGTAGATAGAAGTGTCTAATCGGGTGATGATTGCTAAAAAATAAAACCGGTTTTAAAAAAAATCAACCCGCAATGCCTTTAATTATTATTATTCTTATAGTTATAGTAATAATTATTATACCTATAACATTTTTTTATTTCAATTATTGTTATACATACATAAGGAAATGAAGAAACAGAAATATTGGCCAAGGATTATTTTTAACTTAAACATATTTCACAACAGCCCATCAAAATTAAAGTCTTCAAAACTGGTTTTATCTTTTAAAATCTGAAATTGATTTGACACCAACGCGATGTACACCGTCTTATTTATTATTTGAAAATCGTATATCGGTATAAGTAGGTATGTACATTTATGTATATAAAATTTTGAAAATATTAAAAAAAAATTGGTACGCCATTTTTTAGTGCTTATTAATGCTAATTTGAAAAAAAACTATCCACCCATTTTTGAAATATCGAATTTTCAAAAAATAATTTTGATGTTTTTTAATCCAAAATTTGATTTTTTGAAAATTTTGATATGCAATATTATTCAAACAGGAGCTCTTGTTTAAAAAAAATCATTAAAATTGGTTGAGCAGATAGCGAGATAGTCGAAAAAAATGGTTCCATGAGAGATACTTTTAATAGACGATAGACATTTTTTTTACAATAATATTATCGTAGATCGTATTTATGTTTGTTAACTCACACAAAAATTTTGATCAAAATCGTAGGAGTTGTTTTTTAGAAAAATGAGATTTTCCATGCCGGTTTTTAAACTTTTGTATGGGAGGTACCGTTATTTTTGGTTATATGAAAATTTTTTATTTAAAATCTGCTAGATAATGTTAAGAAACTGTTGCGTACCAAGTTTAGTGTAAAAATCTACCAACTTGTTTTCGAGATTTTTGAAAATTTTGGTATACAATACTTTTAAACTTTTAGAAAACATACTCTGTAAAAAAATTGATCAAAATCAGTGGAATCGTTTTTGAGAAAATCGAAAGTCAAAGAAATGGTTCTATGGGAGGTACTATTTATAACCATTTTTGGGAATTTTTTTATAAAATTACTGATTTTTTTTTTAAAGTTGTGGGAACGTTTTTGAGAAAAATAAGATTTTCATTTTTTTGCTAAAAAAAATTGTACGACAGGAACCTGCCGTTATTTTTGGTATTAAAATGCCCAAAAAACGCTAGGTACCAAGTTTAAAGAAAATCGATCGGGTCGTATAGGCTGCAGCCGAAAGGACAGACAGACAGAACTGCAAGACCTACTTTTTTCAACTTCGATATCATTGTAATCATAGAGATTACTATGTCAACTTTGATCAAAATCTCGAGTTTGATTTTTTTACTAATCCATAACTTGCAATGTAGTACCTATCTATGTATGTATATATCGCAAGTAAAAATCATTTAACTTTTATTGATTAATTTATTAAAAAAAATTTCTTGAAATCGTTTCTCTATTTTTAATATTAACTTATTAACTTTCGAGTTCTCGGTAAAAAAATAGAGAACTCAATTTTTTACAATAATGTAAGAAAATGTTTTTTTTATGGAACTTATGGTTCTTGAGATATGGAGCAAACACTCTTAATAAAGCCAAATAGGGTTTCGACTCAGAAAAATCAATGGATTATTTCCGAGCCATCAGGTAGGTATTTCGTTTCAACAATTAACTTACTTTATGTAATCAATCCAAAGGGGTAAAATGAAAATCTCTTGCGCTTATGTAGGTAACTGTACCCGTACACACAATTTTAAAAAATTTTCACAACACACAAAACACAGACAAGTTAAATGTTAAACTGCAACTAATTTTGTATTTAACTAGGATGTTTGCAAACTTTACTGCATTTTACGATAAAATAAAACAGAAAAAACTACAACTGACTAACACACCTTAGATAAAAGATACAACAATATACGAATACATGGACTCTTATGAGCCAACTCACATCGAATCAGTCGAAACAAACGAAATGTTTTTGTCTCAACTTCTAGCCTTACGAGCAGGGTAAAATTTTGGAAAAGACTTATAAAAAAATAAACGAATTGAAAATTTCTGGAGTAGATTTAGATTTAGTAATTCAGAGTCAGAATTGGTTGCAAAATTTATTAACACAGTGGTCATTCCCTTTCATGTGGTTTGGCTAAAGAAATTTTGAATTTTTCAGTGTGGAAAATAATTAGTACCTACCTAAATCTTAAAAAACGGAGTAACGAAGTAGATCTATTTTATTTCGTAAAATTGAAGTAAATTTACTCCGATTGGAGTAAGATTCGACCGCTGCTCTTGAGTGGCAGTCGATAGAAGGCAAACGAAAAAGTTTTGCACCAGGACACACATAGAACGAAACAATCATTTAGTGTTCCAAATCAGAGTCGTTGTCGATCATTGTACTTCACATTTCCTTATGGCGCAATACACATCTCAGACACAACATGACGATGACACACCAACAACAACAACAACAACAACAACAACAACAACAACAACAACAACAACAACAACAACAACAACAACAACAACAACAACAACAACAACAACAACAACAACAACAACAACAACAACAACAACAACAACAACAACAACAACAACAACAACAACAACAACAACAACAACAACAACAACAACAACAACAACAACAACAACAACAACAACAACAACAACAACAACAACAACAACAACAACAACAACAACAACAACAACAACAACAACAACAACAACAACAACAACAACAACAACAACAACAACAACAACAACAACAACAACAACAACAACAACAACAACAACAACAACAACAACAACAACAACAACAACAACAACAACAACAACAACAACAACAACAACAACAACAACAACAACAACAACAACAACAACAACAACAACAACAACAACAACAACAACAACAACAACAACAACAACAACAACAACAACAACAACAACAACAACAACAACAACAACAACAACAACAACAACAACAACAACAACAACAACAACAACAACAACAACAACAACAACAACAACAACAACAACAACAACAACAACAACAACAACAACAACAACAACAACAACAACAACAACAACAACAACAACAACAACAACAACAACAACAACAACAACAACAACAACAACAACAACAACAACAACAACAACAACAACAACAACAACAACAACAACAACAACAACAACAACAACAACAACAACAACAACAACAACAACAACAACAACAACAACAACAACAACAACAACAACAACAACAACAACAACAACAACAACAACAACAACAACAACAACAACAACAACAACAACAACAACAACAACAACAACAACAACAACAACAACAACAACAACAACAACAACAACAACAACAACAACAACAACAACAACAACAACAACAACAACAACAACAACAACAACAACAACAACAACAACAACAACAACAACAACAACAACAACAACAACAACAACAACAACAACAACAACAACAACAACAACAACAACAACAACAACAACAACAACAACAACAACAACAACAACAACAACAACAACAACAACAACAACAACAACAACAACAACAACAACAACAACAACAACAACAACAACAACAACAACAACAACAACAACAACAACAACAACAACAACAACAACAACAACAACAACAACAACAACAACAACAACAACAACAACAACAACAACAACAACAACAACAACAACAACAACAACAACAACAACAACAACAACAACAACAACAACAACAACAACAACAACAACAACAACAACAACAACAACAACAACAACAACAACAACAACAACAACAACAACAACAACAACAACAACAACAACAACAACAACAACAACAACAACAACAACAACAACAACAACAACAACAACAACAACAACAACAACAACAACAACAACAACAACAACAACAACAACAACAACAACAACAACAACAACAACAACAACAACAACAACAACAACAACAACAACAACAACAACAACAACAACAACAACAACAACAACAACAACAACAACAACAACAACAACAACAACAACAACAACAACAACAACAACAACAACAACAACAACAACAACAACAACAACAACAACAACAACAACAACAACAACAACAACAACAACAACAACAACAACAACAACAACAACAACAACAACAACAACAACAACAACAACAACAACAACAACAACAACAACAACAACAACAACAACAACAACAACAACAACAACAACAACAACAACAACAACAACAACAACAACAACAACAACAACAACAACAACAACAACAACAACAACAACAACAACAACAACAACAACAACAACAACAACAACAACAACAACAACAACAACAACAACAACAACAACAACAACAACAACAACAACAACAACAACAACAACAACAACAACAACAACAACAACAACAACAACAACAACAACAACAACAACAACAACAACAACAACAACAACAACAACAACAACAACAACAACAACAACAACAACAACAACAACAACAACAACAACAACAACAACAACAACAACAACAACAACAACAACAACAACAACAACAACAACAACAACAACAACAACAACAACAACAACAACAACAACAACAACAACAACAACAACAACAACAACAACAACAACAACAACAACAACAACAACAACAACAACAACAACAACAACAACAACAACAACAACAACAACAACAACAACAACAACAACAACAACAACAACAACAACAACAACAACAACAACAACAACAACAACAACAACAACAACAACAACAACAACAACAACAACAACAACAACAACAACAACAACAACAACAACAACAACAACAACAACAACAACAACAACAACAACAACAACAACAACAACAACAACAACAACAACAACAACAACAACAACAACAACAACAACAACAACAACAACAACAACAACAACAACAACAACAACAACAACAACAACAACAACAACAACAACAACAACAACAACAACAACAACAACAACAACAACAACAACAACAACAACAACAACAACAACAACAACAACAACAACAACAACAACAACAACAAAATTTATTAACACAGTGGTCATTCCCTTTCATGTGGTTTGGCTAAAGAAATTTTGAATTTTTCAGTGTGGAAAATAATTAGTACCTACCTAAATCTTAAAAAACGGAGTAACGAAGTAGATCTATTTTATTTCGTAAAATTGAAGTAAATTTACTCCGATTGGAGTAAGATTCGACCGCTGCTCTTGAGTGGCAGTCGATAGAAGGCAAACGAAAAAGTTTTGCACCAGGACACACATAGAACGAAACAATCATTTAGTGTTCCAAATCAGAGTCGTTGTCGATCATTGTACTTCACATTTCCTTATGGCGCAATACACATCTCAGACACAACATGACGATGACACACCAACAACAACAACAACAACAACAACAACAACAACAACAACAACAACAACAACAACAACAACAACAACAACAACAACAACAACAACAACAACAACAACAACAACAACAACAACAACAACAACAACAACAACAACAACAACAACAACAACAACAACAACAACAACAACAACAACAACAACAACAACAACAACAACAACAACAACAACAACAACAACAACAACAACAACAACAACAACAACAACAACAACAACAACAACAACAACAACAACAACAACAACAACAACAACAACA
This sequence comes from Philhelius festivus, assembly GCA_963931855.1. Lineage (NCBI taxonomy): Eukaryota > Metazoa > Arthropoda > Insecta > Diptera > Syrphidae > Philhelius > Philhelius festivus. Next base: position 56,881,091 of record OZ007555.1, on the reverse strand, counting down.
ACAACAACAACAACAACAACGACAACAACAACAACAACAACAACAACAACAACAACAACAACAACAACAACAACAACAACAACAACAACAACAACAACAACAACAACAACAACAACAACAACAACAACAACAACAACAACAACAACAACAACAACAACAACAACAACAACAACAACAACAACAACAACAACAACAACAACAACAACAACAACAACAACAACAACAACAACAACAACAACAACAACAACAACAACAACAACAACAACAACAACAACAACAACAACAACAACAACAACAACAACAACAACAACAACAACAACAACAACAACAACAACAACGACAACAACAACAACAACAACAACAACAACAACAACAACAACAACAACAACAACAACAACAACAACAACAACAACAACAACAACAACAACAACAACAACAACAACAACAACAACAACAACAACAACAACAACAACAACAACAACAACAACAACAACAACAACAACAACAACAACAACAACAACAACAACAACAACAACAACAACAACAACAACAACAACAACAACAACAACAACAACAACAACAACAACAACAACAACAACAACAACAACAACAACAACAACAACAACAACAACAACAACAACAACAACAACAACAACAACAACAACAACAACAACAACAACAACAACAACAACAACAACAACAACAACAACAACAACAACAACAACAACAACAACAACAACAACAACAACAACAACAACAACAACAACAACAACAAAAACAAGAGATAGACGTTGTATCATTGCCGACAGCAAATCTGTGGCGCGTATGTTGTATTATGTACCTACGTACTACGCACACACACGGAACTTTCAGCTCAAAAGGAAAAAATATATTTCCGAAAAGGACAGTATATTTTTTCACAATTAAAATTTGTTACAAAAGTAAGCTTACACCTAGCTTAGAAAAAATATAAAAACATAACATACAAAAACCATTTACATTAACGAATTTAGAAAAATTGCAGCAAAATGCCGCCCGGATATTTTGAAATTTGCCGCCCCCAAGCAAAGTGCTGCCCGGGGCCTGTGCCCCCTTTGCCCCCGCCTCGCTGCGCCACTGCAATTAGACAAAACTTTTGTGATTAATATAAGACATAAAATAGTATACTATCTATAAGATAAGATAAGATTTTTTTATTAGAAGCATTATTAGCATATTGGCCATTAGAAAATCAATTAGTGACACTTTGATTCACAAAAAAAAAACACAAATGCAGACAAATGGATGCACATACCACAGAACTATATTTAATGAGCGCGTTCCGATAACACGCTAAAGCTATCGGGATGGATTCTTACGTAGATGACAACTGATGCAAAAACAACTTAAGGCATCTGAAAGTTTTTCCAGATAGCATAATTATCCAAAAGGCACTGGAACGTGAGGCATAATAAAATACAACCGCAATTCAAATGTGATGCGGTTTCTGAGAAATGTTATGTCCGTCGTTAATATCAAAAGACTCACTAGTGGCACAATAAATATGGCATGCAGCGCCCACTATCTATTAAAAAATAACAACTCAGTCACAGCTATTGAAACTTCCATTATTTACCACTGTAATTATTTGATAATAATCAAATTTAATGATTTGTTTCATAAGAATAATACACCCCAACATAGTTAAATATTCAAATATGTTTCACTTTCAAAAAATTAGCGTGCGCTGCCATGTATCGTCTTCGGCAACACTAACTGATGATTTGTGCCAATCTGCGAAGTAAGCCAAACTTTCCGGATTAAATATGTCGTATGATAGACCTGAGTAGATAAATGTTACAAACGTTATTTGTGGAGCATAACAATTGAGTAATCGGATGCCAAAATCAGATAAAATTCCACACATCAGTGCAAGGAAGCATAACAAACTATGTATTTCAGCAAAGGCGATGATTAGAGAATAAGACTTAAATTAACTTCTGCATATAGGCTAAAGTGAAAATATATGTAAATATTTTTTTTTGCGTTTCGGTAATAGAATATAGTAGTAAAAAGGTACCCATTAATGGGATAGTGAAATATTTTTTAAATATTATAATGTCTTGAGGTGCCCCCACACGATGAAATGTTAGAAAAAATATGTAATTTCATAACATATAACGCCATAAATATACCCCTTTATGTAAGTGACAAAGTTGTGCAGTATTAATATAAAAGTTGTAAGGTAGAACCTAAAAACAGAAATTATTTCTTAATATTTTGAAAAATTTATTCAAAATTTTAAATGCTTAGATGTAAGTTCAAAATTCACGTTTTGTATTATATGAAGGCATGAAATGGCACGATAAAATTCTGGCCCTGATGAAACCATCACGTCTTTCTTCATTACATACAGCTTCGAAGTTTAAGTTACGAGCTTAATACAACGCTCGACGGCAAGGATGACCAGGAAACAAAGGTATATTTTCCATCGTTATAATAATTCCTTTTTGTACTACGTCTCTTAAATTTTCACCAGATAAACTTGATGTTAAAGGTGGCTCAGTAATTTTAATACCTTGCCAAGTAATGATGTCAATGTAACTTGTTGCATTGAAATTAAAATGCGGAATCTTGAACATTCGAACTTGTCTGGTTTTCTTTGATCTGGGGCCGAATTACCGCTTCAGTGACGAGTGAGTGAGTCCCATCAGTGATCGAATGAAAATGTCAAATTGGAGACATTTATTGCTCGATAACGTAAGCGGTAATGCGAAACTCACATAATTCAGTCACGTATTACTCGATAACTGATGCGGTAATTTCCCCCCTGGCTTTTAGAATACGTCGATCCGTCAATCCATCAAAGTAAATACCAAGCATGGATTCATTGGTACTTGTGTTTTGTAAAACTGACGTTTTTCGTTCTTTTACGTCGAACCTTTGAACGACCTAAGGCATTAGTTTTATTAATTTCTGTTATAATGCTAATGTCTTTGAGAACAGCAGAAGCAATTATAGCGGCAGATCTATCTGAAACTCCAGTACGATCGCACGCAAGAACTAAATAAAATGCACGACTGGATCGCACGAACTTGCTCTTATGTAAAAGTACTTTGGAATTTAAGATACATTTTATAAATATAAAACATGGATTTAATGAGATAAAAATGTTCAAATGCATAAAATTGCCGTCTGGTTTCCGGAAAAGTATGAATTTATGCAAATAAACTTTAAAAAATCGTTTTATTATTAAATAAAATTTTTATATAAGAAATTTCTCTAAAATTTTTCAAGAAAAAAATGTGGGATGCGAATTTTAAGTATTAAATAATATTGATTTTAGGAAATAATTTCAAAAAATAATCGTTCATAGGTTTTGAAGATATTGATTTAAATTTTTTTTTTTTTTTTAAAAACCCAACAAATATTTTTTCGAATATTTGTATATACAATATTATTTAAAACTTAAGGGGACTCATGCTGAAAATTTAGGGTTAAAATTTAGAGCCGTTAATGAGAAAGTCGGAAATTAAAAAAACGGGTCTATGGCAGGTACCCCTAATAACATTTTGCCCTAAAATTTTTTTTGACCAAAATGTAGCCCAAGTAACATTTTTCATCTCATAAGATGCTCCAAGAGTTCAACTATATTAGTTAAGAGTAGCTAAAAGTAATCTTAAAGAATACTACGAGATTCTTTTAAAACTGTTAAAAGCCTTAAATGGCCTAGTTATGAGAGGCTCTTCCTACTCATAGTAGCAACAGAAATTTCTTTATGGGATGACAGATGCACGTTTATATTAAAATGGTACTTCTAAGGCTCTAATAGAGATCGTCAAAATCCTATTATGAGAAACCGTCTCTTCCAATAAGAGGTGATAAAAAGAGAACAGAATATTTGTTAACTTAATAAAGAATGAAACAAAATACTTTTTAAGTTTGTGTGTATACATGATTTGCTATGCCAACAAACTGTTAGGCTTGATATAGTATTTATTTTGTAAGTCTATCAAATATTATATTATAATGGCGATGCATGATATTTATTATTTTGCACATATGGGAACCGAAATGTAAATGCGGTTAAAATTGTATCTACTATTTCTAACATTTTACGTCGAAAAAACACAAAGCCCCTTCAAAATAATGCATATTTAAATTATTTTATTTATAACTTTTATCGGAAATAGGGTTACCTACCATATATTTCTTTCGTAAGCAAATAAAATCAAAATTAACTTTGAAATTTGTTTTGTTTTTATTTAGGTCATGGGTCATTTGCTTGTGAGAGTAACAGGAAAGGTCAGGTTAGGTTAGGTTGTTGGGCTGACAATTGATGTTGCTATTGTCACACTTAGATCAATGTAGATCCATTGTGTTACCCGTGAGTGTTATCACTCTTTCCTGATAAAACCTATGTATTCTATTAATCAGTCAAGCCATTTTGAGGCATTGACGAAGTTCAATATGTGTATTCCTGAAATATTAGAAATATCTCCTAGATTATCAAAGAAGTAGCTACCAAGCCATTTCCTTCTCTGGTGGCATAGTGACGGGCAATGACAGAGAAAGTGTGAGGTGTCTTCATGTACCTCCTCATCACCACATCCTCTGCATAGGTCATCTGTACTTAGTTTCATTTTAAATTTATGGTATTTCAATAAACTATGTCCGGTGATTATGCTCGTAAGAGAGCGAAGGGACTTCTTACTAAGTTGTATAATTTTGTTAGTTCTCTGCTTGTTAAAGCAGGGCCATATTTTCCTAGTAGTATCACAGGTGTCAAGTAGATTCCACTTTTCATTGGATTTCCTTAGGATTATGTCTGAAATTTTCTGTTTAATGTTACAGAGTGGGATGTTTACCATCTCTGCTTGACTAGCGTCGAGCGCTGATCCCTGTCTTGCCAACTCATCGGCATTTTCATTACCTGGTATGCCGCTGTGTCCCGGTACCCAGCAGAGTCTAATATTGTGCTGCGTGCCAAGAACCTCTCTTCGCGACAGCAAGAGACAAGCTTCGATTTTATCACAGTGGCAGAAATCGCTTTTATTGCCGCTTGGCTGTCAATGTAAAAGGTGATATCAGCCCGTGGTATCGCCATCATTGATACCTGTCTAGCAGCTGTTGTCACTGCCAGGACCTCCGCTTGGAAGACACTGCTTTGATCCGGGAGCCTAAGTGAGTTGTTTAGCTCAAGAGGTTCTGAGAAAAAGCCTGCACCAACACCTGTGTCCATTTTGGAGCCATCAGTATAGATTGCTATTTCTGATTCACTGGTGTAGGGTTGGTTGTTCAGCCATTCTTCTCTGCTTGGAAAGGCAGTTTGGAATGGTTTATAAAAGTCAAGCTCGGATGTTGTATAATCTGTAATGATACTATCACCCAAGTATTTCTGAAGAATTTGAGCATGTCATATTGCGCTGTTTTTCCAGGTATTAGTCTGGCTTAGCCTTAAGGCACTATATGCTGCGGATTCTTGTACGAAAAGGTCTAGGGGTTTCAGGTTGAGTATCGCCTCCAACCCTGCAGTTGGTGTGGATCTCATGGCACCCGTAATCCCAATGCACGCGAGTCTCTGTACTTTTGCCAGAGTTTTGAGGTTCGTGCTTTTTTCCGTTGCATTCCACCATACCAAATTACCATAGGTTAGTACTGATCTGATTATCGCCAAATACATCCACCTGATAATTTTTGGACTAGGTCCCCAGGATTTCCCAAAGATTCTGTTACAGGAGTAGAATGCAATCATTCCTTTTTTCGCTCTTTCCTTAGTGTTAAGACTCCAGTTTAATTTCCTATCTAGAATCACACCAAGATACTTTGCATGATCTGAAATCTTCAGCGGGGTGCCTTCAATTGAAGGTATTCTGAAGTTTGGTATTTTCCTTTTATTTGTGAAGAGGACTAATTCTGTTTTTGACGGGTTAACCATCAGGCCGCACTTTCTAGTCCATCTATTAACCTTAGAAAGGGCGTATTCAATCTGTTCACTGATAGTGGGTAAGAATTTACCTGTAGCTAATACCGCAAGATCGTCAGCGTAGGCTACTATCTTTACACCACAGTGTTTTAAATTAATGAGAATTGTGTTCATAACCAGCACCCAAAGGAGTGGTGAGAGAACTCCGCCCTGTGGGGTGCCCCTGGATGTGGACACTCTCATCTGTATCCCTGCAAGTTCCGAGTTAATTTGCCTGTTCTTTAGCATGCACATAACCCAACGTATTATCGAATTATCGATTTTATTGTCTACTAGAGCTGCCTCTACCGCTTTATTGTTCACGTTGTTGAAGGCTCCTTCAATATCGAGAAACGCAGCAAGGGTATATTCTTTGTCGCTCAATGTCTTCTCAATCGTGCTAACGACGCTGTGAAGTGCCGTTTCTACACTCTTCCCCTTTGTGTAGGCGTGCTGAGCTGGGGATAAATCAACCAGTTTCAGAGTGCCACGAATATGTAGGTCTATCAGTCTTTCAAACGTTTTAAGAATAAACGATGTCAGACTAATTGGCCTGAAATCTTTTGCTTCTGTATGACTGGGCTTGCCAGCTTTTGGAATGAAAACCACTTTGACTTCGCGCCATGATAAAGGAACATATCCCCATTTTAGACTGTTAAGGAATATGTTTTTCAGGAGCGGTATTATTTGGATTTCGCTTTTCTGTAGCATCATTGGGAAGATGCCATCAAGGCCAGGGGATTTATACGGAGAAAAGGAATGGATTGCCCATCTTATCTTTTCTTCCGTTATAATATCCGATGGTATAATGTGTTCCGTGTAGGGTTCTGTTTCCAGGTTGCTGTCATTTGACCCGCAACCCGGGAAGTGAGTATTTATCAAGTGCTCAAGAGTCTCATTGCAGGATTCTGTCCAGCACCCAGTGGGCGTTTTTAGAGATCCTAAAGGGATTGAATCTTTGGAAAGAATTTTCCTTAGTCTAGCAGATTCGTTTGTCCCTTCGATTTCACTGCAAAAAGTTCTCCATGAGCTTCGTTTCGCTCGTTGCGTTTCTGCTTTAAATTTTCGTTGACTGGTTTTATATACTTCCCAGTCATTCTCATTTCTAGTGTTTTTGGCAGCATTGAAAAGTCTTCTTGTTACTTTTCTCAAGTTACCGAGTTCTACCGTCCACCAGGGTGGTTTCTTTTTTCCTTTCCCTATATGTTTCAGTGGACAACTTTTCTCGAAGGCGCTACTAAGAATCACCCTGAGTTCTTCTGATGTTTGATCAATATGCTTGGGTTCTTGAATCGCAGTGTTATTGAAATTTTTGAGTTTTTTCTCTAATTCCCTATTAAAGAGATCCCAGTTGGTGTTTTTGAAATTCCTATAAGGTTTCGGAGTTTCCACTGAATTATTTATCAAGAAGCCTATAAGCCTGTGGTCTGAGAATGATTCTTCTTTGAGAACATTCCATTGGTCGATTGAAACTGTATCTGAATTATTAGTAACAGTTATATCAATCACTTCTTCCCTGTTTTTTATAACAAAAGTGGGCTCATTGCCCCTATTTGCTACCAGTAAATTATGTTCTATAATAAATTCAAAAAGAGACTCACCTCTATTGTTGGTGTCGGTACTTGCCCATTGAGCATGATGTGAGTTAGCATCACATCCTAGAACCACGTCCCATCCTTCGATTGCTGCTCGCTCTACTAGCTGGACTGTTAGGTCTGCAGGTGGTCCCTCCGTCCCGTCATATGGCATATAGCAAGATGCCAGGATGAGTGGTGGGAGCCCGATCCGCTCTAGCTTCACGACAGTCTGGTCTAGATTACTATATGTAGATAGAAGAAAAAGATTAAACTGTTTCCTAGCTACAATGCAAGTTCTAAAATTACTGTTTGATACCACTTGTGCAGTTTTGAACAGTGTAAGTGCTTTTGAGTGCAGGCCCTTAATTTTGCCACCTGCGATCCAGGGTTCTTGAATAAGGGCGATGTCTATTTGCCTACTCTCCATGAGGTAGACAAGGTTGGCGCTGGCTGCTTTACTATGTTGGAGATTAATTTGTACTAATTTCATGTTCATAGTTTATTAAAAACCTCCCGCCCCTTACTTACTTACTTGTTCTTGTTGGCTATTAGTCGCAGTTTGCACCGGTTTATCCCGATCCGAACTTTGAAGCCAATTTTCCTCAAAAGTGGTATAGACTTGTGACTGAGCTGCACAACCACTTCTGTGCCGTCTTTCGTCTGCTCTCCCATCTCAAGCACTTTCCAGTTCTCACTGAGCTGCTCAGTATTTAGGGATTGCAGGTACCTCTCAATGCGGTCCCTAGGGATGGTTGGTCCTCGCATCATCATCTTCGCTTTGGGTCTGTTAAGGTCTTTTATTTCCTTAAGCCCCATAAGGCGAAGGTTTGCATTTGGCCAGGGAGCAATCGTTCTTTTGACGAAGTCCTGCAGCCACACGAGAGTATAATCGTCTTCGCATGTCAGCATCTTGAATCCGTGGACGGTTCTGAGATTACCGAAGAGAGGCGGTTGCCCGTTCTTAACGATAACGTCGTTCACCTCGTCCAGGATTCTGACTTCCATCAACAGGAAAGGTCAAATTTAATATAAAATATTCCAAATTACACACTGAGAGTCTTATGCTGCATTTACAAGAGTAATAAAATCTCATATTCTCTGTAATTTTCTACTATTACTCTTGTCACAAAAAATTACTACTCGTGTAATGCAACATAAAGAATACATTTTTTTTGTTAATTTTGAATGAAAAGATAGTATTAGCAATAAAATCCCAAGATGTTAATGTATTTAGTTTAAATTGAAAAAAAGTTACACAATATGTTTATACTTTCTATGTAATCACAACAATGCTAAATTTAAACTTGAAGATGCCACCTAATAAATTTTAAGTCAGTGCTACAGCCAAGTTATTTTATCGAGATCATAATTTCTTAAGTTATGGTAACCCTCAAATGTACAGGCAACTACTTTGCTTGTGTATAGGAATATGGCTGCTGCTGACGCGACACTAAGGCTAGGACCGCACTTGCGATTTTTTGTCGAAGCGATTAAAAAGTCGTAGTCGCTACAAATTATTGTCATGCACGCACTTGCGATTTTTTTGCGCGCGATTATTTAATCGCAAAAAATGAAACACACTACTTCTTATGTGAGTGCACGCATTTACTACAAATAAATAGCGACAGAAAAATCGCTTGAAAAAATGGAACTTGTTTCATTTTTATAATCGCTACGATTTTTAAGTCGCATGTGCGTGCATTCGCATTTAACGCCATGTGTCTTATTCCTTGCGGCTAAATAATCGTGGATTAAAAATCGCAAGTGCGTGCATGAAAATTTCTCTTTGCGACTACGATTTTTAAGTCGTAGTAATTTAAATCGCAAGTGTGGGCATATCCATTTGAGTACATGTGTTTCATTTAAGTTTACGACAATCGCATCGCAAGAAAAATGAAACAAATTGCGACTTTTAAATCGTCATGATTTGTTGGTAGCAAGTGCGTTCATTCTCATTTAAATTCATGTGTTCTATTTTTGCGACTAAAAAATCGTGCGATTGAAATCGCAAGTGCGTTCCTAGCCTAACTCTTCTAGTAACATCTTTATTCTTTCTATAGGATCTTAGACGCTTCTTTATGATTTATGTGTACTTACGTGCGAGTGAGAGGAGAATGTTGACATCAGAAAACTGAAGTTTGTGAATAGTTGTGCTTGTTGCATTAAGGATCTTATTAGGATCTTACTGCAAAGCTTATATTCTTTGAACTCCAAATTGTTTCTTGATATAGGAGGATTTAAACTCAAATTCTTTTAGAATTTTCAAAGTGGTATGCAAAAAACTTTACTCTTAAATATGACTTGTTATGGGATTATTTGGACATATTTAGAGCTCAGTTTTCAGAAAGGGATTCTTATAAGACTATAAGTTTTTATAATCTAACTACAAGAAGAGAAAATAGTTTTGCTATAAGATTTAAGTTCTTTTAAGCTGGAAAAGTGTTTAACTCTTAAAATAAAAGTGTTTTGACATCCAGTTGAGTTTCATAACAAGATATTAATACTTTAGTATAGCAATGGGATATAAAAGAGTTGTATGAGAGTTTTTTTTTTCAGATTTCAAGAGCTAAGCTCTGGAGAGTATGTTAGTTGGGAGCCTATATTCATAATATCACACCAAATTTTTTTTATCAAAATCGTTAGAGCCGTTTTCGAGATAAATAAGATTTTGCATTACGGGTGTATGGGGGGTACCGTTAGTTTTAGAGCTAAAAAAAAATTTCAATTTCTCCTCTAGGGAATCACCGGAGACTACCGAGTTTGAAGAAAATACCTCCGGTAGTTTAGGCTGTAGTTCGAGGTACAGACATACAGACAGACAGACGGAATTGTCGGACCCACTTTTTTCGTCTTCGCTGTCATCGTAATGTCGACTTTGATCAAAATCTTGAGTTCGATTTTTTTTTCCAAATGCAGAACTTGCCCTATAGTACCTATATCGCAAGTAAAAAGTGGAGCAAATGCAAGATTTCCGGAGTAGATTTGAAACAAAAAGGAAATCCTTACATTTCAGGAAAATTAAAACATACATATAAACAAAAAACAATAGTATTAGCAAAAAAGAAAAATAAATCACAGGTTTCATTGGAAAACTTAGTATTATGTATTTTCAAAAATTGTTTTGTAAAAATAAAAAAATTACAAATTCAGAAAGAACTTTTACCAAAGGTTTAATGGTTTTTTCCAACAATGTCTTATTTGTAAATAAATTAGACAGTTTGTCTGTGTGAAAAAAGTGGAGTAAATTTCGAAAAATCAGAGGGTTCGAGTAGATTTTTTTTCCTTTAAAAGTGGATTTGCTTCGAACGAAGCAAGGTTCGAACCCTGGTCGTGGGTATTAATGCAAGCCCCACAACAGCCATTTTTTTACATTGTTGTAGTTCAGACCTTGAACGATCTAAGGCATTAGTTTTATCAATTTCTGTTATAATGCTAATGTCTTTGAGAATAGCAGAAGCAATTATAGCGGCAGATCTATTTGAAACTCCAGTACGATCGCAGGCAAGAGCTAAATATGGGAGATCTTTGCGTATTTGCTTGAGTGGCCGCTGAACACGAACACTATCTTGTAGCAGTTGAATTTCTGTATCAAGTCCTTGACTGGAAGGAGGCACTATTTCAGAAAAATTCTCACTAGATGTTGCTACTGCTGCTAGACACTGATTCGTTCAGCTGAAAAGAGTATCTTTAGCGTCTTGAATTTGTCTCCAACGAGATAAAACTTTTTATTCTCTTTCCATTTTTTTTTTCGTTAGTTCTTGTTATAGCAACATCAACAGTTGCAACTACATACTCGTATCATTTTTCTTGTGGTTCTTTGGTCAATTAAGAAATTTCGCTCTACTGCACTATTTTTCACACTTGGCAATCAGCGATTATTTTACATTTGCAGCTATTGATGTCAAAACGTTTTTAAGATTCTTTTTTGAAAGAATTTATTTTTTCGTCATAGTTCTTATTGTTTTGAGATTTTTACTTGCGATATAGGTACTATAGGGCAAGTTCTGCATTTGGAAAAAAAATCGAACTCGAGATTTTGATCAAAGTTGACATTACGATGATAGCGAAGACGAAAAAAGTGGGTCCGACAATTCCGTCTGTCTGTCTGTATGTCTGTACCTCGAACTACAGCCTAAACTACTGGAGGTATTTTCTTAAAACTCGGTAGTTAAGGGTCTTCGGTGAATCCCTAGAGGAGAAATTGAAATTTTTTTTTTAGCTCCAAAACTAAGGGTACCCCCCATACACCCGTAATGCAAAATCTTATTTATCTCGAAAACGGCTCTAACGATTTTAATAAAAAAAATTAGGTGTGATATTATGGATATGGACTATATTTTGATGAAAAAAAAATTTGGGGGGAAATGTTATTAGGGGTACCTGTCATAGAACGGTTTTTTTGATTTTCGAATTTCTCACCAACGGCTCTAACGATTTTAACCAAAATTTTTATGCAGGAGCTACTTTGCATTTGAAAAAATATAAACTAAATTTTTTTTCGAAAAAATAGTTTTTGGATTTTTAAAAAAATAATACATATTTTTTTTTGAAAATTCAATATCTTGAAAACCGATACACTATTAAATTTTTAAATTACGTTTTAAAATGTATTTTATTAAATACTAACAATTTGCATATCAATTTTTTTTATAAAAATTTTAAGGAAAATTTAGTACACAAAAAACATGTTTCAGTGTGTCTGTATGTCTGTACCTCTCACTACAGCCTAAACCACTGGACCTATTTCTTTCAATCTCGGTAGTTAAGGGTCTTCGGTGATTCCCTAGAGGAGAAATTGAAATTTTTTTTTAGCTCCAAAACTAAGGGTACCCCCCATACACCCGTAATGCAAAATCTTATTTATCTCGAAAACGGCTCTAACGATTTTGATAAAAAAAATTAAGTGTGATATTATGGACATGGACTACATTTTGGTCAAAACAAATTTTGGGGCAAACTGTTATTAGGGGTACCTGCCATAGACCCGTTTTTTTGATTTTCGACTTTCTCATTAACGGCTCTAAGGATTTTAACCCAAAATTTTTAGCAGGAGTCCCCTTAAGTTTAAAATAATATTGTATATAAAAATATTCGAAAAAATATTTATTGGGCTTAAAAAAAAAAAAAAATTTAAATCAATATCTTCAAAACCTATGAACGATTATTTTTTGAAATTATTTCCTAAAACCAATATTATTAAATACTTAAAATTCGCATCCCACATTTTTTTCTTGAAAAATTTCAGAGAAATTTCTTATATAAAAATTTTATTTAACAATAAAACGATTTTTTAAAGTTTATTTGCATGAATTCATACTTTTCCGGAAACCAGACGGCAATTTTATGCATTTGAACATTATTATCTCATTAAATCCATGTTTTATACATTTTTAAAATGTATCTTAAATTCAAAAGTACTTTTACATAAGAGCAAGTTCGTGCGATCCAGTCGTGCATTTTATTTTTCATGATACGCTCTAATAAGTTGTAACACTCTTTTAATACTTACAGTTGGAAGTGCTGATTTATACCATGTTTTCAATACACGATTCAAAAGTCTTTTTGATATTTCTTGAACAGTAGGCTCTTTGGATGTTTTTTCTGTCTTAAGCTCATGTTTTGCCAACAGGTATTACATCAAAGGGCACGGTAGTGCCCAGCCAAGTTCTGGCACTACACCCTTTTTACAGGAACAAACTCAGGAGACTTTTGACCCCTCCCTATCTTCAGTACCAGAGAATTCAGAAACTTGAAATTCCGAATATTTGCTAAGCTAGTCAAGCACAGGCGCCTCACCAAATTTCAGTTTTCTATTATAAGTGGTTCCTGAGATATAAGGCCTCAAAAATCACAAAAACCGTAACTGACTGACTGACAGATCATCAAAATTATGGAGCACTTCCCGACATCGTAGAATCTTGTAATTTTGCACAACGGTAGGTCTTGTCATGCAAGTAGAGGAAAAAATCGAAAATTTGAGGATTTCCATTCAGGGGGTGTGGTATCCGCCCACTTTCTCCGAATTGGTGTTGGTTGAATGGAGCACTTCCGACTGCTGTAAAACGATGAAATTTGGTACAACGGTAGGGCTCAAAATACATATAAAGGACCAAAAATAAAAATTGAGGTTTTCCATTTAGGGTGCGTGGTATCCGCCCACTTTCTCCGAATTGGTGTTGGTTGAATGGAGCACTTCCGACTGCTGTAAAACGATGAAATTTGGTAAAGTGGTAGGACTTAAATTGCATACAAAGAAAAAAATATAAAATTTGAAGTTTTCCATTCAGGGGCGTGGTATCCGCCCACTTCCTCAGAACTGATGTAAATTATACATGGCACACTTCCGATTGCAGTAGAACAATGAAATTTGGTAGAACGGTAGGGCTCAAATTGCATATAAAAGACGAAGAATAAAAATGCCCAAATTCGAAAGGTTTTAAAAACTTGACAAGTGAACCCATCAAATTTTAGTCAGTAATCATTAAATAATAAAATTTCTCTATTACATTGTAGCTGTTTCAATATTATTCTACTTTAAATATTCGGTATTAAACCTTCATGAAGTCAGAACTTGGCGTACTTTTATCTTTTATCTTTTTGGTCTGATGTAGTTCTCCAGGTTCTTTTCTTCGTTTTTATTCAAAACATTTTCAATTTTCTTCAAAATAATGAAATTTCAATCTAATTAATTTATGAAAATGTATCTTCCATCACATCAATTTGAGTGTGTTCCGTCCCTGCGACTTAGTTATTTAATTGAATTTATAGTTCATTAAGAAAACCATAGTTGGAACTTATAAAATTTTTTTCGCCGTCTGTCTCTGTCATATCAGTGGAAAAAAGTGAAGTTAGCCGAGCTCGGATTTTTACTCCATCTGCTCGCTCATTTTATTCTGAGCTCATAGAGGACACTCCGAGCTAGCTCTGATTGAAAAAAGAAACACAACCTGAGTGCTCTAATTTGTCTGAGCTAAAAAAGAAAAACAGATCTTTTTTCGCATTTCTGAACTTAAGCACGGGAATGAAAAACATGACAACTGGAATTGTGTTTAGTGCTGTCAAGTTGGCACTTCTATTGAAGTGGGAATTTATAGTGTTAATATGCGCACGTAATTTTGTAAAAGTGAAGATTTAAATTTTTAAGTCTTGAATATTTCAAAAATATTCACTAAAAATATGCATTTATTTTAAGAATATGTCCAATAAACCGAAAAATGCAAATATATGCATCTATAGTAAAATATGCAAAAATATGCTCTAACGATTCAATGGCATTTTTAAGTAAATTCACTAATTCGAAAAACTAGCTTATTTGTTTTCTTCTATGTTTATCCAAAAAAAAATATGTTTTTACATAAAAATCATTTTTTGGCAATCGCCGAAGTAGTTGAAATGGAGACTACTGAATTTTGAAACCGAATCATAGGATTTAGATATAACCTAGAAAATTTATTGATTCGCTTATATCCATCGGTATAATATTTTTAAAGGCCTCTTGTAAGTCCGTGTTGCTGTCTATAAGGATTTTGCCTTCTATGAATTAAGTCTCTTACGATAAACTCATCTTCCGGTGGTTGCCTCACCTGCAATATTATTTCCTGTTACTTTTAGTCACATCTGTAGAATGACTGTACTTTGGAAGCGCTCAAGCAAGGGGTTATGAATACCTTCATAATGTTATACACAACACAGCGCGAGTAGGAGATGCTTATGCACCTTGGTTTTAAATGCTTGTATAGTATTCCACATTTGAGTAGTACGGCTAAAGGAAGAATGTCTGTGTTTTACAGTACGCCCGTATTAGTCTCAAGGATAAACTGATGAGAATTCTCAGCAAGACGAGTACGAGTATTATGGCGAAATCGTTTCCAGTTAGAAATGCTGCTAGGAATGTTTAAAGAAAAACAAAGTAAGACATGTGTCGTAATGACACAGTGTTCAAAAGAAACAACAGTTTCCGTAATAGAACTTTCTGCATTTAGTCTAAAGGCTCTTTTTTGGATTCTATCTAAGAAGTGCAGATGGCTTCTAGAAGCACCTGCCCAGACATGGAGATACTCAAGCTTTGGCCGAATGTATGCCTTATAAATTGTAGCCAGATCAGAAGGAAAAAACAGCTTACATCTTCTGAGGAAACCTTTCACCGCATTTTTGCAACATCTAAAATGTGATCATGCCACAAAAGATGGTCAATAATTATGTACACATACCGAGAAAGGAAAGCTTTTCTGTTCCTTCGATGAAAGTGCCATCCATCCCATGGCAGGGGTGCAATATTTAGCTTGATACACAGAAGACAACTTTTTGGTTTCCAACACCCCATTCTACAATGCGGTCAAAATCAGAATTTAACGAATTTATCATACGCTGCCGTTGCAAAACACTTCCGAAGGTCTGGAAACGAATATCAAAAGCTGAGGGTACTGCCATCAGCAAAACAATGTAGTGGAATAGAAAATACAGACAGGAGATCATTGATGGAGATAAGGAAGAGAGTTGGTAACAAAACGAAGCCTTGGGGCATACCAGCATTTATTCTGTGAATATCAAACTGAAAACCGTCCAAAACAACACGAATTGATCAGCCTAAAAGGTAATTTCTAATCCAATGAATAAGAGATTCATCGATTCCAAATGTACGCATTTTCGATAAAAGAGCTTCATGCCGAATTCTATCAACTGCTTTAGAAATATCAAATACAATAATCTTGGTTTCACCAAAATGGTGCAAAGATTTGTTCCACTTTTCGGTGAGATATGCCATCAGGTCACCAGTGGATCTGTTGTTAAGAAATTCGTACTGCCCGTCATTAAGAAGATTTTGTTCTTCAAGATATTTCTTAGGTTGATTTATTAATCAGCGTTTACATGACCTTGGAAAGGAGGGACGTAAGAGCGATGGGTCTGTAATTGGTGGGTGAGAAGTATTAGCCTTTTTTAGGGACTGGCTGGACAAATGCTGTTTTTCATCTACTCGGAAAGAGCCCAGAGGAATAGGAAAGATAGAAAAGCTTACGTAGTAGTTTTGCCAGCGTAGAAGAATACTTCTCCAAAACAATTGGGGATATACATACCATCTGGACCAGCGTATTTGTGTATTTCAAGATCTTTTAAGTCTCTTGCAACTGTACGAGTGGGAAAGACGATTCGTCCCATAAAACCATCTACGCTATCAAGAATAAGAGGGGTCATAACACTATGCGGCAGGGTCGAATTTGAAAAAAACAAGGCTGCAAGTCAGAGGAATGTTATTATAAACGAGCGCTGTAACCGACGAACAGCTAGAATTTCTAATACCGAGTTGGCTCATTCACAAGCTGAGTTAAATTATTTAACACAGCAAAGATCTCAAGATACCTTCCTTTGGGTGTTGTCTGGGCAGAATGTCGAAGCCAAGAAGAATTATGTACATTAAAATCCTCAGTAATAACGATTTCAGTGCGAGGAAAATGGGTAAGAATTCTAAGTACGGGTTGGGTACGAAATCCCGCATCACAAAATCCCGAAATCCCGAATCACGAAATCCCGCCGTTTCAATACTAAATTGACAGAGCACAGTATGGATTTTCATTTCCATAGTAATGATGACTCGAATCAATCAGAAGCAACGAGAACGAAGTTCCCTACTATTATACTGGAATATTCAATACGAAGAAGACCGCTCTGATTACGTTAATTTTTAACGAGCTCTGATTGGCTTAAAGCTGAAGACAAGTAAAGTATGAGGTCTTGAAAGTATCTTGAGTCAAAAAAATAAAAAAAATAAGAAAATTACAAAAAAAATATCCAAAAAAGTTTTTAAAAAAATCATGTAATACGTCACTCCCTACTTCACGAATATGCAATTTTAACTCGCTAAAATGCCTAGTTTAGCCAGAAATCACGTTTGAAAATGTCAGCTTTAGGTGTCTACGGAGCTCCGTTTAGCCGCAAATCGCATTTAAAGATAAACATTTGTTTTTCGTTACATGCGATACGTGGATTGAAAGATGGCACTCCCTAGATCACGAATATGCAATTTTTAACTCGCTTAGATGCCCGCTCCGAGGAACTTAAGGATTTTGAGCCCCTTTTTCGGGGACACACCCGCTCACGCGACTCCGTCGCTCCGCTTAGGGTATGTTAAGTCGCCTGGCAGGCGCCAATGTATACAGTTTTTTTGATTAAAAGTACAATGGGTGGCCCGCTCCGAGGGACTTAAGGATTTTAAGTCCCTTTTTCGGGGACGCACCCGCTCACGCGACTCCGTCGCGTCGCTCCGCTTAGGGTATGTTAAGTCGCTTTGGCAGGCGCCAATGTAAACAATGTATGAAAAATCAAAATTTCTTCAAAAAAAAAGAATTGTTAAAAAAAATTGTTGAAAAAAAAAATTCTTAAAAAAAAATTTGTTGAAAAAAAAAAATTTGTTTGTTTGTTAAAAAAAAATTTTGACAAAATGTCCAAAAATATTTTTGGCAAAAGTCCAAAAATATTTTGGTCAAATGTCCAAAGATAATTGGCCAAACCATTGAAATTTGAAAATCATCTTATCTCATTTAAAGATGGAGGAGGTCTTACCTCCTCGGAGTTCTACCAAGAACTGAATTTTTCCCGAACCAACAGTTCCTTAACCACTTTTCATTTGTTTAAAAATAAATCAAAATAAAATATTTTATTAATAGTACTAAAATAGTATTGAAAATCCCGCCAAATTTTTCCAAAAATATCTGTCGGCGGGATTTTTATTTTTATTTTCGGCGGGATTTCGTGATTCGGGATTTTGTGCGGCGGGATTTCGTTACTCTCCCATAACCCCTAAGTACAGAATTCGACAGCGCATCAACTTCGTTACAGTTTGAATTGTTGTCGAGATTAGGGCGTCTGTAAACTAAGGAATAATGAATTAGGTGCTTACGGACAGAACACTTGATCCACAAAAAATTGAAGTTCGTTTTAACAGAAGCTGGTAAGCGACATCATTCCTAATGTGTCTATACGGCGGGAGCAAGTTGTAACGCTGTAAGTTAAATTCTGATGGATCAGTATTTTCACCTACTTGGGTTTTGCTTAATGTCAAAATAGTTGGCTTTACAGTGTTGGCGTACGCAGACAAAAAATTGCTTCTTAAGCCACGAATATTTCTAAAATCCACACGAAATGTACCCATCACGATGAAGCACAAACACTAAAAACACAATTTTGACGATAATGAATTTCTTAGCTTCTAGCAATAAGTATAAAACTATACTTCATTTAACTACTTCATTTGAAAGCACATTACGTAGGTGCTATACATGGCTCCAAAAGTGCTCTGAACCTTCTTGCGGGTATAAATTGGGATCTAGATTTATTACGAAATCTGCAATCGTCTTCAACACTTGTTCAAATACGCAAGAAAAAAGTTGTGTTGTCAGAAAGTGTAAGTCTTCCTGCCATAAAATATCTTATTAACATTCATTTACAAATTATTATGTTTTCAGAAGGTGCTTATCACGACTTGAGTTCATCATTCGCTTTATTTACTTAATACAACGGGTACGCATATTTTCCCATACTCATCGGCTATAGCACCTCAATGAACAATATTCATGGATGGCGCTTACAAGCAGGCTGTAGCTTATACCTCTTTGGAATAGATAACATGAGAAAACGAAGCCAATAGATACGAGTATCTATTTATATGATATAAGATACCGCTTTTGTGCAAGGACCCTCAAAGTCAAGTATAAGCCGAAAAATGACCATGACAATTTTTTAACGAACACCTTTTGAGAAATATTCACACCAAATATATAACCATGTGTTTTCACTTTTTCATAGTTTACCCTGATTGAAATCCTATATGAACTTGAATCGTGACTGTGCACCATCTCACTTTATCGACATTTCAATGTCCAATTACTTCTGCGTGCTGCAATTGCACTCTAATTTATTCATATGTACTGTATTTTGATGAGCAAAAAATAAAATTGCACAAATGTGTCCACTCTACACGAAACGAAAACCAAAATGGATTGCAACTATTTTTCAAAAATCGTATTCCGATAACCAAAAAAAAAAAAAGACAAAATACATTTGCACACAAGATACACGCATGGGAAATGGGATTGTAGAAGATTTAAAATAAGTTGAATGAATGGAACGATTGTTTAATCGTGGGTATCGGTGGGTACAAATCTTCGATTGACGAAGATGCCATAAAGTTAAAGTTAAGTTAAAGTTAAAGTTAAAATACCCGACTGGGTCGCACGAACTTGGTCTTAATTTTGAAATGCTCAAAATTTAAAAAAATGATGTTCGAGAAAAGTGTTCGCAAGCATTAAATTCATTTATAAATGCCTAAACCGGTGCCGTGAAATAACCGCAAACGAAAGTAAAAAAATTGGTCATATTTTGCAAAATATTTATTGCCAAATTTTCGATTTGTCTTTATTTCGCTTTAGAAAGAGAAATACGGTCATTCGGCTTTATTTGTCTCTGAGCTCAGAAAGTTTATGTTCAATCGAAAAAAATGTGGGCCGCTTCGCGAGTTCCAAAGATTTCAACTCCCTATTCAGCGACGAGACCCATTTCTGGAAAAATAAGTTCGTCAACAGGCGAAATTGTCGAATTCATGACAATCACAACTTACACCAGATTCCCAAATTGCAATGCATCCGTCCTAAGTCGGGATTTTGGGCTCGCGGCATAATCCATCCATACTTCTTTGAGAACGACGTTGTCCAGGTCATCACCTTTAACGGCAAATGCTTTCGGTAAGTGATAATCAATTTCTTTTCGCCCGAATAAGTTGATATGGACACATACGATGTGGTTTCAACAAGACGGCACTATGAGCCACATAGACCGTGGCATAATGGTCATTGAGCACGAGCGACGTGAATTGACAACAGATAACGTGCAATTTGACCCCGTTGTAGGATTTTCTCAAGTCACCGGTCTATCCTAATAAACCACAATCTACCAATATCCTAAAAGCCAATATAATCAATGCCATTTGGAAAATTCATAATAATAATATGCGCCAGAGTTATGAAAAATTGCACGCAACCCAGCAAAGCCGTGCCGAACATTTAAATGATGTTGTACTCCATACATAATGACATGTATCCACAAGTATATGGATCTTTTAAATAATCAATAATAAATAAAATGCACGACTGGGTCGCACGAACTTGCTCCTATGTAATCGACGAATGTATGTAAAACGAATGTTATTAGAGAAAACTGTTCATAAGGATAAAATTAATTTTTAAATTCTTTTAGTAGTAAAAGACAAAAGCAGAATGCTATCCAACTATGAATTTACGCAAGAACAAAAATTATAAGTCGTTGTAGTGGTTTGTTAAAAAAAAAGCTTTTATATACAAACTTTTTAAAAGCTTTTTAAGAAAAAATTTAGGTACGCCAATTTAAAGTTTTTATTATTGTTCGAATAAAAATTAAATTTACGAAAAGAAATATTGACCCGTTTCGGAGATATCGAATTTTCAAAAAAAGAAAAAATAGATTTTTTTTTTTAAATTCAAAAAATATTTATTTTTAAGTTTTGAAATGCAATGTATTTTAGATTTTTTAGAAGCTTCTCTATACAAATTTTCATTAAGATCCGTTATGTGGATAAGCGAAATTCAAAATTCGAAAAAATGGTTCTATGGTAGGTACAAGCTGTAATATCTTAATTTCAAATTTTTTTTTATTAAATTAAAGATCATAAAAATTAATTGAAAGAAAAAAATTTTATCAAAATTCTAGGTGCCGTTTTCGAGAAAAATACGATTTTTGAAAACCATTTTTTTTAATTTTTTAGCATTTGTATGGAAGGTACTTTTATTTTTAAGTAAAATAAAAAATTTTTCCTCACACTTTGTAGATTATATTGAGAAACTTTTATTTATCAATTTTAGAAAAAATCTAGCATGGGGTTTTCGAAATATTGAGTTTTGAAAAAAAAAATTTGAAGTTTTTTTTAAAAATCCAAAAAATTTTGTTTTGAAAATTTTAGTACACAATTCTATTAATGTTTTTGGGGAGCTTAAGCAAAAAAAAAATGATCAAAATCGGTTGAACCATTTTTGAGAAAATCAAAAACAAAAAAAATGGTTCCTTGGGGGGTACCCTCAATAACCATTTTTCGGAAAATTTTTTTCAACCAATACCTAGCTTTAATTAAATGAAATTTTTCTGTATTTTTATTTTTGAAATCTGTCGAACAGTTTTTGAGAAAAAAAAATGTTTATAAAATTTCGAAAAAAAATCGTATGGCAGTATCGTATGGTACCGTTATTTTTGGTCTTAAACAAAAAAAAAAAACGTGTGGGGGGAAAAAATTAAAAATGATATCTACCAAGTTTAAAGAAAATCGGCCGAGCCGTTTAGGCTGTAGTCGCAGCGACAGACAGACAGACAGACAGACAGAATTGCCAGACCCACTTTTTTAGTGTTCGCTATCATCGTAATGTCAACTTTGATCAAAATCTCGAGTTCGATTTTTTTTACGAATGCATAACTTGCCTTATAGTACCTATAAGTCGCAAGTAAAAAAATGTGAGTGCCAGGACTCACGGTTAAGATGTTTGTGTAAACATCAACGTTCGATTGCCGAATTTTTGTTATCGAACGTACCCAATAAACATACATACATAACAATGCAATCTCAATTTCACCATTGTTTTTTAAATATTGAAAGCATTTTTGTTAAGAAATAAGAGGTTTAATATAATAACAATTAATTTAAATGAAAATCATAAATGAATGTCAACTTTATTTTCTCTATTGGGTTGTGACTTTTGATATATTAAAAACAAGCTACTATTTATCCCACAATTTGTTCCTTTCACTTATATTTAAAACCATAAAAAGTCTTAAAATAGACTATAGCTCTATATAGATGTACATAACGTTTTACCCCAAAACTCTTATGTATTTTTTGGACCACGTCCTGTAACTAACTATCGAATCGAAAAAAATTTGGCCGACTAAAGCGCCAGTTATATATACATATGTACATAGATGCGTAGCTATCATTTAAACTTATCATTGACTTTTTAATCGTTAATTTCAAGACAAATTGGACTAACACCTCTGACTTATTTTCAGGTATCTGTAGTAGAGTTTCAAAGTAAAGGAACGAACCTATTTATTTCAAAAGTTAAATATTGTTCAAAAAAGAACGCACCACTGGACGCTACGTAACGTACAGTTTGTTAGACTTTAACAGGGATGTTGTTTGATACAACATTAAATTTGTGCACCTACAGTTATGGACAAAGAAATAGCACACTTATGATGTTTTGTATGAATATTGGTTTTATTTTATACTTATGAACTGAAACATTTTCATTTTTATTTCAGGACCTCTTACAACAAATAAAGCTTCATCTTAATATTAATTTAAAATTATAAGCTATAAAGGAGATTTTTAAAAATTATTTTAATTTGTGGTGACGTTATTTCTTGTGGACAAAGAAATAGCACACATTCCCAGAATTGTAAAAAAATCAACCTTTTAGCGAAAAATTTTTAGAATTTTAAATCTTACAATATTACCAAGTTAGTATTTTGTTGGGTGACCACGATTTTTCAAAGTTTCCTGGCATCTTCTTGGTAAACTCTCAAATAATTTTTGGCATCTACTTTGTGGGATAGAATACCACGTTTCCTTGATACCGGCCCAAAGATCGTTCGAATTTTTGAATTTTTTCTGCCCAATCTTAACCTTAACATCAATTCGTAGATGTTCTATGGGTTAAGATCGAGATTTTGAGCTGGCCAGGTCAGTATATCAATTTGTTCGTCGAAAAGCCAATCTTTGGCTATGTTTGATGCATGTTTGGGATCATTGTCATGCATGAATATCCAATTTACTGGCATAGACTCAAAGGAAAATGGTTCCATGGTATTCTAAAGAATATTGAGATAAGAAAAATTATCCATTCTGCCATCAATCCTCACCAGTGGACCCACTTCATGCCATGAAAATGCTCCCCAGACTATCAAGTTGCCCCCTCCGTGTTTCACAGTCTTAAGAGTATACCTGTGGTTGTATACTTGGCACTTTGGGCGATGAACAAATGTTTTCCCATCTGGACCAATTCGATTAACTTTGGTTTCGTCACTCCAAAGCACTCTCTTCCAAAACTGCACGTTTTTGTTTTTATGAGTCTTAGCAAAAGTCAAACGAGCTTTGATGTTCTTCTTGGAAAGTAACGGTTTTTTCCTGCTCACACGTCCAAACAACCCAGCATCGTTGAGTCTTCTTCTTATCTATCTGCTTGAGACATCAACACCAAATTCTTCATTTACTTCCGCCATAAATGTCTCGAGATGACTTAAAAGGGTCACATTTGCACTTTCTAGCAATGGCTCTGTCAATTCGTAACGAAGTTTTGTGGGGTGGTGGCTTACGAATTTTATTTTCTGTTGTCATATCTCGATTTGCTCTCACTAAACCAATGGCATTATAAACCATTTTACGGGAACAATTTAGTGTTTTGGCTATTTGGGTAGGATTTTTACCTTGTGTATGGAGATCGAAAATAATTTTCCTCTTTTCGGGAGTACAATGCGCTTCTCGGCCCATTTTGTTAAAAACTTTTTTTATGAAACTATAAACAACACAAAATAAGCACTATCTCTCATAAATTTCGATCGCGAAATAAAAATTCAACGGTTAAAATAATATGTGCTATTTCTGTGTCCAGGAGTAAAAGAGAAAAGAATATAATCAAAAGGCAAATGCAAGAATCTATCAAAGGTAACGGGACTATTAGGACTTTTTTGCTTACATCAATTAATGTAGATCATTATGCCTTGAGAACAAACTTACCACAAACATTGGACATAACGGACATTTTAACCGCGAGATTTTTCTCATAAGTGTGCTATTTCTCTGTCCATAACTGTATATTCAAACAGAGATGTTATCTGATTCGAAATAAACTGCTTTTACACGAAAGAGATTTTTAATCTCTGTTTCTCTTTTGGCTTCGTTTCGATTGCATGGGTGGAAAAGGAGTTATCTTTTCGCATTCGTTACTCTACTCAGTCCAGCGAATTTCACTGATCGAACGCCAAATAGAAAAAGAAACATACTCGAGAAATAAAGGATACCAAAAAGAAAAAATAATGATAACTCCGCAATTTTCTCAACCTCAGCAACTGCGTTTACTTCCGCTACCACATACGTCTCTCCCCAATATACCTAAAAATTGCAAAGTGATACCTATTGCATTGTTTGAAAGTATGTAGTCATACTTCAACTACTTGCTCGGAGCATTAATGGAGGCGTTTACATTCTCAAATTTGTTTGAAAAACACGACATGAAAAATAGGAGCGTTCACATGCGTCAAACATGCCGTCAAACATCAGTTCTCACCTCTCTATAGAATTTCGAACATGGCGGACCAACTAAGAGCATATATGAAATTTTAGATGAAGAAATTAACTTCAATTTTATATTTGAAGTCTGTAGAAAACTTATATCCACTTGAATTGCCGCTATTGTTTATAAAACTCATTTTTATACTCGTATACATACATATTTACTTACGATGTGCACAGATCAAGAAGTTCATGGAAAATAAAATTTGCTTCAGACTTGACAAACATGCGTTCAGATTCTTAAATATGCTTATTGTCATGGAGCCAAAATATCAAAAAAAAAATTAAATCCATGCAGTATGTCTGACAAGCCGCTGGATGGAGTGTTCACATTATCAAAATTAAGCCAATCTTGTCAAATATATTTAATAATGTGACCGCCCCTAATGGTACACGATAATTATGATACTTCAGTTTGACTTTTGGATGCTGATTACACTATTCTTTTTTTTCGTTAGTTTCATCTTTCGTCTTTTGGACAGTTTGGGAAAGGGGTGTAGAAACGTAGGACTGAAACGAGTTGACTGATTTTCTTCGAATTTGGAAAACTTTTGAAAATATTCTTTGAAAAATAATGTTCCAAATTTTAAGAAAATCGGTTTACCCGCTTAGGTTCGAGCTTGATATGAAGTGAATGTAAGGATGCGAATTATTGGGTCTTGTGAATAAAAAAAAAGTTAAAGCTTTTTTTGGAGGAAGCTAAAGCCAACTAGTCATAGCTTTTACTAGCAGCTAAAGCTAGACAGTACTAGCTTAAGCTTTGTTTTATGTGAATAAAAAAATGATAACGCTAAATAGCTTATGCTGGAAAATTCTAGCTTAAGCTTCGTAATTTAAGGTGTTTGTTTTTTTATTCACATGTTTCGGCTAGTTAGCTTTAGCTAAAACTGGTACATGTATGACCGAAAGGAAGGTTTTTTTGCCTCAATTTGTTATCTGTTCTACAGGGCAACTATTGGTTTCGGCTAAAAAATGTTTTTAACATTTCGTATGTCAGTTTCTGGGTCTATACGTTCACAGTCCTATTTTTTGAGATATTCCCTTATGTTTAATTAACAACTCGCACAAGTTAATACTGAAAATAAGAACTAGTCAAAGCTTTCTATACAGGTCGAAAAAATCTTGAAATTTTTGTAGCTTTAACTATAATATTCTAGTTTAAGCTATTTTTATTCACACAAATTGAAGCTTAAGCTAGGAAAACAAGCTAAAACTAAATGAATTTAGCTTTGGCTATTTTAAAATAGCTATTACTAGAAAACATCTTTAACTAGCTAGCTTAAGCTTATTTTTATTCACTAAAAATCAAGCTTTTACTTAAAAATCCAAGTTTCAGCTTTAGCTTTTTTTTTATTCACAAGGCCCATTTTATGAAGTTATCATGTTTCTACTGAACACCACAGATATACAATTTGTATTATAAAAAAAAAGTCTTCCACAAATATTTATGTAAAACGATTTTGTTATTTGGAATATATTCTTTAACAACACTGTTATTCCGAACGAAGTACATTTACTACTTCGTTTAAATCACAGAAAACAGAAGCTTCTTTTTTCTCGAATCCGTAGCCTCGACTTCGATTGTCATCTTCAGCTTTCATGAAGAAGTACTTGGTGCATGAATGTCTTGGGAATAAAGTCGTACGCATTTTGTAGACGATGTGATCTGCAAAAGTGAAAGGAATTTCTCATGAACTCATGGTTTATTATTGGCACTTAACGGCTATACTTTTAGAGTATAGCCGGGGATACGCGGAGTCAATGGATGTCGGTCGTATCATCTTAAGTGGAAGTGACTAACTAAGAAAGTGGGAACGCATTTTCTCAGAGACTTGGATTGGAACTTACGTAAGACTATTTTTATGCACACCCCGCAGATACTTTATTTGGCCAATTTGAATGATTTAATGTTATTATGAAGTTAATTAATTTGATGGGCTTATAGGTGCTTGGTGGCAATGGATATAAAATACTTCTACTGTTTAAAAGAGGAAAGTAGATATATGTTTTCTTTAATAGTCATTGTTTTTTTTTGGTGTAAAAAAAAAATATCGTCGTCGTTCAATAAATATTTCCTTTTTTGTTTATTTATATTTACATAATATATTTATATTTTAAGATTTTTACAATGAAGAATTTTAAAATGTTCAAACTGAAGAAGACTTACGAGTAATATAAGGAACATAAATAGATATTAAAATCATAGATCTTTTAAAGGAAATGAATTGTTGTTGTGTTTTTAAATGTGCCGTATTCATACGCAATTTCTAGAAAAAAAAAACTTGGAGAATTTCCATAGAACGAAAATGTATAATCTTTTGCTGAAATACATTGAAAAATTTTACTTTGAGTATAGTATCCCTTTTTTGGGTACTGGCTTCATCTTGGGAGGAAATACCAAATCTTTAATGGGTATCTCTAATCATGAAAAATTGTAAATCATGTATACCAACCTTATTATTAGACTAGTTTTTGTGATGCTAAGTCATAACACTTTTTGGTACATTTTTTACAACCTTCCGCATAAGTAAATTAATCAAAATCTATTGTAACATATCCGAATAATACTTGAACAAAGAAATGGTACAGGGTGGTTAAATTTTAAGGGCCGATGTTGAATGTGAACCACACCTAAACGTCAAGTTTTTTTCTGCATTTCATTTGACATTTCTCAATTTCAGAGCAACGCGTTAAAGTTATTCAGGCTTATTATGAAAATCAAGCGTCGTCAATGGTCAGAATGGTGACAAGAAATGGCAACAATGGATGATCAATTTTCGAAGAAAATCATCTTCAGTGGATTCGTCTAAAATTTGAAAAGTTCACTTGTCAAGTTTTTAAAACCTTTCGAATTGGGCATAAAAAAAACTTGCCAAGTAAGCCCATCAAATTTTAGTCAGTAATCATTAAATAATAAAATTTCATTACATTGTAGCTGTTTCAATATTATTCTACTTTAAATATTCGGTATTTAACCTTCACGTCTGACTTGTTAGACAAAGGTTTTTGTATAGAAGAACTTGGCTCTTTTTTAACATTTATGTTTTTGGTCTGATCTTACTCCTTTTTGCTAAGATTTTAATATTTTGCCATATCAAAATCACGAAAGATACGGAAAGATAGAAGGATGTACTCAACTTAAGCTAAGTGTACACGATAGGTAGATCTTACAATATTGTCAGATCTGTCAGTGAAAACCATGCTTACAATGTCTTACAATCGTGTAGTCTTACAATTAATTGTCAGAAAATTTGTCTGGCAATTAATTGTTAGATCATTGTCTGACAATTAATTGTAAGAAACCTGACAATCGTGTGTACGCTAGCTGACAATCGTGTAATCTTCCAATTAATTGTCAGAAAATGTATCTGACAATTAATTGTAAGACGGTAAATTGTAAGGTATTTGATAATCGTGTACACACACAATTTATTGTCAGGCCTGCCAATTTTTATCGTTGTCTGACGTTTCTGACAATGAAGAAATTGTAAGATGTTCGTTTTTTAGCATCATACAATTTTTTCATTGTCAGAAAATTTGCAGCCAAGGTTTAATTGTCAGTTTCCATAACCAACAAAAACTGACAATTAATTGTGTGTGTACACGGTTGGTAGAAAATCTACCAATCTCTTACAATTAATTTGTAGGTATTAAGCTGACTATCTGAAAATGAATTGTCAGCCAACTTCTGACAATTAATTGTAAGAGATTGGTAGATTTTGTACCAATCGTGTACACACACAACTTATTTGTCAGCTCATTGGTAGATAATTGTCAGAGATTGTAAGATCTTACAATATTGTAAGATCTACCAATCGTGTACACTTAGCTTTAGTTAAAAGCTTCCTATTTCTTTTGGTGTATTTTCTTTTTGTTATTGTTTGTTTTGATTTGTGCTTCAATTGTTTCTTCTTGTCCTGGAAAGATACCTTACCCTAACATACCTACCTTAATTATAAATACTAGTACTTACATCCGCTCAAAGTCATAAAAAAGCAATAATTGTTGAGGACGCGATGATGTTTTTGTTGCAATTTTAAATCATTTTTTAAATGAAGGTAGCACACCAATTAATAGCCTAATTAGTGGTTTGATTATAGTTCACATTACAGTTAAGAGTTTTTTTTTATGTTAACTCATAATTTTTTCAGGTATGCAAATGTTTTCTTTTTTCATTCATGTAGTTCTAAGAAAAGTCATGAATTTTCAAGCTGCATGTATAGTTTCAAAATGGCAAAATGATAATAAAAAGACACTTCGAATGAAAAATCTTAGATTTTCAATTTTTCGCTTCGAATGTACATTAAGCTATACCTCTCTACCAAATTTAATCATTCTATAGCAATCGGAAGTGCTTCATATAAAATAAACATTTTCTCAGAAAGTGGGCGGATACCACGCCACCTGAATGGAAAACCTCAATTTTTATTTTTGGTCCTTTATATGCGATTTGAGCTCTACCAAATTTCATTGTTGTACTGCAATCGGAAGTGTGCCATGTATAATTTAATGAATGAAAAACGTCAAATTTTATATTTTGTTCCTTGTATGTAATTTTAGCACTACCACTTTACCAAATTTCATCGTTTTACAGCAGTTGGAAGTGCTCCATTCAACCAACACCAATTCGGAGAAAGTGAGCGGATACCACGCCTCCTGAATGGAAAACTTCAATTTTTATTTTTGGTCCTTTCTATGCAATTTAAGCCCTACCGTTTTACCAAATTTCATCGTTTTACAGCAGTCGGAAGTGCTCCATTCAACCAACACCAATTCGGAGAAAGTGGGCGGATACCACGCCCCCTGAGTGGAAAACCTCGAATTTTTTCCTCTGCTGCATGACAAGACCTACCGTTGTGCAAAATTACAAGGTTCTACGATGGCGGGAAGTGCTCCATAGTTTTGATGATCTGTCAGTCAGTCAGTCAGTGAGTCAGTCAGTTACGGTTTTTGTGATTTTTGAGGCCTTATATCTCAGGAACCGCTTAAGCTAGAAAGTTGAAATTTGGTGAGGCGCCTGTGCCTGACTAGCTTAGCAAATATTCGGAATTTTAAGTTTCTGACTTCATTGGTACGGAAGATAGGGAGGGGTCAAAAATCGCCTGAGTTTGTTCCTGTAAAAATGGTGTAGTGCCAGAACTTGGCTGAGCACTACCGTGTCCTTTGATATCACAAATTTGACATCATTTCTTACTTAATATTTATATATAGTTTTAATGAATGTTTTTCATAGCTTTAAGCAAATTGATTTATTGACAAAGATTAATCTAAAACCATAAACGCTTTATGGACGATTGTTTCTAGGGCTATAGTATTGATTGCTAGAAATTCTAGTACCCGTTCTGAACACCAAATTTTGGACTTGTTCAGATTTATTTTTAAACCCCATAACGTGCAGTAGCTCAATAAAGAGTTAATCATATTTTGAAGTTCGCTTGGGGAATCAGAGATGATAACGAGCCATCGGCATATAGAAGCACTTTCACAATCATATCGGCCACACGGATACTTTCTGCTGAACATAAATATAAGTCGTTCAGGCAGAGGCTAATTAATATGATTAAGTAAACTTCCTTGCTTCACACCAACTTTTACTTCAAAAGGGTCTGAAAGAGAGATTCTATCCCAAATCTGACAAATTGTTTTTTTATAAAGCAAAATTGTTATTATTTTTGTTGATAAACAACATTTGTAAGGTTTTTAGATAAAATTCTTGCTTATTACATCTTCAAAATCGGAATACCAAATTTTTTTTTAATAAATTTTGTCAAAATTTACTTGAACGTTGAGGGTGGGGGGGTGGAGTAGAAAGGAGGTATCTATGAACATTGGTTTTGAATGTTTGCAAATTGAAATGGCAAGGGAAAACCGTGCCGTATAAGTTATTCCATAATCATAATCGTGTCGTACGACTAAAAAACGAATCTTTATATTTGACGGTACGGCCAAAATTAGGCTCGAGGGTGAACTGATGAGCTTTCCTAACGAAGCAGACACCACGGGTGAACTAATAAAGGGGAGGAATGCAACTGGCTACTTCGAGTGAGCATGAGCATTCTTTGTTAACGAAGTGATAAAACATGAAACATTCCGAAGATGTTCGAGAGATGGGAATGAATCCATGATAGATCTGTTTCTTTCAGTTTTAACGCTCTATTCTGAACTCTATCATTTGAGATGCACCTGCCCAAAGATGTATACTCGACTTTTGGACGTATAAACGCCTTATAAAATATAAATGCTAGCCAGATCAGAAGGGGTGAAAAATTTCTTACATCGATATTTGGCTGTCTCGGGAATGTGGTCGTTTCAACGAAGATCGTCGTTGACACATAAACCGAGTACTAAGAGCACTAAGGTTTCTTCGATGCAAGTGCCATTGGAGGACAATGGCATAAGGGGAACATTTTGGTTCAACGACAATAGACAGCATTGAGTTTTGGAAGCAATAAACTCCATACGATTTCTTATACCCCATTTAACAATGTTGTAAAGATTGAATTTGGGA
The DNA here is from genome assembly GCA_963931855.1 of Philhelius festivus. Classification (NCBI taxonomy): domain Eukaryota; kingdom Metazoa; phylum Arthropoda; class Insecta; order Diptera; family Syrphidae; genus Philhelius; species Philhelius festivus. Next base: position 56,849,700 of record OZ007555.1, on the reverse strand, counting down.
ACGAGTATGATGAGAGTAGAGTCGTCAGCAAAACAATGAAGTGGATTAGAAGTTTCAGACAAGAGATCATTTATAAAAATGAGGAAAAGAGTCGGAGCCAAAACGGAGTCCTAAGGAACACCAGCATTTATTTTTTGAAGATCTGACTTGAAACCGTCTTATTCAACATGTATTGAACGATTCAGAAGGTGTATTTTCTAATCCAAAGAATAAGGGTTTCGTTGATACCAAACGCACCCATTTTTGATAAGAGAGCCTGGTGCCAAACTCTATCAAATGCCTTAGAAATATCAAGCGCAATAATCTTACTTTCTCCAAAGCAATGTAAACATCTGTTCCACTCTTGGGTGAGATATGCCATCAGATCACCAGTAGAACGATTATTAAGAAGTTTCGATCTTCGAGATATTTCTTGAGCTGATGATTTATCAGCGATTCCATGATCTTGCAAAGAAGGGACGTAAGTGTAATTGGTAGATAGGAGAAGGGTGAAGAAGGGTCGCCTTCTTTAAGAACATGCTGGTCAAATGCTGTTTTCCATCTTCGTTGCTAACAGGCAACGTAGAGCTAGCAGCAAAATGAGCTTCAAGTACATTTGCCTTAGCTAAAGAGCTAGTAATGAGTTTGTCATTGTAGATGAGTGTTGGATGAAGTTGAATTTTTTACGTTCTTGACAAATGACCAGAAATTTTTACTGCCTTTGAGACATTGCAGGATTTTTTGCCTTAATTTCTGGTCAATTAAGAATTTGGTTCTTTTTATAATCGATTTTGTCATTTTTATATGGGATTTGGGGATAAAATTTTAGCCTTATAATTTTTATCCACAAATCCCAAAAAACTAAACTAATCTTATGTATATGTACTAATCTCTAGTTTCGTTGATTTTTTTGTTGTTAGTTTTGAATTATTGAAATGTTGTGTTAATAACGTTTAATTTATTTTTTTCTAGTTGTTTAATTAGGAAAACTGACTAAAAAATTGAAAGATAATCTTGTTTTGAAGTTTTTCTCAAAATGTTTATTAAGTTTTAATTGAAATGTTGTGTTAAAAAATAATCTTATAGATTACTTAGTAAATGAACATTTATGATAAAATATGTACATATATATGAAATTGTTTTTGTTTCATTTGAGACTTATGTCCCATTTTCAACTAAAAAATTCAGAACTTATGTTTTAGTAGGGTGGGACATAAGTCCCCAACTCGATTCGGGACTAATGACCCAGTAAAGTGGGACATAAGTCCCGCCTGCGCCGCTGTGTTTATCATTATAAGGGTCTCTCAATAAACCCTTGAGGGCGTGTAAAGTATAAAAAAAAATATGTTAACGGAAATTACTTTGTTATAATTATTCCGCCGTAACATTCGTCTAGTTTGGAAGGCTCATCAGTTTTGAGCCTTACGTGAGACCTTCTGTTAAACAAAGAGGTTTTCATTTAGCCGCACTACTTGAATGTGGAGTAATTTTCCTTCTCGATTACCTCTCATTGGCACGTTCAAGACAAATGTGCATCGCCATCTCCTATTAAATAACCTTATGCACTTAAAAATACACAACCATCTTGAGTAGAGAAGTGCTATCCCCGAACCTAAAGACGTAGTAAATGATACCAGTTCCATTCTCAAAACTAAACTTCAAAAGCCTTTGCTTTTGCCTTAGCTATTCAACTCGGACATTCTTTAGATAATCAAACCAATAAATTTTAACTGGATATTAAGTGCATTTTTCTTTTCTAAATAAAAACGGTTTACGAAAAAGTTCACTATACTTTATAAAACTGCAATTAAATATCAAATAAAAACAACAGACAAAGACTTAAATGATTCCATCCATCATCTTTTTCACACATGGTATCTGACTTAATCTCCTATTAAATTATGTACCCGCAACTAATAATACCGTATCACGAACATCATCTTTGCACGAGAAGAAATAATCCCAATTAGATACAAAGAAAACTACTCGTATTATTTCATAACTAAACCATTGGTAACAGGCTCACTATTGAGTAAAAGAAGCTGATTTAATACAAATGTAATATACAAAATCCCAAATAGAGCTTGAATCCACAACTTCAGACAGCTTTTTCCATTGTTATTTAGTTTAACAAAAGCATCCATAGTGATTATATAATCCGACATCGCTAGCATTAAGTCACACAATAGTGGTCCAAATTAACTTTAAAAAGGGAAATAATTTGTTTTACTATTATGGGCTTAAGACTTTAAAAACTTAAAGAACTTGTACTTGCATGGTACAACTCACAACTTATCAATTTCCTAATTTAACTACAGCTTTGTTAATAAACTGTTGCTAAATAAGGTTGAAATAGGGTAAGAGCGTGAACAAAAAAAGAAAAACTAAACAAACATATCTTTTTGACATTTGTAAATGTCAAAGGATTAATACGAAATTAAAAGCTTAAATACATAGGTATTCTATGATTTCAACTTCAATAAAATAATAAATTTTGTATTATGCTTAGTTCGATTAATAATAGCGAAATCGACTTTTAGCTTGATGCAAGCTATCATCTCTATTCCCTTCGAGTTGGTTCACATTAAGAGTCTGGAGGATACCAACTAGTCACCGTCATCATTTAGCACCAGTAATTTCACTTCAAGTGATTTAATGCGAAGTGTAAATGGTTACATGACGATCATAGAGTATTTGCATATTCTACGAGTTTGTGGGGACGAACAAACAAGCTGTGAAACGAAGTAATTACAACTATGCAAGAAAATTCCATACTTTAATGCCAAGCCTTATAAACAATTCTGTCAATGTGAACTGAAAATTCAAGATTTTGCGAAAAGCATACCTCCTTACTAAGAACACAAAAATGTATGTATATAATGTAAAAAAATATTCAGATCATTTGAAGAGATACTCATTCAGCACCTGAAAAGATTTTACTATCGAAACCTTTAGAAGTGATTCCTCTGAAAAAACTTGGATCGTCCATTTAGAACTGTTGAACAAAATCTGAAGGAAAACCGAGAAGTGAAAGCTTGAATAACAAGACTATGAGAGAACTTATTGAAGGCCGTATACTCGTACGTACATTGAAACATTCACCTTTATGGCCGCAGATTACTTGAAGTATCTGGATATTGATCAGTGACAGAAACAGTTTGCTGCTGAAATAAAAACTCTGAAAAAAAGGGTTTACAATATGGACAGTTGGATTTTGACAGCTCAGGGAGGCCTAGTTATTTTATGTGTTGTTAATTTTCCAGTTTTTTTATTTGTTAAACACTAAGGACCTTATTATGTGTACGGTTTATGATAATTAGAATTCTTGGCCCAAATGGGATAATATGAATGTGAAGGACATGAGATACAAATCACAATGCGATTTGAAGGTATGGTTATCTCACGCTGAGGTGATGTGAACTGGTCATCGAGATAGTGAAAATTAAAATACATAAAACTTTTTATTGTCTTTTCTACTTAGTACCCCTTGGCATAATGGTTAGTGCGTTGGAAGGTCTCGAGTTCGATTCTCAGCCGCTGCAAGAAAGTTATTTTCAGGGGTGTACTGCCTCTTGCGTGGAATTGACAAATTCTCCAAAAGTATCTCTTGTCATGGAAAGTGCTGCTCATTAGCCGTTCGGAATCGGCAGAAAATTGTAGGTCCCCTCCATTCCTGGTAACACGCACACAGGAATGGTTGAGAGTTGTAAGTCACTAGGTCCTGGTTCACTTCGAGCTGTTGCACCACCAAATTTTTTTTGTTTTACTTAAGTCGCAGGGATATACCAATAAACCGCAAAATACTGCTAAGTACTTCTCATCTTTGCCGTTTCGAAGCTGCAGATAATTGTAGGTCAATTCGGTAACCTTTCCACAGTACACAGACAGGAATGGTTGAGAGATGTAGTTGTAGTTTAAGAAAAAAAAATTCCCAAAGTACAAATTATTTACAAAACTCAAACACTGTTAATGCTAAAGGAAATTCCATTTTTCTGCATAAGAAAGAACAAAAAACAGAACAAAGTTTCTGTTTTGATGTTTTTTTTTACTTACATATGCCGCGATTTTTGTTCAAATTCGAATGAATTTAAAAAAACCTTATCGTCATCCAGTGGCGTAGCGTGCCATCTCGGCACCCGGGGCGGGAGACCCATTTTGCCGTCCCATTCAATACTTAAGTAAAATTAAATTTCGAGACATCATTTCACAGGCAATGAGGTATCTTTTATTGAAGGTAAAATAGGATCAGCGGTTTCACAAACGGATTCTACGGGCCTTGTTCAATCGACAATATAGCCAAGTTTGATAGTCTAGTGGAGCTCATAGTGGATCTGAGATAATTTTTGATTAACTTCGATTCAACTTCGAAAAACTTCTCTCACTACTAGTGACACTAATTGCCAAAGTCAAATATGTACGAATCAAGATGACTATATTTGGAACCGAAATCCCCAGATCCAGTTTTTGAATGAACTGGAAGAGCTCCAGTGGTCCTTTGCCTCTTATATCTTCTTCTGACTCAGAACTGGCGACAAACTGCTGGAGACGTTTCCGCTCCATCTGAAACTCGTCCTTATCGATGTCTTCTAATACATGGGAAAGATCACACTCGTACTTGCTGTTCAAAAGTTTCGCTGGCGTCAAAAATCTGAACTTGTCCGCTATTTCTTGAACTTGCTGGAATCGAGTCATCATTTCTTGAATGATCTTCTCAAATGATGCGAACACCTCTCGTCGGAGGTCATGCTCGTGAGACAAAGCTGCATCTGCGGATTCTTCGCCATGCATTCTTCTCGTTTTGAGTTCGATTCCGAGTTTTTCGGATTTGCGGCTTGGACGAAACGGTCTCTGCTCTCCACTAGTAGAGCTTTAAAAGCGCAGAGTTTCTGAACACACTTATCCACACTCAGTCCTGGTTGCTGCAGGTAAATCTGTGCGTCATCTACTTCAGGTAGCACTGCAGCCCAAAAGCCAAGAAAGGTGAGGAAGTTGAATGACTACAATCCTGCATGGGTGTCAGAAGAAGACTGGCTCCTGATTTTGTGTCGGAAGTTTGAGATGAATCCATCAATTCTTCCAGAACTTCTTCAAACTTATTTTTAAGCGTCTTGACAGTTTCATTTCTAGCGCTCCAGCGCGTTTGTAGAACCACTCTCTAGTTAGTTTTCGGGTACCGCCTTTCGTTGAAGTCCCTGAGCGAACAACATAGGCAAATTTGGAATCGATGTGCTGTACTGAGTTAGATCCGCGACGTACTAGAAGCGTCCTGACTTCGTCGGTCATAGTAGAAGGTCAGCATTCAGCAACCTACAACGTCGAGATTCACATCTTTGGCTTCGGCAGGAGCAGAATGCTCGATTTCAATTATAAATATCTTCTATGGCAACATCGAGGTTCACTTCTTCGGCATGATTGTGACTAGATGCTTTAGGTACTTCTGGTGAGTCGACTTCTTCTGACCCTGCTCTATGGTGGGACCAGAACGACTTCCAACTTCGACGGCAGGCACGTCTTCTTCTTCTGCCTGTAAAATAAGTTATGCATTCCTATGAGGACAATTCTAAGCCACGCACGATTCTAGATGGAGGAATCATATACTTATATTGGAATCACTACCGCTGCTGCTAGATGCCACCGAAGACGTTAACGTGGCTTTCAAACCAGAACTAGAAGTGAAATATTTCAGTAATGCACCTTGAGACTTCTTCGCATCTGTTTCTTTCTTAGCCTTTTCCTTGCGGTATTCCGTGCCGCTTTCCTTGCCTCTTTTCATTTTCAAAAACTAGTTCAAAGGTTAAGTGAGGTACTAAGTGTTTAGTTTTAGAAGATTCAACAGTATTTAAACTATAAACAACACAATCGAAATGACTTTCTGTGATGCGGGAGGGAGCAAAAATATTGAGCTGGCTGAGACTAGAATAACATTTCCGTCGAATCTTAGGGTGCATTCCGTTATTGTGGCGCGACTCCGCCCTCGCCAGCGGTCTCGCACATATATGTTTCGGAACGCTCCCTTTCAGTTTCGCGAGAGTTTTGGAACGTTCCGTTTTAGTTTCGTAAGTCGCGCGACAATAACGGAATGCACTCATACTGCCTTACTCACCGTTTATGAATTCACGGAAATAAGCCGAGAGCGTCAACGACGAATCACAGGCAGGGTGGCAAATTTCAAATGTACGTCATTGTTGTTTGTTGACTTGTCAAACGTTCTGTCATGAAACATAAATGATCTCTACTCTAAACGCTTCACCGGCGAAATTTTACCGCCCCCAGCCTTCTGCCGCCCGGGGCGGGCCGTACATTTGTTCACATTTATTTTGAGAAAATTGGTTCAATTTGAAAAACACATCGGGCGTTACCTGCGTTTTATAGTACCTACTTATAATAGTCCTTCAGAACGATGTTTTCAGTGTTCTACATTTCACTCGCGAAGTGTAATTTCGAAATTATTTTAAGTGAAATTGAAAACAGCTGTCTTCTGTCACTTTTTAGTAAGCAAATACAAGACTATTTTGTTTGTAAGGTTTTGCTATTAAAATTGTGTGTGTAAATTTGAATAAAAGTAATTCTATAAAATATTATAAGAAAAATATTGGGAGATCATTAAAATTCATTACGAATTGCTGCCGCTGCGTATGTGGTTCAAAGATTTGTATTATACTACCCAAGTACTGACTTGATAAACGCGCCTTTTCATCAGTGCCTCCTTATCAACAAAACTTCCATTCCTATATCGTTGCAGGTGGCCGCGGTCTCACATTTTGTTGCCGTAGGAAATTTTCAAAGATCAGTAGTTGGAAAACATTTTGATATCGGTCTTGGTGAAAGTACTGTTTGAAAGATTTTGATTTGGGGAATACAATTTGACCAAGTTGAATTCAACTTGAAATGACCAATGAAGATACAAGAAAATCTAAACTTTATTTCTTTTTTGAAAATTCTAATATTCCAGAATTTCGTAGCCAAATCATGTTCCAACGCTATTCGTTAATAGAAAAGAATATTTTTCATTTTTTTTTTTTTCATATTTTCATTTCACGAAACTAGATTTGGAACACGGAAATTCGCATCATTTTCATTTCCAGAAAACTTAAATCGATATCGGTAAAAGTGAATTGTAGAACACCAAATTAAATTTTGTATCGATTTCAATTCCATTTTGAATGAAAGTGAAATGTAGAACCTGGCTATAAACGATAATACGCATCCCCTAACAGTTCGCGTACACTAAAACCGAATCATCGGCCGATATCGGGTCGGAGCTATTCGGACGACTGTCTCGGACGTTCGTCTGCATACACTCCTTCCGATCTCGGATGGTGCCGGTCTGGGGTTTATTTTAATAATAAAAGGATTTTTAAACTTTGTTTGCATAAATTCATACTTTTCTGAAAATCAGACGGCAATTTCATGCATTTGAAGATTTTTACCTCATTAAATCCATGTTTTATATTTATAAAATGTATCTTAAAATCCAAAGTAATTTTAAATAAGAGCAAGTTCGTGCGATCCAGTCGTGCATTTTATTTTTGCATGAATTTCATCGCAAGAATCAACCGGACAACTGCCGAAAAATCCAAACATGTTGGGATGGGATATGCCGGTTGATCCCTTATTATCGGGCGTCATCGGACGATGTCGCTTTCAGTGGTGTACGCGCTCTCTTTCCTTTCTATACGTTTGGTTCGATCGGCCGATTTCGGCCGATGACGGATTAGGTGTACGCGAGCCGTAAGACGTTCGTACGGTGCGCATAGAATATGCGGTTGCTGATGCGCAACGTAGTGTTGATGATGACCGAAATGTTTAAATTCGTCATCGTGCTCAATAATTACATTCGATCCCATTAATGCGTAGAGGATGTGAAAATAGGGCCTCCAGATTATGCCATGAACGTCCCAACCGAGATGGTCTCATGCCCATTTCTTCAGTGTTTTAGCCAATTTCATAAATATTTAAAACACTTTTATGTGTTTTATTTCAAATTAAAGTTCTACACCTCCAAAACACACAATTTACCCTTTAAATATTTAAAAAAAAAAATAATAAAGGTGTCATTAAGAGCACAAATGCAAATTATGGTTTTCGAAAAAAAGGGTGCACGATTTCAAGCCGCCATCATTGATTTAACGAAGAGGTCATTTTTACTAAATAACTCAACCATTTTTTGCTTTTGACAAAACTTATTAGCAAAACTGGAAGCTAATAATGAACAACAATGTTCACAAAGATTTTTCATGCAGTTGTCCTTTAACTCTAAAGTATTTTAGTACCTACCAATTAAGTACAATTAAACTACCATTCTCAAATGATTTAAATTTTTTGATAATAGAATTATGCATGTAAATGGTTTTCATTTTCCTATCTTTAAATAAAATAATTAAATAAATATTATATAAAACTGTCCAAGTTCCACCATGCGCGTTCTGATGTAACATGCGGATATCCACATTGAATAATCTTTTAAGGCACTACAAATGTTGACCTAATTTCATTCAACTTAGAAAGTAAAAGTTGTATTAATCATTTAAGTTTCAAGACAGGAGTCACGAACGATAAATAATTTAAGTTAAATATGTACCTGTCTTTGTATATATGTATGTATGTAGCTAAATATAAAAATTAAAGCCCAGATAATTACGGTGACAAAATTTGCGATTTTTTTTATTATTTTGTTGTTTTTTTTTTTTGTTGTTGTTTTGTTTCTTTGTTTGTTCATGTACATAAAATCACTTAAAGTTATTAAAAAAAAAATAATAAAATTAAAATAAGAGAAATATTTACAAAATCTTAGACAATATCATACAAAAATAAGGCAGATATAGTCTGGGAAAAGAGGTATGAAAAAAATCGAATAATGCGATTTATAATAGAAATCACTGAAAATCAAATAATAATGGAAAAAGGTACCAGTGACACATATCTTACAATAAACATTATGAGAACTTAGCATCATTAATAATAATTATAAAATAAAATATAACAATTAAGTATTTATAAAATAAACAACTAGAGGGAATAAAATCGTTACTTGGCATCAGACGCGTGTATCCGTGTGTATAATCTTAGCGTGAGTTCTTCATTCGGTAATCCAGCAATATTTTATAGAGAAGCGTTTTCGTTCGTTTTTGTTGTTCTTAAGTTCTGGGAATGTCGTCTCTTTGCAACATTAAGTTTAGCCAAAATTCACCAGTGCCCGTTTGAGTTGGTGAATATAGGTGATTTTGGATATTTTTGGCAGCATTCAAGAGATTAAAAAGTGTGGAATAAACTTTACTGTGCATCCTTTTAGAAAGGAGCACCGTAACTTCCACTGGGTCTTGATGGAGCACCATATGACCCTGATGGTCCGCTTGGATATCCACCACCACTTCCAGCCTGTGTGCTGGTCTGAGCGAATTGTGCCACTTGAATAGCTTGTCGCACACCTTCCAAATCGATTCCAACAACACGGCCACCACCACCACCTGGAGCACCATATTGCGACGATGGTGGACCATATGATCCTGATGGTGGGCCATAAGATCCAGATGGAGCACCACCTCCAAAGCCACCACCTCCGAATCCACCTCCCCCACCGCCGCCAGATTTGCTTTCCTCGTTCAAAAGAATCTGCCGAACTTGTTCAAGGAGCTGAGGATCAACATTTTGTCCTTCCGACGTTTGGAATCCTCCACTGACGGCTTGGTATCCACCGCCACCTCCGCTACTAAATCCACCACCACCTCCACTGCTAAATCCACCACCGAATCCACCGCCACCTAGGGAGCCGCCACCACCACCGCGCGGGTAATTGTATCCAGACGGTGGTTCCGCAGCTGCCAGCACTGCCAGGGCAGATGCCAAGAACTGCAATAGAAATAAACCGTTATTCAAAAACTGTGGTGAATTTATTTACTTAACACAAAACAAAAAAAAAAAAAAAACAAACTTACTATAGAAAAGGAGTTCATTATTTGTGTTGGGGAAAAAGAAAAAAATAATTTAAAATTTGGTTGCTATCGGATAGGGAGCCAACGATTGAATGCATTTCAAAAAGCCCAGCTATGGTCTCTTTATAGTCCGCTTTACCCCATTCCTGCAAGTTAAAAGATATTAACAAATTCGAGAGGCGCACCAACAAAACATCAACAAAAAGAAGAAGCAAAAAAAAAACATGTGAGATGCCCACCACAAACAACCATCATCATCAGCAAAAGCAACAGGAACAACAACTGTCGAATAAGAAGAAGAAACCTAGAAGTGGCAAGAGAAGGTGGCTTGCACCAGTGTAGCATCATCTTTAAACCTCTTTGAATAAAACGGCCGAGAGAAGGAGGCAAGAAAACCAACCAGTCTATGTCGTTCACTATGCATAAAGCTACTCTGCTGTCTTCTATTGGAATTAAGCTGCAAAAATTCACATGAACAAACAATTGCACCGTTCGGCGTCGCGTCGTTCGCGTCTTCGTCGTTAGTCGCGTCCGCGAAACTCTTCATCATCATCGCATATCTTCTTCGTCATAGTCCATTGAGGCCCGTTTCTAAGTCCGTACTTAATCTCTGTGATTTTTGTATTTTTATTTTGCGTGAGCTCAGGTTTTTTTGGAATATGAATTAAAGTTATGTATATGCAAACTTTCGTCTTCTTTCCTTAGGCATAATGTTTAGGCCATAGTCTTAGTATAAACTGGAAGAAGTTGATGATTATGGTGACGATGGTTACATCAAACTCGTTTGGCAATTACATTAAATGAAGAAGAAGAAAAAGAAGACAATCTAAATGACATCTGTGGCTGTAGTACAAAAAAAGCCTACACTCCTGGTGGCAGGCAGCTCAGGTCAATAAATTTAACCAACAATGCTTCGACAAAAAGCCCAGATGTTTTTTTTTTGCTTTTAACGTTGGCAAAACTAGGCTTATGTACAAACATTACTTTTGATTGAATGGTGCTCCAAATGAGCCTAATCTGTCAATATACATAAGCATACCTTAATCTTTCAAAAATCAACAATTATTTCTTAGTCCATTTCGAATTTCTTAAGAAGTCATTATTTAAAAAGTCATTATCGTAGTCACAACCTATAAGCAAAATCATTTATTACTCCGTCAAAACCTTAGCGTTGCTTAGCGCACATTCTTAGCTTCGCAAATATTTGCACTTTGAACAAAACCTGACATCATACGGAAGTCATTTTGTTGCTTACCCATTTTCTTTGCTTTGACAACAAATATTTTGACGATCTGTCAAATCTATACCTCATTTTGAATTTACACTTGAATAATATTTGAATTTTGGGCAGTTAATGCCTCAATTAGACTTCAACACCGTCATCATTAACATCATGAGCATTTTTCTCCTCTTCTGAAAATTAAATTAGGCGTAACGGGGCGACCGCTGTTGAGGCACACTGTTCATTTCATAACCGTCATTGAGATTATTTTGTGTTTCTTTTTGTTTGGTAATACATTGTTGTTATTACATATTATGAAGGTACCTGTGTCTACTTGAAGTGCATATAAATTGTTTTATACATAGTAAAGTGTAGCAAAAGTGTTATAAGAGATTTTAGTTTGAGATTTTGCATATGGATTGCGATTGCAAAAAAAAAAATAAAACTGGTAGGTAAGCATTGACAAAATGAATACATTATGTATTTATGGGCGGTAGTTAATAGATATTCATCTCTTGCACTGGAAAACAGAAGCAATTGACATTGTAAATGTGTACTGAAATAGTACACTTTTGAGATAAGTGAATGTTGTGGAGAAGACTTAAGACCTTCCATTCGTATAATGTTACAACTTAGACATTAAGTAAGTTAATACTTCGTTCAGTTCAAGTTGTGTGAAAAGAAAACATTAAATAACATTATGAAAACGATATGATAATTGAACTTAAGTGACCTTAAGAAATATGACACCAAGTAAATATGATTGAAAAAAAAAACGACTTATGTTTAAACGGCGGTGGTGCGCATCCAAAAGATCCAATTTTCGATGATTCTGGTGGGTGGATCAGGCTGAAATTTAGTGGTTTCACGTGTTATGCTGACTCTAATAGCATCATCGGTTGTTTGGGCCTTGTTCGGATAGATTTACGACTTAAGTGAAGCCGGAAATTTACGTTCATGTGGTTTCTGAGCGATATACCCATGCCCTCTAATCGGTCGTGCAGAATGTCCATTGTGGCATAAGCTATGTGGGCCTAGCGCTGACTGTTACATTGGAACAACATGTCGATCACATCCAAATCATCTTATTTAAATATAGACAATTTGGTTATCATCGTTCATTCTTCGTCGGTAAATGCATTCGGTGTTTTTTTTTAAAGAAGTACGGACTTAAAATGCCGCCGCCAGGAAATAGTCCACACCAAACATTGACTTTCTAAAAATGCATTGTCACGTTGTTTAACAGGTGTGAATTGACATTATCCCAAATTCTACAATTTATCTTCTTAATACACCGGTTCATTTAAAAATGGGCATCATCGTTGAAGATGATTTTTTTTTTTTTGTGAAATCAGGGCACGCTTTCATATTTTCAAAGTGTTTCTTTGGTCACTGTAAGTTTCCATGGTGTTTTAGTGCCTTAAAATAAAAATAAGGAAAGTTAACAACTTAAAAAATCACATAGCCGCCATTAACTGTCAAAATCTAGCCATCCAGAGAGATAAATGTAAATGAAAAATATTTTACGAAGGTATTTTTTCTGCTAAAGGTAGTATAAACGATAGGAAAATCTAAGGCCAAGTCTCACAAATTTAGTGCGGGGGGCACAAAACTATCTAATATTGGAGACTTGGTACTTGAGTTCAGGTAAGTGTTCCGTAAAATTGGGAATGTTCCAATACTCATTGTTATACATAAGCAAGGTAAGCCGTCAAGAGAAGTAATACTACGTTTTCACCAAGAGTAAATCCGCTAGAGATTTCAAATAAATCTTGAAGTGTTTTCACCAAAGAAACTGTGATTTATTTGACGTTTTTACTCTGTCTTGTCATTCAATTGTCAATTTGGACAAGAGAAAAAAAAAATTGCAATACCTATAGTAAACAAGAAAAAAACAGATATTTCTATTTTGTGTTGATTGTCAATGAAGAAAGTGGGTTTACATAGGTGCGTTCTACAAAATAAGGTTTGTTTGTTTTGCAAATCTTCTGATTGCGAGAAGATTTCAAGGAGATTTATTTTAAATCTTCATTTGAGGTGATTTATATTTCTATGGTAAATCTACGAGATTTAAAGGAGATTTATGGTAAATCCACTTAAATCCCGGATTTACCTTTGGTGAAAACGTAGTATTACATCCAATCATGGCAAAAGTTTTACAGTTTTCCTTGGTGTCATATTTACAGTTTTACTTCTCCTGAAAAGGCTTAGTAAAATAATAGAAGACTTATCCCAAACCATTAGTTTGGATTTAGAAATAAACATTCCACGATAGACCAAATGCATCGAATTACGGATTTTGTAGAAAAAGCACATGAAGAAAAATAAGTATGTTCAGCTCTATTCTTACATATTGGTCAAGCCTTTGATAAGGTTTTGCATTTGGGACAGGCAGTACTACGAAATACTGAAATTCAAAGTTACTAACCGTCTTGTAAGAGTACGGTAGGATCAAAATTACTCGAAACTAAATCAAATTGAAGCCGATGTAGTATCCTAGCAGTGTTGCCATAAGATATTTTTGGAAATCGGGAGATTTCCACATCAGAAATCGGGGAATTGTTAAAATAATTTTACTTATTTAAAAAAAAAGTTTTTGTTCATTAATTTATTTGAGAAAAAGTTCCCTCAACATTAGCTGAAGAGTTTGGTAATGTTAATATCGATGAAATAAAGTTAGCCATCAATGGAAAGGCCAAACTTTGATTGCCCCTTTTGATTGAACAAACAATTTTCCAAAATATTTCAATTTTAATAGTATCAAAGCTTTCATATATTAAGCTTTTAAAGTCAAGATTACTTATTTTTCTATATTCACAATCGATTTACTGCATATCAGAATAATGAATAATATTAGGAAATAAGTTAAAAAGATTACTTAGTGGATCAATTTGTTTATTTACAGTTTGTTTTGGTTTTAATAAGGTCAAAGCCTGAAAATTTTTATTTGTAAAATCAAACCTATGTAATATTTGCTTGCAAAGTTCAACGTAAACGCTTATACAGCTGTTTTTAAATCGTTCAACTTCAGAGCTTGAAATAAGATTTTTGTCCAATTGTAACTTAAGATCGCTCCCGAGGTACAAATTATCATTGCTTATTATATTGTAGGTACAGTATGATTTTAACATTTCGCTAAAAGATAAAGAAAATGGATCTATATTTATATTATTAGTGTAATTGAACATATTAACAAGAACTTAACTACCGACACGCACCGCCCCACACCAAATCAAACAAGATAAAGAAGAAGAAGAAATTTAATCTTGGTTGGGTATAGGTTAGGTTAGGTTAAAGTGGCTGTCATTAAAGCGTCTGACACACTTAGACCATTGGAGGTCCATTGTGATACCACGATCTAATAGGGAACAAAAAAGGTTTCCTATTAGTTAAAACCATTTGGAGCTTCTGATGAAGCGAAGGAGACTTTTAATGTCTTTGTCTATGAGATCGCTTGGTTCATTATAGAAATGTTCTCCTAGATGAAGTTTGCGTCTGTAAGAGAGAGCAGGGCATGTACAAAGAAGGTGTGGGATTGTCTCCTCTTCCTCTTCGTCCAAGCAACTCCTGCAGAAATCGTTTGATAGCACACCGAGACGTGCGGCGTGTCTACCTATGAGACAGTGTCCAGTTATGACACCTATGACGGAGCTGATCTGAGATCTACTGAGGGACAATAGACATTTTGACCGTTTCAGATCCAGTTTAGGCCAGATCCGCTTGGTCGCCATACAAGTGGTAGTATTAAGCCATCTTGTATTCGATTGTTCCAGAGCGATTCGTTTCAGCATAAGTTTACTTGTAGCTATGGGCATACCTATATTTGCCTTTTCGGGTAAGATAGGCATTTCCGTTCCAATTCTGGCGAGTTCGTCGGCTTGGGTTGGGTATAGTTCACATTGTATTTTTGTCAAAAAATCGATGTAAGATGAATTGAATTTAACAAAAATTGCGTATTGACAAGGTCCTCACAGTCAACTGATGAGTCCATGTGAGATCGACGGACGAAACGCCAATTTTTGTGAACTAAAGGTCAAAAAAGCTATTTTGAAGAAGAAGAAAGACAATGACAACGACGTTAACAAAAATTACAAGGAATATGTTTTCATACTAAATTTAAAAAGAGAAAACCGTAAGTTAGGAAAATCGGGAGAAAGTGCACTATTTACATCAAAAATCGGTGTATCGGAAATAGGTCTAGAAATCGGGAGAAATACGATAAATCGGTGTTTCTGGTAACACTGTGTCCTAGCACTAACCCTATATTTGTTTTATACAAAGGATATTCCAGTGGACTTCACGCTATCATAGCCACCTTTGCTGATGTTCCAATTTGTATCAACGGTAAAGCTGTACCTTACGCCAATACTGCCAAATACTTTGAAATGATAGCTTTGGATGCAAAGCTAAAATAGAAAGATCACATCAAAATGAAAAGAGAAGAACTGAACCTAAAGTACAGAAAAATGTACTGGTTAATAGTACAGAACTCTGGCCAGTCTATCCAGAATAAAATAGTGTTATACACGCAAGTGTTGAAACCCGTTTGGACGTATGGTATCCAGCTATAGAGCTGTACAAATAAAACAAATGCAGAACCCAACTCATCTGACACCATCTACACTAGCTAGGCAGCTTGTTGACTCATACTAAAAAAGCAACCAATTCGATTAAGTTATTATCCGGCTCAACGCACCGTAGGCCTCGGTAAAAGTGTCAAAAAATGCCCTTCCTAATGATTGGGCCGTAAATTTGGCCAGAGCGGGGCATTTGTAATAGGAAATGGAGAACTGTTTTGCTTTTCCCGCTGGTCCCCACAGCTATGACAGAGAGTGTTGTGAGAAATACCTTGCTTCGCTGCGTGATCTATTGGCCAGTGTCCGCCGCCTGGGTCTGCAAATCAGAAATATTATAATACATACTTCCAATGAAAATGAATTAGCGAAAAAAACAATTACACTTACAATAACGTTTTGACACTGGGTCTGTTCCATTTATAGTGTGCCTGCAATATTATGCCGTTTTCTTCGTTATTATTTTAGTTTCAAACTTTATTTCAACAAAATTATTAAAGCTACAAATTGAAAATCTTCGGCGTAGATTTTACATTAACAGCCATATTAATAAAAAACGCTTATTCCACCTATATTCCACAGCCATCTCTTTTTTATATTCTGTGTCATTTTAAATTGATTGTCATTTGCTTGTGTCTTATTGTCGGTCTTTTATATATACCGGAAACCGAATTCACGCCAGTGACAAACTATGTCCCTTATTTTTAAATTGACGTCACAAACTGCCTATGTACAAAGGATAAAAAGAAAAGGGAACAAAATTAAAACATGTTTGGATTTATATTTATATAATTTTTGGTAAGCTGTCTTTACATGCATATTACTGGAGTAATACCCTTTCCTATTCACATATTACTGACCGTTTTCTCCTGCCTGTTTTTTTTTTCATCCTAATATGGGTGCAGTCAAATGCACCTATGACTTGTCGAGATCCACGTATGACCTTAAATCCTTTCGTAGTTCTCATTTTATTAAACTCCTTTGCTTTCAAAGCTAATGCTTGGACAACTCGTTAAGACACGTACTTCGCACTTTTGTTTTTTTTTTTTTTGATAAAACAAAACAAGTTTGACAATTTTATTTCTTATTCCTTCGCTAAACTACCTACTTCGGTGGTTTAGATTGATTATAGTTAGTAAACGTCACTTAGCAAAAAATTTGTTTTATTAATGAAATTTCGCACTTAGTCCAGAACTTAACGATAAACCTCCACTAAACCATCTTTATTAATATGGGTGTAAGGGTGTTCATCCAGCCAGCGTCTATAGCTATAAATAAAGAATGTATATTTTCTATAAAATAACAATAATTCGTGCGTTTTCAACTATTCATAAATATATGAGGAAATGGCCATAGGTTGAGACAGTTCCTGGGTAAGCTATACGCATTCATTATCTCAGTAGTAAGTCCCTTTTTTGGGGTGCGAACAGAGCTCTTTAACACTTCAACGATGACACGAAATTATTGTTTTAAAGTAAAGTAAACATCCACAAACAACATTCCTTGCTTTCCACAAGATTTCCAACGCATGAAAAACTCCGGGAATCTACAGAAACCTTCAGACACATAATTTATTTTGAATAACTTCAGTTGGAAAACAAATTTGCTTGCGGAAGTTCCGCACGGGTACGCTAGTTATTTTATAATTTATTATATTTTAAAAATAAATCTACCGATTTTCATATTTTTAACCCCTATTCCGAACCTGCTGTAACGTTTCGGGTGTGCTTACACCCTTCTTCAGACATATTTTTTTAAATTATTTTTTAATAATATATCTTTTAAACATTTAAATTAACAAAACTTACAATTACAACTGAAAATAGAAAATACCTCCAATAGTATAGCCTGAGGTCAAAGTATAGACATACAGACAGATCCACTTTTTTGTGTTCTCTATCATCGTAATATAAATTTTGATCACAAATTTGTGTACAGCAGGCGCAGTGATAGCTTAATTTCGGCCAAAACTTCTTTAAAAAAAAGCACTGTTGGGGATACACAACACTCACTTTGGAAATAAGTTTTCAATATTTCCCAACATTTTTCAAGCATAAAACGACACATTTCGTTCCGCGCAGGTATAATACTGACTTTTTGTCAAGATTTCGAGCAGGAAACATCTATCAGTGTCAAAATAACCTATGATTTAAAAAGAAACCACTAGATGGCTCCCCTGTATAAATGGAATAGTTTCTTTGAAGCTGGAAAATGGGATTATACCATACAAAAAAATGTATAGGTATCAGGATTATTTATAAAAGCCATGACGTGATGGTTAGTGCGTTGGACACCAGAGGAATGGTAATCAATTCCCGGCCTATGGCACCTAAAAACGAAAATGTTTCTTCAAGAATAGTTACTGCAAATAAAAATCAAGTTACTTGTTAAAAATGATAACACTCCAGTATTTTTAAATTCCGATAATATACAAATGAATTAAAGGGAGTGTGATATTCAGATACGATAAAATCTATGAATTAAAAGACTGGTTATTACGGGGTGAATTGTAAAATGTTGTTTGAATGCAGGGATATTATTCTACCACCATTTCAAAAAATCATAAGCTTATGTCTAACTGAAGATGTATTTCCTGAAAACTGGAAAAATTCAGATATTATTCCAGTAGAAAAAGTCAAGATGGTAAAGAGCGTAGAATAATGTATGTAGCCCCATCAACATGCTGCTCACATATGAAAAGATATTGGAGGTAATAGTTTGATACCAACTTACTAGTTTTGTTGAGGATGAAAAGCTGATATGGGTAGAACAATCTGAATTTTGGCTTGGTCAATCTTGTGATACTTCAATAAGTTGGGTCATAAACGAATGACAAATCCTCTAAGTATAACTCGTGTCATAAAAAGTGCATCTCATTCTGAATCGGCAAAAAATTATATAGGTTCCTCCATTTTCCAAACACGTACTTAGGAATGGTTGAGAGTTTTAAGTCACTAGGTCCTGGTTCTCTTCAAGCTGTTGCATCAACAAATTTATTTATTTTTATTTTGTAGCGCTTGTACAGATAGAATTAAGAATGGAATTAATTAAAAACTAGTAAAAATATTAAAAAAAAAACAAAGCAAAATCAACATCAAACAAAATAACTAACCAACTATCCACTTTTTAAACCCAAGGTTAACTAATCGAGTGGCCATAATGAATTATTGTACACATTTTAACGTCATTCTATGTGGCACGTGATTTATACAGACAGTAAGTATAAATATATTTTCGTTTCGATACTTACTATTACGTATGTATGTACATGCTTACATAAAATAAAGTGTAACAAAATTAATTTTTCATTTAATTCTATGCATATTATTATTTTAAAAATTATTTATTCAGATAGTAAAGTGATACTCGTATTTTTAAAAAGGAAAATTAATGGATAAGCACCTCCAATTACAAAAAGATGATTACATATTTATCATCGTTCTTCTAAATGATCTTTAGTTATCGTGGTATATATGCATTTTACTAAATGTATTAGTTTATTCTCGTTCAGCTTGACACACAAAATAGTAAAAAGATTTTGAATTTTGATTACTATCAGACTAGAACTCAAAATTAATTAAAGATGCACTCTAAACTGCACTTATATGTGCATATATGGATATGTACTTAAACACACGCATAATTTGTGTTTTAATTGACAGATTTATATAATCATCCAAGCTACATCTTTTCATCTTTTCAAATATTGTACACTCTAATTCATATTAATTTATTCGGCAAATCACTCCCAGGGTCGCAAAGTAAATTACACAGCTGAAAGCATTAACCTTGATTCATATAAATGATGTAAAGTGAGAGGAACTATGGTGAGAAAAGCCTTTCAACAAACAAACTACTGATGTAAATAAAAAACAATGAAAAATAGCCTGAAGGAAACGTCAAATTAAAATAAAATATTTAAATACTTAATTTTGGTCGTCATTAAATGGATAAACAATAAATTATAAACTCATAATTTATTGTTTATCCATAGGCAAAGTTAAAAACAATTTTGTTAATCAATTTAGAATACAACTTGTTAGTTTCTTTCATACATATGTTATGCTGTAAGATAAAAAGCATAATTTAAAGTTAAAATTATAATTAATATGTCAATGATATAGATTATTTCCACGAATGCTAAAAAATAAAAAAAAATATTTTAAATAGAGTTTAAATATTTTGTACTCTTAGCCAACGAAATACCAATCTCATTACAGTCAAAATAAATTTGAATTAATTATTTATGTAACTAATTTTGGAAAATAGCCCGTCAATAAAACTGGTCAACAAGATATTTGTTATAGAAACCAAACTACACTTTTTCGAAGGTTTTTGGTGTACTGAACTCAAAACCGAGATCAGTAATATTTCTGTTTAAAAATTTAAAGAGAGGATTTGTCGATATTTCCGAAGTTATAGCGATAAATAATTTTTAACGGTTTCTGAAAATTTTTCTTTTTTTCTTCTAAATTCTGTTAAAATATAGTACAAGGTGACGGAAAAATTAATCACCCTATAGGAAGGTGTTATAATTTTTGCAAACGGCGTCGAACGTCATCATATTTGCCAATTGTGAACTAGACACTTACAGCTGCAGTATACAAACAGACAAGCAATGGAGTGCTATACCCAGCAAGAGCGTGGAATAATCGCGTCGATATTTTTGACAAATAATCGGTCGTTGGTGTTAGCGCAGCGGACGTTGTTTTCCTAATAGTGTCGCGCCAACAGGGCAAACATTCCGGTGGTTAGCTACTCGACTCAGAAAGACTGGAACCACAGGAGACCATGCATGGGGTGCTTGCCAATGGACTGGTCGTTGAGCCGAAAATATGGCAGCTGTGGCTGCAGATGTCGCTAAAAACGAAGAAACATCAACCAGACGACAGTTCACTGTATTGGACATCACCAGGCGGACCCACAGCAAATTATAGTGAAAGGCTGACACCTGTTCCCATACAAAGTTCAAACACTGCATCAGTTAATGCCTGATGGCCGTCCGTTGCATATGAATTACTGTCAAGCCATCCTCAATCAATCTCAAGAACGAAGGACAAATGTGTGTATAAAATCAATAATGAGCGACGAGGCGCATTTCCACTGAAGCAGCTATGTCAATAAGCAAAATATTCATTTGTGTGGCACTGAAAATCCACGTATGATGAACGAAGAACCATTACATACACTCAAAGCCACTGTGAACTGCGGCGGTGGCGTTCACGCGGGAAGAGGGACTAGGACGTGTTTTTTGAGGACGCCATCTGCAATACGAGCAATGATAAACGACTTTTTACTGCCGAATTTGGATGAGCGGGGCTTGGTGAACATGTGGTTTCAACAAGATGGTGCAACCGAACTCACAGCACGAGGCACAATGAATATTGTGAACAGAGCCTTTCCTTGTCTCGTAATCTCCTGTTTTGGCAATTTGCCATGGTCAGCAAGATCACACGATTTAACCATTCCAGACTTTTTGCTTTGTGACCACTTGAAGTAGCGGGCTTATTCCAACAAGCCTCGGACAATCACAGCCCTTAACGAGAATATTCGACAGAAATGCGAACAATTATCACCGGAAATCTAGCGGAAAATCATGGAAAATGCTATAAGACCGGCACAAATATGTACATATCAACACTGGCGGTAGCCTTTTGACCGATACCATCTTTTCCGCTTATCAGAAAAAATTGTAAGGGCCCAAATAAAGAATCATTTTTTTTGTTTAGTAAAAAATGCATTCAAAAACAAAATTGTATGATTAATTTTGCGACATTTCGTATAATAGTAAATGTTTTTACAATTGGTGGCCTGTGACAGCGATTTTAAAAATTTTATATGATGATGGCTTAGAACTACTCGTAAATAATGATTTTTATGAAAAGAAAAGAGAATTAATCGGAAAGATTTAAACAGAATTATAAATATAATCTTTCAGACGAGGAAGATTGGAGTTCAGCACACCGAAAAAACTTTGGGAACAGTAAAGTTTGGTTTTTGTAGCAAAAAAATAAAAAAAATAATTTGATTTAGTTGAGCAGTGTTACTTAAACTAAAAGTGCTTACCGACAATTTTATGAAGTTTGAAATGTTTGAAAAAGCTTCCAAATTTGAGAGTTATCTGAACATTGGTGATGTGAGACTTACCGACAGGTCTCGTTACGGACGATCGGTCGAAATCATCTGACCCCTTCGTGAAACGATGAGGATAAACATATTTGGGTATACCTTGTGCGCTATGTAAAAATCTGCATCTAATCAGAAAGATGCTTTCTGTAAAACAATTTTGAGAACATTTGGTTTCAGGAAAACTTGTGGCGATAAAAGTTTTCAAACCGAATAATCTAAAAACGGCTTTTTCATCTGGCTATAGCGATCGCCTGATCGGTCGGCTTCAGACTTTTTGTTATAGGGTTATCTGAAGATAAAAGTATCTTTTACAATGTCTACTAGACTATAAAAGAGGGGAAACTAAACGTTCACACAGAAATAGCGGAAATTACACCGGAAACTCACTGAAAGTGCTATTCATATGTAATTTATAGTGGCGACTATTGGATGTATACAATTTCCACGAATTAAACTCATTTCATTATATAATTAATATTTTCGTTAAAAGCTATTATATTGGAAAAGCACTTTTGGCTCACCCTGTAGAATGATGAACTCCATCAAATCCCCACCCTTTTTCTGATGGGACATTCTGGCTTATGTGAAACATTTGTTTGTAATCGGAAAAAAATGTATTTCTTGATATTACTGGCTTACTGCACTTACGAAAGTCTCCAAACTCTCTTTAGTGCCAATCAATAATTTTTTTAATTTTTTTTTAATTTAATAGAATACATGATGCAGTAAATCACTTCTATAGTTTGGTAAACCAAATCAAAATAAATTGCATGCAGGTGAACATTATAGTTCTTCAAAAAGATATTCAGTGATCTTGCCATTAAAAACTTAAATATGTATCTTCATTATATATACCAACTAGTTATGCTTGACCCACAAGATACTTACTTCATTTTCAATTCTAAATATGATGAGATTAGAACTATTAAACTCATTGAAAAGACGACGCACTTTGGGAAACACTTTGAAAGTATAAAATAAATCTTGACTGCCACACATACTTCAGTTGCATGTGGCTTGTTCATAAGCATTCACTTACATTAAAATTTACTGAGTGCGCACAGCATCTAGTGTCACGGTCTTAAACTCAGCTGGAAGGTAGACAGGAGGAATCGGACAACCTTAAATATGAAGTGTTAACTTTGATTAACACATTTAAAACAAAAATATAATGCAATCCATTTTTACACGCAAATAAAAACAATTATCATAAAATTATCTCAAATTCAATGATGCAGCATTGTACGAATATTTATTAACTCCCCCTCTCTCTCTGGAATCTTTAGTAGGAGGAAGCCAAAACAACCGACGGCAATAACGGCGAACAGGGGCCACGTTCCACCACGTAACAACAGAGGTGCTTCCTCTTCAAGGTATTTTCCCAAAAATTTCATTGCACAAATAGATACTTTCGTATACGATGTGATGCCTTTGTCGTGTGCACTTATCTTTTCTTGCACTGCAGTGACCATCTCACGAAGTGGTTTACTGGTTATAAGTTGTTCCTCCGGCTTATGTATATTGGAGGTTGTTGGTTGCTTATGCTTACTGTTCCTGCTCTGTTGGATGACTTTTACTTTCCCCAATCGTCATTCCATTCACGATGAGCGGTGTCATCTTGAGGCACAACTAAATTAACAAAAAAAAAATATAAATAAAACCACCAAAGAAGATTAACAAATAAAAAACGAAGACAACGTGTTCTTCTTCGATTTGCGTCAATATATCTGCATGGTGCAATTTGTAACTTTTCTCACATGTATTTCTATGTTGAGATGCACTCAGAGAAAAAACCCTAGGTGCGTTTTTTGGTAGGTGACAGCTATACTCACAATTTCACCACACCTCCATGAAATGTGAAAACCATAATGTTAAAAATGCTGTCAAAAAAGGGATATCGAAAATTTCGCATCAAAAAACCGATTTTAAGTAAAAAAAGGTAAAAAATTGCATTTATTTCTAATTTTATTGTAAGATATTAGATTAAATGATTAAATGGTACTTTGACTGATACAATATTTTCCCCGCTATTCTCGAGGATGCTGGTCGTCTTTTTCGAAGAATCAAGAACTCTTTCTGTCACGAAGTGTAAAATTTTAGAAAGACCTTCTTCTTTTCTTAGTTCTTTGTAGATATAAATAATGGTGCAAAGTTTTAAACAGCCTTTTAAGGTTTTATTATTATTTTAAGGTATTAGTATGATACTACTTAACAATTTGCTAACTTTTTAGTAGATTTCTAACTCATTATTAATTTTAAACATTTTCTAAGAACACGCCTAAGCTCATACAAAAAAATAAGTAAACAGACATTTTTCAACGTTTGTAAATGTAAAAGAGTCATATGAAGTAAGCACGATATTAAAAAATTAAAATAGGTATTTGTTAAAATCATAACTTTGATAAAAGGGTAGAGAAAGTATGATGCTATATTCGAAGTAAATGTGCAAAATCGTTGTTTTAACCTAGTTTCATACTAAAACAGCTTTAACATCGTACTAATTCAACTAAATTTTTGCGCAAATATTTTTAATTGGAATAATTAAAGTTGATTACAAATTAAGAAAGTCTACAATTAAAAAAAAACTAACGATGATAACAACCCAATCGTAAATTCTCATTAAATTTAAGAAAGTGACAGACATACGAAGCTGTCAATTCAAACCCAATTACATAATTGAAGTGTTTCTGAGTTTCAACTTAAGCATTCCTAGTAGAACCAAATCCATTTCTCATTCAAACCGAAAGCTCAAAAATTTTCCATCTTAAAATTGGTTTGTCATGTTTTTGAAAATTGAAAAATCTTAAAATTACCTTAAGATGAAAATTCTTGAAATATTTGTTTTTCAGAAGTAGTTTTAAAATGACATCCTAGCATAAAACCGATTTCAACAAATTTCTTGAAATTGGTTCATATACCTATGTACTAAAAACCCGTGCTTTATTTGTATGATTGTAAAATTTCTGACTTCCAACTCATGGCATGATATGTGCGCAATAAGTGCGCAAATTTTGTTTTTGAAATACATATTATTTGTGCAATTTTTGAACTGGATCCACAAAGTCTATATATTTTCCACTTTCGCACTTTTTGCTAAATGAGTCAATTTTTAAGTTAAGACCTTCATTGAACGACTTTTCCTCGTGTTATAAATGTATGATGTATAATTCCTCTGAAAAATTCTTTCTAACATCTTTTTAAATGATTAAAACAACAATACAATTTAAAACAACTTTCCAATTCAAAACAGTAAATCTCAATTTATAATCAACTCAAATACTTTTATTCAAACTTAAATCACACTTCTTTAGTTACACTTCCACAATCCAATAGTTCAGCTTTGCACACTTTCATAATCGAAAATAAACTGTGTTCCGCTCACCGTGTACACTCTCTTATATACTCAAACCAGCTGTTCTCGAAGGTTCTTGTCTAGAATATTCTATTTGCTTGGAATAAGGGGAAATTCATATGGAGATAGAATGGTCTATACTCTGTCCTACAAAAATTGTCAGTACAGGGAAGATAGGACGTTTGTCTCTCATTCTGGTTGCATTGCCATGCATAAATGTTTCGCCTTTTAAAGCTCTCACAGGGATTCCGTAGTTTAAATTATAAATCGCCGCAAATGAAAGTAAAAAACGCGTAGGGCTACTGTCTGTCGATTCAAAACGACTGAAAACAATATTCAATTTTCCCACAACGCCAAGCGGTAAGATAATAGGCGCGTTTTCTTTTCAAGTTGAAAAGCAATACGACAACACTCAACATACTCATCTTCTTAAAATGTGTTCTCAAAAGATCCTTAATAAAAACCACTGAAAAAGCTCTTTGCTTGCAACTGAGAATGATAATGGTAACTCTGTTTTGATGTAGATAAAGAGCGCACGATCGTATTGAGTGACACTTGACACTCTTGTCTTGATCTTGACTGTATCTCATCAGCAGTGGGATACGACGGTCGTGTTGGGGTGTACAACTTTTTGCAAAGAATTACAACAACAATTCCTTAAGAAAAGTCAGTGGCTTACTCTTTTTTTGGTGGCATTTTTCCTAACGCATTGTAGTGAGGGTGCATCAGGCGCCACTGCTTTAGAAAAAGCTCTCCCATAAGGCCTGTACTGACAATTTTTGTTGGACAGAGTATAGTTGTTTGGAATAAGGGGAAATTTAGATGCGATGAAAAAGAGCTTTTTTTCAGATATGTAATTCTCAGCAGATGGCGCTGTAGGAGTATAAATCTCTGTTCGAAACAGTATGTACGAGTATATGTATATAATTTGATAATCCACTTTTTTGCAAAAGTGTATAAGACTTTTCACTTTCACACTTTTTGCAAAAGTTAAAAAATTAAAGCGATTTTATATCCTAAAGTTTTTAACATGATCAAAGTGAAGTTTTAAAGTACATAATTTATATATTTTATTATATTTAGAGTCAATAAAACTTCATAAACCAAAAATCATTTCCACCACTCAACGCTCCGTCTTTTCAACATAACATAGCTCTATCTTCGCTTAGCTGCACTCTCCTTCATGTAAAAAGTGCTTCTCGTCTTAGCTGTTCGAACTCTGCAGAAAATTTTAAGCCCCGTTCATTCGTGTCGAGAAAACGCACACAGAAACACTGAGAGTTCAAAGTGACTATACTCTGTCCAATAAAAATATGCAGTGGGCAAGATAGGACGTTTGCCTCGCATTCTGGCTACAGTGAATTGCATAAATCTGTCCTTCATTAAAGCTCTCACAGGGTTATCGTAGTGTTGATTTTAAATGGACCCTTTTTTTAAAGCTCTAAAATCAAAAGCACCTCAACAGAAACCCAAGGAAAAAAAACTGAACAAGTTACGAAATGAACAAGGGTAACTCTGAACGCACATCGATATTCAATGGGGGTTGAAATCGAATAGCATCAACAGCCATAGGCCACAGCAATTCAGTGCACAGCACACTCAGATGTGCGATCAATAGGACGTCGGGTCTGCGTCAGATGCAATCGTAAATTTACGGGCGCGCAAACACTTTTTATGGAGGAGTTCTTTCAATTTAGTATTGTGCAAAAATATAGCACGCTACTGATTTTCAAAAAGCTCTCCCATAAGACGTGTACTGCATATTTTTATTGGACAGGGTATAGGTTCAGGTAGCAGAATATATTGCTTAGGTCGATACTTAGATTCTATCCTTACATATCAAATAATATATGTACTTTCATTTTTTTAGTTTTTCGTTTTGAATTGAATAGGAATGACTGTGTCGCATAAACTTGCTCTCATGTAAAAGACTAAAAATTTTTAAAATGAATGCTACTAGAGAAAAATGTTCATAACCATAGAATGAATTGTTTAAATGACTAAAACGACTCCATTAGTAGATGGATCTAGAAACAGGATACCATGTGACTTCTCAAGCAAAATATCTATTAGTTTATTCAAGAACAAATATTATAAGTCGTTGTAGTGGTTTTTTTTTAAATATAAGCTTTTACATACAACATTTTTAAACCAATTTTTGGAAAAAAATTGGTGCGCCAACTTCAAGTTTCTTACTGTACGAATAAAAATCGAATTTCCAAAACAATTATTGACCCATTCTTTGAGATATTAAATTTTCAAAATTTAAATAGCTTTTTTCAAAAATTCAAATAATATTTTCTTAAGTTTTGAAATGCAATATTTTTCAAACTTTTTAGAAGCTTCTCTATAAAAAGTTATATTAAGATCCGTTTTGCTGATAATGAAAAATTGAAAAAATCGAACAAAATTTTCTGTGGTAGGTACAGTCACTAATATCTTAATTTCAATTTTTACTTGCGATATTAAAAAATTAAAAATTAAAAATCCTTCTATCAACAAGTTTAAAAAAATTGGAAGAGTCGTTCAGGCTGTAGTCGAACAGGCAGACAGATTTGCGAGGCAAGTCTTCTCAAAATCTCAATTTTTTTTTACGAATGCATAACATACATACTTTTCTTTAAAAACTGTAATTTATTTCAAATCCACTTTGCCCAATTTTGTTATGTATATGAGTTTGAATCTTTACAACTTTGTTAATAATTATTGGTGAACCGAATAAAATTTGGCAAAAGTGTAGTTACTTTCTAGGAAACATACTCGTACATAAGTCAATTATGAGAAAAGTGGTATTGGAAGCGATTGTAAAATACTACACTGAAACATGTCTAAGATTTCAGACAATTTTGCAGATTGCAATATCAAATATAGAAGATTGGGTGTGACAGTACCCGTTGAAATTGTCGTGGAAGTAGTCCGGAAGCAATTTCACAACCTCTAAAAAGTTAGATTACAAGTTTTCATAATTATAGGAACGTGGAATGAAAATAAAGCTCAAATAAAAAACCACTCTTAAGCTTTTCCTCAGTAATAGTAAAAAATTGTGAAATTTTCAGTGAAATTCGAATAATAGTTTGTAATTCTTTAAGTTTCATTCATATATTAGGTATATTGAATGAAAAAAAAAAACTTCGATTTTCTTTTCAACACTCTTCTCTTGGATAGTTCAAGTGAAAATTAGGTATTTCTCTACTACTACTTATTCTGGTAACACGCACACAGGAATGGTTGAGAGTTGTAAGTCACTAGGTCCTGGTTAACTTCGACCTGTTGCACCACCAAAAAAAAAAAAACTTATTCTATACTTAGTTAAACGAAGTTCACTGAGCGAACACCAAATGGAAAATAAAACATACACAAGAAATAAACAAAGAAGAATTCTCTACACACGTACACCCATATTAATAAAAAACGCTTATTCCTTCTATAGTCCACTGTCTTACTAAACCATAGAATAAGAGTTTAGTCCTGGCTTAAATATTTATATTAATAAAAACAAAATGTTCCCGGAATAGTAAAATGACGTTTACCAAAAATCCTTTTAAGAAAATCTTCTACAAAAGTAAGCAATCTCTTTTTTTATATTCTGTGGCTACCTAAATTGATTGTCAATCGCTTGTGTCTGACTGTGGACATTTCTGTTTCTTATTCCTTCGCTAAACCACCTACTTCGGTGGTTTAACTTAATCATAATTAGTAAACGTCACTTAACAGAAAATTTGTTTTATTAATGAAATTTCGCACTTAGTCCAGGACTTAACGATAAACCTCCACTAAACCATCTTTATTAATATGGGTGGTAGAGCTTAAAAATCGCAAGGTTATACTGTATCTTTTAAAAGCAGTCTACATATAATACGAGTAGCTGTATTATTCTGCTCACGAATAAATGTATACATTTTATTTATTCCATTATAACTATTCAATCAGAAAATCGAAATTTGCTTAACCTTTGTGTATTGAACGTGTCGAACTTTGAAAAGAAAACCCACTTCGGTGTATAAGATAAATAATCGCTAAAATATGTGTATAAATAATGTTTAAAAGTTAGACAACTGCCTAAAATTAGGCAAACTTTGGAATGATGTATACGTGTTTCGCGACGGGTCGTTATTTTTCTTTGGAAAACCTATGTGCCCGAAATTGTTTTTTTTTTTATTCTGGATGCTCTTACCTTGGTATGACCGCGTTTCTGCATTCCGAAAAACTTAAGGAATTGTGTTACGTATCTTTCTTTAAAATCGAAATGACTTAAGTTCGGTTTCTTTTAAATGACCTGCGCCTTTAGTAATATTTTATTACAAAATAAATTAAATTTTGCGGCGAGGCAGCTCCGGCAGAACGCCTAAAGACTAACGACACTCAATAATTTCTGTTTACTACTTATCAGCGTTACCACTTCCGGAAAAAAAGTCGAAGTAGATTTGAAGAAAAAAAAGAAGCAAATTGAGAAAACTCGAAGTAGATTTAAAAATGACTTTTTACTAGCTATTAGAAAAAACATTGCATACTTATTTTTTTTTTCCTTAAATGAATATTATTAGATATTTAAAATTGTCAATTCATTTCTTTTAATTTTAAAGAAATTCCGTATAGAATTACTCATTTGCTTATTTGTATCGTGGAGACGTTCTTTTATTTTATAGTAATTATGAGGTTACATACTATCAACTACTTAGAGTGCAATAGAGAAAAAGAAGTAGATTTGGGCTTTGTTTTGTAAAATTGAAGTAGGTTGAAACCGAGATTTTTAAAATGAAGTAGATTTCAGTATTTTGCTGATGGTGCGAAGTAGGAAGTAGATTTTAAAATATTTTGAAAAAAAAAGAAGTAGATCTACTTCAATTGAAGTAAAGGGGTATATAAGGGACATATACTCTTGACACGCATCCCAAAAGCTATGATGAGAGAATCTTTTCAATACGAAGAGAATCTTTGTCTTCGCAACAGACAGAACTTATAAAGACATAAATTCTTTCTTTTTTGTTAAGTTCGCAGCGGCCAGTTAACAATCGCCAGTTCGTCGGTGTGGCAGTTTACTGCCATACCTTCTAAATCTTAATCGAATTGAATTTGTAACCGGTTTGTAAAGGGTTTTCCATAGGGATTTCCGAACTTTGACAAGTGATTGCGGTCATATCGTCGAATGAAAAATCTTTCAAATTAGCTATAATTTATTAAATACATCTTAACAAATCGATGTGAAGAGTTATAGTATTCAACAACATGTGCAATGATTAAATTGTTTTATGAAAGTGAGGTTCTGTTCGAACAACATTTCATGCGGTAAGCCCTAAAAATTATATTTGGGACTACCACAATCCACACGAGATCCACCAAAATACAATGCATTCAGAGAAAGTCACTATTTGGTGTGGAATTTTTTTTTGCGACATCATCGGTCCATACTTCTTTGAGAAAGGGGTTGGAAAGGTGACCGCTATCGGGCGATGATAATCAATTTCTTGTTGCCCAAATTATATGACATGGTCACAACGAAGACATGTGGTTTCAACAAGACCACACTATGTGTCACATAGACCATCCCGTGCCACAATGGACATTTTTCATTAGCAATTTCCGTAGATGGTTATATTGTGGTGTATTCTTAAGTCACATGTCTATGCCAATAAACCAAAACCACCTGCACTGCCAACATTATCACTACTATTAGTCAAATTTAATCTGATTTATGCGATGGAAAATTGGACGTTTGGGATGTGCACCACCAAATAAAGCCGCAGTGAACATTTAAAAAATGTTGTATTTCATACATATTGGCATATGTACATACATACAGTGGGGAGCAAAAATGAGTACATGTTTTAAGAAAATCAAACAAAAGGATAGAATTTTATGTTTTTTTATAAAAAATTGAAACAAATTATTTTTATTATGAAAGTTTAGTATATAATTGACAACTTAGGAAAAAAAAACAAACTTTGCTTAAAAAATAACAGTTAATAAAATGTTTATTAATGGAAACCCCCATGTACTCAAATTTGCACCTTTCAGAATTTTTTGCTTGAATCGCTTTTTTTAGTATTTAGTCCACAGCCCTTTATTTTGTATGACACTTCTAACTCTCCTGCGCATACCCTCGACTAAATTTTCGATATGAGCATGTGAAATATGTTGCCACTGCTCCTTAACTTGCTCCCATAAGTCCTTCAAGTTTCTTGAAGGATTATCGTAAGATGCCAAGCGTCTTTTGAGAATTGCCCACAAAGTCTCGACCTGGTTTAAGTCTGGACTAGGTGCTGGCCACTTAATGGTTGGAAATAACTCCATTCCAAGCCAGCTCTGGACAATTCGTGCAGTGTGCTTGGGATCACAGTCTCGTTGGAAAATGATCTCCTCAGTGGAATAAGCGCATTCGTCTCCAAATTCTGGAAAGTTATTATGCAGAATAGATAAATATTGTTACTTCTTCATTATTTCTTCGATTTTAATCAGCGGACCGACATTCCACGACGTAAAGCATCTCCACACCATCATGTTGCCACCTTCATGCTTCATGGTTTTTTTCACCTGTTCCTTTTGAAGGGTTCCATTCTGCCGATGCCAAAAATACTCTTTACCATCTAATGGAAATCGATATATTTTAGTATAGTCCGACCAAACCATCCGTTTCCGATCTTCAGAACTCCAGTTTTTGTATTTTTTGCTGAATTTAAGACGTGCTTTGACATTTTTGGTAGGCAGTTCTGTTTTTTTTTTCTTTTTAACAGCTGCTCCTTAACCAATCTTTTGTAGGGTTCTCTTAGCTGTCCATTCACTCACGTTCTTATTAATTAATTTCGCCGCTGATTTCGACATCTTGCAGTCTCTTATATGCATTGATCGCTCCATTAATCATGAGTCACCACCAGTAAGCATTTTCTGTATGCCTGGGCGATTGCTGGTGCAAAGCACATTTAACTTTTTTTTTATCAAAAGGACACTGCGTTGGCAGATTTTCATTCTCTCAGCACTTTTTCTTGAAGATAGTCTTACTTCAAGTTGCGAAACTATGCCCTTTTCCGCTTCAAGTAAAATTTTTTTCATTTTTATTTATCTTTTCTGTAAAACAGTGAATATTTTTTTTAAGCACTAATTAAATGGCGTAGAACTTTGAAAACATTACATTTCCCTGCAACAATACGTTATTTTTAATTAAACGCGAAATAAACAAAGTAATTTAACTAAATAAGAGATAACGGCGAAACGTGCAAATTTGAGTACATGGGGGTTTCCATTAATAAACATTTTATTAACTGTTATTTTTTAAGCAATATTTGTTTTTTTTTTCCTAAGTTGTAGATTATATACTTAACTATCATAGCAAAAATAATTTGTTTCATTTGTTTATAAAAAAACATAAAATTCTATCCTTTTGTTTCATTTTCTTAAAACATGTACTCATTTTTGCACCCCACTGTATATAGGCCTTCTAAATAAATAAAAAATTTCAGCGCTATATTTCTGAAAGTATGTTTTATTCAAATTTCAAAATAAAATTTATATCTTCAGCTAATTTATTGAATTAAAATATAAAATTTGATCGATCTAGTTTAGATTTCTGTAATGTATATACATATAATAAATTACCCATTTAGAGTAAATCGGTCATGCTCATGCAACTTTAGTTGTCTACATTTCAACGTATTGAATCAACAATAGATGTCATAAAATTCAAACTCCCAATAGAACTATTTTTTGAGAACATCGACATTTTGTACAATAGTTTTACTTTTGTGAAAAATCAAGAACAAAAAATTATTCAGCTATTTGAATCATATGCATCTAATATCCGATAAGCATTCTTAAATCGAAACTTTAAGTCGGTCGTGGCGTCAGATAATGCCAGTTCTACTTACTAAAGAGGAAAAACTCCCAATTATTTTTTTTTGATCTTATAATTAATTGTCTCTATTGTCGACATTACCTTGTAGAAAATGTTCAATTGTATAAGTTTAATTATACAGGGTGATTTGCATAAGGTGTGACAAAAAGCTAGGGCGTGTAGGATGGACTTAGACAAGAAAAAAATCGTATGGGAGGGGGGGGTCTATTTCCCCCCGTTTAGGCGGGAGGGGCAATTTAAGAAAAAAATCACTTAAAACAGAAAAAAAATTATTAAAAAATAACGGTGATACCTACAGAGTAATGCTATAGCATTTTGAAAAGCCAGAAATACATTCTTTAATTAAGTTTTTAAATAAAGTTGTTCGAGTGAATAGTTTTTGAAAAATTAATTTTCAAAATCAAAATGCACCTACGCCAAGCCGACCCCACCATAATAAAAAAGTGGCAGGTCAATTTTAAACCAATGCTCTCACGCAGGTGTTCTCAATGAAAAAATGTGTGAAATATGGCTAATCCAGTACTTTGTCACATTATTGTATGTTTATAAGACGATAATTAAAAAAAATAGTAAAAAGAAAGTTAATCCTTTCAATCGTAAATTCACCTAAAAATCCAAAAACGTATAAAAACTAAAATAAAAGGCTTTTCTTAGAACAAAAGTAGTTTTTGTTATTTTTGATTTTCTCAAAAACTACAAAACATTTTGACATCCGGTTTTTTGTGTTTGGTCAAAAATTAATAAGAGCATTGAATATTGAATAAAAAAATAATACTTAATTACGTAAAATTTTGAAAAAAAATTGTTTAAAAAAATTTTTTTAATTTTTTTTTCAAAATTTTGATTTTGAAAATTAATTTTTCAAAAACTATTCACTCGAACAACTTTATTTAAAAATAAAATAAAGAATGTATTTCTGGCTTTTCAAAATGCTATAGCATTACTCTGTAGGTATCACCGTTATTTTTTAATAATTTTTTTTCTGTTTTAAGTGATTTTTTTCTTAAATTGCCCCTCCCGCCTAAACGGGGGGAAATAGACCCCCCCCTCCCATACGATTTTTTTCTTGTCTAAGTCCAACCTACACGCCCTAGCTTTTTGTCACACCTTATGCAAATCACCCTGTATATGTAAATATAGATAATCGTGTAGTATACATCATGAGTCTAGTCCATTTGACACTGTATAAAGCCATACGTACGAGTAATATCAAGGAACTCATACGGAAAACTTCCAAACAGTTTTGCAATTTTTTATCGAATTAAATAAAATCATCGAATCGGTTAAGTCCCTTAAGCGGCAAATACACACCACACTTGTGTGCACACCAGTGTGCCTACACCGGTGTAGCATTCCACCACACACGGCACACCGAATCGTGCACACCAGTGGTACCACTTTACTTCAAATGAAGTAGATCTACTTCTTTTTTCCAAAATATTTTAAAATCTACTTCCTACTTCGCACCATCAGTAAAATACTGAAATCTACTTCATTTTAAAAATATCTGTTAAAATCTACTTCAATTTTACAAAATAAAGCCCAAATCTACTTCTTTTTCTCTATTGCACTCTAAGTAGTAGTATATAACCTCATAATTACCATAAAATAAAAAAACGTCAACACAATCCAAATACACAAATGAGTAATTTTATGAGAAATTTCTTTAAAATTAAAAGAAATGTATTGACAATTTTAAATACATATTTAATAGGTAAAATGTATTCATTTAAGGAAAAAAATTTTTGTATGCAACATTTTTTCCCAAAGCAAGTAAAAAGCCATTTTGAAATCTACTTCGATTTTTCTCAATTTACTTCACTTTTTTCTTCAAATCTACTTCGACTTTTTTTCCGGAAGTGGTAACGTTGGTGCACACTTTAGTTGTGCAAGAGATCTCAATATCTCATACACGAGAGATCTAACCATAAGTGATATGGACGTCGTCCATTAGACGATGAGGTTGGCGCGTTAATGATGTCGATAATGAGTAATTTAAAATTTGAAAAAAATGGTTCTACGGTAGATACAGCTGTTATGTCTTAATTTAAATGTTTTTTTATTTAATTAAATATCATAAAAATTTATTGAAAGAAAAAAATTTTATCAAAATTCTAGGCGCTGCCGCCGTTTTCGAGTGTTATGTGTGCGATCAATTAAACAAAAACCAAACAATCACGTTCGCGGTTACAATCAGACTCACCTCTGGTTCTGGCGACCTACCTGGAACTTCTTGGTTTAACTTCCAAAATGCATTACTCAGCTTTGACCTACTGAGTTGCATTCTGGAAGTTGACTTGTCCCACTAAGCCATTGCGTCACAATAAGTGTGAAACCAAAATTGTCACTATGCATAATAGTTAATTGTTATGCATTCTGACTCAGTGGGTTAGGAGGTGAGACATTTAAAGTTAGTAAATATACGTATGTATAACATCCCTCCCCCCTTAGGGAGTTCAAGCCAGGTCTCCAGAAATAGGTTCGTCTTTCTTTATTAAATAAATACTAAATGTTAATACTAAATTTTACATAGGTACATATATTTGAATTAATTAAATTTGTATCATATTTTGATAAGTTTAATAATTTTTTTTTTTTATAATACTTTTTAACTTTTTTTTTTTACAGTTACAATACTTAATTTACAAATGTTTTTATTTCAAGATTTTTTTTTTCTTTTATGTCGCTTACATTTGATTTGATTTTTTTTTTTTTTTTTTTTTTTTTTTTTTTTTTTTAACATTTTTTTTTTGTGTTTTATTTATTTGACTTTAATTCATTTCTTTTAACTACAAACTTTATTTTCAATAATATTATCTACATAATTATATTAAAATAAATTTGCTATTTCAATTTTAAAGTTTCAATATTTTCTTTTTTTTTTTTATTATATAATTGTCAATTTATTAATTTACAATATACTTGTTTACACCCGGGCAGATGTGACGCTGAAACTCGCTATGTCTGCTTTAGGCTGTGGCGTTGATGGTGCACGTTTCCTTGGCGTTCGGTTGACTGTCAGCTCACGGAGGGGTAGAATAGTTGATGGTGCTTTGGCTCGGATGGAACGAATGGTTTGTGTACTGGATCGGAGATATCGGACTAGACAAATGACAATAACCGCTACCGCTGCTAAGGTGACTAAGGTCAACATGGAGTAGCGATGTAGAGACAACTCCCATTCATGATCTGTCACTTTTCGCTCTGCGTTCAGAAGGTTCCATCCTTGTTCAAGCTCTTCCATACTCTTTTTTCCAACATTAAGTTCGTGGGCAAAATGCTTGTGGTTGCCAATAAGTATGGGAAGAAGTTTTGGTGTGGGGGCTTGTTTAACTGGAATGGAATTAGCTTGAAATGCTTTCACAAGTTCTGAGTGGTCCACCATTGGTTGTTTGTACTCAGTTGAAACTTCAGAGTGAAATTCGTACAGTAGCTTAAATCCTTTGGCACTGGCTTCGCAGGGCTGCTCCATCTTAAGGATTCCTGAACCGTTGAGGGTGGCTGTATATTGTTGGTCAGCACACTTCAAGTTCAAAACGAAGGAATCCTTTACTTTGAAAAGCCACTCGTTCGGTGCCGTCATCTTCAGGAATATTCCTTTGCTTGCTGGAACCGCAGTGTATTTACACGAATCTTTTGATGAAGCTGCGTGTTGTAAGAGTTCTACTAAGCATTCATTTGATCCAGATGTGAATACCGGAGTCTCGTATCGGCATACCGCAATGTCTTTTTTAGCATCTCTTATTGCAATATGTGAGCATCGGGAATACTGTTCCTCATTCAGCATTACGAAAAGGTCGTGGTTATCAGATTCTGCAAAGTATTCATACTTTGTATCAATAACCAGATCCCATCGTTCCTCTAAGACTGTTGGTAAGGCGTACACTTTATGGATGTCAAAATGCAAGGAGTCTGGAAGTGGAAGCGTTACCTTAACAAACAGGTTTCCCTCATTTGCAAAGACTGCTGTTCTGGCCGCTGAATTAATGATGCCAAGGTTCTCGAATGAGAATCCTCCTTTGACCGATTTCTTAAGCAGGTCAGTAATGTTTCCTACGTCCAGGATGAAAGGGTGGAGTTTATTTTGGTTAAGGTCATCAAGTATGGAAAGCTCCAGGGATTGCCGGTTTTGGACCTCCATTATTTTTGCGGTGATCACTGATATCATTGCACTCGCTTCGCTCCTCATCTTAAGTATCGAAACTTCCTTGTTTGTGAATTGGCTGTAATTTAGGAAAGATTCACTTAGATTTCCCACACCTGCAGTCACGTTTTCCATTTCTTCCGCTAGTTGTGAAATTGGCTTAGTCAATGTATCAAAATTTGATTTCATGACAGATAGTTGTCGGTGCATTAATTGGAACGAATCCTCATCCCGTTTATGGAGGAACTCCAACTGATGGTAGACCTTTCTAGCATCTTCGCTGTCCATCGTTCCGAAGGCCCATTTGGAAAATCCTCCGATAAACTCTAGTGCACGCTTTTGACGCTTCGAGTGTATCAATTGTCTCATACGATTTGCTGTTTGTCGTAAGTTTACGATGTTTGTCTCTGTCTCCTGGGCGACCAAATGGCAATGGCGTTGAAAGTCATCGTCCGCAATGCTTCTGCACATGGTTTCTAGCCTATTGTCACATTTTTGCACCATCTGAATTACCATTTCGTAGTCCATTGGTGTGAACTTCGTCAAAATTGTCCACGTATCACTGTAGAATACGGCTTGTTCTACCGTTTCGAACACTACTGGTGATGTTTTACGTAATGACTGGATCTTGTATGGTTTCTCATTCTGTGTCTGCCCGGGAAAGAAGTTAATAACTATTTGTACAGTTAATGCAAAACACCGTAGGTTGAACATTTTTTTTCAACTCGATAATTAATTATGTATGTGTTTAAGAAGTATTTTTAAGCAACAAAAATTAAATAGAAAAATGACTTATAGTCAAAGACTGTATGTATTCTTAAAAATTTTATATAATAATAGATTGATTATATATATTATGTAAATAATATGAATGTAATGTGCCAAATTATGGAAATAATATTAATGTAATATGTGTAGGCAATTAATGACCTTTCCTTTTGACCTCACTTTGTTTTTCCTTTGTAAATACTGAAAAGAGAAAAAAAATTAGTTAGGTGAACTAAATTAAGCATATTAGAACTTTTCCGTTTCCTTTTAAATTTCCTATATTTAAAGCAGTGGGTAAAGTTTAAGTAGTTTTAATTAATTGATATAAAAAAAAATTTTCGGTTCTATCTATATCTGTTAGCGTCGAAGGTTAGTGAGTGTAATTATTAGTGGTGAAAAAGTTTTAGTTTAGGATATTAATCATAGTATGTGTTTAAATTTAACTATCATTAACTTGATTGTGATAAGCCTTAAGTTGGTTGTTGTGTACTCGTTTTGTTTTTCCACCTACTCGGATATTAGTATTTACAGAATCATTCACGGACACCACCTCATAGGGTCCTAACCAAATAGGTGAAAACTTATTCTTTCTAGTAGGATTTTTAAGCAAGACTTTTTCCCCAACCGCAAACGAGGCAGGATTGGTATGATGGTCGTATTGTTGTTTTGATTTTTGTTTTGCCAGTTCCAAATTTTTCCTCGCTAGTTCGTGCGTCTTCTGTAGTTGATGCTGAAGGATTTTTGGATAATCTTCCGCATTATACAGAGGTGTAGCTGTTCTTTTTAAATTTGTTGGCATTTCGAATTCAAAACCATACAAACTCTTCGTTGGTGTCAGTTTAGTAGCTGTATGCACGGTGTTATTGTGGACATGCATCGCCTGTCTCAACCATTGGTCCCAGCACCGATCG
Source organism: Philhelius festivus (assembly GCA_963931855.1). Classification (NCBI taxonomy): domain Eukaryota; kingdom Metazoa; phylum Arthropoda; class Insecta; order Diptera; family Syrphidae; genus Philhelius; species Philhelius festivus. Next base: position 56,810,843 of record OZ007555.1, on the reverse strand, counting down.
TCATTGTCAACGAAACTCCTTAGGTATTCCGCTAAGGGTCTGTGACTGCGTTCGAGTGAACCATTAGCTTGTGGATGATATGCTGTAATGTGAACTTTTTTAACTCCTAGAAGCTTACAAGTTTCTGAGAAAAGTTTCGAAGTAAAATTAGTTCCATTATCTGTGACGAGTGTCTTAGGTATGCAGAACCTTGTAACAATCTCCTCGTAAAAGGCTCTTGCTACCGTAGATGCTTCAGCATCTGGGATGGCCACACAAGTCATATACTTTGTCAGGTCGTCCTGGAATGTTAAAATATACCGGTTACCGGAATACGTCAAAGGAAGAACACCGACCATGTCCATGTATACCTTATCGAATGGGAGGCATGGGGTGTCTGTTAAAACCATTGGCATTTTGGTTAGTTTGCCTGACTTATTCGTTTGACATTTTTCACAGTTCCTGATATAATTTGCAATGTCCTTTTGCATATTTTTCCATCTAAACTGACGACGAATTCGTGCATAGGTCTTCGCCATTCCCTGATGTCCTCCAAGTACGGATTTGTGGAAATCGCGAAGAACTGTTTGTATGTCTTCTGGATTTTTTAGAAGCTGAAAGTCGTTTCTACTTGCCTGTTTGTTGTTGCCTTGCTTACTATTTTGTTGTATGATGTCCTTTTTAGCTAGTTTAGTCCTACTTCTTGTCTGTACAATTTTTATATCATTATTTTCTTTCTGAATCCTGCTTAACGCATCTGCATTGCAGTTGGTTTTACCAGGCTTATATATAATTTTATAATCGTATTCAGACAACTTGTGATGGAATCTAATAAGTCTAGTGGTTGGGTCCTTAACATTGAATACTCCTATGAGAGGACGGTGGTCTGTGAAAACTGTAAATGGTCGACCTAGAAGGTATGTTCGAAAGTGCTTGCACGCCCAAACTATGGCAAGCAATTCCTTTTCTATAGTCGAATAGTTTTTCTCCGATTTGTTAAGCGAGCGGCTAGCATAAGCAATAGGCTTATCTTCACCCATATTACCTTGGGATAAAACGGCTCCCAGAGCTTCATTGCTTGCATCGGTTGTCACGATAAATGGTTGCGTGAAATCTGGATAGATAAGAACAGGTGGTTTGGAAATCGCTTCCTTAAGGAACTTAAACGATTTCTCACAATCTGGGGACCATTCGAAACTATTTTCTTTCCTCAATAGCTTTGTTATTGGGGCAGCTATTTTAGAAAATTGTGGTATAAATTTTCTATAATAATTCGTAAGTCCCAAAAATGATTGCACCTGTTTTATTGTTGTGGGTCTGGGAAAATCTGAAACACATTGGGTTTTGGCTGGGTCAGGCGAAGCTCCGGCTTCAGAGCATATATGTCCCAAATATGATACTTCACGGCATAGAAAATTACATTTCTCGGTATTTAATTTGAGATTATGCTGCCTAAGTTTAGCCAAAACCTTTGAAAGCTTTTCGTTGTGTTGCTCTAGATTTTTACCATAGATAACAATATCATCCAAATATACAAAACAATCAATGCCATGCAACCCAGTCAGGATGTGATTCATTATCCTTTGAAACGTTGCTGGAGCACCGGTTAGACCAAAGGGCATTCTATTGAATTCGTAATGTCCTGTGCTGGTACTAAATGCAGTTTTCGCTCTATCAGCTGGATCGATCAACACCTGATGGTAGCCACTTGCTAAATCCAAGGTGGTGAGAAATTGGCAGTGTCCCAACTGATCAAGAATTTCTTCGATTCTTGGTAGGGGGAATGCGTCTTTAATTGTTACCTCATTCAGCTTTCTAAAATCTACAACCACCCTCCACCGTTTTTTACCTTCAACCGATTTTTTGGGTACAATAAGCAAAGGCGAATTCCAAGGAGATTCGCTTTCCGAAATTATGTTTTGATCAAGCATCTCTTTCACTTGCTTCTCAATTTCTTTTTTATGGATCTCTGGCGTTCTATATTGCTTTGTGTTGATCGGTGCTTGGTCAGATTTGGTGGGAATGTTGTGGGACAAAACGGGTGTATAACTTAAATTATCACCTTCTAATAGAAAGACATCAGAAAACTGAATGCATAATTCCTCTACCGATTTTTTTTCCTCCTTGGTTAGGTTTTCATCTATTTTAATGGAGCTTAGAAGGCTATTTATCCGTTTATTACTGGATTCCTTTTTAAAATTTGTTAATATTTTACTTCCGTATCCATTGTTTTCAATAATTTTGTAGTTTTTGAAATTTGAATAGGTAGGCATGAAATTTATGTCCATGACATAGTCCTCTGTTGTGCAGTTTAAAACAGGGACATGGACTTAATCGTTATTTGCCTTAACAATTGTGTTTCCCAAATAAATTCCATTATCAATTTCCTGCGAATGTATAAGCAGTTCATTTGATTTTGAATTTGGGATTTGGATCTTCACAATTGTCCGTGTCCGAGCCCCAATTTTGCACTGCACAACTTTTTCGTTCAGTGAAGACATGGTAGCTAGACTCGAAGGCAAACATTTGAGAGGTAAATCAATTAAGACTTCCCTTTTCCCATCTAAAAACGTTATTCGTTTGGAAACTGCGTCGATGATCGTGCGATTCCATAGGATGTCACGACCTAATATACCATCCGCAGGTATATCATCGTCATCGACTATGTTCCATTTAGTCGAAAATTTTTTTGGGAAAAGTAAATTAGTCTTAATTGTACCCAGTGTTGTGCCTACACCACCAAAAATACCACCCAGTTGCTTTGTTTCTCGGGTGTTTATATTGCTAGCATTTTCTAGAGAACTTCGTTTAAGTAAGCTCGAGTCTGCCCCTGTATCAACAAGAAGAAGTACTTTTCCGTACTTAGCTAATGATGTGGGCAGCTCGACGAACACATCGTGCTTACGAATGTTCTTAAATGTATACAATATTTTCTTCTGTTTAGTTTTTTTTTTCGTCATAGCGAACTGGTTCAAATACTTACAACAAAAACTAAAAATAAAGTTCTTAAGCGTATTCGCCAAAAAGACAAAAAATTTATTAAACATTACGCGACACTTATTCACAACCAAGCAAATATTCGCAATCAATAACCATAAATTTACTTGACCTAGGACAACTTTTGCCCCAGATACAGGTTCTATAGGTTTTTGCTTCGTTTTGCTTACCGACTGAAAAGTAAGGAAATTTAACTCTTTTGAGTAAGTCTTCCGATTTACTTTTATTTTTTGTTGTTTTTTGTGCTGTAATGACTTTTTTTTTTCCTTTATTTTTAAAGTGTCTTCAAATTGCCTTTTTGATGTCATAGGAGGTGTTTGGCTGCCTAGCTCTGATGACATCATTGTTTTATTTGAAGAGGGATTTTTTGGCGGTGTTTTGTTTGTGGAGAGTAAATTTGGTGGGGCACAGTTTATTGAATTAAACTGGCCCCCGGGCCGTTTCCCGATTGTTCCTTCTGATAATTCCTTTTGGAGAAACAATCCTCCTCCACATGCCCCATCCTAGAACACCACTTGCATTTTGTTCTGGGCTTTTGTGATGTTACTCGTGTAACACGTATTTGTGAACGTGGGCAACTGTTTTGATTATGCCCATAATCTTCGCAAGAATCACAGTATGGTGTTCTTTTCCGTATTTGACACTCGGCGTAAGTGTGATTTTGTTTTCCACAAAATCCACATTTTATCACAGGATTTGCCGTTCTATTTACGTGTCTAGTACTTGGATGGGGGGAGTCTAGATTTACCTGGTTATTTGATTGATGTAATTGATTGTTGGATGGTTGGAAGTGATTATGATATTGTGGTGTGTATGAGTTTTGAAGACTGTGTATATTTGTATGTGGGTATGTTAGCTGCGGTGGAAGTTGTTGAGGCCAGGTGGGCGGGTACGCACATGGTGAGATAGCACTGAACACATTTGATTGAATTCCCCAGTTGTTTTGAGTTCCCATTAAAAGGGATGTTCTCTGCGCCAAATCAGCCAACTTTGATAAGTCAGTTTCAGCGGTTGTCAGCATAAACTGACGCAAAGCAGGATCATACAATCCCATTTTGAAAACCTTAACTAAACTATTATTAAGTTCAGCCACCAACGCTATTGATTGAGCTTCACTGTAACGTGAATCAATAATCTCTTTCGCTTTTATTTTCAGCGTGAGTAAGCGTCGAGCGAATGACTGGAAATCTTCATTCATCATTTGGTGTGATTGATTAATTTCAAGTATCACACTGTCAAGAGTTGTAATTGCCAGATACGCTGTTTTTATAACTGACTCCAGTTCTGCTAAGGTTTTGGGAGGATTAGATCTAATTAGTTCAAATGCATCCCCCGTTAGCCTTGTGGAAATGCAGGCCACATACAAGTCTTCGGCTTCACCTGCCTCTAGGCATTTCAACCCTAAATGGCAAGCGTTTATAAACTCGTATACTTTGCTTGACAAGTCCGGTGTCCTTTGCCCTGAAAATAGGGGTATGACACGGGAAACAATCTTTGTCACCTTTTCGTATGACATGTTGTATGTTTGACTGCTAATTGGTTGTACCTCCACCAATTCTTGTCTTAAGTTAATATGGTGTTTTTCGATATCTGTGACAGGAGTCTGAACACCCTTATTTACAAGATTTTTAGTGACAGGGGTTTTTGGAGACGATGTAAAAAACAGGGGTAAAAGATTTTTTGAAAAATCAGATGAAGCTGATTTTGAATAAAAGAATGTAAATTATGTGTACAAATGTTATGTGTACAAATTTTGTAAATTATATTAAATTTAATTATACGAGTATTTAAAAAAAAAACATCAACACAATATAAACATCAAAATTCTTACCAGACCTTCTATTAGTTTTTATTTTACCTCAATTGATCAACTACACTATTTCATTTATGTATACTTGTAGTATGAACATATATGTTATCTTTTCTTGTTTCCTTTTTTTTTTTGTTCACTTTGTGATACAATTAATTTATTTCACTTTCAAACTTTTATTTTTATGTTTATTGATTCACTTTACTCGTATCTATATGTATATATATTTTTTTTCACAATTAACTTTTTTATATTTTATTTAATTTAAATTAGGTTCGCGAATCGGCTGCGCCAATGTTATGTGTGCGATCAATTAAACAAAAACCAAACAATCACGTTCGCGGTTACAATCAGACTCACCTCTGGTTCTGGCGACCTACCTGGAACTTCTTGGTTTAACTTCCAAAATGCATTACTCAGCTTTGACCTACTGAGTTGCATTCTGGAAGTTGACTTGTCCCACTAAGCCATTGCGTCACAATAAGTGTGAAACCAAAATTGTCACTATGCATAATAGTTAATTGTTATGCATTCTGACTCAGTGGGTTAGGAGGTGAGACATTTAAAGTTAGTAAATATACGTATGTATAACACGAGAAAAATACGATTTTTCAAAACATTTTTTAACATTTCTTTGTTGGGTACCTTTTTTTTAGGTAAAATACATTTTTTTCTCACATCTTGTAGATTATATTGAAAATTTGAATACACAATACTTTTTAAGCCTTAGCAAAAAAAAAAAATTATCAAAATCGGTGGTACCGTTTTTGATAAAATCAAAAAAAAAAATTGTTCCATGGCGGGTACTTTCAATAACCATTTTTTCGGAAAATGTTTTTTAATCTGTTGAACATTTTTTGATAAGAACAAATACATATTTATAAAATTTCGAAAAAAAATCATATAAAAGGTAACGTTATTTTTGGTCTTAAGAAAAAAGAAAAAACCTGTGGGGGGAAAAATTAAAAATGATATCTACCATAGTTTAAAGTAAATCGGCCCAGCCGTTTAAGCTATAGTCGAACAAACATATAGACAGAATTGCGAGACCCACTTTTTTAGTCTTCGCTATCATCGTAATGTCAAAATTTCGAGTTTCGATTTTTTTCCGAATGCATAACTTATCTTATAGAACCTATAAGTCGCAAGTAAATTTTTCGACGTGCTTTACTGCACAACGATTCGGCTGCAACTGAATAGTGAATAGTGAATACTGAATAGCAAATATGCGCGCACATCGCCATACACATCACACCGATCGAGACACCGACACCAAAAATCAAAAACTTTTGATTTTACTCACACGGTGTCGGACACCGAAAATCGGTGTGCGCACCAGCCCACAGACGGCACACATTTCCGAACAGCGACACCGGTGTGCACACAAGTGTCGTGTGTATTTGCCGCTTTAGAGACATCATGTAGTTCTTTGACATTTCCAAATGTCAAAAAATATGTATTTGCTTAGTTTTTTGGACGAACTGTCATTATTTTAAGTGTGCAAATAATTTGCAAATAATAAATTGTATCATTCCTTAATACTTTTACACTATTTTTCATTTTGCCCTACTGGTTTTAACTTCTCTTCTATTATATAAAAGAAGTTTAAAATTATTGCATGTATTTGTTTTATTTTTAACACAGAATCAGACATGATAATGTTTTATTTTCACAATTCTATCGATAAACAAGAACTACAGGGTGAGACATCTAGTGGTTTCTTTTTAAATCATAGGTTATTTTGACATTGACAGAAAGTCAGTATCATACCTCCGCGGAACGAAACCAGTCGCTTTACGCTTGAACAACGTTGGGAAATATTCAAAACTTATTTCAAAAGTCAGTTCTTTGTATCCCAAACAGTGCGTTTTTTTGAAAATAAGTTTTGGCTGAAATGAAGTACACACCGTCTACTGTACGGAAGTTTGTACAAAAAGTTCGTGAGGCGGGTGTGCTAGTGGAAAACACTTATGGTCCCCGTCGTCGTACGGTTTGCATAGACGAATGTGACATTTCACGCACTAGCCTAATATAAGGGGAATTCTGCACAAAGATATCGGATTATTATTTTACAAGGTCCAATTGACTTTTAAAAAGAATCTTATATTTGGCCCACCCCTTACAAATAACTTACATTTATATTTATTTATTCACTAACTGTTATAAACCATTTCAACATACCTACACAATTATAATTAGTGGACAAATCTAAAACAGTGTTGAGACAAAAATATAAACTCAACTTACTTATCTTTTCTTAAATATGCGTGATACAAAAATAAGTTTCACTTTCTGAAGAATTTGTTAGCAGTAAGATTGCCGTTATCGGTAAACTATAAATCATTTAGGTGAGTTTTTTTCAGTTCGTAGAACAAAACCAGAGTTAACTTGTTTGGCATACATTTATATAAATTAATCTAAAGTTTACTCAGAAAACATTTTTCGGTGTATAATTAACTTTCACTGACAGTTGTTATCGATTCATTTATCAAAAAATTATCGAAATCTATAAATTTTGCAATGACAGCTTAATTGACTTAATTATTTACATACATATATGATTAATAAAATAAATAAAACGAAATTTATCAGTCAGTTTTATACACCCATTCTTTTGTCATCGTATTTGTTTATTTTTTAAGAATTTGTTGTCTTTTCTCTGAAAACGACTGACACCATTTGCAAAAATAAATCATCCGCATGTCAGAGTAAAATTTAATACCTGGATCATGAAATGAAAAGTGATCCTGATTAATAGAACTCGTGTTGAAAGCTTACTTAGTTAAGGTGGAGCCACGGCTCGGAAATCAAAGTCTAAGCCCACAAGCTTCTTCCATTCGGATTGGTCGCTAGCTATTTGTCTTCAGTCTTGCACGTGTGTTGGCTTCCTAAACTGCGGTCTTCCTCTACTGCGATGTCCCTCAGGTTTGAATTCAAAGATGATAAGTGCGTGAGGTTAATTAGTTTTGATTGCATTTTTTTTAATGAAACAACACTCGGAAAAAATATCATGTTAAATTAACAGAAAGTTAACCAATTATCAAATTGACATGTTAAATATTGAACAAGATACAATATTCTTATGTTTTCAATTCATAAACTTACATGCAAAGAACATTAACAAGATTTTATATTTAAAATGAAAAAAACACTGTTTTAGGTAATTCAAGGCCTGGTTAAGATCACCAAGTAAACTATTCAAATTTCAAATTGATGAAACAATATATTTAATGGAAATTTTAACTAAAATCTTAATGAAAACTTTCGGTTTCAACGAAATCTCAATTAAATTTTGCTACACTTATTTAAATTAAAAACATTTTCAGCTGAAATTTAAGATTTGGGTTTGGTTGGAACATAGTTCAAAAAATTAAACTGAAATATTAATGAAATCATGTTAAAATAGCACAAATTCCTTTCTGCTTTAGTTAAACTGTTGATAGTGAAATAAATATTGAATACATTTATATAGGCACATACCTAATTATTTTTTAATAAAATTTTAACCCTATTTGATTACCATCTCAGCATCTGTCAAATACTTTTTAAGTTTCGATGACCAAGAGCTGAGCCACTCAATTTTGTAGGTTCACTCGCGGTAAATATAGATACAAACGTAAGTAAAAGTTGAAAGATTTATTTATTCGACATTGAAGAGAAGCCAGAGTAATGGACTAAGTAAGAACACCAAGTTGCCTATGTACAAAAAATCTATCCATCCGATCCGCCTTTCCCATCTGGTTTACTATATCATCTACATCAATTAAGAAGATGAAGCTTAACAGTTGCCAAACCAAAAATTGAATATGCGCATTCGCGGCTGGCCTACACCCATATTAATAAAGATGGTTTAGTAGAGGTTTATCTTGAAGTCGTGGACTAAGTGCAACATTTCATTAATAAAACAAATGTTCTGCTAAGTGACGTTTAAAAACTATGATGAACATTTTGTTTTTATTAATGAATGAAGGTGGCATAAGCGACTTTCATAGTCTTCGACACCTGCAGTAGAATTTTTGTCAAGAGATGGGGAACCAGACCCAAAACTATTCATTGGATGTACACCACCAATTAAAAGGCCTGTTCCGACGTATGCCTGTTTGGTTTGGTGGCTAGCATTGGATAAGGGAACAAGTCTTAAGGCCAAGACAAAAATTCAGAGACTGGCTTGCCCCACTTGATCTATTACCAAAGGAGTTGGCGGCCAAAAGTGCTCTATGACTTAAAGAGTGTACGACTAAAAATTGAAAATGTATTTGAAGAATGTTTTAGGCAGGGCAGGGGCAACAAACATTACAATTACGAACTCAGCCATGGTCATTCAAACAGACTACATTTCACCGTACATAGATTTTAAACCATTCGCACTAATAAATTATTCCAACGAGGGAGAAATGGGTCATAAACGCAAATCATGTATCAGTCTTTACAAATAGTTAAAAAACGGAAGCTGGGTAGGGTCAGACATCAGACAACTCACCCATAAAAAGATCATTAAAGCTCCCAAACTTTTGCAGTGTTTTCCAAGCGGAAGTGCTTCCAGTTAGCGAGGCCACAAAATATCTTTCCACATGTGAATTGTCAAACAAGAACAAGGCAATTACAGTCATTTCGTCATTTCATAATTGCTTATAAATATAAAAACAGATGCATAAAGTTGCCATCGTTTTATAGTTTGATTATCAAATTAATTTTTTATATAAGAAATTTTTCTAAGACAAATTTGGGATGCCAATTTTAGTTTTAAAAGCTAATCGTTCGCTTGATCAAAAATTCGAATAATATTTTTTCGAAAATTTTTATACAGGGTGATTTGCATAAGGTGTGACAAAAAGCTAGGGCGTGTAGGTTGGACTTAGACAAGAAAAAAATCGTATGGGAGGGGGGTCTATTTCCCCCCGTTTATGCGGGAGGGGCAATTTAAGAAAAAAATCACTTAAAACAGAAAAAAAATTATTAAAAAATAACGGTGATACCTACAGAGTAATGCTATAGCATTTTGAAAAGCCAGAAATACATTCTTTTAAATAAAGTTGTTCGAGTGGATAGTTTTTGAAAAATTTATTTTCAAAATCAAAATTTTGAAAAAAATGAAAATTTTGTTTTTTAAACAATTTTTTTTCAAAATTTTACGTAATTAAGTATTATTTTTTTATTCAATATTCAATGCTCTTGTTAATTTTTGATCAAACACAAATAACCGGATGTCAAAATGTTTTGTAGTTTTTGAGAAAATCAAAAATAACAAAAACTACTTTTGTTCTAAGAAAAGCTTTTACGTTTTTGGATTCATAGGTGAATTTACGATTGAAAGGATTAACTTTCTTTTTACTATTTTTTTAATTATCGTCTTATAAGCATACAATAATGTGACAAAGTACTGGATTAACCATATTTCACACATTTTTTCATTGAGAACACCTGCGTGAGAGCATTGGATTAATATTGACCCGCGAATGTTTTTTAAATAATGCAACATTACACGCCCTAACTAGTGACAGAAAAATGCAATTGCGAAATAAGAACAAAAATGTTCCTGAATCTTGAAATCAATTAAAATAAGAAATACATGCATATTTAGATAAAATACATAATTACTGTTTATTTAAATTTTTAACTATTTTTTAACTAAAGCTTATTACAAAAAATTTTCGATATGATCCCCATATTGTAGAAGGCAAAGATTATAGCGCCTTCTTATTGCTGCACATAAATTTATACTTGAAAAATTTTCCTGTAATTTGACTCCAGCCACTTCAATCCGTTGTTTCAGTTGTTCCAAAGATTCTATTTCCACTTCGTACACATAATAGTTCTTCATGAATCCCCAAGCATAAAAATCTAACGGAGTTAAATCTGGCGATCTAGGCGGCCATTCTATTGGACCACCTCTTCCAATCCAACGGTCACTAAAATGTTCATCAAGCCAGTTCCTTACAGTGCGGCTGTAGTGTGCTGAAGCTCCATCTTGCTGGTAGATTAAATTGTCTGCTATGGCCAAGGGAACGTTGTCATTCAAATCGGGCAGATAGGATTCTCCATTTATGACTGAATTCAGGAACCGTGGTCCAATAACTGTTCGTCCAACAATACCTAGCCAAACATTACAGCTAAAGCGGTGTTGAGATTTGGTTTGTTTCTTGTTATGCGGATTGCTGTTACTCCAGTGATGTAAATTGTGGAAATTTGTTACTCCATCTCTGGTAAACTGAGCTTCATCCGTCCAGAATATCCTTCCAAAGTAATTATGTTCAGTTTCATCTCTTAGCAATAATATTCGACAAAATGCAGCTCTCAGTAACTTGTCGTTTGCGGTTAGCTCCTGAACTGGTGTAGTGTGGTACGGGTGTAAATGCTCGGTATGAAGCACTGCCCATACTCTAGTTTGGGGCAACTGAAGCATAGTAGCTATTCTCCTTGTGCTAAGGGAGGGATTACGTCGGACCATATCCAAAATTCTTTCCTCTATGTGTACTGATGCAGAAGATGAACTTTCTCTCCCTCGGTGCTCCAGTACTCCGTGTTCTCGAAAACGTTGATGGATTCCTGAAAATATCGTATGACTGGGGCACCTCCTATTGGGATACATTTCAGCGTAGAGTCTTTGCGCTTCACGACTTCGACCATGAGCCATACCGTAGCAGTAATGCATATCCGTTGATTCGGCACGAGAGTAATTTGACAACGTCATATGTTGACGACTTGACATTCAAATTAGAAATAATTTGTACAACAAAACAGGTCGCGTCGCCAAGCCGACCCCACTATAATAAAAAAGTGGCAGGTCAATTTTAAACCAATGCTCTCACGCAGGTGTTCTCAATGAAAAAATGTGTGAAATATGGTTAATCCAGTACTTTGTCACATTATTGTATGCTTATAAGACGATAATTAAAAAAATAGTAAAAAGAAAGTTAATCCTTTCAATCGTAAATTCACCTAAGAATCCAAAAGCGTAAAAGCTTTTCTTAGAACAAAAGTAGTTTTTGTTATTTTTGATTTTCTCAAAAACTACAAAACATTTTGACATCCGGTTTTTTGTGTTTGATCAAAAATTAATAAGCGCATTGAATATTGAATAAAAAAATAATACTTAATTACGTAAAATTTTGAAAAAAAAAATGGTTAAAAACAAAATTTTCATTTTTTTTCAAAATTTTGGTTTTGAAAATAAATTTTTCAAAAACTATTCCCTCGAACAACTTTATTTAAAAACAAAATTAAAGAATGTATTTCTGGCTTTTCAAAATGCTATAGCATTACTCTGTAGGTATCACCGTTATTTTTTAATAATTTTTTTTCTGTTTTAAGTGATTTTTTTTCTTAAATTGCCCCTCCCGCCTAAACGGGGGGAAATAGACTCCCCCTCCCATACATTTTTTTTCTTGTCTAAGTCCAACCTACATGCCCTAGCTTTTTGTCACACCTTATGCAAATCACCCTGTATACAATATTATTTTAAATTCAAAGGAGCTCCTATACAAAAAATGTTGGTCAGAATCGTTAGAGCCGTTTATACGAAAGTCAAAAATTAAAAAAAAACGGTTCTATGTAACTTACCGTTAATAAAATTTAGTACATCTATTTTTTTTATCAAAATCGTTATAGCAGATACCGTTTGTCTTGGAGAGGCAAACAAAAAATTTCAGTTTCTCCTTTAGGGAAGCACCTAAGAAAACAGCTCCAGCGGCTTAGACTGTAGATGGGGGAGACAGACAACTGGAATTGCCGGACCCACTTTTTCGTGTTTCACGCAAAATGTAATGTAAATGTATAGTATCTTAGTACGAGTATATCGCAAGTAAAAATAGACGGAGAGAAGTTTTGACTACTTGCTGAGATATCTGGTTCAGTTTTCTGTTATCTGTTGGCGCTCAGTCAGTTAGCTGATTAACAGAGCAGTTTTACAGATCATAGATAAGTGGACTGTAGCGTATTATGTGGAAATTTCAAAACGCGTACATTTTTATTTGCGATATATGTATGTACATTTGTACATAGGTTCTATAGGGCAAGTTCTGCATTTGGAAAAAATTCGAATTCGAGATAATTTTGGTAAAAAATTGGGTGTTCTATTATGGACATGGACTACATTTTGGTCAAAGACATTTTAGGAAAAAATAGAACCGTTTTTTTTTAATTTTCGATTTCTCATCAAGGGCTCTAACGGTTTTAATCAAAATTTTTAAGCAGGAGCCCCCTTAAACTTAAAATAATATTGTATATGAAAATATTCGAAAAAAAAAATATTTCTTGTGTTTTTTGAAAAAACGTGTAAACGTGCATAAATTCATACTTTTTTGGAAATCAGACGGCAATTTCAAGCATTCGAACATTTTTATCTCATTAAATCCATGTTTTATATTTATAAAATGTATTTTAAATTCCAAAGTTCTTTTACATAAGTGCAAGTTCGTGCGATCCATTCGTGCATTTTATTTCTCTCAGTGTATGAATTCTAAGGAGCCCCATATAGCTTACAATAATCTGCAAATTATAAAACCAACTGGTAATGCAGGAGGACCCACTATTATAACTTCGACTCGTGGTTGATATGGGAATTTCTTTTGCACCATACTCGCTGTCAGTTTTTTTGTTTCTTTGATTTTCGAGTGCGCTAGCGCTCACGGTGTATTTTTGCTCATGGTACGGACACTTATGGGCCATATGATATTGGACGACGACGATGAGCGTTTGGAAGAGGTTTCTTGTTTTTGGCTTCATCATTACATTGTTGGTAATGTGTATTGCGGAAAATGTTTATAATCTTCTTGTTGATTTTTTTCTCGCATTATCATTATATCATTAAAGATTAATGCAATCAAATGGGAGAAGGGTTCCTCCCTTGCTGCTCTGCGTTCTGCTCATTATAACATCTCATAAAAACAGAGGATCGTTTTTAGTATAACCTCAGTTTTTTTCTTGGGCATTAGGTACATAGTATATTATTGTGGCGAGTTGACAGTGCGGATTTTCTTTCTCTTGCATTTCTTTTGCACAACACAATGAGCTATTATTTTAATTATATTCATCAGCACTTGTATTAAGTTGGATAAGTTTTTCTCATAATTAAAGAATTGTATGTACGTATGCTAATTTTGTGTTTGGTTAACAAAAATGCATAAAATATTGTTTAAAATAAAAATGAGTTTCCTTGTATTAAAATGAGCTTTAAGTTGGCATGAGTATAATGCAAAGGCAAACGAAGTTAAAGAGGTGGACAATATTTGCAATTGCAATGTGAAAGATTTTATTTCAAAATCCTTGCTCTTTTCAACAAATCATTCCGCCAGTAGGCGAAACGGGAGATGCTATGGTGCTGTAAGCTCTAGACACACATTTTATTACTTAAGGTATAAATTTATTAAGGTTCCATTTTGACCCCCGGAAGGCAAAATTGGCCTATAAAAATTAGATATTCACACGTATTTTCCAAATACATATTTTGTTTTATCTTCTTCTGAAATTGGTTAAATTGACAGTTTTTCGAGTTTCTCCCAGTAACTTCATATTAATATTTTTGTTAATAAATTAATCACAGTATATATACATACATACATACATATCTGCATCAAAAAAATTTATAAACTATTTGACTATCTAATGTTGATTTCCCTCAAACCAAAAAATCCACTTTTCTTTGACATAATATTATGTATATATATTGACATGATATTATTAGGACCTTATTCGGAATTCCCCCCCCCCCCCCCCCCACCAAAATGAACTTTTTTTTAACGAATCGATAAAAAAAGTGTTTGCTGTAAAAAAGTTCATTTAGGGGAATTCCGAAGGCGGCTATGTCAACAATGTTTTTGTTTAACAGTACTGTGCGTGTCCCGCTTCGCGGGCTCTCAGGATTTTAACTCCCTTTTCGGGGGCCACACCCGCTCACGCAACTTAGTTGCTCTGCTTAGGGTATGTAAAGACGCCAGGCAGGTGCCTATGTCAACAGTTTTTTTGTTTAACAGTACTGTGGGTGGTCCGCTTCGTGGGTTCTCATGATTTTAACTCCCTTTTCGGGGGACACACCCTGCTTTTTCCTCCGCCCAACGACCGTTTTTTTTATCGTATAATTATAAAATTTTCATTTTCTTATACTTCATTTTTTTACCATAAAAAAGTGTTTCTCCTACATAATTTGATGTTTTTTTATCAACAGCACACTTTTTTATCGATTCATTAAAAAAAGTGCATTTTGGTGGGGGGGGGGGGGGAATTCCGAATAATGACCTATTATGATAACGACAGATAATTTTCATACTGTTGAATTTTAAGCTTTTCACTGTGAAAATAATTTAAAATTTCATACTTTACATGCATACATACATACATTACATACATACATACATACATACATACATACATACATACATACATACATACATACATACATACATACATACATACATACATACATACATACATACATACATACATACATACATACATACATACATACATACATACATACATCACATATCAATCTGGAGAAACATAAGAAACAGTAGTTGATATTTCAAAAGCATTTGATAGGAGACATTTCTCACCATTCAATACGTTTTGCCATTGTACCTATTGAATTCCATCTGGAAAACCCTATCATTATCGGTATGTACACATGTGTCACGGACCATCCTATACGTACCCAAACAAGCAACTTAATGCTTAGTTTTTTTAAAAGATGCAAAAAATCTTTTTCCCTTCTGATCTGAATACCATAAATGTTATCTGAGTATTACCGAATAATTGGGTCTTTCATTGTTTTATATCTTTTTTCAACAATGCTTATGCAAGAAACAGATTGACACAGCAACGAAAGCTTTGACATCAAAATTCATGTGAAATAGATTTCAACGGGAACAGCGCATCAAACTCATTAAGAGTTGAATTATTGCCAAGATTTGAACTCCTATAAATGAAACAATAATGGATGATGTGCTTGGGGACATTAAATTTGAGCCACATGAAGTTATAGTTCGTATTAGAAGAATTTCCGTACACGCAACGCACACGTCAAAAATTCCTTCTTAGCTCACGAATATTTGAAAACACAACACACAAAAATGAACGGGTTCTTTGTCAAATGTTGTCTCTTACGACAGATTTTACGTTCCTTCACACCAAAATAATCGATTTTTTTTTTGACAGAGATCAAATCCTTCGAATCCGTATTTGGAGAAGGATTTACATGTATACGAAATACGCACACTAAAAAGACAAAATTTGACAAGGGATCGAAATCCCTAAAATCCCTAGTGTGTAAAGGAAATCGACATTAATAAACTGTTTCTGAACACACCTAAAACAATGACATTTCGTGTAAAAAAGTAAGTACACGAACCTTTTTTGATGTTTGCAAATGTCAAAGAGTCATATGAAGCTAGCACGATACTAAAAAAATAAAATAGCTATTCGATGATTTTAACTTTAATAAAAGGGTAGAGAAAGTAAGATGCTATATTCAATTGAAATTTGCTAGATCGTTGTTTTAATCTAGTCTCATACTAAAATAGCTTTAAAATCGTAGTAATTCAATTAAAATTTTAAGTCATTGAGTTTTCGAAGCATTTATTGCACACAGTTTTTGATTGCCCATTGAACAACGCTGTCATGATCAGAATTTAGTGAGCTTATCATACACTGCCCATGGCAGTCCACATCCGAAGGACAAGGATGTCAATCTAAAAAGGAATACGAATATGAAAACCAGAGGATTAGAAGTTTCAGGCAAAAGATACGCATTTTCGATAAGAGAGCTTGATGCAAAACTCTATCAAATGCCTTTCAAATATCAAGTGCAACAATCTTACTTTTTCCAAAACGATGTAAAGATTTGTTCAACCGTTCAGTGAGATATCGGCCCTAGCGAGGTATCCGTTCGGAGCGGAAAATTTTCCGCAACGCATACTTTGTCGGAGGTTCAAATTGCTTTCGAGGTATCCTATCGGATAGAATAATAATACACAAATGCTTTGGCGCAATTTGTTCCGCAAAGAATTTGCGTCGGATAAAATCAGAAAAACAATTGCATTAAGCTGTCAGAAATTTCACAAATAAAGCACTTGATCGCACTTCAACGCAGTTCGCCGTGTGCGTTAAAATAATGTCGGAGAAAAATTCTGAACAGCTGTTCGGAAGAATACCATGAAGCAAAAATCCTCCGAATTGTACAAAATCGGAGAATATTCCGCTCCGAACAGATACCTCGCTAGGGCCGATATCATCAGATCACCAGTAGACCTATTGCTACAAAAGCCAAACTACCGGTTATTAAGAAACTTTCATTCCTCAAGATATTCCTTAAGATGCAAATTGATCACCGTTTGTAGAATTGACTTACCGGGAACATTTAGTTCTACTGCAATTTCCTTGCTGTTTGTTTGGCGTTCACGTTTTTACACGACTTGCGCCTTCTGTCATACAAAAATGGTCTTGTTTCCACAAATTCTATAAGGCGCTCTTCAATTGTCAAAACGAAAATTAATATAAGTATATTAAGAACTTGTATGCATTCGAGGTCAGCATTAAAAATTAAAGTCATTGGCGCAAAATTGTAAACATTTAAAACCTTTTTAAAAGAAGTTTTGTCCGAAATGAATCATCCACCGCACCTGTTGTACTCATAAGTTTTGTGGAAAAGGTTTGTTGGACTGGTATATATAGCCGATAGTGTGAGAGTCAATTCAAGAATATCAACGCGCCATCGATCTCAACAGCTCAACATTTCACGCACTAGCCTAAGGAGAATTTTGCACAAAGATCTCGGATTATTCGCTTACAAGGTCCAATTGACTCAGCAGTTGAAGGCACGCCATCATCCGCTTGAACGATGTTCCAGAATTAATGGGAATGTTTGCTCTTGCTAATAAAGCCATTATACATGGCAAAAAATATTTTTTTTTTGATTTTATTGCATTTTTAAAAAGAAACTTGTATTTGACTCTTTTTATTAGAATTGGCTAAACTGAAGAATAGCTAGCTATGCAGTGCATAAGAACCTTATCATCCACTATTCAAACTCTTATTTATAGAATATTTTCGTACCCATTATAGTTACAATGAGACTGTGACAGATAAAGTACCAAAAAGTGAGAGTCTATTAAATTTAGCCGACATGACATAACAAAGCTCAGCTATATGTCAAAGAAAGAAAGACATCTTCCATTCGAATTTTATAAATAGAAATGGAACTGTCAGAAGCTGAAAGAATTCGAGCTATTAACATCGGATAATGTAAGTATATCATTATCTCTAGCTCAATACTGGTAATCAAATTGATATTCGTTTTATCCTAGTTGCAAATACTCCTCAGACAACTTATTGAGGATAAAATCTCAACAATCAAAAATTAAAATTACAACACTAACTTATACCGGAAGAAGAAGGATGTGTGGAGAGAGTACATTTATGTACATTTATGTATATTTATCTACATACTAGTATGTATTTAATTCTAAACAATTTTTAATTCAATTTGTTTGTAATATAATATAAAATTTTAGTTTCATAAAATAAAAATAACAAAGCATTGCTTTTTTTGGTAATCATAATCACAAAATTTTAATGTGATGTAAAACTGAAAGTGGTAGTTCAATACTAAAATGTCCTTATATAGGCACTATTCATTCCTCCCCTTAAACAACTCAACCGTAATAGTAACCTATCAGAGAATGCCTATCAGTTAACTCTTAAGTCTAACTTCAGACGTACTGTTAAATTTAGAGATTCTTTTTTAAGCTAAACTACACGAATTTGGAATGGTTTACCCAGCCCAATATTTCAATTCTATTCAGACATTTCAAACTAATGTGCATCGGTATATCCTATTAAATCCTCTCCAACTTTCCTAAGCACTCGCACTATGTTCAAACCTTTTAAATGTAGACATAATTAAATATTTATCTACATGTTTAATTGTTCATTTTCGCTATATATGTATGTATTAATGTATGCATATGCATATCTTTTTTCCAGTCATTTATAAAAAATAAAATTTACGAGTAAAAGCAAGAGCACTTCCGAAGCGGTGATATCAAACGAATATCTATTATGTTTGGAAGATGTATTCTCTTTTTCTTGTGATCCAATTTGGCCTTATTGAAGCTAAAAGCTCGCCGAGGGCGACGCAAGTTTTATTTTCACTTTAACAACAAGTTTGCCCAGTTCAAAAGGTGTAGGTCTCCGGAATAAAAAAACCACAATGTTCCATACCTTTAGCTTTGTATACATATAAATATTTATATACAATGCTCTAGTGATGATCGTTAGCTCTATGGACTTAGACATACAAACTACGAAAACAAAAAACCAACAAAAATCTTCACATCAGTGATGCTGATGAGGAATGAGGATGCGGCAAAATGATGCTGATGGGAGAGATATATGTACTTTGGTGCGGGAGGCTTGGAAAACGAATACCGACGACTTTCATCGTGCTCAACGAGATGTAACAAGATAGTTAGTGGATTTTTACTTTTTGTGGAGCTTATGCAATTTCAAGTTTAATTAGGTGTCGGTAACTTTCATTTTAGTACCACTATTGTTTGGTTATTGTCGCTGCTATAACTTAATTTTAA
Organism: Philhelius festivus; assembly: GCA_963931855.1. Classification (NCBI taxonomy): domain Eukaryota; kingdom Metazoa; phylum Arthropoda; class Insecta; order Diptera; family Syrphidae; genus Philhelius; species Philhelius festivus. Next base: position 56,791,478 of record OZ007555.1, on the reverse strand, counting down.
GTATGTTTTAATGAAAATATTTTTGGAATTGATTTGATCAACATTATTTTAAATGGCATTGCAAATTGAATGCGCTAGTTAAATTTGGTCGACATATTAGAACTCTCAACTCTCTAGAACGCAGATTTCTTCGATTTGCGCTTCATGATCCTCCTTGGTCTGATATTCTCATCTTATCCCATTATGAAGAATAATTAAAATTGATGAATTTGCAAACCTTGCCAAAACGACGTCAAATCTCTGTCATTCTCTTTGTGCACCAGCTCCTCGTTGGGACTATCGATTTGTTTCTTCTTTTGGAAATGATTTCCATTAATACTAAGCCCGATAACTTTTTTTTTTTTTTTTTTTTTTTTTTTATAATCTACACGCGCTCAAGGGATTATGATTACCCTTTAAATGTTTCAACACAGCGCGGGCGTGAAGTTAAGGAAGAGAAAGAAGGATAGGAAAGATGTGTGGCACGATGTTCTGAGACTGAAGATTGTTGTCTCAGATATTTTATCTCCAGGGATGGCGGCTGAACTAAAGCGGAGAATGCCGTGTCTTATTTCTATGTTGCTTATAATTCACATTATTTTTTTCGTGTTCATCCTTGTTGGGCATACTAGTTTAACTCAATTACATGTTGTTAGTGTTATGCCTGAACAACATGTAATGAGTAAACCAGCAACCCATTGATGACAATTTTAGAAGGTTTTTAATGGAATTAAAACGACATAGACGACGGCAGGGATCGAACCTGTGATCATGAGGTTCACAGGCGAGCACACATCCATCGCGCCACGGCCACCCCACGGCCACTTTAGATCCACTGCTCTCTTCGGTGATGAGAAACACCACACAAACTACGGCCTTTGAACCAATCTCGAGAATGTTGCGTTTAGCCAATATCTCCAAGCCCCAGAACACCTTTGACTTCCATATCAGTTTTGCCTCACTTCAAAACTCGTTACAACTCGTCCTAATCAAAAGACACTGGTGAAGTGGCCTGTGGGGTCACATCAATACAGAAATACTAATTACAGATTTAAGTGCTTACTTACATATTGTTGTGAACAGAGCTTTATACTCCTACATCGCCATCTGTTGGAAAATTGCATATCTACTTTATGGAAGAAACAAAAAGCTCTTTTCCAATGTCAAATGTATTTCCCCTTATTCCAACCATCTAGAACATTCCAAGACGAGAACCTTCGAGAACAACTAATTTGAGTATATATAAGGGATTGTTCACGGTGAGCGGAACACAGTTGATTTTGGATTATGAAAGTGTGCAAAAGTATTGCTTATCCGATTGTGTTATTAAACAAGTGTAATTTAAATTTGAATAAAAGTATTTGAGTCGATTATAAATTGAGATTTACTGTTTTGTAAGTGTAAATAAAGAAGAAATACTAACAAGAGTGATAAGTTTTATTTAACGGACCTAGTAAAAATATTATAATATATTAAGCTAAATAAATAAACAAACATGAAAATTGTCTCCCTTTGCTGTTTTGCCAGGTTGTATCTATGCATTTTACTGCAAGAAGATAACAAACACACCTTTAACCTTACATTAGGTGTGTTTTATTCATTGCTGCACAGCGCCATTTTCATTTCAATAATTTAAAGTTCTATCACCAGCACAACTGCCATTTCTTGTACTGGCTTCTTTTTCGCCAGCCAGTTTGTCGAGGGAAATTTTGCTGCGCTAGCTATGCAGCAGTGAATAAAACACACCTATTATTAGGTGTCATAACTCCATAACTGGATTGTGTACTTATAAAGGGTGATTTGTTTGCTATTTTCTTTTTGGCAACACTGGTTTTGACAGCTCACGCACGTTTCGTGTTTTGTGTCACTGTCAAACATCTTCAGTTCGGTCTATAATTTTACAATGAATCGTCTAACAAACGAACAACGCATGCAAATTATTGAATTTTATTATCAAAATGGGTGCTCTGTTAAGAAAGTTCATCGCGCGCTTCTTCCATTTTATGGTCAGTTTAATTGACCTACTGAGGCGGCTATTCAGGCTATTGTGACTAAATTTCGCACCAAATTTACATTGTTGGAAATTAAACCACCAACACCCTTAAGTGCTTTGCACATGAGCTGCGACCTGCGAATGCGAATAAATCTTTTTAAGAAATTTTCACAGCTAATATCAATTTTTGTTTTGTTTTTATTCCACGACGAAGTGAATTAATGATCGAATCAACTATTTAAAAGGAAAACACTGCATAAAATAATTATAAATTGAAATATTTTGTATTTTAAAATTTTGTACGCGACCAACAACGTATCTTCTGCGAACTGTCAAATGTAAATTCGCAATCCACAACTAGTGAACGCATTCCACAAACCCGCGACTAAAAAATTCGTACGAATTCAACCTCTTTCTAGTTGAGGTATCAAAGTGAAATATTCTCCAAATCTATGACGATTCATATTTAGAAGATGCAAATATAAGTTTTTTATCTTTTGTAAATTTTGGTAACAAATGAAACTGCATAAAAGCCACCTTTTCTTAAAATAATTTTGCTTAGCACTCATTTTACTTTAATTTATTTACTTGTTTTTTTTTTTTTGATAGTTCGCACTGTTCGGCGACCAAAAAAATACTCATGTGAACGAAATGTCAAAATTCGCGACCATTCGCAATTCGCAATTCGTGTCTCATGTGCAAGGCACTTTACGTAGAGTGCGAACTGAGGAAAATATCGCACTTAAGTGTTTGTATTTTCATTCAATCTTCCAACATTTGTTCGAAAATATGAAGCCTTCTTATTGGAAGGACAGATTAATCTACCACTAGGTGAACATAAGATGAGACACTCACAGCCTTATTTATTAGATTTCACTAATACTCGGTCCTACCTTGGAATAGTTAAACCAAGCTGAAGAACTTATTTCTTTGCCGTTTTAGCTATACGCTAAATAATTTTGTAGCTCTTTAATTTGTAATATTTCGTATCAAGGAAATTTAATTTTTAGCAAATCTACAAGTTTAAACTACTTTCAAAGTAGAGTAAAGTCGGGTAATGTGGACCAGTCGGCTAATATGGACCACCAGCTTTTCTCGCCTTACACAAATGCAATCGAGGAGACGATTGTTTGCGATTGTGCGGGACCTGCTTAAACTTAACTCAGTATAGTTTGAGTAGTCAGGAGTAGCGCGTTACGAAGTTGTTCGGATTAAAAGAAAATCCAAGGCATTGATTATTTTTTTTTTCGTAGGTGTTTCTCCTTTTTTCTATAGTTAAAAATATAGTTTGTTCTCCTTTTCTTTTTTAAATATAAGAAGTCAATATTTGTTTTAAGGCTTTTATTTTTAATTTTGTTGTAAAATTGCTTTTTTTTTCAAACATTATGTTGCGGGTAATATGGACCACCGGAGAAAAGGAGTATATGAACTAGTGGTACACATTACCCGCTATTTCAATATAAGAAGTTTCGGGTCTGGATGAGGATGGATGATCGACCATTGATGATTTGGATATATGTGAATTGTTTGGCAAGGCATATATCAGTGTCCAAACTGGATAAATAGCCGTCAATGGATTGAAGACCAGGTGGTCCATATTACCCTCCACTTTTTTTTGTTACGTTTTAGAGTTACTTAACTTTTTGTTTTTTGTTATTTTTTTATTAAGTGAATTTATTCTTTTGTTGCTACTTTTTTAATCAAAATTAACTGATGTATTTTTTTTAAATATCTTTAAAAAAAAAACTTACACCGTTTGTGTTTTATTAACAAAAATATGATTGGTGGTCCATATTAACCGACTTTACTCTACAGCACTATGCGTTGCAGGTAAGTTTGGTATTAAGTGTGATATCACAAACATATTATATATTTTTGAAAGAACATATCTGGAAATATATTCAGAAGCGTCTGGAAGCGTCTGGAAGCGTCCAGAAGTCTTCTCAAACCATTCCATTTGGAAAAAAAATACTCTTCTGAGAAGAGGATTTCGCTTCTCGATTTCAAGTCGGAAGTAAAAATCGGCAGCAGAATTCTTGTTTGATTTTGTTTCGTTTGTTTTAGCTACAATTAAGTTCGTTTGGAAATAATTTACTTAATCCAAAATATTCAAATAAATATACAAATTACAAATAATAAATAACTGTCATAGATTTTCATCAACACGACGATTAACTAATACAAAGGCAACATTTCAAAGTTAAGTAGAAGTAGTGAGCACCGTTTCATTGGCTTTCAGAATGAGTGGATCCTTGAAACCAATGGGAAACGACAAAAGAGTGGTCAGCATGATGAAATATATGAGTCAGCTTACGCATTCTTGTACAACATGTAAGTTATTTGTTTTAAATAATTTTAAGAATGTTTTTTTAATATTTTTAGAATATCTAGAAGGCAAAGGACATCTGAGAGAAAACTGTGTCCGGATTCATTAATCGAAAAGCCAAGATTAAGTATACAACAGAAGGAAAGCAATAGGTCTGTTGCTCGATCACTTCAAACGTCGGAATCTACGCCCAAAAAAACACTTAAATGCTTGAAACCGGCTATACAACACTAATGTAATAATGTTTGACAACACTTTTACAAAAGAGATGGAACAAAAGCTATGTAAATAAATCAGGGGGGTCATTCCGTAATTTTCTAAACGATAATCGTCAAAACGATAATCGTCGACGATATCGTCCATAATTTGCTTCACGTAACTCTACTACTAGGTGTGTTTTATTATCCACGAATCTATCTGGATCCGGATCTGGATTAAGTTTTAACATGTATTACGAAAACAATTTGGGATCCTGTTTTCTATCGGGATCTTTTCCAAAGATCCAAAAATTAGTTTTTACACTGACGAGTAGATGGCTTTTTATGGTAAGGTAGTGTAAGCTATAGTGTAAAGAAAAAGGACAAGACATAATTTAAAATTTCCAAACCCAAGGATAAAAAGAGACGGGCTTATAACACTGCCACCAAATGACACCAAATTAAATTTGTTGGAGAAGAAAGCTTTTGCTTGAGATTTACTTTTTTCTAACAAAATTAAAAAAAATATCTGATTTAAAATTGTTAAATTTATATTAATTCCCAATTTGAAAGCCTTTGTAATTTGATCCATTAAAATTATTCACTATACTAAAAAAGTATGCGATGAAATGCCCAGCCACAAAAATCTGACAGTTCTTCTGCTCTCTGCTTTCTGCTTTGGCTATTGCGATTGCGATGGATTTATCGCTAGTGGAGACGGCGCGCCGCGGCGTGTAAGTTGCAAGTAGTTGCGACTATTCTTAGTTAGGATTGCTTTGACTCGATACCATTTTTCGAATTCTTAATCCTCACAATAAAACTCGCAAGCAAACTCCGGTCATAGCAAAGGCAAATTTTGTAGTCATTATTGAAACAACTGATTTTTAAAAATACAAATAAAAATTAAAATTAGACCAGTGTAAAATTTATTTTAAGCGCATAAGTTTATATTTTATAATTTGCACACACTCAAAGAATTATGACTACCCTTATAATGTTATGATGTAACACTACACAGTGTGGATAGCATGTGTCTTTCTAATTAAAATGCAATAGGTTCAAATGAGTATAGTGGGGCACCAGCCCAGATATGAGAGTTATACTCAAGTTTTGGGCGGATGTATGCCTTTTACACAGATCATAGCCAGATCACAAGGAGAAACAAATTTCTTGCATCTTTTTAGAAAAAGCATTTCACTGCGTTTTTATACCCCTTTGTATAATTCTACCAAAATCGAAAACTAATGAGCTTAGAATACAGATCGTACAGACCGTACTGTCGGTTATTCAAAAGCTTTCATTCTTTGAGATATTTCTTAAGATAATTGTTGATTAGCGTTTCAATGACCTTGGAAAGAAGGGGCGTTAGTGCGATTGGTCGGTTGGTAGAACAGTGACCATACTGAGGCTGAACCTGGTAAGGAACATAATTACGGATGTAAGAAGAAAAATGATACTAAGGCCCTTAGTAATAGATATTCATAGAATTGGTTTTAAAGTCAATTTTTGTTAGATGTAGAAAAGTTGCTTTTAAAATTTCGTAGTAACAGATAAAATTTAACAACAGTCTTATTTATACCAATAATTGTGACTAATTTTTATAATTTCGTTATTGTGAACTGATACACAAACAGATTTCTATTAACCAGATTCGTAAAGTTCTATTGTGATTCTATCATTTTAAATTTAACATAAGGCGTATTTTATTGGTAATGTTTACATAGTGCAGCAATGGAAGTCCGAATAAAATGCTTTTTTGACTGCATATACACTTTTACTTTAAATTTTAAAGTTGGTATGCTTTGCATTTATACCCGTGTCAAAATCAGCTGATTTGGAAAAGAAGTAAAATAAATATGTAATTTCTTATAAAAATAATACAAATTGAAATGAATAAAGATCCAAAACAGAAAAGGGCTATACATAATTTCTGAGTTTCTTTTAACAAATCATCTTAATTTAGTAGATATTTCAGACTCATTAAGTGAACCAAGTAAAAGGAAACGAAAACTAAAAATGAAATATATACCTACGAATAAACAATCCACTTTTGAATTAGCTAAGGGATGCGTTGGAAAAGTATACGTTTTGATGTGGTTTATGCTGAATTAACATCTCTGAAAAATTTGTTGTCAAACTATTAGCAGAATTATTAATAAAATAAAATCTCAATGGCATGTATGTACACAAAGTCAAATAAATGCTCGGTGTCAGAAAAAAATCATTTTCATGTCCTTTTTAATCGTTTGGCATCGCAGCCATCTTTCGATGAATTTCATACTCTCACGTGACAGATAGGGAACATGCACACGCATTAAGAGGGAACATTTTGACCATTGACTATTAACGTTTACCGTATAATCGTAAATTAATATTTCAAACCACATAATTTTGGCTCTTGTGAAAATTTATCATAAAATGAACCGAACACATTCTCGAATAATCAAAACCTGCCAACCTCACGAAAAATAAAACTCTTGCAACCAATTTGAGTGTCACTGTAATCCAGATGCTCTAAAACTTTATCAGCACTATTATGTGCACTCTTATTACTGCCAAGTTTATACGCACTATTTCTTTGTTGTTGTTTACTGTGTAAAATTTTACTGCGCTGCCTATACAACTCCCAATAAAAAACGACTTACAGGAAAGCCGCTTTTAAGTATTTATACTTGAAATTTGTTTTATTTCTACGAATCATCATCATCATCATCATCGGCTCGACAACCGGGTTCCGGTCCTGGCCTCTTTCAACAAGTCTCTCCACCTATCGCGGTCTCTAGCCGACGCCATCCAGTTGCGCACCCCAAGGCTTCGGGCGTCCTGGTCTACGCCATCTCTCCAGCGCAAGCATGGTCTACCACGCTGTCGTCTACCATAGAATGTACCACAAAGAACTTTCCGAGCAGGTTCCTCTTCGCTCATGCGAGCTAGGTGCCCTGCCCACCGGAGTCTACCGAGCTTAATTTTTGTCACGATATCTGCTTCTAGGTAGATTGCGTACAATTCATGATTGTACCGTCTCCGGAATCGTCCTTCCTCACATATGGGGCCAACAATTCTCCTTAAGACTTTTCTCTCGAACGCAGCTAAGAGGTCGGAGTGCCTTTTGCTAAGCACCCAAGTCTCGGATCCATATGTGAGTACTGGCAGGACCATGGTCCTGTACAGCAGCAGTTTTGAAGTTATGGTGAGATTTCTGGATTTGAAAAGCTTTGACAGACTATAGTAGGCTCTGTTGGATTTGAGAAGCCGCCCGCGTATTTCTTCTTCTATATTGTTATCGGCTGCTACTATTGACCCAAGGTATTTAAAGGATTGCACCACTTCAAATTCGTGCTCCGCTACCTTGATTGTTTGACCAACTGTTCCTCTCGCATTCGACGCCACCATGTACTTTGTTTTACCTTCACTAATGTGCAGCCCCAGATTTTGTGCCGCCTGCTCGATCTGGATGAAGGAATCGTGTACAGCTTGTTCGGTTCTTCCGATGATGTCAATGTCGTCTGCGTAAGCTAGTAACTGGCTGGACCTGTTGACGATGGTCCCTCTTGTTGCCGTGCCAGAGTCACGGATTGCTTTCTCCAACGCCAGGTTGAAGAGGAGGCAGGCCAAACCGTCCCCTTGTCGGAGTCCATTAAAGATTTTGATTGGTCTGGATAGCAATCCGGCTATTTTTACTTGGCTTGTTACGTTGGTCATGGTCAACCTACATAGTCGTGTCAATTTATTTGGGATGCCGAATTCTCTCATGGCTTTGTAAAGTTCTACCCTGGCTATGCTATCATAGGCGGCCTTAAAGTCTATAAACAGATGGTATGTTGGGATGTTAAATTCTAGACATTTTTCCATCGCCTGCCTAAGGGTAAAGATCTGATCAGTTGTTGATTTGCCTGGAATGAAACCACACTGATATTGTCCGATGACGGTTTTAGCGTATGGGGTTATCCGGTCTTGTAGGATAGAGGAGAGTATCTTATAGGCGGTACTCAACAACGTGATACCTCTATAATTGCTGCACGTTGTGACATCTCCCTTCTTATGTATGGGGCATATTATGCCTTTTCGCCAGTCTTCTGGCATTTCTTCCTGCTCCCATACGTGCACTATAATATCATGAATTGCTTGACGTAAGGCTGGCCCGCCGTGATGAAATAATTCGGCTGGTATGCCATCGGTTCCAGGGGATTTGTTCTGTTTGAGCCGGCCTATAGCCTTCTCAACCTCTTCTATGCTTGGTGGCGGCAACATAGGGTATTCTTCTTGAAGTAGTGGAGCCTCCACTTCTGCAGTGAGCTGACCATTTAGCAATTCATTGAAGTACACTTCCCATCGCTCCAGTATGCTTTCAGGATCGGTGATCAGATTTCCCTCTCCGTCCTTGCAGTATGTGCAGCGTGGTGTGTACTGCGTCATGTTTCGGACGGATTGGTAGAACTTCCGCGCCTGGTGCGGACCTCGCTCTCGGCTGTTTTCTATTTCACAGATTAGGTTCTTCTCCCAGGCTGATTTCTTTTGTCTGTGAAGCCGTTTTTCTGTTCTTCTGAGCTCTTTATATTCCTCTTCGCGTGCCCGCGTTCTATGAGATTGTTGCATTGCTCGGTACGCAACATTCTTACGTTCAGTCGCTAGCTTGCATTCATCATCAAACCAGTCGTTCCGATTTTTACGACTGCTGCCTAAGATGGAGTTGGCAGTACTAATGACAGTATTTTTAAGACGTGTCCACTTTTCATTTACGCCCAGCATACTGGCTCCAGGACTTACTCTCCCTAAGTCAGGTGTTTCTAGGGCGAATCCTAACGCATTACCAAAGGTGTTACTGGTGTTTTCATTGCGCAGGGCAGCCGTGTTGATTCGAACCTGATCGGCGGATGCAATGCGTCTTCGCAAGGCAATCCGCCCTCGGAAAACCATACCAACAAGATAGTGATCCGAGTCGATATTGGCACCTCGGTACGTTCGTACCGTCATCAAGTTCGAGTAGTGGCGACGGTCTATCAACACGTGGTCTATTTGGTTACGAGTGACTCCATCAGGTGATACCCAGGTGGCTTTGTAGATATCTTTACGCGGGAACCTGGTACTCGCAACGACCATGTTTTTCGATGCTGCCAATTCTAAGACTCGAAGTCCATTGTCATTAGTGTTCTCATGCAAACTATGGGTGCCTGCGTAATGCCTGAATACCGGCTCCCGACCTATTTTTGCGTTCAAATCCCCAAGGATGATTTTAACATCATACCTTGGACAGGCATTGAGGGCCCTCTCGACTTGTTCGTAGTAAGTCTCTTTTTCTTCGTCTGAGGACTCCTCCGTAGGTCCGTGAACGTTAATGAGGCTGATGTTCGTAAATTTGCCTCGCACGCGAAGGGTGCATAGCCTTTCGCTTATAGCGTTAAAGCCGATGATAGTAGACTTCATTTTTTCGCTGACTAGGAAGCCTACCCCGAGCACATGGTGTTTTGTATGACAGCTGTAGTATATGTCATATTCTTTCTTCTGTAAAACACCATTCCCTGTCCATCTGATTTCTTGAAGAGCTGTTATGTCAGCTTTATACTTTGACAGGGCATCGGCTAGCTGCTGAGCAGCTCGAGCTCTATAGAGCGATCGTACGTTCCATAAGAAAATTCGTAAATCGTTTTTTCTTTTTCTTTGCGTGGGTTGTCGTCGTGAGATCAGTCCGTTTCCGAGGCTTGTTGTCGGTCTCGTAATTCTTTTAGTTTTACGGGACAGGGAATTAACCTGTCGCCAACCTGAGGAACCAGCCTGATCATATTAGCCAAACCTTTTTTAAAAGGCTTGTTTCTAGCGGCCGCCGCGGAGAGGCTATGATCACACTTCCACCAGTCCCGAATAGTTACGGCATGTGCATGTTTTCGTATGCTACATGTTGTTCCCCCTATTCGTCTGATGGCTGACCGCCTACGAATGTTTGGTTAAAATCGAACTTAGGCTAGATTCGGATCTATTACTCAGGGCCTAAGTTATATAACCCTGTTGGCTAAATTCTGAGGTATCAGTATATTTATCTACTTGGGTTTCACTCAATGCCAAAACTGCTGGCTGTACTTAACAGAGTGGATATAAGCATCTAGGAAATTCTTCATTAAACCATGAATGTTACAATAGGTGTGTTTTTTTCGCAAGTCCATATAGAATTGTAAAAAAAAAACGACATCGGGATTTAGGAGCTTTTTTTCCACATAGCTGGAAGCACTGTGTAAGCTATGACATTTGTCAGCTGTATTGACGACTAGCATCAACCAGCATCCAAAAACGTCACTTTTGACGTCTCTGAGCAAATTATCGATAACATATAGATAATACTATTTTGGCATCACCATTTTTATCGGGTCTTAGATTAACTCTCGATAATTATCTGGTTTTAGCTAACTCTGTATAGATTTAAGTAGTTGTTGCATTTGCATGTAAAGCGCTTAGTACCGATGTCGTTTTTTTCTACAATTCTATATGGACTTGCAAAAAAAACACGCCTAATAGTCCACACGAAAATTACCCAACATGAAAATATATAGATTTACAAAACACAACTTTGACTATAATAAATACCTAAGCTTAGTAATAGGCAAGTCTATATAGAATTGTAGAAAAAACGAAATCGGGACTTTGAAATTTCTTTCTAAAAAATTGGGAGCACTGTGTACGCTATGACATTTGTCAGCTGTATTGCCGACTAGAAAAGTCAAAATGGCAAAACAAAAAAGTACTCTGATATAAACATTCCAAACTGAACGTCATAAGAGCTACGTGTTTTTGTATTCAGGTAAATTAATTAATTTATAAATATAAATTATTTAGAAGTCATAAATAGAAGTGTTTTAACAAAAAATATAGTCAACAAAGAAGAATAATTCTTAATTAATTTTTAATAAATAAATAAAAAGAAACAAATTAACTTGGTATAATATATCCTCCAGGAAGTTTCGTAGGGCCTATTCTGTTTTCTAGGATGAGAAAACTACTTTTAAGCCACATAGCACTGCAGTTCCCAGCAGATCCAACATTTCATAATTCACCCATTTTTCCGAATACTACACAAAAACAGGTATACAAAAATTGTTGTAGACACAAATATACATTAATTTACCTTTCGCCTCGTTCTGCCATTTATAAATAAAATAAAATAATTTTGGCATCACCCTAAGGTTATTCATGTAACGAGATAATTTTCCGCTTTGCAGAAAGATATAACTTTCCGCAGCATGTTTTCATGAACACCCCCTAAGAAATACTTGCGTAAATGTGGGAAATATTTTGTGAAATGTCAAATTAAAAGTCAGAATATATACTTCTTTAGTTTACGAGGTTTATTTCTGCACTTTCCGCAGCAAATTTGTGAGATAATTTTATGCGATTTGCAGAAACTTTTTCCCATACAAATTTTGACAGCTCGTTTCTGCGGAGATAAAATTATCTGGTTTACGAGGTTTACGAGGGTTTTCCGCGCTTACATGAATACCCCTCCTGTTTATCAGGACTTAGATTAAGGCCCCGACCACTCCTAAACTTACGAGCGCTCTCTTCGAAAGTTTGTTCGAAAATTCGAAAACTAAACAAACGACGGTGAGTGCAAAACCAAAACCAGTTATCGTCACCAGCAACGCTCCCCAAGCAAAATACGAAATTGACCGAAGGATTCTCACTGCCAGCTGTCATTCAAGTTCGAAAACAGTTTGATTTCACAGTTTGGGTATGCCTGAACAAGATAGAGTATCTCTCATTTTCGAACTTCGAAAAACACTTGTGAGTGGTTGGTGAATACCCCAAAGAAATTTCAAGTTAAGAGCCTCGTAAAGTTAAGAGCCGTTTAAGAGCGCTCGGTGCATACCAGCCTAATGGCCAATTTCACGAATGACTTTTAAACATTTAACAGGCTTCTAAACCCTAAAATGAGATGTTTTGGTTTCACCAAGCGCTTTTAAATCAAACAAGCTTTTAAACACCCTTATAAACTAAATGCCCATTTTTGGCTCATTAAATTTTAAAAGTGTCATTGAAATGTCATCAGATGTAGATCACATTCACAACAATTGAATATAGGTAGCAGCTGAAATTATTGTTTTGCAACATTTTAGTTTTTAATTTTTGAAAATACAAAGTGAATAGGTTTATAAATATTTAAAATATGTTTTTTATTTTCGAATAAAATATTGAAAATTCTTCATCCAATGATAAAGTGCCACACATAAGTTATACGCCGAGCAAGAGTATTCCGGGTTCACAGGAATAGGAATCCATTCTCCGACTGACTTCGAAATAGGTTACGACTTTCCAAAGCATTTGTGAATCGTGAATCTGTTTGTTGAATTTCTTTAATCGTCGTTTGGAACCGAAACAAATGCATCAGTGAAAAAAAAAAAAAATAAATGCTTATTACGATTTTATCCCACAGGATCTTTCCAAATATTTTTGTTTGCATTTTTTTTTGCATTTCTTGGCATTTGTTTCAACACATAACGCTTTCTCATTTGTTCTCATACATTGCGCTTGTTAGAAAGAAAGAACCAAATTCTATTTTCCAGGGATGTAAAGAGAACTCAATTTTAACAAAAATTTCCCTAAAAATTCCCTTTTATAGATTGGTGAAACTAAAAATATTTAAGAGTCTGATAAAATTTAAAAGGATTTTTGATAAAAGTGATTTTAGTGTTTGTTTATGAAATTGGCCATAAGTCTCGAAAAGTATCTGGGCTTTAGCTAAGACCGTATGGACTTAAGTTGTTGTACGTAAAGCGCTTAGTCCCAATGTCTATTTTTTCTTACAATTTCCTATGGACTTGCAAAAAAACACGACTGTTGACTCAACTGAAAAACTAACAAAAGTGTTATACCTATTTGTTATTTAGATGAGTTTAATCAACACAGTGGCCGCACAACCTCACAGGCAAAGTGCTTACAATCAAGTTGGAAAACTGAAAAAAAAAAAAGTTGTTATTAAGCATGTGAAGATCACACAAGCAATAAAATACTTCAATAATTAATTTTATAATTGAGGACCTTGCATCAAAAGGGGGGCAGGTCCACATTTTTAGCCTAACGGCTTTTTTCACTTAAAATTTGAACAAGAAAAAAAGCAATTTTTTGGTGCATAACTGAGGCAGTTGCGACCAAAAATAAGCGCGTTATAGCAGAATATGTATCTGCCTCTCTAGTTCGTTTGGTGCAAAAAGGCGGCAGGTCCGGATCTGCCTCCTTATTGAAACAAACGTAAATATTGCGTCATTTACATCAAGCCAGTACATGTTTTGTGTTCGAGCCTAGGGCCATATTTTTGTGGAGAAGTTTTGTTAAATTTCAAAAAAGTCATTATAAATACAGAAAAGATTCGAATTAAAATATCACAATATCGCATTTTTGAATACAGTAAAGGTCACATTGAAACTGTTGCAGTCTATCAACTGGGATGCCTTTATTTGAATATTTTCCTATAATGAGAAATGTTCATAATACTTTGCCCTTAAAAATGGCTAAATACAAAGATGTGATGCAACTTGTAAATAACTATGTTCCACCGAATAAACTGTACTTCTACAAGGCTCTTAAAAGTGAAAATGTTGAACCAAATGATGACGTTTCTAGTGAAGATGACGATGATCAGGCTGAAGTTAATCTATAAATTTTTAATTTAATGATCTATTTTATTTTTTTTTATTCTGTTAATTAATTAATTAATTTTCTCAATGAATGATCTGTTTTTTTTTTTATTTATTGTTTAACTATCCAATTAATCAATTAATTTTCTCAATGAATGATCTGTTTTTATTTTTGTATTTATTGTTTAACTATCCAAGTATTGATTGATAGTTCGAAATATACTAAATAACTAACTTTTATGTGTTTTATTATTCATAAATCAAAATCTGTAAGCAAATTTAATACATTTTGGTGCAAATGAGGGGCAGATCCAAACTTTAAAAAATCGCAGTAATTACTAGTATTGTTTATTTAACCTAAAACTTGATTAAAAAAATGTGAAAATATGCAAATTTTTTAACACCATATCATTTTTTAACATTAGTTAAATAATTAATTTTTCAAAGAGTTTTTTTTGATTTCTCACAAAAAGTTAAATGTGGACTTGCATCCCTTTTGATGCAAGGTCCTCAATTGCAGTTGTCAGGCAACTTGGTTCCTTACTTGCCTAGCTACTACTGGCTTTGAAACTTGCAGACCAGTTGACAAACAGGTTGCTTAGGTTTGTTTGCGTTAAGGTGGATTTACAAGTTTCTGCATCTGCAAAATGCAGAAAAGTAGAGAGAGGCAGATGTTTGTCGAAACCCGAAAGTGGGATAGAATACACAGGTGGTAACTCTTTTTTACTTCCTATAAACTGCTATAGCTTGTTGGCCTGTTAATACGAAAATATGGAATGAAAATTTAGCTTACCTCCATTTTCTTCCATTTCGTTTCAATGTTTTGTTTCATATCATGCGTCCGTCAACAAAAATTATAGAAAAATGTGAAAATATCGCAAATTTACAAAATGCAGACGAAGATGATATAATAGAGATGAACATGTTCGTCTTTACTATAATCTTGACTTCTGCATTTCTCGAATTTCCTATAAAGCAGAAAAATGGAGTCCTTCTGCATTTTGCTCTTTTTCTCTCTATCTAACAAATATCAATTCTGTATTTGGCATCCCTTTTTTTTTGCAGAAATCAAATGCAGATACATGTAAATCCACCATTAGTAACGTAATTTGTGTGTATTGAAACTTGCTTGCCAATACTTGCTCGTGTGGCCTGGGGTGAAGGAGATCACAATTTCAATTATTTTGCGAATCTCACAAGTTGTGACTTTGCGGGTGAATGAGTAAGACAGTGGAAGAAAAATGTTTTTTAATAAGATTTTGATAACACTACTCTTGAATGGATATATAAATATGACTATTGATGTTTATATTTTAGTTAATGTAAGTTGTTACTGTATACTGTTTAAGAACACTGGCGCCTATTATTAAGGTATAAGTATAATAACTTTAAAGTAGTTTACTAAAACTCATTCTTAGGGCGGTATTCACCGAAAGCTCATAAACGACTCTTAAGTTTAAGGCTTGTATTCACCAAGCGCTCCTAAACGGCTCTTAACTTTACGAGGCTCTTAACTTGAAATTTCTGTGGGGTATTCACCAACCACTCGCAAGTGTTTTTCGAAGTTCGAAAATGAGAGCCACTCTCTTTTGTTCAGGCATACCCAAACTGTGAAATGTTGTGGAATGTTGGTCTTGACAGCAAATGGATACTCTTCTACTTGGCATTGCTCACATGTATTTGAGTCAAATGCGTGCGTGGCACACGCACAAGCGAACAAACTTTCGAAGAGAGCGCTCGTAAGTTAGGAGTGGTCGGGACCACTCCTAACTTTTAAGAGCGCTCGTAGATCTTCACTAATATTGCTTGGTGAATAGGTTTATGAGCTTCTTAAGTTATGAGCGCTCGGTGAATACCGACCTAAGAGGCTCATAAATTGGAAATTATTTGTATTATTCACCAATCCCTCATAAGTATTTTTCGAAGTTCGAAAATGAGAGCAACTCTCTCTCAACCTGGCATATTCAAACTGTTTTCAAACGAGATTGACAGCAGGGATGGAAAATGTAATTTTTCAATTGTACTGAAATCTGGAAAAAAATTGTACTGAAATGATGTCAATTGTACCGAAAACAAATTTTGTATGAAAAAAATCAATAATTCAACAATTATTGAAAAGTTTTACAAAGTATTTGATTGAAAAAAAATCAAAGCAGAATATATCAGTTTGTCTTCTTATAAAAAATATAAATAAATATAATTAGCTCCGTAGAAAAAAAAAAACTACATATCTTCATTTAAAAAAAAATCATACAAAAAATTTAAATATAAAACTAAAATTCACAAATTAAATATCTTAAAAATGCACAGACAAAAAACCGCAATCACAAATCACATTCACAAGCTTACAGTTTAGTAGGCGTAGCTTACATGTAAAAACAACAACTACTTAAGTCTATACGGACTTAGCTAAGTCCAGATAATTTTCGAGACTTAACATAAGTCCTGATAAAAACTGTGATGCAGAATAATATTATCTATATGTTATTGATAAATTATAAATTTGTTCAGAGAAGTCAAAAGTGACGTTTTTGGATGCTATCAATACAGCTGACAAATGCCATAGCATGCACACTGCACAGTGCTTCCATCTTTTTGGAAAGAAGTTACTAAGTCCCGAGTCTGTTTTTTTCTTCAATTTTATATGGACTTGCACAAAAAACATGGCCAGTGTTTAGCAACCAAACCGAAACCATCTCTGAAATAAAGCTGATCGATAGAGACAGAAAAGCAAGACGCCATCTAGAAGTGAAAACTGTAATTAAGAGTTACAGCTGAGAGTTATTTAGGTGCGTTTTATTATTCACAAATCTATCTGAATCCGGATCTGGATTAAGTTTTAACATGTATTACAAAAACAATTTGGGATCCTGTTTTCTATCGGCATCTATTTCAAAGATCCAAAAATCAGTTATTACACTGGCGAGTAGATGGCTTTTTATGGTAAGGTAGTGTAAGCCATAATGTAAAGAAAAAAGACAAGAAATAATTGAAAATTTGCAACTTACTTTACTTTACTTTAGATGGGGCTTACAGTCCAGGGTGGACTACGGCCTCAACCAACAAGCCCCTCCAGCTAGCTCGGTCCCTAGCTAGCTGCCTCCAGTTACGCACTCCAAGTTGGTTGAGGTCGCTCTCCACTTGTACGCGTCACCTGAGGTGGGGTCTTCCTCTGCTGCGCAGACCACCAGGTTGCGTCGGTGTCCATACGCTCCACGTGTCCCAGCCATCTCAGCCGTTGTATTTTAAGCTTCTTGACTAGGTTAACTTCGCTGTAAGGCGATACAGACTGGACCGAAGATCAAACGAAGAACTTTTCTTTCAAAGCACCCAAGCAGATTTTCATCCATTTTAGACAGTGTCCATGCTTCTGCCCCATACAGCAGGACCGGGATGATGATGGTCTTATACAAGGTCTCCTTGGTTCTTTGAGATAGGGCTTTATTACTCAAATGCCTTCTTAGCCCGAAGAAACAGCGGTTGGCAAGAGTAATTATTCTTCGCTTGATCTCTGCACTGATGTCGTATGTTATAGTGGAGCCCAGGTAGACAAAGTCTTTGACGACTTCGAAGTTATACCTATCCATTGTGACGTTTTGCCCGAGTCGACGAAGTTGAGATTCCTTTCTCGATGATAGCATATACTTCGTCTTGTCCTCTTTAACAGCCAAACCCATTTTCGCCGCCTCCAGTTCAATACTTGCAAACGCTCCGGTAACAGCTCGCTTCGTCCTCCCAATGATATCAATATCATCCGCATAAGCAAGCAGTTGAACTGACTTTTGAAAAATTGTACCTCTTACTTACAAACAAAGGATAAAAAGAGACGGACTTATAACACTCCTGTCACTAAGATCCGTATCGTTTTATTTTCAAGGGAAGATCCAGATCCGGATCCAGATAGATTTGTGAATAATAAAACGCACCTATTATTCTGGTAAATGAATACATTCAGGTCAGGATGATTTATCCAATTTTCAATTGCCTTTAATGTGCTTTTGTTTTGTGTTTTTGTGAAATACATAAAATATGAGATTTTGAAATTGTACTGAATTGAGACAAATTGTACTTTTGTACTTCTACAAACTCAATTGTATCGAATTCGGTACAATTGTACCGAATTTTCCATGCCTGATTGACAGACGAGAAGTCAAATGTGAAATATAAGTCATAAAAACAAAACGCATCAACTTTGAACTGTCATCTCATCTTTAAAGGACAAAAAACGAAAGACAAGAAGAAGTAAAAACGAAAAATATAAAAATAAATTTTATAGTTTTTGTTTTTGTTTTTGTGGACTATATTGAATGAATCAATTGAAAGCGTTTTGTGACCTCTAGTCCAAATGCGTTTCGCCCAGGTACGACAGTTGGGCTCATCAGTTAGATGCTGTCGTACCCTTCTAAGACGCAATATATTAGTCGACGATTATCAACACTAATAAAATTTACAGCACGAACGCAATGTAAATTATATTTGTCTAGGGGAATTTGGTCAAATTCAGACACCTAGAAAATAAAGCCCGTGGTCTGGCTGATGTAAGACAAGAAGAAGTAAAAACGAAAAATATAAAAATAAATTTTATAGTTTTTGTTTTTGTTTTTGTGGACTATATTGAATGAATCAATTGAAAGCGTTTTGTGACCTCTAGTCCACAAAAACAAAAACAAAAACTATAAAATTTATTTTTATATTTTTCGTTTTTACTTCTTCTTGTCTTACATCAGCCAGACCACGGGCTTTATTTTCTAGGTGTCTGAATTTGACCAAATTCCCCTAGACAAATATAATTTACATTGCGTTCGTGCTGTAAATTTTATTAGTGTTGATAATCGTCGACTAATATATTGCGTCTTAGAAGGGTACGACAGCATCTAACTGATGAGCCCAACTGTCGTACCTGGGCGAAACGCATTTGGACTAGAGGTCACAAAACGCTTTCAATTGAAAAACGAAAGACTTTTCTGCACACCAAACTTTTCATTTATTTTAAAATCCAACCAAAACTTCCATTTAAATTCTCAAATAACGGCTATTGCTGCCAATTAAACCAATTGAATACCCGATAAGAAACAGAGCGACATGCGTCCAGAGGCAGCATATTAAAAATCAAAACAAATCATCATCAAAACAACCAACGTGCTCCTTTTCATCCGTCCAGACTCTCCTGCGTTGCAAGTTTGTTGATTGCTCCGAATCTCAAACAATGAAGAAAATCCAGTGGAGATTATGTTAAATTGATTGATAAAATTGCGTTGATACTTTTAATTGTTGATGTTTTTTTTTTAATTTATGATTGAAGTTTTTTCAATACAAATTAAATTCACAAATCAAATTGCGACAGTGACAATTTAAAAAAAAAGTCAGTTTGTTTCGAATATTTTCGAACAAGTTTTCGGAGAGAGCTCTCGTAACTTATGAGTGATCAGGAGCACTCATAACTTTTACGAGCGCTCATAAATATTCAATATTATTGCTTAGTGAATGGATTTGTGAGCCCCTTAAGTTATGAGTGTTCGGTGAATACCGCCCTTAATTTTAAACATTTTCTAACTATAATCGTACAAAGGCAGTTCTCTTAATTAATTGCTCTGAACACACCTAAAACAATGACAGTTCGTGCAAAAATCTAAGTAAACAGACCTTTTTTGACATTTGTAAATGCCAAAGAGTCATATGAAGTTAGAACGATATTTTAAATTTAATAAAAGGGTAAAGAAAGTATAGCCGCATTTTATTATCGCCAATGATCCATATAGATTAACCCTCGAAAATAAAACAATATGGATCATAGTGACAGTTGTGTTGTATTCTCATCTCACTCTTGCTTATGACTGTTGATTTTCAAATGTGACTTGTTTTTTTTCTTAACACTGTAGTTTATACTACTTTGCCATAAAAGGAACTAATTTTTGGATCTTTAAAATAGATCCAGATAGAGAACAGGATTCCAAATAGTTTCGGTAATATATGTTAAAAATTAATCCAGATCCGAATCCACATAGATCCGTAGATAATAAAACGCACCTTATGATGTTTTATTAGATTACAATTTGCAAAATTTTCGTTTTAGTTTCATACTAAAACAGGTTTAATATCGTATTAATTCAACTAAAATTGTAATTAGGTGAATAAACAAACATTGTATAAAAAAACTCCAACATTTTTAATGAAGAAATGAGTTGTGAACCCAAGAAATATGTACCTCGTGAGGTTGTTGTTACTTATGAAACCCTGAAATAATTTTGATTTATGAATGTTTAACCCACGGAATGTCTTGCAATTTTCCAATAGCTGCGCCGTGTAACTCCAATAACACCACATATATTACATACTACGTTTATATGCAGTATCGAAAGATCGAGTTGGATTAGGGTCGGATTTTCGACCCAGGTTTTTCGTCATTTGAGTTGAGAGCTCGATTTGGAGTTGAGTTGAAATGGTGTTGAGCGATTCTGATACATTTTGTTAAGCCAACTCCTCGACCCAGGTTTTTCGTCTCATATTTCGACTCGACACCGCTGAGCGAGTGAGATCGAGTCGAACGAAGCTCATTTCAACTCAATACCCGTTTACAAAGGGTCGAAGCGAGCTTCAAGCTCGCTTCAATACCTCATATAAACGTAGTAACAAATTACTTTAAAATCTCATGACATTCCTGCTAAAGAATTCACAGTCAACATTTCTCTCTACTTCTTACTAGCGCCATCACAATAATTCGTGTTCATTGTGATAACTAAAAATATGAATGGCGTGTGTTGTGTACAAGAACTACTTAAAAGTGAATATCAAAAATTATTGACTAAATTATTCGCTAAATAATTGCCAATTTACCTCAAATCTCAACTTGAACCACAAACCATCAATTCAACTAAAATCTTATTCGTCTACCGCCTCGTGAATGCCCTTAAAATCAATTGAAAAATCCAAGTGTTTTTATTACAAGCAGTGTGACAATTAAATCGCGACGACTACGAAGAGGACGACAACGGCAACGAAACAGATATATTTCATTTGACAAATGGTCAATAAAAATACACATGAAAAGAAGTAAAAAGAAAAGGAAAGAACACCTCCAACGAAAAAAAAAATAAAATATAAAGTGAAGAGAATTTCCCCCCAACAAAAGCAAAACTAATCAACGAAAAAATGCACGCAATCTTTTGTGCAATTGTTTGTCCCTAAAAGAACGGATATTTCCTAGTTTGAGTTTTAAGTAGCGAGTTGGAAAAACACCCCCTCCATCGTACCATCATCACCACCAATAATGTTAAGGTAAAGTGATAAAAAAATTGGAATTCCCTGCTGCTTGATTCCTTTTTTTGTTTTTTTTTTTTATTTTATTGCGTGCGTCCTACTCTGACAGCCGCGTGTGATGTTGCGCCATCTCGCGTCCTGTGGTTTGTGATATTTGTGAATTCCTTTTTCTTTCGAATTTTATTTTTTTTTATTTCCACCAACGAGGAGAATTCGATGGAATGGTAATGTACCCCCTAAAATATTAGGTACCAGGCGGAAAGTGGAAAATTGTAAGTTGTAAGTAGTGAACAATTCTTGAATTCGAAATGTGATCCCCAAAAATGCAAGACATTGCAGGCAGGTAGATTGTTGAGGAAAGCTGCTCCATCCAGGTCGACAAGGAAGTTGGACACGGATTGGTGTTTGGGGGAGAGCAGGTAGATTCGGCCAAAAGTTGACAAATTGTACTCAATTGAGTTTTTATGGTTAGGGAAGGTGTGCAATCCCTCCCGGGGATTTTTTTTATTCATTTTCCGTGTGATACTGCAGCTTTTTCTTCTGGCAGCACTCCACATGGGTGCATATTGACATTCTTAATTGTCCTTCCATTTGGCCTAAAACAAGAACTTTTAGCACTTGATGAAAGACATTGCCACGCACATTACCAAAGCCTAATTATCTCGCTATAAATTTACCCAGAGTAAACCAACATAGCGGGAGGAATGTAAAGAATACTACAGAATTCACAGGGTTTTTAACAGCAGTCTTTAAATCCAATAAAAATTACGATTGTATGGGTTTGGATTTATTGTGACTGTCTTTCGCGGGATGCGATGAAAACCCAGACTTGTAGGGAAGTATGATTGGCAGTAGAGTACTTTTGAATTCTTTTATATCTTTACCAAAACAAGATGTTTTTTTTTCGTTATGACTTACAACAGACGCATAATAAATGTAATCAATCCAGAGTTGTAATATAATTGGCTTTGTATTTCTTGCCAAATTAACAGCGCTGGCCAAATAATTTGTCTGCTTTAAAGTTATACCAGTTTTCATTTATCAAGATGATTAAAAAAGTACGAAGTGTTTAGAGTCTATCAATGATCAATCAAACGATCCAGATGAACTCAATAAAAAAAATTTTATCAAACATCGTTTCCCTCCTTTATCAAATTGGTCCTTCCAGAACCAACCAACCAACGTTACGCCAGATTAGGTTTACTTTGCTCTTTGTAGCATTAAGGAACATTTGCTGAAACGAAACTTAAATATTTATGTTCAATCTTGTTCTACTTTTTCCTCTACGTAAACCATCACATAAGAGCTTATGTTGAATTTAAGTTACTTAAGTCTCGTTCCAGCAAATGGCCCTAAAACTAATGCTTCAGGATTTGAAAAAATTCACCCTAAGTTTATGAAAACGCTATTCAACTTTTTAATAGTAGAACATTAACACACATTATTAATACGACAATTATGTCTTCAACATTTCCATACCTAAAAATGGCAACTCTAATCCAAATAAATTTCGTCCAATAACTATCTTGCTTTTACTTTCCAAAGTAACTGGCAAATTAATGCTTAAGTACATTAATCTCTTTTTACAAAATCATAAACTTCTTCATGAACATCAGTAGGGTTTCCGGCCAAGACAATTGTACGATCGCCCTTCTTATACAAATTTTCCTTGCATAATTCAATGGAGTAGGACGAGCTTACCTTGCTCGTTATGCTCTATTAACTTAGGGCCATTTGCTGAAACGAAACTTAAATATTTATGTTCAACTTAAGCGCTTATGTTCTACTTTTTCCTCTACGTAAACTGTCACATAAGAGTTTATGTGGAACATAAGTATTTATGTTCTGTATCAGCAAATGGGCCTTAGTCAATTTTGTATCGGAAACTCTTGACAAATTTTGAATTTTCCTACCAAGCTGCTAAGTTAATCTACAACTACCTTTGTGGCAGAAGCCAATCCGTGGTTTCTGGCGGTAAAATGTCGTCTTTTTTGCCTGTGTCTACTGGTGTTCCATAAGGATACATATTGGATACATTTGCTCTTCTGCATGTGTATAAATGATATTTTCAATTGTGTTTTGTGAAGCAATATATGTAGATCTTTACGCCAATGATGCTCAGTTATCAGTGGGCTTGCAGTATGGTCATTTATAAAAGCATAATTTCTACAAACGGGTTTCCTCACATACTGCCTAACGGAATTGTAGTTTCCTTTTTAAAAAAAGCTCGTAATCTTGGGAGTTAGCATAAACTCAGGTTTCATCTGGAACGACCATATAAATAACATAGTTGGAAGAGTATATGGTGGACTTCGTTCCTTTTGGCGTTCAACCAGCAAAAATTTTCTGATCAAAAGACGACTGTTCTTCAGCCATACTATCAGACTCTACAATTCTCTACCACATCAGATTAAAACAACCAAGAGTTTTCCAATAGGGATTTCCGAACTTCGACATCTGTTTGTGACCATATTATTCAATTTTACGTCACGACTTGGCCTTTCAAACGTCAACTGACTCATTAGCTCAAAGTTAACGACAACAAACAACAACGTGTTCGCTACCTGGGCTCTCGAGCAGTTGGAAGATCACCCCAATTTCAGTCGAAAAATCAAATTCAGCGACGGAGCCTATTTCTAGATGAATGGGTTCGTCAACAAAAAAAATTTGTTACCAACGCTTTTCACACGAGATCCACAAAATTCAACTGAACCAGGAGCTCAAAGTTAACGACAATAGACAACAACATGTTCACTAACTGCGCTCTCGAGCAGTTGCAAGATCACCCCAATTTCAGCCGAAAAATCATATTCAGCGACAGGGCCTATTTCTAGATGAATGGGTTCGTCAACAAACAAAATTGTCGAATTTGTTACGAACGCTATTCACGCGAGATCCACCAAATTGCAATGCATCCAGGGAAAGTCACTGTTTGGTTTGGGTTTTTGGGCAGGAATGATGGCAGGAACATGGTTATCTTACGCGGAGGTATTGAAAGTTAAAAAGTATTTAACTCCTAAAGACAAGAGATGCGTTTCAAAGAACAAAACAGAATGAATATATTATAAAATTTTCAGTTATATACAAAATCAGTAGCTACTTAATTAATATGTAGTAAAATCAACAAGTAGATTATGTGTTCTATTTATTCCAACAGGAGGCGATGTGAATTGGCCACTCAAATCGTGGGATATGACCCCTTTAGTCTTCTTCCTGTGGGGTTTTCTTAAATCACATGTCTGTGCCAATAACCCAAATACCACCCGTGCTAACATAATCATTGCCATTGGTCAAATTCGGCCTGATTAAGGCGTCTTCACAATACCCCCTCTCAATCCAATAGTTTAAGCTGTAATAGTAGTAATTGAAAACGTGAAGTTCCTAGGGACTTGGTTAAAATATCCGCAAGTTGTTCTTCGGTACTCACAGGTAAAATTTCAAAGAAGCCCCCGTCTAACATGTTGTCTTATAAAATCATACTTCACGACATATTTTCGGATCTTTGCATTCAGAATTTCTTCTTCTTCATCATTGGTGGGCTTCATAAATAGGAATTCTATAAGAGGAATCAACTATTTTCATATCAATTAGTATTGTATTGTATTGTAATTTTATTCATTCATTGTTATTAGAATCTTGTTGTTTTAAGAAACAGGATATATATTTATTTTTAATAATTTGAAAGAGCTTTTGTATCTTCAACGTTTGAAATTGGAATGAGAAGATTTGTGACAATAAATTTTCTCATAGTATTAAATATTAAAAAACGATTGGTTATGTTTTTCACCTGAGGAAGTTGCTACAGTAGCTTTTTTGCTGGACCATGACACTGTACATCCATAAACTTTAAACGTGTATCCAGATACTGATTTTCTGTCAGTTAAATCCCTTCCCCAGTCAGCATCGGCGTAACCAATCAAAGGATTATGACTACTTGCTTCAAAAATAAGTTTTTTTTTTTTTTAGTTGCTTTTAAATATCTCACAATTCGTTTCAAAGCTTGCCAATGAATTTCTGATGGGTTTTATTGGTATCTTCCCATGTATCCTACTGGAAAACATATATCTGGTCTAACGCACATCATAATATACATACAATTTGTAGTCCTTTTTCCATCGGGGTTCTAGAAGGATTGCATTCTTCCATTCTAAACTTGCTCAAAACTTTTTTAATACTTGATACTTATGCTAAATCTATTTTGTTTTCATGAAAATCAATCTTAATTCCTAGAAAATATTTCAGATTTCCGTGGTCTGACATTGTGAATGTCTTTTTTTAAATTTGTCTTCAACTGCTCTATTTCTTTTAAACATTTTGCAGCAATGAGTAAATCATCAACATACAGTATAAGTATGATGATGTAATCTTCTTCCTGTCCCATCTTGGTGTACAAACAATAATTGTGATTGGATCTTTTAAATCCCAATCGAAGGAGAAAATCATTAAACTTTTTGTTCCAACATCGGGGTGCTTGTTTTAACCCGTAGATGGATTTGAGCAAGCAACACACATTTCCATCTGCTTCGGAAACCCCTTCTGGAACAGCCATATAAAGTTCTTCCTTCAACTCTCCATGTAAAAATGCCGTTTTTACATCTAACTTATGGAAAATGAGGTTTTTGTACAATCCAATAGCTAGCACAATTCTTATTGTTGTCAATTTCGCACCGGGCGAGTAGGTTTTGTCGTAATCAATTCCAACCTTTTGTAAATATCCCTTCACTACCAATCGGGCTTTATATCTTCTGGGCTCACCGTTCTCGTTTTCTTTAATTTGAAATATCCACTTCGGTTTCAAAATCTTCGCATTCTTAGGTTTTCTGATCACTTGCCAGACTTTGTTTTCTTTTATTGAAGAGAGTTCTTCTTTAATAGCTTTATACCATTTTACGGCGTCAGAGTTGGAATTGATCTCACCAAAAGAATTCGGAATACCTATTAAAAATTCATCCGCAGAAGTTGCTCTATAACTGGTATAATAATCTTCAAACTCCTGTTCGCTGCGCCTTACAGTTACCTCGCCTTGAAGATCTCTGTTGTAATATCGCGAAGGGAGCGCAGCTGCACCATCGCTGACGGTATGATGTTCACCACCCAAGTCTTCACTTACTGCGTCTTCAGTTATGGTAACATCATTAGAGTCTTCAACTGATCATACAAGTCATCAGAAATTTGATCTTTAGTTTCATCCTGGTTATTATCAGAACCGACGAGTATTTCATATGACTCTTCCCCTTCTTGCTCGTGGTTTCTGATTTCAATAGTTTCATTTTTATTTTTGTCTTTACTTGGGGTTTGATATTTGAATGGAAAACCATTTTCGTCAAATTTAACGTCTCGCAGTAAATAACTTTTGCGTTTCTATATTCCAAAGTTTGTATCCATTCGGTACATAGCCAACCATAACTGACTTACGGCTTTTTGAGTCCATTTTCTTTCTTTGCTGACTAGGTATCCACGCATAAGCTTTGCAACCAAATACACGTAGTTTTTCAAAATCAGAGGTGGAATCGGCTAAGGTGATAGTTGATTGTGATTGTCATTTTGACTATAGCTGTCTCCATCATATCAATAAAGAAATATAGAGAGAGCGATCGCAAAATGACAATCACATTCAACTATCACCTTAGCCGGTTCCACTCCAGGTTTTGTACCATACCACATTTCAGACTTCGTAGGTATTCTATTTATCAGGTATGTGCCAGTTAAAGCCGCCTCACCGCACATTCGTTTTGGCATATTGGATTCTAGTAGCATTGTTCTTATTTTTTCGATTAGTGTTCTATTGAACCTTTCAGCCACTCCATTTTGCTGTGGTGAGTAAGCCATAGTCTGTTCAACTTGAATCCCAAACTTTTTGAACCATAGCTTTTGTTATCTTGAACAATACTCTCGTCCTTGGTCTACAGTGAGTTTCGAAATGGATTTTCCAAACATCGATCTTGTCATAGCTTCATATTCCTTGAGCGCTTCGAAAACTTCAGATTTTCTTTTTATGATATATATCATTGGGAAATGTGTGAAGTCATCTATTAAAGACACGAAGTATCTTAAACCATCCCAAGCAGCTTCATCAATTGGTCCGCAAACATCAGAATGTACTCTTTCTAGCACTCTTGTTGCTCTTTTACGAACTCGTTTGAACGGGTCACGACACTGTTTACCTTCTATGCAAACATCACAAAAACCATTGTTGTCCACTGAAGTCAATTTGAGTCCCTTTATCATGTTTTCCCTTGCAATTTTTGTGAAGGCTCCTTGCCCAACATGACCCAAGCTCTTATGCCATAATTTGATTTCTTCTGTTTGCATAGATTAGCTGAATTTGGGGTGGCCGTGGCGCGATGGTTGTGTGCTCGCCTGTCAACCCCAATATCACAGTTTCGATCCCTGCCGTCGTCTATGTCGTATTTAATTCCATTAAAACCTTCTATAAATTGTCATCAATGGGTTGCTGGTTTACTCATTACATGTTGTTTAGGCATAACACTAACAACATGTAATTGAGTTAAACTAGTATGCCCAACAAGGATGAAAAACGAATAAAATAATGCGAATTATAAGGGACATAGAAATAACACACGGCAATTCTCCGCTTTAGTTCAGCCGCCATCCCTGGAGATAAAAAACCTGAGACAACCACCTTCAGTCTCAGAACATCGTGCCACACATCTTTCCTATCCTTCTTTCTCTTCCGTAACTTCACGCCCACGCTGTGTTCAAACATTTAAAGGGTAATCATATTCCCTTGAGCGTGTGTAGATTATAAAAAAAAAAAAAATGTCCCTGTATTTCGAATTCGACCTCATATAAATTTCCTTGCAATTAGGCTTCTGCAATCAATAGTCCATTTTTAACAATTCTTGCTTTGTTTTTGAAGAATTGGACATCAACTCCAACACTAGTGAGTTTTCTTACAGAAAGTAAGTTGTCCCTCAGTTCTGGCAAATATAACACGTCTTTTATAATGACATCTACATTCTTGTTAGTTTTTCCGTTTATTTTTAGCAACATTGATTTGTACAGACTCACTAAACTCATTCTCTTCAGTAAAACACCAGTTTTCCTTTGAAAGCTGATCACTAGCTCCAGAGTCTAATTTAAACTTAATTTTTGTACCAAGCTCTTTCATTCCTCTTGAATGGTTACGATCTGACATCAAACAGATGCCTTTCGTATTTTTGTTGCATCTTTGATTCGGACTAACGTCATTTTTTTGACAGTCTTTTGCTAAGTGCCCCATCTTGTTACACTTAAAGCATTTACCTTGAAATTTAACGTGTTTCTTTGGGTATTTCTTCCCCGCAAACGCCGAATGTTCTTGAAAAACTTCGCCTTCCCTATCTTCTAACTTTGCTTCTTCCAAAAGTAGCCTCTCCTTCCAATATTATTTATTTAGTATTTATTTATATAGTCATCATCATCATCGGCTCGACAACCGGGTTCTGGTCCTGGCCTCTTTCAACAAGTCTCTCCACCTATCCCGGCCTCTAGCCGACGCCATCCAGTTGCGCACCCCAAGGCTTCGGGCGTCCTGGTCTACGCCATCTCTCCAGCGCAAGCATGGTCTACCACGCTGTCGTCTACCATAGAATGTACCACAAAGAACTTTCCGAGCAGGTTCCTCTTCGCTCATGCGAGCTAGGTGCCCTGCCCGCCGGAGTCTACCGAGCTTAATTTTTGTCACGATATCTGCTTCAAGGTAGATTGCGTACAGTTCATGATTGTACCGTCTCCGGAATCGTCCTTCCTCACATACGGGGCCAACAATTCTCCTTAAGACTTTTCTCTCGAACGCAGCTAAGAGGTCGGAGTGCCTTTTGCTAAGCACCCAAGTCTCGGATCCATATGTGAGTACTGGCAGGACCATGGTCCTGTACAGCAGCAGTTTTGAAGTTATGGTGAGATTTCTGGATTTGAAAAGCTTTGACAGACTATAGTAGGCTCTGTTGGATTTGAGAAGCCGCCCGCGTATTTCTTCTTCTATATTGTTATCGGCTGCTACTATTGACCCAAGGTATTTAAAGGATTGCACCACTTCAAATTCGTGCTCCGCAACCTTGATTGTTTGACCAACTGTTCCTCTCGCATTCGACGCCACCATGTACTTTGTTTTACCTTCACTAATGTGCAGCCCCAGATTTTGTGCCGCCTGCTCGATCTGGATGAAGGAATCGTGTATTCCGATGATGTCAATGTCGTCTGCGTAAGCCAGTAACTGGCTGGACCTGTTGACGATGGTCCCTCTCGTTGCCGTGCCAGAGTCACGGATTGCTTTCTCCGACGCCAGGTTGAAGAGGAGGTAGGCCAAACCGTCCCCTTGTCGGAGTCCATTAAAGATGTTGATTGGTCTGGATAGCAATTCGGCTATTTTTACTTGGCTTGTTACGTTGGTCATGGTCAACCTACATAGTCGTGTCAATTTATTTGGGATGCCGAATTCTCTCATGGCTTTGTAAAGTTCTACCCTGGCTATGCTGCTATTTATATAGTACATTTATTTTAAATAATTTGAAAGAGCTGCTGTAACTACAAAGTTTGAAATTAGAATGAGAAGATTTGTGACAATAAATTTTCTCATAATATTAAATATTAAAAAACGATTGCTTATGTTTTTCAATAATTGTACATAAACTTAAAACTATTTAACAGTAGAATATGTAATTTGGTAGAATATGCAATTTTAAGAATAAAGGCCATCTTCTAGCTAAACGATTTTGATTTGAAATAATTCGTATTAAATGTTTCTGTGCGATTAATAAGGGTCTAAGTGTACTAGTGTACTCCTCAGCTTGTTTTGCCATATTGTAACTTTGAGTGTGCAAGACCATAATAAATAACTGTTAAAATTTTTTGAGAGCAGAAAGGTTTTATTAAATACACTTTACATTTTATATGAACAACAACAAATAAGTTTGAAATAATAAAATCAATTACTACACCTAAGTACTTAAAGTATTGAACTGATTCTATTTTGAAGCAATTTTCACTACAACGCAAATTGACCATAAAATTACTGTTTCCGCACTTATGTATAGGTAAAGAATACTGTTTACAATCGTAAGCGTGAAACCATTAATTAAAATCATATAAACTATTTCCAGATATGTACCTTAAAACACATCAATTTAGTTTTTTTCGCTGATAATCAACTTATGATAAGTAAACCACAACCTTAATATTTCAAGATCTTCATTTATCATCACAATATTTTCAAAAATAGTTCCAGATTC
Organism: Philhelius festivus; assembly: GCA_963931855.1. Taxonomy (NCBI): domain Eukaryota; kingdom Metazoa; phylum Arthropoda; class Insecta; order Diptera; family Syrphidae; genus Philhelius; species Philhelius festivus. The sequence continues at coordinate 56,760,873 of OZ007555.1, read as the reverse complement.
GTACGTAAAAACTATGCAGTCGAATTACCATTTAACTTGAGTTTGAAAATAGAAAGAAAAACAAAGGTCCAAGTACAGACCCTTGAGGAACACCATTTTTTAATTGCCTTGGCTGACTTGATATCCCATTATTAATAACTTTTTATGTTCTATTTTTTGAATAAGAATTCAACAAGGTGAAAATATTACCACGAAAACCAACATTAAAATTTTAGTTAACAAGCGATCGTGGTTCAACAGATTAAAAAGCTTTTGTCATATCAATAAATAGTCCAATAGTTGATTTATTGTTATTTAAACTTTCATAAAGCTGACTACAAACCCTTAAGATGGCATCCTCAGTAGATAAACCTGCTGTAAAACCAAACTGATTTTTACTAAATAAGTTAGACTTGTCCTTTTAACCATAAAGCTTCCGATATGGCCGCGCTAAGTGCAATATATTCTGCCTCACTTGAAGTTGTCAAATATTTTTTAAAACAACCGATTTCCGATCATCGATATCTGAAGCCCTATCCAATGAATATCTTATTGTTCGATCTTTTCCTGAACTTTAATATTAGATTTTTTGTTCCTTTAAGGTACCTATCTTAAAATTCGTTTCAATGCCTTCTAATGACTTTCAGTAGGGTTTTGTTGAAAGCGCCCTATGTATCCAATATAGTAACAAATATTTGGTCTTACGCAAAACATGGAAAACATAGGACTTCCAAGTAGATCTCGGTGTGGTTGGTAAGTTATTTGTTTGTCTTCAGTAATTTGATGTGGCTTCTCCATTGGTGTTCTTGCAGGGCTACAGTCTTGCATGTTAAATCTTTTAAGTATTTTATCAGTGTTGGCTTTTTGAGATAAAAACATGGTTCCATTAAGTTTATCATATTCTGTTTTTATTCCAAGAAAATATTTGAGTTCGCCGCAATCCGACATATTAAATTGTTCTGACAATTTCTCTTTCAATTCAATAATTCCAGGTAATAATTTATCAGCAATAAATTTATCATCTACATACAAAACAATGTAGATAGCCTCTTCTTGGTTTACTGTTATGTAAAGGCAATAGTCTTGTTTTGATCTCTCATATCCAAGAAGTATTTGAAAGATGTTTATCTTCTCATTCCAAAGTCATTCAGGCCATATAACGACTTTCTTAGCTTGCATGCCATATCATTTTCTGCTGCAAGTCTTTCAGGTATTTCCACATAAGAAGTTGGCTATCTAGTGGTTTCTTTTTAAATCATATGTTATTTTGACACTGACAGCTGTTTGCCGTTCGAAATCTTGACAGAAATTCAGTATTATACCTTAGGGGAAACGAAATGAGTTGCTTTAAACTTGAACATCGTTGGGAAATATTGAAAACTTATTTACAAAGTGAGTGCGGTGTAGCCCAAACAGTATGGTTTTTGAAAAGAATGCTGTACGGAAGTTTGTGAGACTCGTATGCTAGTGGACAACACTCATGTTCCCCATCGTTGTACGGTGCGCCCAGGCGAGAATGTGGCTGCTGTAGCCGAGAGTGTCAGACTCAATTTACGAACATCAACTCGCAATCGATCTCAACAGCTCAAAATTGCACCACTAGCCTGAGGTTATTTCTGCACAAAGATCTCGGATTATTGGCTTATAAGGTCCAATTGACTCAGCAATTGAAGGCGCTTGAACGACGTTGTGTTCCATAATTAATGGGAATGTTTGATCTTACGAATAAAGCTATAACACATGGACAAAATTTAATTTCATTGCATTTTTTAAAAGAAATCAGACCAAAAACATAAATGTTAAAAAAGAGCCAAGTTCTTCTATACAAAAATCTTTGTGTAACAAGACAGCCGTGAAAAGTAGTGAGATCTAAAAGTACGCCAAGTACTTACTTCATGAAGGTTTAATACCGAATATTTAAAGTAGAATAATATTGAAACACCTACAATGTAATAGAGAAATTTTATTATTTAATGATTACTGACTAAAATTTGATGGGTTCACTGGTCAAGTTTTTAAAACCTTTCGAATTGGACATAAATAAAACTTGCCAAGTAAGCCCATCAAATTTTAGTCTGTAATCATTAAATAATAAAATTTCTCTATTACATTGTTGTTTTTCCTCTACTTGCATGACAAGGCCTACCGTTGTGCAAAATGACTAGATTCTACGATGTCGGGAAGTGCTCCATAATTTTGATGATCTGTCAGTCAGTCAGTCAGTGAGTCAGTTACGTTTTTGTGATTTTTGATGCCTTATATCTCAGGAACCGCTTATGTTAGAAAATTGAAATTTGGTGAGGCGCCTGCGCCTGACTAGATTAGTTTATTTTAAGTTTCTGACTTCATTGGTACTGAAGATAGGGAGGGGTCAAAAACCGCCTGAGTTTGTTCCTGTAAAAAGGGTGTAGTGCCAGAACTTGGCTAGGGCACTACCGTGTCCTTTGATTTGTATTTGATCCACCCTTTATGTAATATGGATAATTAAAGAAAAGAATTCTTATATTCAAATTATGTACCTACAGTCAATTGAACCTAAATTAAAATCGAATCCAAATCAGTTTTGGAATTTTATTAACTCAAAGCGCAAAAGTATAGGATTTCGTTCGACTATGCACTTTAATCAGAACTTTTCATATGGATTAAGTTCAAAATTATGGATGTGGTAGGTTTTGATGTCTCTTATTGTGTGTTTGCTTTTGCACAATCATCCGGAAATTGGATCACTCACTCAACCGGACCACCAAACTCATCCGACACCAGCTACACTGTTCCAAGTTAGGCAGCTTGTTGACTGGTGCTGAAAAAGGAGGCAATCCGATTGAGGGATTATCCGGCCCCTCGCACAGTTAGCCCTCGTCAAAGCTCTCAATTCGCTAGCTCGGGATCTAAGGCACAGAAGTAACCGAAGTTCGTCCCAGAGCCATTTCGTCGCGTTGAGAAAAGCGATCAAGTCTTTGAAATGGAGGACTGTTTCCTTTTCGGCTGGTCCCAATATCTATGACAATGAGTGTGTGAAGAATACCTAGCTTCGCTGCATGCTCTCTTATTGCCCAGTGTCCGCAAAACAGGTAGCTACGATCCTGGATATATCCAGCCTGGGTCTGCGAATCAGATCAGTATTCGAGATTTATTATAGGTTGGCCAAATATTTCTAGATATAATGCAGTTAGTTAACTGGTCCCCCTACGGTTTGATTCGCTAAGAAAAATTGAGAGAATTTTGTCCTTTATAACTCCGAGCGGAACGTTGACTCTTTTCGTAAGAGAGTTATGAAGGGCTGATTCTTGCCTGGCCAGCTCGTGCGCCCGTTCATTCCCATCAATACCACAACGACCCGAAATCCAGATAATAGTGATATTGTGATTAATATTGAGGGTAGCAAGTTCTTCCTGGTATTGCTGGTTCCAATTTGGAGTATTATGTAGTAGATTGAGGGATTATCCGGCCCCTCGCACAGTTAGCCCTCGTCAAAGCTCTCAATTCGCTAGCTCGGGATCTAAGGCACAGAAGTAACCGAAGTTCGTCCCAGAGCCATTTCGTCGCGTTGAGAAAAGCGATCAAGTCTTTGAAATGGAGGACTGTTTCCTTTTCGGCTGGTCCCAATATCTATGACAATGAGTGTGTGAAGAATACCTAGCTTCGCTGCATGCTCTCTTATTGCCCAGTGTCCGCAAAACAGGTAGCTACGATCCTGGATATATCCAGCCTGGGTCTGCGAATCAGATCAGTATTCGAGATTTATTATAGGTTGGCCAAATATTTCTAGATATAATGCAGTTAGTTAACTGGTCCCCCTACGGTTTGATTCGCTAAGAAAAATTGAGAGAATTTTGCCCTTTATAACTCCGAGCGGAACGTTGACTCTTTTCGTAAGAGAGTTATGAAGGGCTGATTCTTGCCTGGCCAGCTCGTGCGCCCGTTCATTCCCATCAATACCACAACGACCCGAAATCCAGATAATAGTGATATTGTGATTAATATTGAGGGTAGCAAGTTCTTCCTGGTATTGCTGGTTCCAATTTGGAGTATTATGTAGTAGAATTATTGGCTTTTACATCCGCCTGACTGTTGTGATGGTAGGCGTTATTCCGGTTCTTGTTTGGATCTTGTTTGAGTACCTTGCATGCTTCCCTGATAGTCAGTAATCCAGCTTGCAAAAATACTCAAAATACTATGATTTTCGGAATAGATGCTCTATTTGGTATGTATAGAATTCTTGACCACTTGTAATTTCAAGAGCACCTAATCACAAATTTTAAGTAGAGTACATACACTGCATCAAAAAATTGCACGTACAGCAATTGAAAATAGACGTGTTTCCTTTATATTATGAATTTACCACCAAAGATTCTAAGCTTATCGACTTTATTCGATAAATTTATTATGTATAATAGTATATGCAACAAAACTGCAACAAAATATTAGAGTTTTGCTTCATATGTTTCTTTTTACTGTTAGTAGAATTATTCCAGGAATGCCAAAAAATTGTTCGTACATCAAACAAATGTACGTACACTGTTCTCTTCTCTAACAAAATAGAAATAACGGTTCTTTTTGAAATGTAAAATGAGTACCTAAATGAAATTGGAACATGATATTGAGATATCTAAAATCTAAGCTCAGTCCGTTGTGGTGTATTGAACTATTTAATTGATTTTTTTAGTTTTGTGAAGTTTTTTTTTTTAATGGAAGCTACGCATAAAAAAGTTCCTCTTGAGGTAAAAAAAACTTATTCTTAAACTTAGAAACGATGGAAAAAGTTACGCTGAGATATCAGCAACTATTGGTAGACCACGATCAACAGTTCAATATGTTTTAAAAAATTATTTGAAAAATAAAAGTTTTGAAGTGGCTCCAGGAAGAGGTCGAAGGAAAATTTTGGATGATCATATGGAGCGGAAAATTGAAAGAATGGTAAAGACTGATTCCAAATTAAGTGCTCCAAAAATAGCTGCTGACATTAAAGCAAATCATGGAATATCGCTTAACCCTCAAACTGTTCGGAACTTTTTGCATTCAAAGGGATATAATGGTCGCACGGTTAAAAAAAAACCTTATATTTCAAAGGCAAACGTTTCAAAACGTTTGAACTATGCAAAAGCATAGGTTTTGAAAACAGATAATTTCTGGAAGAATGTTTTATTTTTCGACGAGAGCAAGTTTAACGTATTCGGGTCCGACGGTCGCAGATTTGTGTGGAGGAAACCAAACACAGCATTAGATGTGAAGAATTTGCAATCAACGGTGAAACATGGAGGCGGAAATGTTATGGTCTGGGGTACAATGGTGTGGGAAATTTGGTTTTTATGGATACAACGATGGATAAAAACAAATATTTACAAATTTTAAGGGAAAAATTGAAAGCCAGCGCTTTAAAAATTGGGTTAAAAGACGACTTTTTGTTAGTGCAGGACAATGATCCCAAACATTCGTCAAGGATAGTAAAAGAGTGGCTACTCTATAATGTTAAATCAACGTTGCCTCATCCTCCCCAATCCCCAGACCTTAATACCATTGAGCATCTTGAGATTATTTGGGGAAAAGGGTCCGAGAATCAAAAATTACCAATAAAAACCAACTCAAGCCCTTATCTTGGAAGAATGGAACAAAATTTCTCCGGAAGTCACTTCAAAACTTGTTCTCTCTATGAAGAATCGCCTTCAGGATGTGATAAAAGCGAAAAGTTATCACACTCGCTACTAAAAATATGAATATAATTAAGTTTTATATCACTGTACGTGCAATTTTTTGACCTATGATTTACTATTTTGTCCAATTTTTTGTAGTTTTTTCTTTTCTATGAAGTTTGTATTAATTAGGTTTGTTTTATTTTGAGTTCTACAATAATAAACAATATAAAAACATGAAAAAAGAATGGTTCAAAAGCTGTTTTTTTTTTAAATAATTTAATCTTTCCTTTTGAAGAATCACCTGTACGTACAATTTTTTGATGCAGTGTACCTGCCTCTCCACATATTTCCTTGTATTCTTACAACCCACTATCTCTAGTTCTTTTTTTTTCTTGTATATCTCAAAAGAAGTTTAAGGATAACCTTCAATGTACTTAGAGATTAACATAAATTCAATATATTTACCGTTCTCACAGAATTTTCTATCGATCCTTATTCCCCTTGATCCGATGCACAGTTTGTTGAAGCAAACATTACAATTAGTATCTTACTAAAACACTTTTAACATCATACTAATTCTACTAAAATTCTGCGTTGGTCAAAAAAAAAAAAAAACAAAAAGTTGCAGAATGTCACTGAAACATTTTTTAGCAATGTTGTCGTTGATCAAATAGTAAATTAAGGGCCTTTGCTTAATTTTCAGTAAATCCATGATATCATTGATTGGTTAACAGCGCGTTCTCGCTATCTCCCACTCCCACTTGCTTTTCCTAAGACTAGTCGCGCACTGGCAACTGTGATCGAAATCAAATAGTTTAATCACCAGTTGAAAGAGAACCGCGCACTGGCAACTCTTTACTCACGCTCACACTCTTTTCTCTTTTGCTCTTATATAAAATAGCTCAGCTGTTGCGAAGGCAATCGTTTAGTTTGTGTCAAAACACAAACTTTTTAATTTCGAGAATCGAGTTGCTCTAAGTGCGCGGTGTCCCATATAAGCCCATATGTTTCATTTTAGCAACTAAACAGTTGCGAAACTAAAAATTGAATGTGCGCGCCTGGCCTAATTGACCAGTAACTGTCGCTTGCTACCTATTTCATGTCCCTCATGATTCTTGCAATAGATAGTCAAGTAACATCTGATGTATAGTTCAATTGTGTTTGTATGCCTTGATTGATTTCAGATGCAAGGTGTTCTATGGACATAACACCTAGAATGGTTTGTATTCTACACCACACAGTTGAACTTAGATCGTCAGAGTTGTGTTTTGAGCGTTCTGATTTTTGAAATGGTAAGTGATTTTTTGTTGTGTTTACAAATATTCGTGGCCTAAGAATGAGTTTCTTTGACGTGTACGCCCATTCTATTAAATACAGACCAGCTGTTTTGGCACTAGGTGAAACACAGGTTGGTGTGAATACTGATCATTCAAAATTTCACCTATCTGGCTATAAACTAAAGCTATTACTTTTTCGCCATCACGGCTTTTTAGTCTATGTAAGATATGATGTCGCTTTTCAGAGCCTTCCTCAATACGGAAATTGTTCTAATACGAACTTTAACTTTATGGGGCTCAAATTTACTGTCCGCAAGCATATCATTCATTATTGTTTCATTTATAGGAGTCCAAATATCGACAGCCATTAAACTCTTAATGAGTTTGATGTACTGTCTGATTGGCTAGGAATGCCCATCAGTTCACTTTCGAGCCTAATTTAGGTCGTACCGTCAAATATAAAGATTCGTTTTTTCGTCGCACAACACGATTATGGAATAATTTACCCGGCACGGTTTTCCCTTACTGTTTCAATTTGCAAACGTTCAATGCAAACAACCCATGTTCATCGACACCTCCTTTTTTCCCCCACCCCTAATTTACCCATCGCCAGTGCTGTGTTTATCATAAGGGAATTACAAAAAAGCCGTTTTGCAGAGTTTGCAGTTACTCTTGTCAGGAATCCGAATAACAACAGATTGCAAATTCGCGTCGAACAGAACTTGACTTCATTTGCCTCTATGAGGCCTGAAATCATTGTCAACTTGCTATATACTAATACGTGGTCATCTCCATAGAACGGTTCGAATAATCGGAATCGATCAACGTGCCCAAATTGGCTTTACCTGTAAAGGTTGGAGTTTTACTTATGTCTTCAATAGATCATCATTTAACATACGGCAGTAGGTGATTTTAATAACCTTCCTCGTTGTTCAAAGTTTATATTAAATAAGAAATTATTATTGTTGAACTGATCGTTCGCCTTATGAATGTTAAATCTCCACCAGTTCTAGTTCCTTCATTCATAATAAATTGTAGATCCAAAAGACATCGCTATGTCCTTTCAAAATTTTGAATCCATTCACCAATTTATGAAACTATTTATTACGGGCCTGAAATCAGATTCCATCTACCAACGGTTTTTAGGAATACCATGCATTTTCGAGGTTTTGCTTATGCGTCCAGGTAAACATCGAGCTCTAAAGTCAACAAAAATACAGACATAGCAATTTTATGTCATTTCTTAAGTATAAATTTGAATTTTTGTCTAAGCTCATCTAGTAGCTTCAATGCAACGTTTTCAGTGTTTTTTAAATTCTCTCAAAAATGTCTCTAACTTGCATTACATAAAATTACATAACAAAAATAGGGCTTCAACATTATTAAAAAGTAGATATACCTCCTTGATGGCTGGACCGGTTTTGAAATTATTTTGCATTACGGCGCTAGTTTATATTATAGACAATAAAAAAAAAAAACAGAAAATCAAAAACAAAATCCATTTTTGCAAGTACTTTTTGACCTTTTCACACTTTCTCGGTAACAGCTTTCAGCGTCTAGCTATGTAACATCTATGAACTAAAAAACCAGTTCATCCGTCAGACATTATATTATTTTTTCGCATTTCTAAAAGAAATTAGTAAAAGTTAGGGAACACATCCATCGTTTTGTTGCAGGTAATTACAAAGGGAACTATTTTATACTTGACGCTTATCTCAACAACAATTTTTTAATTTTGTTTTGTTCTATTTTCTATCATCGCACCGCTTGGAATAAAACATTTTAGATTTTATTTATTTATTTACGATTGAAAGTGCTTATTTATTTTATTTTTTTTGACTATTGACTATTATTTATTTATTAAAGTTTTTTTTTTTTTATTTCAGCCTGCAGCTGACAAGGATCTGGTTGCGTGCGGGCCAAATTTCTTTGGCCAGCAAACCAAATCACAAGAGATAAACGGAGAAGATAAAAAAAGAAGTGAAAATAGAAGACACGACGAAAGGAGTTAAAATTAACAATCATATATAATAGTTATCACTGTCTTACTACTTTAGTTTACTTAATTCAACAACAACAAGTACAGTAACAAAATATAAAACCTAGCAAAATTTAGATGATATTGGCAAAGCCCACATGAAAAAGCAATAAGTGAATATAATAAAAGAAAACTGAGCGAGAAGATCTTTAGAGATTTTCAAATATTAACGTGTGTGACGAACACATAAACAGCCATTATAGAAAATAGTATAAAATAAAAGAACTAAGTTTAACATATAATGACACACAATCTCGGAATGGCTCCATATCGACTGCCGGGGCCAGGTATTTGCCCGCCCGATTTCAAGCCACCGCCACCCACAGAATCGCTGAATATTATATCAGCACCGAGCAATCCCAAGAAACGGCGGAAAACATCGAACGCTAATGCGGCGAATGCAGCCAACGCAATGTTATCACAACCCCCGCCCACACCGCAGGACTTGTTGCCACCACCGCCGATGAGCGGTTTTGGCGACACAATTGTAGCATCGAATCCTTTCGACGACAGCCCGCCCATGAATAGTCCCTCGGCCATGAGCCACATGGCGATGAATCACTTTAATGCAGCAATGAATCCCCACATGCATCCACATCACCCGCATCATCATATGGGCGGCCCGTCGATGCGAGGCATGAGTCCGCTGGGTATGGGAAGTCCAATGGGAGGTCTAATGGGTCCTGGCGGTCCGATGGGTCCTGGAGGTCCAATGGGTCCTGGGGGTCCAATGGGTCCGGGAGGTCCAATGGGACCTGGAGGACCGATGGGACCTGGTGGTCCAGGAATGCAATGTGGTGGTCCGATGCCACCTCATATGGGAAACCGTGGTGGTGGTATGGGCAGTCCCATGGGAATGCGGGACGGAGGGGGAATGCCACCCGGAGCATCTATGGGTGGAATGAGTCCGATGAGCAGTATGGGTCCGAGCATATCACCGATGGGTCCAATGGGAGGCATGTCGCCGATGGGCGGCCCAAATAATTCACATATGGGAATGAACTCATCGATGGGCCCCAATGGTCCCCGGTCGATAGGGAGTCCCATGAGCGGTCCTATTGGCAGTCCAATGAACTCGATACCCATGGGCTCACCCATGAGCAACGCAATGGGCAGTCCCCTGGGAGCTGGCGGGCATAACGGTCCAAATCAACCACCTCACATGAACAACGGCCAAATGGGCCCACCGATGCACAGTCCCCTAGGAAATGGTCCAGCGAATCACAGTCATATGCAAGGAATGAATAGTGGTGGAGGAGGTGGTGGTGGAGGAGGAGGTCCGCCACCAAACCATCCAGCATCACGAATGAACGTCCACAATGGTGCAATGCCCACATCCTCGGCGAGCGGGCCGATGCCCCCACATCATATGAATCAAATGTCATCGGCGGGATGTCCCACGAGCTTGGGGATGCAACAGTCGGCACCTCTAATGACTCAGGCGAACAGTATGAATTCAGGTGGCCCTGGAAGTGGTGGCGGTGTGGTCAACGTCGGTGGAATGGGTAGTCATGTGCATCGAGCTAGTCCTTTAGGCGGAGGCGGTGGAATGAATCCAATGAATCACCCAAATGTTCCTATGCACCAGTCGGGGGGAATGAGTGGTGGTCCACCGGGCGGGGGTGGTGGACCACCAGGGCCGCCGCCCGGAATGATGAACCCAAATATGCCGAACATGCCACCTCATATGTCGCCACATATGGGTCCAGGAGGACCGAATCACCATTTGATGCATATGGGCCATATGGGAGGACCCGGAGGTCATCCTGGCAGTCCAGTGAATGGTCCGCCACCGAACGCAATGGTTCCAAATTCAATGTTCGGACCAAAACCGATGCCAGTGAGTGCGGGAAAAATGTATCCGCCTGGAACGCCAATGGTCTTCAATCCACAAAATCCGAACGCTCCACCTATTTACCCATGTGGCCTGTGTCACAAGGAGGTCAACGACAACGATGAAGCTCTATTCTGTGAATCTGGTTGTAATTTCTTCTTTCATAGGTAAGAACATTTGTATTAATGTTTATATTTTAATATTTAATGAATTTGAATCCGTGTTTTGTATTCTATTGAGTACTTATTACTGAAATGTTTCTGAAATATTAGAGAAATCTGAACATCATTTCCCCTCACGATTTCAAAAGCACTCTTCATCTCCTTTTTATAAAAACAATAAAAACACGTTTTTATTAACACCGTTACTTCTCTCTGTCTGTCTGTTAGCTTGTTCGGTAAAATGTTTGTAACCGATTTCAAATTTTCTTACCTATGAGCTAGACGCTAGTCACTATTGTTAACTTGTGTAGCTCAGAACTGGATGATAACTTATTTGTTTAAAGTTTACTCTAGATGTTCAGATCATCGATTTCTGCGAGAAAGAGAGATCCAAAAAATAATACTAATGTAACAAAATTACTGAAGATTAATTTTAAACACGACTGTTAAATTTCTCCACTAGCTATCAATTCAGAGCAAGCTTTAAAGCATGCTTTTATTGTCTCAAGTGGATACCGCAATCGCAGCTTTATTTTGATAGTATGCTTTATCGCAAGGAGAACTGTCATTTTGTTTTGTTTAATTTGTTTGATTTTGAGTTTTACGTTGTTTGTTTATTGTGTTTTATGTTGTTGTCCCAAGAACTCATTAGTAATTTATTCCCAGTTCTAAAGCCGTTGGAATATGAGCCATTGACATTTTCTACTATACAAAGGGTATTCATGTTAACGCGGAAAACCCGGATAAACCTTAGAAACCAGTTAATTTTATCTCCGCAGAAGCGATCTGCCAAAATTTGTATCGGAACAACTTTCTGAATAGCTGATATAATTATCTCACGAATTTGATGCGAAAAGAGAAGAAATAAATCTGGTAAACTGAGAAATTTTTTAAATTAAAAAAAAATGTATTAAAATTTCTATACATATCGCCTGGGTATTTGAAAACTACTTGCTTTATTTCGATGATTGAACCGGGTTCGAGTTCCTATATATCCTGCAAACGATTTTCATTTGAAACAAATATTTCAAAAGAATTTGATTAAAAAACTTTTTATCATTTTCTGGAATATTTTAACATGACTAGTTTTAGATGAAATTTTTTTAAATCTTTGTTTGACTTAAAAATGGTCTTCCGAATGACGTACGTTTTTGATAACAACAAATTTGTATGAGTTTTCTTTTTCATTTAACCAACAGCTGATTATTTCCCACATTTACGCAAATAAAATTGATTAAAAAAAAATCACGTATAAACATTTTTTCTTTAAACCACCAAATAAATTAAAGAATGCTTTGAAAACACGAATTTGTATAATTTAAGATTCTATTTATTGTTAACTTTTAATACATAACAAAAATTTAATAATTAATTTTAAATTTTCTCTTAGATTATTTTATTTTAGAACACAATAACAATTTTAATTGCAGAAAAATCGGACACTAAATTTTTGACAAAATAAAAAATTACTTTTAAATCCTTTTAACGCTTCCAATCATTTGGCATTGATCGAACGAGCTTTTCACAAAAAGAAGTAGGAATTTTCGCCCGTTCGGTTTTTAATGCAATTTCCAAGTCTTTCTTTTTAGTTATGGACTATTCACATGAGAGCGACCAACGACCAACGAATAAAAAAACAAATGGGATTTAAAACATATCTAAGCCTAAATTCTCCACAAAAACTTTACAAAAGGGTAGGAATCTAGTTTAATTAAATGTTAATTTATTAAAATTTGCGTTGTAATTCCTAAAATGAGAGAAATTTGAGAAAATAAATTGGTCGTCGCGAATTGCAATATGATTGCTACGACCAATCTATTTTCTCAAATTTCTCTCATTTTAGCAATTACAACGCAAGTTTTAATAAATTAACATTAAATTAAACTAGATTCCTACCCTTTTGTAAAGTTTTTGTGGAGAATTTAGGCTTAGATATGTTTTAAATCCCATTTGTTTTTTTATTCGTTGGTCGTTGGTCGCTCTCATGTGAATAGTCCTTTAGTTAGTTTTTAAGCTGGTTCTCCAAATATCTCTATATAAATGCTTCAAAACGTTCAAGTCTAGTAATTGTGGTGGTGGTTCAATCACATTTTTACAGTTAGAGAAGAGCTATAACTATTGGGATTTTGCAGTAAGGAAAAAACAATTTAATAAAACGTTATACATATTTATTTGGAAGTTAAACGAAGAATAAACTAAATAGAATTTATATCAATGAACAAAAATAAAAGTAAAAGCGGACATACAATGGCAACAAAATAAATAGCACATGTAGTCGTAAGTTTCTGTGATGCAAGTTTTTCCCACTTTCTTAAATTTAAAGGGCTGTTTGACTTATGAGGAAGTAAGACCAAATATACATATCTCTGATTTAAAAATAAAATGAAGTATATTGAACTCATAAAAAAAACTACAACAAACTGATTTATACAATTTAAGTATACTCGGACAAAATAAATAGCACCAGTACCAGGCTTGCTGGACTTTCCGTCAAAGTTTGTCGAAATTTAAAGTATTAGATCAACTTATCGCTTCCTCCACAAGTACTCAATAGAATTACGATCTAGGGACTAAGCTGGCTTATTCCTTAACAGTTTTTTGATGAATAGCAATTGCTTCACATACTAACCGTATATGGTTAGGATCGTTATCCCGTTAAAATTTACACGTCAAGGGCAATTCCTCCTCAGAATACGGTAGAATTGTATTCCGCAGTATTTCATTGTATTATAAATGGTCCTTAATACCCTCTATCTGATGAAGTGGTCCCATACCATGCCAATAAAAACATCCCTAAACAATAATGCTGCCCCTACCATGCTTAACAGACTTTATTGTGTATATTCTGGTCATATTTCTGGTAAATTTCTCGTCGAAAGTAGTTTTTACCATCTGACCCAAAGGATTAAATTTACACTCATCGCTCCGTAAGATATTTCTCCATCAATTTTGAAATATGCTCCCTTGAAAACTGCATCCGACGATTGCTCTTAAAGACGTCTGCTTTTTTTCTGGCAAATCGTCCAAACAGCTTTTTTCCACTGAGACAGTTTCTAATCGTACTTACAGACACAATAACACCAAGATCTTGTTCATTTGCAAGTTCAATTTTTGGGACTTGGCTCAGGCACACGATGTCAAAATCAGTTCAAGGAGTGGTTTTTCTGGTCTTACTCATACGAATTTTGTTTTGAGCACTTCCTTCTTCTTCTCAATGGTGAAGAGCATTTATAACATTCTTATTCTTCCTCGAAAAATTTTATTTCCGCTCTAGTTCAGATTTCGTGTGACCTTTTTTCATAAAATCAAAAACCCATAGCCTAAGCGTCAGTGCTGATTGTTTTCCACTTCTCATACTACATTTCAGCAATTAAAATTGAAGCAACTTAACCAAGAACCTTATCAAAACTAATAACTTTTTCACTAAACTCTTAAAAGTTAAGAATATTTGTTAAAATGTATTAAATTTGCAGTGGAGACAATTACCCTTATTCCGATAGTCGTTTTACTAAAATGCCAGTAAAACGACAAGGCTCTAGAAACAAAAATTGGAATTTTATTGAAACGATTATCATTATAATGCTAAGAAAAGTGAAGAACATAGAGAACGCTGCCCTTTTCGTATTATTTAAACAATAAAATGTGGTCTCTGGAGCGTTCTCGTTTTAAATGCGTTTTATTAAAACGACTACCGGAATAAGGGTGAATATGTGCTATTTAAATTGTCCTCACCTCAGTGCAACTTGTGTACCATTTGACTTACATTTGAATTTTCTATAAAATAATTTCTGGAGAAGTCTTATCCCGTTATTTTATATTCAAAATCCAGATACTCAAAACATTCAAAATCTACAACAAAAGTACCAACTTCTATCGAAGTATATCCATGTTGTTCGTCCATTTTGACCTCCATAATGATAACGCATACAATTTAAATCGAATAAACATCGAACAAATGTAACGCAACTTTAAAAACCTAAAAGTGGTATCTTTGTACCTTTAAAAATATAAATAGTGTGTTATACCACAGCTTGTCCGAATTCTTTTTAGAAAGTTAATTCGCTATTGTTTTCTTTTAAATTAAATTTCGATGAAATATTCAGACCATATAATAAAAACTATGGTCAAATGCATAAATACGCTGTTTTCAAACCTTCATCAATTTTATTTTGCGATTTAAAGACTGTGTTTCTTAGAGGGAGTTCATGCAAATATGTGGCAGAAGGTTATATCTTTTTGCAAAGCGCAAATTATCTTGTTGCACGAATACCCTTAAAAGTTTGCGATGAAATGAACGCCCAAAATGCGATGCATTTATATCCAGTGGAGGCGACGTATTAAGAAAAACATTAAAAAAGCACTGTTATTGAAATACAATTTTAGATATTTTTCAAAAATAATACATTTGTGAAGAAAAGTTTATGAAAAATTATTTCGTAGACGGTGGGCAGATAATTGTTTGCTTTTTGATAGCAGGTACTTGAACTTGTCTTCCTTCAGGAAATTTCGTCTGTTTTCCGCTGTGAAGGTTTTTTTTAACAGCACATTTGTTGCGGCAAATGATATCAAGATCGCCCTCCATTTTAATGCCTGCTCTGTGCACTAAAGAAGGCACATCAAAAACATCTCCTAAACCGTGCCATTTCACATAACTGTTTCGGTTTTTCTGTGATTCTGAGTTTGGCCATCGCCATATAAAGCTCTTGATGATGGATGATTTATGTGAATTGAAGTCGATGAGAATATTATGGATTTGGTCAGACCTTAAGTTTCGCTGTGAGATAACATAACTTCCTTTTTTCAAAAAGTAGACCTTTTTCAAAGTAAGCTTCGACTGTTAACTGTGTCTCACTGTTCCAACGAACCAAACCATATAACTACGCTGCTACGACCCCTAAAGCCTGACAGACTTCGTTTAAAGAAAAAAAAAACGAAGTTGTAGTTCCGCGGCCACAGATTGATTAGTTTTACATCTGCTGCAGTTATTTTCAAAAAGTTTTTATGTTTTACAATCAGTGAATCCTTCCAAAAGAGAGTTTTGACCAAGTGTTGGAGTTTTGATTCTTTCTGGGCTGTTTATTTTGACAACAACCTCTACTGGCATCTCCACGGAGTAAAACATTTAGTTAAGACTGCAGTTTTCGATATCGTCTAACAAAAGTTTATGAATTCTTCTTCATCGAAAATTAAAATTTTAATAGAACTAGAGATATTAAAGTATCATTGACTTATTAGATATGGACTTCACACTGGTTCTATTTATAACTAGAGCTATTGGTGCAAACGCGGAAGATATAGTGTAACTTTTAGTTGTGGTACTTAATTTATCTTGACTCTTGAGTTTGTAAAGGGTGTTCAGCAGAAATTTCTTAAGCTTATTATTAAATACAAAATTACATGGCTATTTTCATACTTTATTTATACAAAATAGAGTTTCAGCGGAGTTTCAGTTGATTTGAAACTGTCAAAATGCTGATCTATGGAAATCTATTTCATTGGCAAACAAATTAATTTACTTTTTATTAAAATAAACCTTTTGTTTTATATATTTACTTAGAATTAGATTTATATCAGCATATCATTTGTTTTTATTTTATTTGATGAAAAATAAATGTTATTTATTATTTCTTCAAACTGAGAAGACCTAGATTCTTTATTTTAATTATAAAATAAATTTATATCAGCTTATGGGCCCAGTCCATGCTTAATATAATAAAAATGAAGAAAGGGATAATTTAGGCAAGCATTTGGGATTGAAGAACTTTAGTGAAGATTTTCGCAAATTTTGTTTTCATGATGTCACAGAACGTGTTGCCTTCTATCGAAAAACTTAAAGGTCGTGAAAATTGGGATTCCTGGAAGTTCGCGGTCAAGACGTACCTTGAACTAGAAGACCTTTGGGACTGTTCATAAGCTAAAATCAGTGGCCATGGAGGTTAGTGACGAATGGGTAGGTACTTTACTGCTTGTTGGATTATCTGATGAGTACCGCCCGATGATAATGGGGCTTGAGAGTTCAGGTACTCCAATCACCGCGGATGCTATCAAGACAAAACTTCTCCAGGATGAAAAAGGAAAAGAAACTGAATCTGCTGTGTTCTTTAGTAAACGAAAACAAACAAAAAAAATCCGAGGACCAAGGTGCTACGAATGTAGGGATTTTTGACATATTTCTCGGAATTGCCCAACCAAGAATAAAAGCAAGAATGATTCCAAGCCGAAAACTTCAAAGGCACATGGTTTATACACTGCTCTTACGGCTAGCTCTGGAAATGATGACTGGTATGTTGACTCAGGGGCATCCGCCCACATGTCTATAAAACGTGACTGTCTCGCAAATGTTACACAATCAGCTAGGAGCGAGATAATTTGTGCCAATAATTCTCGATTGTCTGTAAAGGGCATAGGCAATCTGAGCTTAAGTGTTGCTGTCCAGAAAGAAGTCCGAGACGTTGCCGTTAACAACGTGTTGTATATTTCCGACTTGTGCGTTAATCTATTGTCAGTCAGGCAGATGGTAAAAAAGGGAAACTCCGTTTACTTCGATGCAAAGGGTTGTAAAATCATAAGTGGCGATAACCAACTGATTGCCACCGCTTCGCATGATGGTGATATGTTCAAATTGAATCGACCAAATACAAACGTGAGTATGATGGCAAATTTTAACAAGAAATAAACGAAAGCGGAGGATATCCAATTATGGCATCGTCGCATGGGGCATCTTAATTTCGATAGTCTGATGAAGATAAAGGATAGCGCCTCTGGAATTCACTTTAAGAAAATTAATAAGAAGAGCTGTGAAGTTTGTGTAAAGGGCAAACAAACTAGAATGCCATACAAGAAAAAGGGGACTCTCGCAACGGAAATTCTGCAACTTATAGATTCTGACCTTTGTGGTCCCATTGATGTGGTATCCCGAGGAGGTGCACGTTATATCATGGTACTTGTCGATGATTTTAGCAGAAAAATCTTTGTTTATTTTTTGAAGGCCAAGTCAGAAGCTTTTGAAAGGTTTTTGGAATTTAAAAACTTTGCTGAAAGACAAACCAACAAGAAAATAAAGAGTTTGCGCACCGATAAAGGCACCGAAATTTGCAACAGATCATTTGACAAACTGCTGAAAGAAAATGGCATTCAACCCCAGACGACAACACCGTATGCACCAGAACAGAACGGTTTAACAGAGCGAACTAATAGAATGATCATTGAGAAAGCACGCTGCATGTTATTGGACGCTGGACTTGGTGTAAAGTTTTGGGCTGAGGCAGTATCCACTGCTGTTTTCATTATTAACAGATCTCGAAGCAAATCGTTAACTGGCATCACTCCTGAAGAGACATTTTCTGGAAAAATCCCGAATCTTAGTTGACTTCGAGTAAGGCAATGGTACATGTGCCGAAACATTGCCGAAAAAAGTTCGATGCGAAGTCAGAATATTGCACATTTCTGGGATACTGTGAAAATACAAAAGGCTATCGTCCAATAGTTCAGAGTCCACTGATAATATGAATGAAACGTTTTACTCCGAAGAAGATGATGATGAAAATCAAGAAAGTGATGTGAATTACTCACCATCAATACCAATTAATGAAGTTAGCGTCGCTGAACCACGACGCAGTCAACGAACACCGAAACCTGTCCGAATGGATGATTACGTCTGTCAAGCTAAGTATATTGAGCTTTACGATCCATTAACAGTTCAAGAGGCATTAAGCAGAGGCGACTCAAAACTTTGGAAAGAGGCGATGAAAAAAGAGCATGACTCAATCACCCTTATTCCGATAGTCGTTTTGCTAAAACGCCAGTAAAACGACAAGGCTCTAGAAACGAAAATTGGAATTTTAGACTTGGGTGCTGACCGATCTTCCACCCAAAAAGAGACCAATTGACTGCAAGTGGATTTTCAAACGAAGAAAGATGCAAAAGGTAAAATATCTCGCTACAAAGCCCGACTAGTCATTAAAGGGTGTGCGCAAAGACAGGGGATCGATTACGAAGAAACTTACTCCCCCGTAGTACGATATACTTCTATTTGGTTCTTAATTGCAACAGCCGCTAAATACAATCTTGATATTGACCAGATGGATGCTGTGAGTGCATTCCTACAAGGCGACCTGAACGAAGAAATTTTCATGGTACAGCCAGAGGGTTTCAGCGACAGAAGTTTGAAAGTCTGCAAGTTAAGAAAATCCCTGTATGGCTTAAAGCAGGTTAGCAGGATTTGGAACGATAAGTTAGGTGCGGCTCTGCAGAGGTTCGGTCTATCAAGATCTAAAGTAGATCCCTGCGTCTATTATAGAATATCTGCAGACAAAATGTTGTACGTAGCAGTTTATGTAGATGATCTACTAATCTTCACAAACGATGTACAGCAAAAAAGGGAATGGAAAAACAACTTACAAAATACTTTAAAAATGAAAGATATCGGAGAAGCTCGTTTTGTTTTGGGTATTCAAATCAACAGGGATCGCAAAAAGGGCATAATTTCAATAGATCAGGAGTTATACATCCACGAAATTTTAAATAAATTTAATATGCTCGATTGTAACCCGTCAAAAACCCCCTTAGATCCTAATCAAAAATTAACAAAGGAAATGTGCTCACAAAACGAAAAAGAGTGTGCAGAAATGAATGATGTACCCTATCAAGAAGCTGTCGGTAGTATCATGTTTGCGGCTCAAGTTTCTCGACCAGATATCAGCTTTGCTGTAAGTACAGTCAGTAGATACAACCAGAACCCTGGAAAATCTCACTGGACTGCAGTCAAACGTATTTTTCGATATCTAAAAGGAACAGCCGGTATGAAGCTAGTTTACACCGCTGGAGAAGGTAACGTTTCCGGATTTTGCCATGCTGATTGGGCTAGTCATACTGATGAGAGACTATCCATTACTGGTTACACTTTTTTATTGCATAATGGAGCTATCTATTGGAATTCGAAAAAAAGCCAACCGTTGCCATCTCCACGACTGAAGCAGAATATATGGCACTAACTGCAGCAACTCAAGAAGCATCCTGGTTGATAAGCTTACAAAAGGAGCTTATCCCAAATTCACCAGATTCGGTTATTATTCGATGTGATAATAAAAGTGCTATAAGTTTGGCTCTAACCAGCACATATCATGGAAGAACCAAACACATTGATGTTAAACATCATTTCATACGAGAAAGAATTAACGATGGCAAAATTATTTTGAAATACGTCAGTACTCAAGAAATGGCAGCTGACGTAATGACCAAGGCTCTGCCCGCCGCGAAGCACTACTTATTCTTCTACTCTCGGACTCAGCTTTGGATAAATCTGATTCAGTGAGGGTTTTAAAATAAACCTTTTGTTTTATATATTTACTTAGAATTAGATTTATATCAGCATATCATTTGTTTTTATTTTATTTGATGAAAAATAAATGTTATTTATTATTTCTTCAATCTTCAAACTGAGAAGACCTAGATTCTTTATTTTAATTATAAAATAAATTTATATCACTTTTTGATTTAAAATCAATTGTAGACATCTGCCATCGTTCAATTTATTTCAATTGTAAACATTGTATTAAAAACAAGAAGAAATCTCTAGAAAAAAAAATGAATGCGGTTCAACATGAAAAGGTAAATTATAAAGCTCTTATTGCTCTTCTGAAAATACATAAAAGATGAAGAGCTTTTTGAAATGATAGCAAAGTCACGTATTTAGATAAACCCAATGGCAAAAAAGCCAATTTGAAACCAATTTCATTATCTAAATAAGAATTTACCAATGATCGGTCACAGGATCTTACACCGTTCGACTTGTTATTTAGGTTACCTTAAGGAAAATATCAGCCGTAAATAAGCTTTCATTGAACCACGTGCTTTGTTCTCGCGTGTTCACAAATACAAAATTCCTATTGTAAAGTATGTTGAGTGGAATAGACGGCACACAGTTTGGCCAAGGGGAAAAACTTGATTTTCCGAAAGAGCTGATTTGGATTACCTGATACATGTTTCTCATAGTAAATTAGCCAGAAAATCTGAGTACACCAAGGATTTGGGCCAAAACTTAAGTCTTAACACCATACGCCCCAAAGTCAAAGTTGAAATTGTGTGGGAATTTGGTTTAACTTTGTGTTTTTTTTTATTTAAGATGCTTAAAAATACAATACAGCGGTCAAATTCGGCAAAAATAAAATGCACGACTGGGTCGCACGAACTTGCTCCTATGTAATAGACTAGGAATTTCAAAAACGGATGTTATTAAAGAAAACTGGGGGGTCATTCCGTAACTTGATTATCGTCAGACGATAGCGTTGCGTTTTTTTGATTCACGTAAGTCGATAATCGTCAAAATGCTATCGTCAAAACGATAGCGTTTCGACGATAACTAAATAGGTATCGTCTTGCATTAATTTTTAATTTTGTAGGTGACTGTAGTTGAGTGATAGAGTTTCCACTGTAAATTGACATTTTGTATTGTTTTCTATTGAATTGACAGATTGACTACAGTTTGAGAGTTTCTGAAATGCATACAAATCTCTAAAACTGTGATCGATAGACGAGACGATAGTAGTCGAGTTACGTGAAGCAAATCATGGACGATATCGTCGACGATTATCGTTTTGACGATTATCGTTTAGAAAATTACGGAATGACCCCCAGTTCATAAGGATAAAATGAATTTTTTAAATTCTTTTAGTAGTAAGAGATTAAAACAATGATATGCAAATATGAATTTATGCAAGAACAAAAATTATAAGTCGTTGTAGTGGTTCCTTAAAAAAATACGCTTTTATGTATAAAATTTTTAAAACATTTTTAAGAAAAAATTTTGGTACGCCAACCTTAAGTTTTTATTATTGTACGAATAAGAGTCTAATTTCCAAAACAAATACTAAGCCGTTCTTGAGATATCGAATTTAAAAAAAAAAATAACTTTTTTTTTCTAAAAATTGAAAAAATATTTTTTTTTAATCAATAATCGAAAACCATTTTTTAAAATTTGTATGGAAGGTACCGTTAATTTTAGATAAAACAAAATTTTTTCTCAAATCTCGTAGATTATGTTCAGAAACTTTTATTTGTCAAGTTTGAAAAAAATCGATCTTGGGGTTTTCGAAATATTGAGTTTCCCAAAAAAAAATTTTTTTTTTAAAATCCAAAAAATTAAAAATTGAAAATTTGAATATGTAATAATATTCAAACTTTGGATGAGCTTTAGTATAAAAAAAAAAATGATTTAAATCGGCTGTACCGTTTTCGAGAAAATCAAAAACAAAAAAAAATGGACCAGGGGGTCTACCAAAAATAACAATTTTGGAAATTTTTTTTCAACCATTAGCTAGTTTTAACCAAATAAATTTTTTTAAAAAATTCTGTGGGACAGTTTTTGAGAAAAAAAAATATAGTAAAATTTCGAAAAAAAAATCGTATGGCAGGTACTGTTATTTTTGGTCTTCAGAAAAAAAAGAAAAAAACGTGTGGGGGAAAAAGAATTAAAACCCATATCTACCAAGTTTGAAGAAAATCGGCCGAGCCGTTTAGGCTGTAGTCGAACCGACAGACAGACAGACGGACAGACGGACAGACAGACAGAATTGCGAGACCCACTTTTTTTGGTCTTCGCTATCATCGTAATGTCAACTTTGAACAAAATCTCGAGTTCGATTTTTTTTGACGAATGCATAACTTGCCTTATAGTACCTATAAGTCGCAAGTAAAAAATGTGAGTGAATTAGGATAGCACAATATAAGACTCATTCCACAGTAATGAAAGTAATTTTCTCGTAGTAGACATGCCAAGTTTACATTCAACAAAATTTAGCTGCAAATCCGCACAGTAAGCCGATTTAATGATAGGGAATCTTAAAAAAAATCATTTTTTTCCCTTCTGTTTCCATTAAAGGAATATTTGTATTTGTATAATCTTTATTCAATAATTAGGGAAAAATTGCAATAATTACTTACAGGTAGCAATGTATAATAATAATATTGAATTAATGATTATTGTATTTTCTTTTTAAACAGACCTAAATGTCACATCAGTAAGAATTAAGTATAAAGTGGATGAACTTATATACATTTCTTAATGACTTAGAATTAATATTAGTATAAATTTAACTTTTTTCTTTTTTTTTGTATATGCATATGGTACTATTTTTCAAAATTGAGAAAAATACCTTAAAAATTGTGTGCGTTGTTTTTTGGTTCTGCTTTGTTTGAAGTTTAATTGGAACAAAACCTTGACGATTTTTTTTCTCTTAGTGGGCGACAGTGGGGACAATTTGGCTTAAAACTAACTTATTAATAAATTGGATCATGTTGGATCAACAATAGGGGTCCAACGTTCTTCTTTTGGCTTTACATAATGCTATTTGCTTACAATATGGTGAGCTGCAGCAAATACTTGTTCAGTGGTATAATCTTTGCTTCTTCGTACAGCTTCTTAGTTGGTATATATTTCTTCGTCAGTGGGCTGCGGTATATTCGAGTGCAAGAGCGGAGCATCTTTCTTTCAAAATGCTTCATTTTTTTCATTGATGTAGGTGAAATAGTAAACTAGATGGGAAAGGAGTGGGATAAGTTGTTTGTACACAAGCAGCTTGGTTTTCTTACTTAGTCCATTTCGCCTCCTGAGTAGCGGATCGACCAAGTGCAACATAATGTCTGCAAGCTTTTTAAATTTGAGTTTGTTGCAAAAGTTGATTCCAAAGCACTTCGTTGATGATTTGCCTGTTACTTCAATGTTGTCTGGAAACTTTAGTTTAAACGCACTCTCCTGGCAGCAATTTCTGGTAATGTATGGTATGTTGGTTGGTTGATCAGCAATGTAAACGTTGAACAGCAGCGGTCCAAGTTTTGATCCTTGAGGAACTCCCGCATTGATTCTCTTGGTTGATGATACTTGTTTTTTGCTACCTGTACATAAAAAAGACTATGGGTTAGGAAATTTTTGATTATTCAAAATTGGCTGATGAAAAAATGCTGGCAGACTTTTAAATTCGATATCAGGATTCTAAAACCTACATGCATATTAATTATACAACCTACTTTAAGATGAATATTAATTCATGAAATTTTTTTGATTCCAAGCAATAAAGAATATAATTTTGTTTTTATTTTTATTTTTTCAGGACATGTAGTGGCATGACGGAAGCTGCATTCCAATTATTAAGTAAGGAAATCTACGCAGAATGGTGCTGTGACAAATGTCTGTCTTCCAAACCGATCCCAATGGTCAAGTTCAAATGTTGAAATAATATCATTCTCAACTAGAAACAAAATATGAAATAAAAAATCAACAGCAAGAAACCCCAACAACACCACCGTTACCACGATAAAAATAAAAATACACATTTGCATTGTGAGATAATCAGATAGAGCTAAAACTTCAATTGGAGTCAAATGGTAAACCGAGTTCTATACATACAAAAAAAACAAAACAACAAAATACGAATAATTGTAAAAATAATAAATATATAGAAATACATATATTTAGAAGTATGTAAATGGTTCAACCGGTTGAATGTCTCCAATTACAATATATATATAGGACATTATTATAAAATTTGTGTGTATATACAAACCAATTTATACCCGTGATTAATTTTACTTAAGACTTCAGAAAAAAAAAAAAAAAAAAACATTAATGCTCCCACACCATCACTAAAATTCTCCCTCTCTAAACATTAAATAGAACTCAAAAATTAATCGTGTACATTTTTTGTGGCAGTTTTGATGTGTGTGTGAACATTGGGCGAGAAACAAAAATAAATTAAAAATAAAAACAAAACATGCATATATACAAAAGAAAACTTAGTATAAATAATAAATTACATTTTAATAAAAAAAATAAGAAGTTGTGTGAATCCGAGAATGGGCAAATAATAAAATAAAAAAAAAGATAAATCAACCAGGACTCTTTTTAAATGTTAACATAAAGAAAAAAATATTAAAATCAATATAGATTTTAACTAAGTTATTTATAAATAAAACTAAATACGAAACAAAATAAATATATATCCCTTGATAATAAAAAAAAAAAACAAAAGAAATCGCACGAACAAAACAGGAACGATTCGTCTATTTCCTAGTATTTAACCATTTTTTATATTTATGTATTTTTTCTGCAGACTTTGATCTCATTCTTAACAAATTTACATAAAGAAATACAAGAGTTATGATATGTGTGATAGAACACGGTAAATTCGTTATAACTTATCCAATTAATGAAATTCTCAAAGGAAGGAAACCGGTTCATTTATATGGCTTTTATACTTTTACTTCTTTCACAATAGTTAAGGGTTATACTGACAGCCCTATTATGAGTATCTTAGTTGATAATTTGGTATTATGGGTATCAACTAGTAATTTTAGACCGATTGTGAATATCTACTTATCAAAAAGTTCATTGTGAATGAGTTTTGTTTATTTTGTTCGACGCTTCGCTTTTGAAATATTTATTTGTTTTTTTTTTTCGTCCACGAAAGGGTAAATTCTTTATGCGAAAATGTAAGTTGTTCTTATAAAAAACCATCATAACTCCTCAAAAAAGAATTCTATCGAAGTCAACATTCTTTTTAACTTTGTTCGCTTTTAAAAATCTCGAATAAATTTGTATGTTTACGTTTCAATCAAGAATTTGTGGTTGATAAGAAAATTGATGTCTATCTATTTTGTTGATATCCGTAATACCATGTCTATCAAAAAAATCATTCACAGTAAGGATAAAATCTAATAAAATTCACAGTCGATAAAAAATATTGATAGTTGATAGTCATAATACCAACTCATTCGATTTGTTGATACGTATCAAGTATCTAGTTGATAGTTGATAGCTATAATAGGGCTGTGAAAGAGGTTTCAATTAATATCATTCAAAAAACGCATGTTTTTTTTTGTTTGAATTGGTGTTATTTTTATTTATATCTATAGTACAAAATGTTCGGTTCATAATGGAATACAGTGCATGATGAATGTTCGACTCGGGTCTGCCTGCCAAAGGTGAATATTTTGATGTAACCTTGCATTACGTTTTCATATTGTAATCTGAAGTTTTTCATAAATGCATAAACTGTTGGTGGAATATTTGGGTAGACTTTAAACAAGACTTTGACATAAATCCAAAGAAACAATCTAAATGTGTTATACCAGCTCCATTGTCCTACGAGCTTTGTGCCATGTGGCGCCGCCATGCTGAAAGTCAACGACCGCCAACCCAAGAACCGCTCAAAACTGTGACTCGTTGTCGAAGGTTTTTCCAGTATATTAATCTTTAGGTCTTTCGAGATGAAATAGTTTTGTTTAATAACGTAGCCAAACAAATGGAAATGAGCTTCATCACTCAAAATAATTTTCATGAAATCATGAATGTGAATTTGCCTTTTTCGAGTGTATATCGACCGCAATTATTAATCGACTATTTTTGCTTATCAAATATGACACCAATGGCAGTTTAATGTTGTCAATTAAAAAATCGTACGAAATTTTAAATGAAATCTCTTCTTAAAAGACCTGATGCGGATAGTCGCAATGAGGCCAAAGTATTATAATAATAATAAGCTTTACAGTCTCCTAATCCATGAAGTTACGCTGCTTGAAACACAGCGTCCTTCCATCTCTACAATCCCGACGACGCTGCTTTCAGTATCAATTATCACTAGCAAGCCCTCTATCATCTAAGATGGGTTGATTTATTCACCCCAATTACCTATGTCGTTTCGTTTTTTCGACGTCTCTCGTTTTCTCTGTCGTCTCGTTTTTTAAATGGCATTCCATAACTTTTTCGACGCGATGATTTTGTAACAGATTTAAAAACGATGAAAAAGTAACAAACATCTGTCAAATTCAAAGGAAAGTCTTCATTCATTATTATTGCTCGATGTTCAATTAATGAACAAATGCAGTTTTTTTTTAATTATTAGAAAATAAATAAGTAATTAAAATGATAAGTGTTGAAATGTATTACATTTATTAGTTTCTTTTCTTTCCATCCCATGTTTATAAATTATAAGCGTTTCCCTCTTGGATCTTAAGATGTGTTGTGTCTCTCCTAGCAGTGTGCTCCTTTAATTTGTATGACTTATATTCCTCTCTTCTTCCTTTGTTTATTCTTTCGTTGATACCATTTAAGGTTATTTCTTGGAGTACACACTACTTCTCCAAAAGCGTAGCTCTTTTTTGTTTAATATGAACGCTTGCCGTCGTTTTTTTCCTGTTGGTTCTTCAGTTTTATGTTGCTGTTCTTGTTGCTTCGGAACTTCACTCGCAAATTCGGCGAAATTATCTTCCATATTCCATCAAGCGATTGCTTCTAAATACTTAAGTGAAGTGCCTGCAACTGCTCGAATTTGGGTTAATGCAGGCTCAGATGAAGTTGGCAAGAGGTTTGCAAGCAAATTGGGCTGGGATACACTGATTAAATTTCCACTTGGGTTTAACCACTTTTACCTTTAAATTGCGGATTATTTTCTTCTTCGCCCCAAAAATAATAAGAGCAAAAAAATTAAGAATTTGTCTATAATCACGGAATAAGCGATTCAAAACTTTTGCCAAGCGTCTCCATCTCTTACTGAAGGACGTTTTTGTATCCCCTTAAAAAAAAAAACCCTAACTGCTCGTCCTCTTCATCAGATCTACGAGCGTCTGGAACTGGTTTTCATTTGTTAATTACAACATTTTGGTATATAGTATAGTACAACAAATATAGACAAATATGTACTTGTTTTATTTATCGTAAAAAAAATCGATAAAACAAATTATTTAACAAGAATACTTGCAGTTTTGCGACCTTCTATGTCTCTGTCGTGTGTAAATTTTTGAACTAGATATATCTTCGTTTTTTTTTTCTTAGTCGTCGTATTTTTCCGTCTTACAGAATGCAAAACGAAAGTGTTCAACGACGTTTGATATTTACAGGCGACAACAAAACGAGTGACAAAAGTTGGAAACGACTTATGGAATGCAGATCGTGTCAGGTCGTATATTTCGCTGTCGTTTACGACATCGGTAATCGGTCTGATTAACCAGAGCTTCGGTCTTGTCAGTAGCTTTGAACCTAAGGGCTGGGATTCGAAGACGCCCTTGGGTGTATGTATATGACCGAACGAATATAGGTGGTGCTTTTTGAATTTTTGAATTCCATGAAAAATGGAATAAGAATGAAATCGAGAGACGTTAGCTAACGTTAGGTTATAGAATTGTTAAGATTGCTAAGTGTCTAAACAGAGATGACACAAAGTTTTACCATTTGTTACAAATGAAAAAAGTTGCGAACGTTTCAGCGTCTATAATTCCAAAGAAGTGTAAAATATACATATATATGTTTTATATATGTACATATAGCGCGAAGTTTAACGTCTGTCACTTAAATACATATTCACTGAATCAAAACCTATCAATTTCAAGAACAGACCGGTTATAATATTAATAATAATATCTTTAAATTGATTTTTTTTTAAACATTATGTGATTGTTTCTAATATTTACTTACTTCGTCTGTAATAGAAAAATCGAGGTTTTAAGCAAACTTCTTACTTCAATAATGGAGAAATCCAACAGGTGGTTTTCGTTATACCGTCCTTCGATCTATGGGTGTATCTGAGTGGCCACTATTCATCGAGCTTGATCTTAAGCCTGATTTAGACTAATGAAGTCACTAATAGAAAACACTTCAAAACTCTCCCTACGAGTTACACGCACTGCGAAACAATGTTCGTTTTTTGTATCACCTTCAAAAACCCCTAGCACCCCTGCTCTTTCATATGCATCAGCTCTACGATTGTCTGAAACTGGTTTTATTTTTTTTATTTGAACTGCAAATGCAGGCAAATATGTTCTTGTTTTATTTATCGTAAATAAATTCTATAAAATAAATTATTTTACAATATACATACTTACAGTTTTGCGACCTTCCATTTCTTTGTCGTGTGTTAATTTTTGAACGAGAGCTACAGTTTTTTTTTCATAGTCGTCGTTTCCCTTAGTCTTACAGAATAACTAAAGTGCTTAAAGACGTGTGACGTTAACACACGGAAACAAAACGAGTGATAAAAGTTAGAAACGACTTATGGAATCCAGATTATGTCGTGTCGGATATATTCCTTTGTCGTTTACGACATCGGTAATAGGAGTGATCTTCGAAAATATTTAAATTAGAAAATAGCCATTTATAAACAAAACTTATTTGAAAATTTTCACATGTGAATGGTTTAAAGAATGTCTAAAGCTACGAGCAAAGGTTTGCGACTCTGAATTCATTTTTACGTCATCATCTGAACACTCTTCAGACAGCTCACATTCTGCTCTTAAAATATTTTGCGGACTTTGTACAACACTCAGATCGCACATAAGTTTTAAACATTATTGTATATCGTGTGAACACCTACATATGTACATCTTTTTGTAAAAAATTCTTCTTACTTCAACAGTTCGGACTCGGAAAATAATTGTTGTTCCTCTCCATTCCAGCCGACAGGAATGTTTGAGGATTACACATATATACATAAGTCTCATGGTCTAGATTAGTTACGAGCTGTTGTGCCTCTAAAGCATTTATTTATTTTTAAATTACATTCATGTTGGAGATGCCATAAAAAAAAAAAAACAAATTAATTACTTGTATTTTCGAAACTTTGACCAATAGAAATTGAGAATATTGTAGTACATACTAAGAATAATTGCATCACCATAGCACCAGAAAGGATATGGGCAGCTCTTGGATAAGTGCATTCATTATTAAGAAACTGAAAACGGACTCCTTTGTATTCAGGTTGTAGGAAAATAACTAGCGTGTTTACAAAAATGAGGTATAAAGTCTATGCGGAAATTGGGTTTGTATGATACATATATTACGAGTAAAGGATTCAAAGTTTTTACATTATCGCATCATAAGCATTTTGGAGATGAATTAATAAAATGTTAAGTATGCTTCCAGATAGCTTTATAGGTAAGAGTCTTAGCTGTTTCACAGGAACTAACCCGAAAAAAGTTTTTCAATCAAACAGAACATACATAACTGCGCACCATCAAAAGGAGTCTGATGATCGAATGGCCTTGAACAACAAAATCGATTTAAGGAGTTTCAGCTTTGCTAAAATCTTTTAAGGCAGGTCCAATGACAATGTGTCATACATATGAGGTTAGCACGATACTAAAATGATAAAATATGTTTTTGTTGATTTTAAATATAACAAAATGCAGAAAGTATGATGATAAATTCGTTTAAAGTTTGCGCAATTGTTTCATATTTAAATGGTTTTAACAACGTAATAATTTAAATTATTTTCTTTTTGTGAAATATGGAGTTATATAAATTGGTCTGCTAATGTTCTGCTTAAAATACTGGCAATTTCTACCAAAACATGTTATATAAACTTTGATATACTTTGAATTAAGATTATTAGAAAGTGGTAGTTTTGGCCAAATAAGCATACAGACATTTATATATGTATATGTTCTTTTTTAAAGACCTACATATTTTGTGAACCTGTTTTGTTGTTACACTTACCGATTCAATAAAACTTTCAATAGGAAATGTGTATACAGTCATAAAAAAGATTCAATGTACATACATTTGCTAAAATGTGAAAAGAAGTCGTAAAATCGTAATGCATGTCTTGTGTTTGATTACTTAGCAAACAGTTCCGAAATTTAATAAGCAGTGTATCCCTAAATGTCGATGACATTGCCTTGTGCAAATACAGAGACAACAAAAATGAATTAAAATAAAATAATGCGGTTAAAGGTGGTCAAATTACCAAGGCTTATCGTCATCGTCGAGTTATTCTATTTTTTTGGATAATTAAATTTCAAGTGTAGATTGAGTTTGACGAGAGGGTTTTAATTGGTGTAAAAAAAATAAATAAC
This sequence comes from Philhelius festivus, assembly GCA_963931855.1. Lineage (NCBI taxonomy): Eukaryota > Metazoa > Arthropoda > Insecta > Diptera > Syrphidae > Philhelius > Philhelius festivus. The sequence continues at coordinate 56,730,112 of OZ007555.1, read as the reverse complement.
TAATTATCTTGTCTCAAATTTAAGTTACTCAACTAACAATATTGGATAGTGCTTACGCTTTTAAACAGCTATCTAAATTATTGCTCAACTCCAATATCATTAACTTCTTTTAAACTTCATTTTTTCATTTCATGAACTTTCATTTGGGAAAAAACTATTCATGAAGCTTTCTTGATCTTAATTATCATGACAAGTCTTCGTATTATGTCTAAATAAAAAAAATATATATCTAAATTCCTTTATTAAAATATGAGTTCGAAAATATACCTTTAAGAATATACATATATTGCCAAAATTCTTTAATCGATTATTATCTGCAATGCTTTATGGTTTTATTTTTTTCGGTAAACATTTTTGTTTGCATGATATTTTAGATTAATCCTTCCTGTATTAGCTTTATCTTTTAAAATAACATATAAAACTGTGTGTTTATAGTTTTTTTTTTTTTTTTTTAATAATCAAATTCTGTTTTTAATAAATAAAAACATAAATCGAAATAAAATAAAAATCTTGTAAAAAAAATTTAATAGAAATACCTGAAAAATTAAAGTAATGAAATAATGAAAGAAAAAAATATTAAATGAATAATAAAATGCCTTGTTAAAAAAATCAACAAATATATTGTTTTAAATACTTCTCATGGCACTGCCTCGTGGCAGAATAATGTTAAGTTGATATCTATATGTATTTCTTAAAACATCATCTTTTTATTTCTGCGTAGTAATTTCATTGTGTATTATAATCTTTCAAAGGGTACTCAAAACAGGTCATCAAAATTATGGAGCACTTCCCGATACCGTATAATCTTGAAATTTAGCACAACGACGCACGGTAGGTTTTGCTGTGTATGCACAAGGACACATTTGAACACTTTGCTTTCCAGACTGATAAAACCTAAAATATTCGAGCAATTGGCCTGATATTTTACTCACATGGAACAGTGGTATTGACGTTCAATTTAGAAAAATATTTGGTCCATTTAACGAAATATTTATATTAAATTTTTATCTTCAATCAATACAGGTTCTTATGTTCAAAAGTGCCCCATGTATGGGGCAGTTTTGAACTTGGAAGGGGCACTTTTGAACAATGATATAATTTTTTTTACTGAATAAAAGAACTTTTAAATTTTATTTGTATATTCATTTTTTAATAAGAACTTATCAATAAAACTCAAAATTAATACTTTTGTTATATCATATTCATGTATTTGTAGAAAAAAAAAACAAAAATCCACAAAGATTTATAAGAAAAAAAATCTAAATCTAAAACTTGGATTTTTAAGTAAAAGCTGGATTTTTAGTGAATAAGAATAAGCTTAAGCTAGCTAGTTAAAGATGTTTTCTAGTAATAGCTATTTTAAAATAGCCAATGCTAAGTTAATTTAGTTTTAACTTGTTTTCCAAGCGTAAGATTCAATTTGTGTGAATAAAAATAGCTTAAACTAGAATATTATTGTTAAAGCTATATAAATTTCAAGATTTTTTCGACCTAGAAAGCTTTAACTAGGCCTTATTTTCAGTATTCAATAGCTCAAAAATGAGACAGAGAACGTATAGACGCAGAGATTGATGGTCGATATCACAAAAAGATTTTTTACCTGAAACCAATACTTGCCCTATAAAACAGATAACAAATTGCTTGATTAATTGCTTGAAGCTGATTAAATTTTCTCTTAAATGTCTTAAATATGTTAAAAAAATAACTAATCATGGCAGTTTTGAACATGTTCAAAAGTGCCCCAACACGTTTGTTTAAATTTGCCCCAACTGTTCCAGTGACATAAATTTTATTATAAATATTTAACTGAAATATAGCCAGTAAAAACTTACCGCAATTAGGTTTAAAATTTATTTTGCCTCCAAAAAAATGTGTTCCTGTTTTAAAATCGCGCAGTAATTTTTGTTGAAACTCTTACAACTAAAAAACGAAAACAAAACACTTCCACTAGCAAAAGTACCCTTCACCTCTAAGTCCGAGATACAACTGAGATATTCAAGGAAAGTCAATGACGTTTATGGATATGGTATTGACAGGTTAAAATTTTAAATTACTTTTAAAAAAGAATAACAAAGTAAAATTTTATAAGCATTGTTCAAATGTGGCCCATGTTCAAATGTGCCCCACTCTCCCCTATATATAGTATATATAAAAAAAGTCGGGTAAAGCATTCCACATTCGTGTAGTGCGGCCAAAGAAAGAATCCCTGAATTTAACTGTATGTCTGAAGTTTGGCTCCTTGAAGATCGAGTATTACGGTTAAATTGTTTAAGGGGAGGAATGCAGCTGGCTATTTCACTAGAACAGTGTTAATAAAAATAACGGTAAAATAATGAAAGACAAGAAACATTGCGACGGTGCTCGAGAGATTTTTTTGGATTCTGTCCATCTCGGAGCACCTGCCTAGATATGGGAATTTTACTAGAGCTTTGGACGAATATAAGCCTTATAGATTACAGCCAGCAACGTCGAAGGAAACTTAAGCACTTAGCAGCGTTTTTGGCGACGTCGAATATGTGGTCATTTCACACAAGGTGGTCTGTGATGTACATACCGAGAACTGTAGGCTATGCAGTTTCCTCAATGCAAGTGGCGCTCATGCATAGAGGAATGGGGGTGGGTTGTGCTTTTACGGAATTTGGTTTTTGAAGCATTAAATTCTACGCGGTTTATGGTTCCCCATTTTACAATGCTATCGAGATCAGAATTTAATGAGCTTATCATCATACGCTGCCGTTCTAGACCCACAAGAACATGTACAGTTGCGGTCAAAATAATAGTAGTGTAAATAAAATCATTGGTCAGACGAGTCCAAGATAGTGTTATATGGTGGAAAGGGATCTAGTCAATATTGTTGTGAACAGAGCTTTATACTACTACAGCGCCATCTGTTGGGAAATTGAATATCTAATTTATGGAAGAAACAAAAAGCTCTTTTCCAATGTCAAATGTATTTCCCCTTATTCCAACCATCTAGAACATTCCAAGATGAGAACCTTCGAGAACAACTAATTTGAGTATATAAGGGAGTGTTCACGGTGAGCGAGAGTTAGTTGATTTTGGATTATGAAAGTGCAAAAGTATTTCTTATTGGTTTGTGTTATTAAACAAGTGTGATTTAAAATTGAATAAAAGTATTTGAGTTGTTTATACTCGTAAATTGAAATTTACTGTTTTGAATTGGAAAGTGTGAATAAAGAAGAAATACTAAAAAGAGTAATAAGTTTTATTTAACGAACCTTGGAACATATTACAATATGTAAAAAGGCCGCCAAAACAATAAAACGTGGAGGATAAAGCATAATGGTTTGGGCATGTTTTTCCTTCTATGGTGTTGGTGCCATATACCGGATTGAAGGCATTATGAATCAGTATCTTTATGTGAAGGTCACGGAGGAAGTTATGTTCCCATATGCTGAAGATGAAATGCCACTGAAATGGGTCTTTCAACATGACAACGACCCAAAGCATACAAGTAAACTTGCGAAGCAGTGGTTCGAAGAAAAGAGTGTTAATGTCATGGAGTGGCGGGCTACTATTTTTTTGACCGCTGTTTTTCTATATAACTTGAATAGATTTGAAATTACCAACTAAATTATTGAATCTGAAAATGATTGTTTTCTGAAATTAAGAGCTTAATGCCAAACTCTATCAAACGCTTTTGTAATATCAAGTGCAATAATCTTACTTTCTTTAAAACGATGTAAAGATTTATGCCACTGTTCGGTGAGATATACCATCAGATCACCAATGGACCTATTGAGACGAAAGCTATACTGCTGAAGCTTTCGTTCTTCAAGATATTTATTGAGCTGATAATTTATCAGCGTTTTCATGACCTATTAAGGCGAACTTTCGACTCGTGAGCTATAATAGGGCCCTATTCTCTAAACAAGTTAGCGGAGTCTGGAAAAGGAAGGGAAAATCAAATTATGTATTCTAGAGATTCAAATTGAATTTACCGCAGCCTCATACAAGCCTTGGTTTCCAGGATTTAGCTTGGCATGGATATACATACAGTGTTCCACAAAAGTCATGGTACAGCATACATTTTAAGGCATAAAGCTTGAAATATTGCACAATGTGAATAAATTTAAAAAATTTCACTTTATATCAATTCATATTTATTTGCTCGTAATTTCAATACCAATAAAAGAACCAATTATTTTATCAACAAAATTTAAAAATAATATTTTAGTGTAAACACATAAATTTTCTTCCACAAAAGTCATCGTACCGTAAACCTATCAAAAAGTGAAAAGAACATTTCACAATATAGCACTTGTGATAAAAATTAGCCTTCTTAATATTTGGTTGGATAGCTATATCTCGGAAACCAAGCCTTGTAATAATTTAGTGCAATCCTCTTTTTCTCATTCACATCACTGATTGATGGCTTCCTTCTAGGTACACGAGATTTAAGACCGGCTTCAAATATGGCTCTTCGGACAGTTTCAGGATGAACTTTTTTTTGTGATATTTTTCAAGCTCACCACTTATCTTGCTCGCACTTATGAATGAATTCTGGTCTACCAAGTGCTTGATTTCCGTCTAATCTTTTGAAGTGAGTTTTGGTGGACGCCCCAATACGCGGCTTATTCTCTATGCGGTTTTCAATTTTATAGCGCTTTATAAAGTTTTGAATAGTGGCATGTTTTCTAGAAATGATTTTCGATTATTTCAGAGTAAGATTTGTTTTAAATTTTGATAAAGATCAATAACTAAACACCTTTCTTCTCCGGTAAGCTCCTTTTCTTCAATTTTTTGACTCTTTTTGACCAAAAATTAATCACAAAACTTAACAAATCTAACTCAAACAATTTATTTACATAAACTGCATGTCTAATGTCGTTTTTATTTGGCAATCCGGAGTCTCTCTCCGATCCGGAATCCCAATTGAACACTTTTGTTTGCTTCTGATGATTCTGAAGTTTTGTTTGATTGTATATGTGAAACATCAAATGCGTACAATAATCAAAATCAAGAAAAATGTTTGTTGAAAGCAGGGTTGGCCGAATTGTCACTTTTTAGAAATAACTACATTTGTTACGTCTGCTACGTATTTTATGTAGTTAAATGTAGTTAATTGTAGTTAATGTTAGAAATTGCAGCATTGCTGTCAATTAACTTTGAGTTATGCGTTTGAAATTTGAATTTTTAAATTAAACGTTCAGTTATTCCTACAATTCTTCATCCTTATGGTAAATGAAACTTTTTTTTTACAAACCTTCATTAGATCATAAAAGTGCAAATTTGTTTTTTTTTTTTTCCTTTATTATATTGAATTTTTATGAATTAATTTTTATGAATTTATTACTACTAATATGTAGCAGACATAACAAATTGTAGTAAATTAGGCATGTAGTTTCTTCAATAAGCTAAGCGTGGTTAAATACTACTTTTATATGCAGTATCGAAAGATCGAGTAGGATTAGGGTCGGATTTTCGACTCACATTTCTACTCGACACCGCTGAGCGATTGGGGTCGAGTCGAACGAAGCTCATTTCAACTCAATACAGGTATATAAAGGTTCGAAGCGAGCTTCAAGCTCGTTTCAACACCTCATATAAACGTAGTAAATCATGTAGAAAATGTAGTGTAGTTAATTCGGCCAACCCTGGTTCGCACAATTTGAATACCAAAAATCACAGCTGTTGAGGTTGACGTTTAAGTATATGAATGTGTGAGTGCTTCTGGTTTTGCTTCTGATTTCAAATCCAGAAGCGAATTTCTCTTCTTTTCAGAATCAGAACTGTCATTTTTTCCCAATTGAACACTTTCAGAAGAGTCCGGAAGGCTTCCGGATTGCCAAATAAAAACGACATAACTATCATTAGAATGTGAAACAAAAAATTTACCGTTTTGCAGTTGTTTAAAAATGCATAGGAGTTACCAGGTGTACCATGACTTTTGTGGAACACTATTGTATATGTACATAATTATGTATGAATTTCTCGATGGGCTTGGGAAACATTGCAAAAAATGTGAGTTGTCATCATTATTATTAATTCATCAATAATCCATGAATAAACACGTATAACCATGAATAATCATGGAAGATTATAAATATGTAATCATAAATATAATCATGAATAATCGTGAATAATTCATGAATAATAATCTTGACTAATCATGAATAATCACGAACAATCATAGATAGGGGAAGGTCGAAAATCAGAAGAATCGCTTTGGATTGTTTGAATTGCAATATTTCGAGAACCAGACCACGCAGAAGCGTTTGGTTTGCATGGATGTACAGGAATTGAATATACCTTTCGTTTGATGTATGTCTCGATGGGTTTGAGAAACATTGGAAAAATTATAATTTTTATTTGACAGGGGGGGCCCGAGGAAATTTTTAAAAAATCCTCAAAATTTTGTTGCCATGATTTGGTTTGATTGTTACATCAATGGAAATGTCTGCAAATTCTCTATTCAGAACTAAAAACTAAAACGTCTTACGAGCCTTGGTTGCGGAGATACATATCTCCATCCGAAGATTTTGTTTCGTTTGCTTCCATGCTGCATAGATATTCAGTTCTAAGTTCATTTTGGATAGAAATATTTCGAAAACCAGACCTCACAGAATCTTCTGGTTTTCAATAATAGAAAGCTCTTCGTTAAATTTAATGAATTCCAAAACTAGAACTTTTTTCAAGGCTTGGTTGCGGAAATATCGCCATCGGAATCAGATTTAGCGTTGTGTTGAAAATCAGTAGAATCACTTTGGATTGCAATATTTCCATAACCGGACGTCGCAGAAGCTTCTGGTTTTCACCTATGGAAAGCTATTAAAAAGATAACAGAGGATTTTTTTACCGCAACCATTTACAAGGCTTTGTTTCCGAGATATAGCTTCCCAAGGACATTGTTACATAGGGAAAAGTCGAAAATCAGAAGAATCGCTTTGGATTGTTTGAATTGCAATATTTCGAGAACCAGACCACGCAGAAGCGTTTGGTTTGCATGGATGTACAGGAATTGAATAGACCTTTCGTTTGATGTATGTCTCGATGGGTTTGAGAAACATTGGAAAAATTATGATTTTTATTTGACAGGGGGGACCCGAGGAATATTTTTAAAAATCCTCAAAATTTTGTTGCCATGATTTGGTTTGATTGTTACATCAATGGAAAGGTCTGCAAATTCTCTATTCAGAACTGAAAACTAAAATGTCTTACGAGCCTTGGTTGCGGAGATATCTCCATCCGAAGATTTTGTTTCGTTCGCTTCCATACTGCATAGATATTCAGTTCTAAGTTCACTTTGGATAGAAATATTTCGAAAACCAGACCTCACAGAATCTTCTGGTTTTCAATAATAGAAACCTTTTTGTTAAATTTAATGAATTCCAAACACTAGAACTTTTTTCAAAGCTTGGTTGCGGAAATATCGCCATCGGAATCAGATTTAGCGTTGTGTTGAAAATCAGTTGAATCACTTTGGATTGCAATATTTCCCAAACTGGACGTCGCAGAAGCTTCTGGTTTTCACCTATGGAAAGCTATTAAAAAGATAACAGAGGATATTTTTTACCCCAACCATTTACAAGGCTTGGTTTCCGAGATATGGCTTCCCAAAGACATTGTTAGATAGGGAAAAGTCGAAAATCAGAAAAATCGCTTTGGATTGTTTGAATTGCAATATTTCGAGAACCAGACCACGCAGAAGCGTTTGGTTTGCATGGATGTATAGGAATTGAATAGACCTTTCGTTTGATGTATATCTCGATGGGCTTGGGACACATTGAGAAAAATGATGATTTTTATAGACAAGGGGTTAGTTAGTCCATGATTTTTTTCAAAAATTAAAAAAAAAAAATTTTCAAAACATGCGATGGATGACACATCCATGAAAAGATCTATCAATTTTCTGTTCAGAACTGAAAACTAAAACGTCTTACGAGCTTTGGTTGCGGAAATATCTCCATCCGAAGATTTTGTTTCGTTTGCTTCCATACTGCATAGATATTCAGTTCTAAGTTCAATTTGGATAGAAATATTTCGAAACCCAGACCTCACAGAATCTTCTGGTTTTCAATAATAGAAAGCTCTTCGTTAAATTTAATTAATTCCGAAAACTACAACTTTTTTCAAGGCTTGGTTGCGGAAATATCGCCATCAGAAAAACTTCTGCATGGTCTGGTTCTCAAAATATTGCAATCCAAACAATCCAAAGTGAATTTTCTGATTTTCAACCTTCCACTACCTAACAATGTCTTTGGGTAGCTATATCTCGGAAACCAAGCCTTGTAAAAGGTTGCGGTAAAAAATCTGTTGTGCTTCCTTCCATAGGTGAATCCAAAAGCTTCTGCGACGTCCGGTTGTGGAAATATTGCAATCCAGTGATTCTACCGATTTTCAACACAACGCTAAATCTGTTTCTGATGGCAACATTTCCGCAACCAAGCCTTGATTAAATTTGTAGTTTTCAGAATTTATTAAAGCTAACAAAGAGCTCTTTTTCTTCCTCGCATTAGGGTGTACCTATTAACCACATAATAGGTCCCATTTGGATGTTATTTTAATGACAACAAATTTCATTGTGGAATACTTTCGAGCATTATTCACGTTGATAAAAAAAATTGGATATCTAAAAACACAACTGGAAAAAACTGTTGATTAATGAAATTGATGCAGATCGATATGAATTACAAAAAAAAATAGTTAATCATTTTTTTAGTAAATTGAAGTTGAATGTACGAAATTACAACCTTTATCAATGATCGATTTGATCGTTGACACCCACAATAGGGGTGGGCCATCTAGTGTTCTTTTTTAATCATAGGTTATTTTGACACCTACAGCTGGGCCCGTATTACAGATTACGAAACGAAAGGCAAAAAAACGATACCCTAGAAAACGATAGTCAACACATGGACCGATTATGGTTTACGAAAATGGATGCATCAAAATATTGCCTGATAAAATAAAAAAAATCTATTTTTTTAAGCGCATCCAACTTCATTCTTTCAATATTTCTGTCAAAAATAGTACATGTGTCAAAACAATGAAATACGAGTGCCAAAAGCAGTCGTAAGAGAAAACGATTATCGTTTTAAAAAAACGAGTATCGTAAAACATGATCGCAACTTAACGATAACGAGGGATCTTAAACGATAATCGTAATTCGTAACACGGGCCCTGTTTCCCGCTCGGGATCTTGACAGAAAGTGAGTATCATACCTCTGCGGAACAAAATGAGTAGCTTTACATTTGAACAACCAACGTTGCGAAATATTGAAAACTTATTTCCAAAGTGAGTGCTGTGTAGCCCAAACGACTGAAATTTAATGAAGACTACTATGCTAGTGGACAACACAACACTTATGGTCCTGTACAAAAATCTCTGATTATTCGCTTACGAGGTCCAATTGACTCAGCAATTGAAGGCGCACGACCAGCCGCTTCATAGACGTTGTGTTCCATATTTAATGGGAATGTTTGCTCTCACTAATAAAGCCATAATACGAGTACATAGACAAAATTTAATTTTGTTCATTTTATTGCATTTTTAAAAAGAAACTTGCATTTGGCATATATGTACATAATATGCATATAACACTAAAATATTTATCCACTCTTTATTACGAGACGCTCTGAAACCCACTGATACCGCATCTCAAAGATCCACGCTTAATCAGCAAAAAAAAATAAATTTGCACCTTATTATATTGTTAAAATTAATCACCCTTATTCCGATAGGCGTTTTTCTAAAACGCCAACTGTCGTTTTAGGAGTCGTGTCGTTTTTTTTTTGGTATTCCGTAACTAAAACGCCAGCGTTTCTCTCGCTCTTACATTCCACAATACATTCCAAACATCTGACATATCAAATTGTTGGCAAATTGAATAATTTGGGTTTGAAAATTATATTTGTGTGAATTTGTATCAAACATAAAGAAAAATACGAAAAACGTACAGTGTAGAAAGTTATTTTTCTTGGAGCTGCAGTGACGACGAAGAAGAAGAAGAAAAGAAAAATTTGATACTGCAGAAGATATACACATTCCATCTAAAGCAAATCCTTTTGATTTGGCTGGCAAAAAGTATGTTATTAAATAAAAAAATATATATGCAGTAGGTATAATTCTACCACTGGTTTTTATTTTTTATTTTCTCGCATTTGTTAACAGATTCAAACTTGCTGATACCCTTAGTTTTTTTTTACAAAAGCGAGCTACCAAAAGGGGTTGGGAACGACTTCAATTTGGGACTAGCCTAAGCAACATTCTTAAGGAAATACCTGCTCGCGTTTTATCTTTGCCAAGTTGATAGATACATACATAGATAGATCTCTTGATACAAATATTTGTATATATACATATGCATATGATGGAGAAGAAAGAAATACTTGACTTTTGGGTATGTGATTGTGACTGATAACAGTTCAAATAAAAATACATTTTTGAAGGAGATGATGGGTACCCACTCGAGCCTTTTCTTGTAACTCCTTATAGATTTGTTATTTTCACCCTTAGCAAAGAATTTTAAATTATAAAAACTAAAATAAATTTAAAAAAAAACTTATATTTTGTATCCTGTCGTCAACAAATTTCTAGACGACAGATTTCTGAGTTTTTGCAGACGTTTTTTGTATGGAAACGACTTACGGAATACCAAAAACAATATAGAGAACACGTTCCACAAGAGAGAATCGACAAATTGACATTTATTTGGCGTCGAACGCCTTACGGAATACCAAATTCACACTGACGTTTTTATTTTGGCGTTCAACGCCTTACGGAATAAGGCTGAATATGTTAAAATAAAACAAATTGAATGTATGTGAAAGTGTTTATATATTTGTAAATAAATATGTTATGTATATGAAGACGTTAAAAAAATTAAACTTCCAATTTTTAACATAATATTAATGTTATTTTTGATTTAAAAAAAATGGAGCTGAACAAATGCGAAAAGCCAGGTTTGGTGGCTTCCATCGTTTACAAAACGGAACATTCGTTTTAATTGTTTTTTTTCTTGGAGCATTGATTGAATGGCTGTTATCATTTTTCTTTTTATTTACATTATAATTCAATTAAGCAAAAAAAATAACATTCAATCATATAACATTTTCATAGAAATTTAAACAAATAAAAATATCCAATGTTTTTTCTCCTTAGCTAAAGTCGGGCGGTAACTTGAGTTTAACTAAAACATAACTGCCATGAAAAAGAGAGCCGATGCTGATTACTCTTCAGTGATGAGACTTGAGTAAGACTAATAAGAGTGAGAGATAGAGAGGCATAATTCGTAGTAATCCTTTATTTGTTTGTAATTTTTGTTAGTAAATTATATATACCTAATTTTATAAATAGGTATTAATCCAATGGAAAAAATAATTTTTATGTTTACCTAAATAAGAATTTTTTTCAGTTATAATTTTTTTAATTTTGTTTCACGGTTTCTGTTTCTGATTTTAAAATTCAATATTTTAAATATATATATATAACATATATGGACTCTGTGTTTTCTTGTTGTGGTTGTTGTGTTTTTTATTCTTTTTCTGAATTTCCTCGCATCTTTGTCGGAAAGAATTTTGATTGAATTTTGTTAAAAGGTTAAAAATTGTATGATCCATCGGGAATCTGTGCTGAATTTGGATTAAATTGAAATGAGCCGTCATCAGCCGTTGGAGCCAAATTGCTTTGTTCTTGCTGAAAGTATTTTATAAATTATAAAATAGATTTAACATTTTTATTTTTATTCAGCAACTTACCTCTTCGGAAAAGTATTGCTCAATAATCTCATATGCAAGTTTGTAAATTTCTACATTTTCATGATTTTGCAGTTTTTCGATTTTCTCCAGACCATCACATTCTTCAATGATATTGGCAATTTGGGGTACATGGTCTTCGGCCATTTTGAGCATGTTGTTAAGTCCGTCGAGAACAACCTATACAAAAGTAAAGTAAGTTAACGTCTTTTCTTAATATAACAAAAAAAAAACAAATTTTTTGACGTACATTAATAACTTGAGCATCCTTGCATGAAAGCAAGTCACAGAATGGCGGAATAACACCCTCGCGGATTAACTCGAACACCTGTTCTCGGTTGCCACTGATGGTTAAATTGCTAATGGCCCAGGCGGCTTCTTTTTGCGTTTGGAATTCACCTTTGCTAAGATTTTCGATTATTTTGGGCAGCAGGCCAACATTGATAACAGCCTGTACTTGTTGTTGGTTTCCGGCCGTTATATTGGACAGGAACCATACAGCCTCTTTACGAATCTTTTCTTTAAGGTGCGACAACAGTGCTGGGAAATAGGACAAGGCATCGTAATTGAGGACAACTTGGGTTTGTTCGTCAGAGCCAGTCACAATGTTGCCGACCGCACGTAAGGCTGCTGTTTGGACTTTGACTTCAGCATGACCAAGAAGTGGAATTAACTTGGGCACCACACCGCTATCGATGACCATTTGAATTTGATCATTGCCACCATCAGTCAGATAACTTATGGCCCACACTGTGTCAACCAGAATGTTTGTGTCTGTGTGATGTATAAGCATATTAAGTGCGGGCAAAATCTCTTGAATAGTTTTTGGTGGTGGTGGTGGATCTTTGTTGCGGCATAAATTCACAATTACCCATGTTACGTTGCGCAGAAATGATATTGGGATGTCGGGATTAATAAATGAGAGCAAAGGCTGAACTACGCCATGTTTGATAACTAGATCACGCAAAACTGGTCCATCACCAATAATGTTTCCAAGGGCCCATACTGCTTGTTCGCATACAGTTGTAGCTGGCGATGAGAGCAATTCCAAAAATAAGGGCACTGCACCTGCATGTACAACCTATAAGAAAATGCAAAAAAAAAAATTATTTGTATTGTGCTCGATAAAAAAAATTGGTTAAAATCAAAAATATAGAAAATTAAACTATTAAAACAGATTTTAAGATAGTTGACATGTTAACAATTTTCCTCAGAAAAATTGGAATTTAATAAAATTTTAATAAAATAAAATTTTAATAAAATTTTAATAAATAAATAAAAGTTGTTGAATTAGTAGAAAAGATATGGATTACCCTTGACTACTTTCCTGCCGGAAAATTCAGTTTCTCGAAATCTTAATTTTAAATAACTTAACATATTGAAGATAAACAAAATAATAAATCAGTAATGATGTATACAATCTTAAAAAAAAAAATATTACGTTTCGAAAGTCGGTCTAAATTTCTTACCGCGGGTTAACAAATCTTGCAATACTTTTCTTGGTCATTGGGTACATATGAAAAAAATAAAATACATTTCACGTAATGAACCCTCCGTATTTTCGTTAAATGTATAGGAGCTTTATTTGAACAGAAGATTTCTACTTTTAAAAACAGCCGAGATTTTATTTATGGGCTACCCACCGCCAAAATAGCTGGTGATTCCAAACAATAGTGGCCCGAATTTTACATATACATTCGAAGTCTTATCATCGCAATACAGTTAGATAAACTTAGTCGTCCAATCCTTGTCAGCAAAACTTGAGAGTTATCTTCCAATGTCTTGCATCGTCGCTTCGTGTATTTTCGTTATGATTACCTTTCAATAACAAATTTAGTAGCTCAAGTTCTTTTTCACTTATATGGGAAATCTGTTCGATTTTGGAAGATGATGACCCGAACTTTGTACCAGTTTCTTTTTGTCGACACTACCCATTGCCGTAATGGGTAATGTACCACTCGCCGTAAAAAAGTGCTTCTAATCTAAGCCGTTCGGTTTGGCCACGTTAACCTCAGAAAGCAAATTCAACCTTATCCGTTTTAGAATGTTCAATGTCTGTGACTAAATAGATGACGGTGTCGTTGCATTTGGTTATAGCACGAATTTTTAGTCCTGCCCTCCTTCAAATTTTTTCGCAATCGTATCAAAACGTCAATTTGTATTACCTTTTTGAAAAGTTTTTCTTTTGAACAGAATAGAATACTGCCGGAATAAAAAAAACATCTTCATCTCAGTGGCCCTTACGGTTATCAGTTAACCCGTGATCATGTGACATTTCGAAATGTTAGTACAATTCCAATTTCTTTGATTTAATGGAAATAATTAAACGCAGTTTGTTCGTTGAGAAAATTAAATAAAATGAATAATCAAATTTGCCCATATAAAACCTTAAGATATAAGTGTGTTTTTTTTTTCCGTAATTGTTATTTCTTGAATTTTCATTCAGTCTTTGTAAAACAAGTATAGTATACATGTTCGGTTGTTTTGCAAAATGATTTAGCCATTTTGATCACCATCCTTCTGACTATTAATGGAATACTAAAACTATTCTCGATTGAAAAAATGTAAAAAAAACTACAAATAAACTTCGGGTTTTTCGTATAGATATCATAACATGGATTCTTTTTTAAATAATAAAATGTTGCATAGTTAAAATTAAATTAGTTAAAAAAAACATTGGGAAGTAAAATATCGCATGAGGTAAAATTATATTGGCCAACTGAAATTGTGGCAAGATCACCAACTTCACACAAGGATTTGGACAAGGCGACGGGCTATGGTGTGGACAACGATATCAGAGCTCAGGGGCGTATTACGAAAAAAAAGGCCGAAGAAGATACCCAAGAAAACGATAGTCATGCCTTAGATAGATTAGGAGTTATGAGAATGGCTGCATGAAGATATTATCAGAAAAAATTGATAAAAAATCTAATTTTAATCCAATCTAACCATAGATGAAATAATATACGACATCTTTATAATGTTAATAAATATTGAACGAGCACCATAAGCAGTCGTGAAAGAAAACGAGCATCGTTTAGAAAAAAAAAAAACTATAGTAAATCGTGTAAAGATAACGAGTGTGAGTGTAAAATAATGTTAAAAATGAAAATTTAGTTTTATCTTCAACCACTTCAGATTTGTTGTCTTAGGTCAAATCTTGTCTTAGTTTAGATGAAACATTAAAAAAATGATAAAAAAAAATAGAGAAATATTAATCAAGATGGCGACCGACCACATTTTTTTTTAAACTGCAAATGATGTTTTTTTGCTTGCATAATCTGTCCAACTCAATACTGACGTCTAATTAAAGGTATAACGCTGCAAAATGAATGATTAAAACTAAAACTGGAATCGGGCAGTCAGTTGATGGCTATAACGTTTTAGTTTGTGATTTTGAAAAATCACTATCAGTGCTAGCCCCGACTGAGAATGTCACGTATGTCACAAAGTAAAAATTGTATAGTCAAATCAGCGGGATTTTCAGAGGTTAGTCGAGTGGAGGCAAAGTTTTTTGCACCCAGGTACAATACCGACATATAACAGAGTCCTATATTACGCCAAAGAGACAAGGACTGCCTCGCCACAGAAGAAATTAGTAGTGAAAAAAGCTTTTGCAAAAGCTTTTACAACAAAAGTATTTGTACAATGAAAGAACACTGTGCCAATGTACTAAACCTTCTCGGTGGTAGCGGTACTGGTTCCAACCCCAAACGAGCAATTCCCAGAAACAAGTTCCCGTATTCGCTCCTGTCCACCCTGTTTAGCGGAGATAACATCAGTAATCAAATCTATAAAAAACAACAAGGTTTAGACGGCATTCCCGCGAATCTTTATCAAACAGCTCGACAAAAATTCGCGAAAATGCCGTCTAAACCTTGTTGTTTAACTAATTTAATTTTAACTATGCAACATTTTATTATTTAAAAAAGAATCCATGTTATGATATCTATACGAAAAACCCGAAGTTTATTTCTAGTTTTTTTTACATTTTTTCAATCGAGAATAGTTTTAGTATTCCATTAATAGTCAGAAGGATGGTGATCAAAATGGCTAAATCATTTTGCAAAACAACCGAACATGTATACTATACTTGTTTTACAAAGACTGAATGAAAATTCAAGAAATAACAATTACGGAAAAAAAAACACACTTATATCTTAAGGTTTTATATGGGCAAATTTGATTATTCATTTTATTTAATTTTCTCAACGAACAAACTGCGTTTAATTATTTCCATTAAATCAAAGAAATTGGAATTGTACTAACATTTCGAAATGTCACATGATCACGGGTTAACTGATAACCGTAAGGGCCACTGAGATGAAGATGTTTTTTTATTCCGGCAGTATTCTATTCTGTTCTAACAAGGCAGACATGGGGGCAGAAAAGTTTTCTCGTTGAAAAAAAGAATGATCGTCGAATTCCAAAAAAAGGAAAATCCTGTAGATTGCGGTAACTGTAGAGGAATCTGTATTCGTCCTTGCGGTGGCAAAGATAACGGCAGGAGTTAAAGAGCATCTATATTTTACACTCGACAACGAGCAAGTGGGATTCCGGACAGGCATTAATCACATCAACATGATATAACAATGCTTGGAGTTCCGTCTCCTCTCAATCTGTTCTTTATGGATTTGAAAAGGTTTTCGTTAGCTTAAATCGAGATTTTTTTTGGTTAGTCTTTCGCAGGAGAGGTATTTCCGAGAAGCTCATCTCTATAAATAAGACTACCTAGGTTAGGTTAGGTTAGATTAATGGGCTGACAGTTAATCTTGTTACCGTCACACTTAGATCAATGTAGATCTGTTGTGATATCCTAGGGATTGTAACCCCCGTGTATTGAAATCTATGATAATTCTATGTTATTCAATTCCGTTAAGGGTGTTGAAAAGTTACAGCAAGCTATACTCTAAAATTTCAGAGGGTACTTCTAAGTCATTGAAGAAACGTCTGTCGTCACATAATCACCTGATTGAGAGGTAGGCGCCTTTAAAGGTGTGATCCTGTCCTTTACCCCCACTTAAGAAATCATCGCTAAACCAGGCCCGAACGAGCATGTGGCTACCTATAAGGGCAACTTATCAAGTCTTGCATTACAGAAAAGTAAATGCCGACTTCGAAATCCATAGTGCAGTTCGACAGGGGTTGTTGCTATCTCCATTGTTATTTCAAGTGGTTATTGAAGATGTCCCTTGTTCAGCAATAGCCGAACAAGCATTAGCAATCCGGTCGATGATGTTTTCTTTTCTGCAACATCTCGACTACGCGGAAGATATTTGTTTGCCTTCACACATCATGGATCTTCACTAGATGGTGAGCAATTCGGAAATTGAAGCGAATATGTAAGTTGGGGGTGAGGATCTCGGGAAAACAAAGATCTTTAATATTTCTGGTAACTCTGCTCATGTTAACGTTGTGGAGCGGTGAAAAACTTTCTATACCTAGGAAGTTTTGACTGAAAAGGCGGTGGTTGTAAAGATGAAGATGGTAACGGCCTTATTGGCGAAGCAAAAGCTGTTTTCAGAATGCTGTCAAAAGTTTCAAAGAGCACGGTCTACTGTACGAATACCAAGCATCGATTTGTCCGCTACAACGTGGACTCGGTGCAACTATGTATGTATGTATACAAGGAAAGTGACCACCTCTGTCACAAAAAAAGGTTCAAAATTATGTGAATATATGTCGTTCGAAACATGCTTAGTAGGATTTTTAAGCCGAATACAATATCCAAGCAAGAACCCCATCGGAGAACTGGGCTCGTATCACGTAAGACTAAAGCGATCGTCCAATTAATGGATTGTCGGATTGACTTTAGCTGTCTGGTCATAGTCCTATCGACAATACTCATCGTAAAAGGAAGTGACAATGGATTGGTCACCCGCTACGGTGGGGTGAAGACTATCTCGAGACACAAATTTTGTCTATGTGTGTACTAATCATTTTTATGAACGTATCAGAAATCATAACTAACTTTTGAAAGGTAAGTTGTTAACCCATTAATAGCCGTTGTACCCAAGCGGGTACAAAAAAATTGTCATTTTCAAATAGCCGTTATGCCGAATAGAGAAGAGTTTTTGCACAGTTTCTTTTTTGTTTCGCTCACGCAAATTGCGCTTTATAATTTCGCGTAAACAAAGTGGCTGCAGCGAAAACCGTTTCTTTCTAGTTTTCTGTGCTTTGCTTCATGTTAGTCAGTTTTTCGCGTTTTCAGTAGGCTAGTCATCATTTGTCAGCGTCAAAGGAAATTCGCATTGTAATAATTAAAAGCATTATAACTGAATTTGGAACGTAAACGGCTTGTGTTTTCATATTGGAAATAAGTTTTATAAAATAAAATACTTTTGATAGCATTCGGTAAGAAAAAAAGTACTGTACTCGCTTGGGTACAATGGTTAATAAGGTACACATTTTTTCTAGATAACTATTCACATTGATATGGCATTTCAAAGCATCAAACCATCAAGTTTTTACGGCAGAAACTTTCAAAATTTAGGGCGCGCCTTAGACTTCGTTGAAACGTCTTCAAGCCATAGCACTTTCGACATTGTGTTGCTTCCACCAGATCCAGATTATAATACGGATGTGGAGAAGGGTGCTGCTGATGACCTTGTTGCTTGCACCATGCCGCAAGATGTTCCAGGTGAAGTAGAGGTGTTTTGTAGCAGTGACAGTGAAGATGATTTACCGCTTCAAGAGCTGCGGCGCAGAATGCACCCATCTTGTGAACATTTGCCAAAATTGTCCAAAAAGCCATGTGCAATTAAAATGCCAAAAACCAGTGTTTTTTGGAACAAAAGGTAAACATGGTAACTACACTGGATGGGAAGTCGGAACTTGAAATTTTCGAAGCTTTATTTGATGAAGAAGTAGTAAATTTGATCGTTGAGCAGTCTCGCGCGCGTTTATGCCGCACAAGCTAATGCGCATAATTTTTCATTCACCGAAGACGATTTGAAAGTCTTTTTGGATATTTTGCTTTACAGCGGCTATCACTCTATGCCAAGAGAGAACATGTACTGGAAAACAGATGAAAACACCCGTGTACCAATTGTTTCTAACAATATGTCCCGAACCAGATTCAAGGAAATCAAAAAATATCTCCGCAAAAATAAGACCTCTGGCAATCCTTTTAAACGAAAAATTCTGCCAGTTTGGATACATACATGAAAAACTTTCGGTTGATGAGTCGATGGTAAAATACTACGGAAGCCACTCTTCGAAGCAATTCATTAGAGGCAAGCCTGTAAGATTTGCCTTTAAAAATTGGATGCTGACGAGCAGTTGTGGTTATTTGTACCAATTCGAAAGCTATTGTGGAACCAAAAACGTCATTATGGCAAAACAGCAAATGCCTCTTGGATCCAGAGTTGTTGTTGAATTCTTGGACAAAGTTCCCGATTTTTCAGATCACATTGTATTTTTTGATAATTATTTTTACGTCACATGACCTGCTTGTTTTGCTGAAACAAAAAGGTTTTCGAACTATCGGGACTGTACGCGAGTCTAGAACAAAAAAAAGTCCGCTGAAATCGAATGCAGAGTTCAAAAAAGAAAAAAGAGGCTTTTATGATCACAGATACGATACTACCAATAAAATACTTTTCGTGAAATGGAATGACAACAGCGCTGTGGGTTTTGGTTCAAACTTTGAAGGTATTGAGCCAATGCATTCTGCCAACCGATGGTGCTCGAATGAAAAAGCAAAAATAAGTGTAAAACAGCCAAAAATGATCGCAGAGTACAATTCAGGGATGGGAGGCGTTGACCTTCATGAACAAGCATTAATAATTATCAATGCATGGAAGTTGCATAAAATAGTCTGCAACAGCAACATAGACCTAATGCAGTTTCATCGTTCTATAGTTCGTCATTACTTGCGAAACTATACGCAGCCTTCAACGTCAACATCCAAGCGATCAGTAGTTCCTTCTGCAGCAAATACTGCTGGAATCCATTTTCCAAAGCGAATAACTAAACAAGTACGCTGTCGACAATGCCGTAGCCGAGTAAGATGGACCAGCGAGCAATGCGACGTAGCACTTTGCGTAGAAAAGGAGTGTTTCAAAATTTTTCATTCATCACAAAAATGACCATGCATTGTGCCATTGTACCCGCTTGGGTACAGGCCCGAAAAACCTACTTTGCACATTTTTTTTCCAATTTTGTATAAATATAATGGATTAATGGAAATTTTTTTAGACTGCGACAGTTTAGTGATTCGGTGGCTTTTTCGGAAGCTGTTAAAATACTGCTATAGATACTAGGAAAAATATTTTTTTTTATAATTTACGCGCACTAAAGGGATTATGACTACCCTTAGCACAGTGCGAGCGTTTTAGGATTTAAGAGGAGATACCCATGCACATTGGTTTTGAACGTCTGAACATTACAATGGGCGGGAAACATAGAGTCGGGTAAAGCGGGGTGGCCGTGGCGTGATGGTTGTGTGCTCGCATGTCAACCTCATGATCACAGGTTCGATTCCTGCCGTCGTCTATGTCGCTTTAATTCCATTAAAAACCTTTCTTAAAATTGTCATCAATGGGTTTACTGGTTTACTCATTACATGTTGCTCAGGCATAACACTAACAACATGTAATTGAGTTAAACTAGTATGCCCATCAAGGATGAACACCAAATAAAATAATGTGAATTATAAGTGACACAGAAATAAGGCACGGCATTTCTCCGCTCTAGTTCAGCCGCCATCCCTGGAGATAAAAATATCTGAGACAACCACCTTAAGTTTCAGAACATCGTGCCACACATCTTTCCTATCCTTCTTTCTCTTCATTAACATCACGCCCGCGCTGTGTTGAAAAAAACATTTAAAGGGTAATCATAATCCCTTGAGCGCGGGTGCGGCTAAAGAAAGAATCTCTGAATTTAACTGTACGTCCGAAATTGGGCTCAAGGGTAAACTGATAGACATTCCTTGAAGCACGTGTATTACGATTAAATAGTTTAAGGGGAGGAATCCAGCTGGCTATTTCAATAGAACAGTGTTTATAAAAATAACGGTAAAATAGTGAAAGACAAAAAACATTGCGACGGTGCTCGAGTTTCAGATGTTTCTGTTATATTTTTCTTTTTTGAATTCTATCCAAGAGGCTCAAGTGAGTTATTGGAGCACCTGTCCAAATATGGGAATTATACTCGAGCTTTGGACGAATATAGGCCTTATAGATGACAGCCAGATCAGAGGGGTAAAAAATTTCTTGCAACGTCGAAGAAAACCTAAGCACTTAGCAGCGTTTTCGGCGACTTCGAATATATGGTAATTCCACACAAGGTGGTCTGTGATACACATACCGAGAACTGAGAGCTGTTTGGTTTCCTCAATGCAAGTGCCACTGCTTTAACGACAGGAGGCAGCATTGAGTTTTTGAAGCATTAAATTCTACACGGTTTTTCATTTCCCATTTGACAATGCTATCGAGATCAGAATTTAATGAGCTTAACATACGCCGCCGTTCTAGATTCATATCCGATGAACAAGGACATGTATCTGGAAACGAATATGAGAAGCTGAGGGTAATGTCATCAGCAAAACAATTTAATGGATTAGAGGTTTCAGACAAAAGATCGTTGATAAATATCAGAAAGTCGGAGACAAAACGGAGCCATGTGGCAGACCAGCATTTATTTAATGGACTTCAGATTTAAAACCGTCCAATACAACTTGTATTATGCGGTTTGAAAGGTAGTGTCTAATCCATCGAAGAATAGATTCATCAATACCAAATGCACGCATTTTCAATAAAAGAGCTTGATGCCAAACTCTATCAAATGCTTTTGAAATATCCAGTGCAATAATCTGCAACTTTCTCTAAAACGACGTAAACACTTTTGCCACTGTTCGGTGAGATATATCATCTAGTTTGAGGGGGAAGAAGATTCGCCTTTTTTAGGGACAGGCTGGACAAATGCTGTTTTCCATCCACTCGGAAAGAGACCAGAAGAGTAGGACAGATAGAAAAGCTTAAGCAATGGTTTTGCCAGCGTTAAAGAACACCTCTTCAAAACACCTCTTTTGCATGTTTTAGCCTAAAAACACTTATAATTCAAAACAAAAAATACAATTTAGCTCTTGAGACTATGTCAAACAATTTAAAATCTCAGAATACTTTCTTTATCAAAAGATAGGCAGGATTAAATCTAGGATTTTTTGACAAATTGATTACTTTTTAATGTTACCATTTATTCATGTTTTTTTTTTTGTTGTTTCTCTTTTCTACGCAGGATTTTCGTGGAGTTCTCACATTATATTATATACTTTGTTAAAAGAATTTTTGTTTACTGTCTGTCATCATTGTTTTTGAATCAAAGGTTTTTTTTATTACCTGATATGCTACACACCTTGTAGATTACATAATGCAGTTCAAAGAAATATTGAACTAAGAATATATATTTTACTTTTAGTCAAATGCAATCAAAGCAACATTCTATCGTTAATTTTTTGTTTGTTTGAACTTTTATCATCATTTACCTACACAAGCTATAAAAGAACAAAAAAAAATAAATTCTTACCTGATTTGTCTGTTCAGAAGTACCCGAAGCGATGTTAGTCAATGCCCAAGCCGCCTCAAACTGCAACATTGTGTGGTCATTTCTTTTTAAACAATCAACCAAAATTGGAAGAATATCACTGTTAATCAAGTCATTAATTGGCGGATTCTTATCGGATGACAGAAGCTTGCGAGCGGCCTGAACAGCAGACAACTGCTTATCGGGATTCGATGAGTCTGCAGCAGCTTCTGCCAATTTTTTCAGATTGACCGAAGTTGACAATGGGTCGTCCTCGTCTGTGACCGAATCTCCAGTTGGTACATTTCGTCGCTTGAAAATTGTCTCTTCTCTCTTATTTTTTCGCAGTTCGACGGTAACTTCGTTGCGTCGTCTTCGCATCTCCTATTTGGACGAGACACAAACATAAAAAAAAACATGCAATGAAGTAATTATTTTAAAAATAATCATTTTCTTTTCTAAAATAAAAAAATTATACAGCCAATTTCGTACGCAATTCAGCTGAAAATCTAATAATTATAAATTTTCAGAAGGCAAGAAAAAATATATAAATTCGCCCTTGCACCTAAGAAAATCTCGATTAGCTTTTTCTCTAGGGCAACAAATGTCCCATTTTAAGAAAATTCAACAACTAAGCTCGTTTTAACACACATTTCATATAAAATTCTTAACAAATTAATTACATCTTGGTCTTTTCCTTTGTTTTTGAAGTTCTGAAGACGATTTACATGTGGCTCAAGGGACGTCATTTTGATTTGTAGAATTTTCTACGATGAAAAAAAAAAGGAATTAACTTAAAATTGCGTGAATCATTCAAGGAAAAATAATTTTTGGCAAATTTATTTCATAGTTACTTGATTGATGGTTTTTAATCTCTTTTGTTTTTTTTTTTAATATACAAATTAAAATTTATTTGTAAGAAGAAAATTATAAATGATTAATTTGAAGAGATTTTTCAGTTTTCACACGATTGATGCGGAATTGCAATTTTTCTTTTAACTTCTTTCGGGCTACACAGACACAAAAACATACCCAAAGAGCAGCCACCACGCAGTGAAGTTGGTTTTGGTTTGAAACTTATTCGAATATAGCCATTTTCTACTTTCTTTATTTCGAAAATGGGGGAGACAATCCGGATGTTAAATTGATCGTTGTTGTGAAAATTCGATTCTTGGAAATCAAATGAAATTTCAATGTAATATTACAAATATATTGAAAGCCAATACTTAATCGAAAAGTAATGTTAATTTTTCTATAAGTTTCTTAAATATAAATTGATTAAAGAAATACATATTCATGGATATATTGCTTTTATATTAGTTTTCTATATATTTACAAAAAAAAAACAGATAGCCCTCTCGCTCTGTGTGATGAGGAAGAGAAGAGACAGAAATATACGCCTCCTTTCTTAAACCGGCCAGTTTTTGCTTAGGCCGGGCATTCACGACACAAAATAACTGCGCAAACTGACATTTCACTCAAGTCGGTTTGTGCAAAACACGATACAAGTAAACTGCACAGTTCTCAGTTTTAAAAAGTTTTCATTCTGTAAACATGTGTTCATATCATATAATCATCGGCTCCGGCACCAGTCATTATAAAAAAAAAAAACAATGTACACAGCGTAAATAAAATTTTTCAACTGAGCGGTTGCACAGTTTTTGACATTCACGACACAAATAACTGCACAAATTTAAGACTTGAATGAGCAAAAATATCAAAATTTTTTAATTTTTACACAGTTAACTGCACAAACCGCACAAACAACCCCATTTACAACACAACTAAACTGCGCAAACCCCAGTTTGCGCAGTTATTTTGTGTCGTGAATGCCCGGCCTTACGTTGGCCCAAAAAAACGGGATGTAAGATACAAAATTTACATTTGTTGAATAGAGAACGAAGACCATAAGGTTAAGGCACACACTTTCAAACTAAAAAAAATTATTGTGCGCGCCTAGCCTAAAAGCATTATTAGGCTAGGTGCGCACATTAAATTTTTAGTTGTACAACTGTTTGGTTGCTTATAGAAAACAGATGAACTATTTGGTTGAATGTCCACACGTACATATAATTATATGTTACGCAAAACAGCGAACTCATTTTAGGCAATCGTTTAGTTTTTGTCCAAACACAAACTTTTTAGTTGCTCGAACCAAGCAGTTGCAAAACTAAAAATTGAAATTGCGCGCCTAGGCTTAAAAGATATTAGGTGTGTTTTTTTTGCAAGTCCATAAGTAATTGTAGAAAAAAACGACATCGGGACTTAGCGCTTTACATGTAAATACAACAACTACTTAAGTCTATATACAGACTTAGCTAAGTCCGGACAATTATTTTCGAGACTTATGTCGTTTTTATTTGGGAATTCAGAAGCCTTTTCTGGACTCTTCTGAAAGTGTTCACTTGGGAAAAATTGACATTTCTGATTCTGAAAAGAAGAGAAATTTGCTTCTGGATTTGAACTCAGAATTGAAACCAGAAGCACTCACACATTCATATACTTGAATGTCAAACTCTACAGCTGTGATATTTTGTATCCTAATTATGCAAAGTGTATATCTTTTAACAAAGGTTATTCTTGATTTTCATTACTGTCCACATTTGATGTTTCACATATACAATCACAAAAAAACTTCAGAATCATCAGAATCAAAAAAAAAAATGTTCAGTTGGGATTCCGGATCGGAGAGAGATTCCGGATTGCCAAATAAAAACGACATTAATTTAAGGCCCAATAAAAACCGTGATGCCAAAATTATATTATCTATTATGGTATCGATAATTTGTTCAGAGAAGTCGAAAGTGACGTTTTGGATGCTGGTTGATGCTAGTGTCGTCAACACAGCTGACTAAAAGTGGATTTACATGTTTCTGCATCTGCAAAATGCAGAAAAGTAGAGAGAGGCAGATGTATGTCGAAACCCGAAAGTGGGAGAGAATACACAGGTGGTAACTCTCTTTTTCACTTCCTATAAACTGATATAACTTGTTGGCCTGTTAATACGAAATTATGCAATGAAAATTTAACTTACCTCCATTTCGATTTAATGTTTTTTTTTCATATCATGCGTCCGTCAACAAAAATTATAGAAAAATGCGAAAATATCGCAAATTTAAAAAATGCAGACGAAGATTATTAGTAAAGATGAACATGTTCTTCTTTACTATTAAGGTGTGTTTTTTTGCAAATCCATATAGAATTGTAAAAAAAAACGACATCGGGACTAAGCGCTTTACATGCAAATGCAACAACTACTTAAATCTATACAGAGTTAGCTAAGACCAGATAATTATCGAGAGTTACAGCCCGATTCTGCCGTTGTGAGGGGTCACAAGTCACAAGCTCTTGTGACTTGATTCCTTGTGAGGATAGTTGTGACTCGATAACATTATTGGAATTCTTGCATAGTCCTCACAAGAAAACTCACAACGAAATTCACCACAGCATGGTGAGACTTGTAGTGTCATTAGTTGATCAGCTGATTGACCGTAAACTTTTATTTAAAATTTCAAAATGCAAGGTAACACAAATATTTGTTTTAAAAATGAATTAATAAAATACATAAGTATATATATTTTCAGCAGAACCAAATCGGGACTATAAGAGGACTACGGTGGAGCAATTGCAGTTCTTTGTTGGATATATAAATGACCATCCGGAGCTCCTCGCCAACAAAAACGATCCAACCGATCCCGAAAGGGTAAAAAACTTGTGGGCTGAAGTAGCGGCATCTGCAATCTTTTCAATATGAATAGTTTGTTAAAATAAAACAATTGCTATATTGTTAAAACATTACTTTTCATTTACGGATGAAAGTTCAGCAATAAGATGCACTAGAATTAATTCCACTTCCATTTTTTTTCTACACTCACAAATTTATAAGTCAATGCAAAATTTTGTTCACAACATAATATCAAATGTCAAAATTCAAGTAATATATTAGTTGTGACTTGCTCTGATGGAGATCACAATTTCGATTGTTTTTGTGACTCTCACAAGTTGTGACTGTATGGCAGAATACGAAAAAGTCACAAAATCAATTTCACCTCTTCTTGTGACTTGTGATGTATCAGTGAGGTTGGGCAGAATCGGGCTGTTAATCTAAGACCCGATAAAAATGGTGATGCCTAAATAGTATTATCTATATGTTATCGATAATTTGCTCAGAGACGTCAAAAGTGAAGTTTTTGGATTGGTTGATGCTAGTCGTCAATAAGCTGACAAATTTCATAGCGTACACAATGCTTCCAGCTATGTGGAAAAAAAGCTCCTAAATCCCGATGTCGTTTTTTTTTACAATTCTATATGGACTTGCAAAAAAAACACACTTATAATCTTGACTTCTGCATTTCTCGAATTTCTTATAAAGCAGAAATGAAGTTCTTCTGCATTTTGCTTTTTTCTCTCTATCTAACAAATATGAATTCTGTATTTGGCATCCCACTTTTTTTTTTGCAAAAATCCAATGCAGATACATAATCCACCATTAATAGTAAAAAATAGTTTGAAAGATTAATTTTATGCTTACGAAGTTAAAGCTGTTTTAGTATGAAACTAGGTTAAAACCTGCATCGAAAATGGAAGAAAACAAAGAACGGAAGAAAAAAACAAACCAAGAAAACTATGGGGGATTCCTATAATGAAGAACTCCTTCTATATAGTTATGGGCTGAAAAGGAGCCAGGATTGCGTGGTACGCGAAAAATTGCCCATGTTTATAAAGAAATTCGGTGGCATTTGAGGGACGGCTGGTGGAGTATACTCCAGATGAAATTAAAATGAAGTTGCACAACCTCACAACGAAATATAAGTAAGTACATACATACTACATAAAAACTTTTACAGACAAGTACATTTCACTCTTTCACTCGAAATGATATTGAAATCTTTTGAAATTAGTTTGATTTAAATTTCATTTGGAGTGAAAGTGAAACGTAGAACTTTTCCCGTAATTATATTCACATTCACTAATTTATATTATTATTCAGAATGGAACCTATATTCAAAAATACATGCCATTCTCGGGGAACACAGGATATATAATCTTCATTTATATGTGGAGGACAGCCGTCCCTCAGGTAATAAATTCAATAAAAAAAAAAAACATTTTTCCCTCAACATTATTTATTATTTTAATTTCCAGATGACATTGACATTTCATCAGACGCAATCCCAGCTTCCGATGTGTCGAGGTCGCGGTCAAGATCAAGGTCGAGGTCGGGGTCAAGATCGAGATATTCCTCCTCGAAGAATGACGATGACACTCCGTCTATGGAATCATCATGCGCTACTTCCAGACCACGACGCACGTGCTGAGAAAAAGAAAATCAAATGAAAACAGAACAAGTGATCTGCAAATAGACGAGTTTATAAGAGATTGCCGGCAGTCAGAAGCAAGGAACTTCGCTTTGGAGGAAGAAAAAGTAACCTTGTTTAAAGAATTCGTTGAAGAAACAAAAAAATTTAATGAATTTTTTTTCAAAATGTTCCAATAAAATTTAAAATAAAACAATGACTGAAAATGTGTATATTTTAAATTTTGTTTCTGAAGTTGAGTGGGTTTTTGTTTTGTTTTTGTTCTTTGATGTATATGTATTTTGTTTGTTTTTTTTTAAGTTTTCTCTACAGTATTTGACAGTAAGTGTCAAAATAATTGAATCGGTCATTTCAAAAACCTCATAAGTCATTCAATTAGAATTTTTCAGGAATCAATAAAAACTGTTTCATGCTCAAACAAATGAGTTTTAAACCACTTTTTTATGCTTAACTAAGTATTTTAGTGGTAAGAAAATTAAAAAGCGAAAAAAATTCACAGTTTATTAACAAAAATAATGAATAAAACCTAAAAAACTGTTCTTGACTTAAGTTGTTTTAGCAAGGACTGGGGTAAGTGGTATATAATTTAACCCAAAAAACGGTAGTAATTATATTTTGTATTGCTTATTATTGAAAATTACACTTAAGAATAACTTTTTGTCATGTTTTAATATCTTTAAGGTACATAGATTGATTATCTTCAACATTTTCTTATTGATGGGCACTTTTAAAACATAAGTCTTTGCTGATAGAAGTGAAACCGAAGTTGCAACTTTATTTATTACTAATAATAAATGTTTAATCAATCCATCAATGTATACCTATGGTAGTACCTTTTCTATGTGAAGCATAGGGTAAGACACCCAGTGACCGACACCCTTAAGAGAAATTTTGAGTTTGCAAAATTCATAACTTTTCTTTCGCTGGATCGATTTTAATGATTTTTGTGTATTATTATAACTGTTGATAATTTCTTTTACAATATTAAAGAAATAAATATGTACGAAATTCCAAAAATAAATAAAACACAAAATCGTAAAAGCTTACCAGTTTTTTAGTTACGGACACCTTTTTTTCAGTAACCGACACCCGTCAAATACTAGTTACGGACACCCTTTTTCTGTAGCTTTTCACCCTAAAATGTAAGAGGAATTTTCGTTTTCGTCAATAAGTTTACATAAGCTTGTCAAACGTTAAAATCGAATAATTAAAAGTTTTAATTCGACATTTCAATTGACAATTGGGAATATCATGAATCCTGACTCATA
Source organism: Philhelius festivus (assembly GCA_963931855.1). Classification (NCBI taxonomy): domain Eukaryota; kingdom Metazoa; phylum Arthropoda; class Insecta; order Diptera; family Syrphidae; genus Philhelius; species Philhelius festivus. The sequence goes on along the minus strand of OZ007555.1, from coordinate 56,701,281 downwards.
AAAACTTGTGGTTCGTCAAAAATGTATGCGAAAACTTCTGTTTTAAATTTGTTTTTCACCAAAGCCGACACCGAAATAAAAACAGAATATATTTAACTTGGAAGGGTTTTCAAAATACTATAATTTTAGTCTAATATATGAGATAAATAAATATTAATACGTACAAAAACAAAAAGATACATCTTCGTATGTATACAAGAAATCCATTTAATTACAAACCCTTAATGCGGGGATATTATACATGTATATAAAATCTGTTTATGCAGTAGGTAGGTACTTATAAAGTTATGAATAAAATGAAGATAAATTATTATTTAAATAAAAACAAGCAAACAAAAATGTAAAGGCACTTAAACTGTTTTCAACAAGTAATTGCAATTAAAAAAAATTATAATTTGAATGTTAGTTATAGTTAGTTACTGAATTAAAAATATTTATATAAATATTTTAATTATTCAATACGTTAATATCACTAGTAAAGTAATCTATCTTAAAGATGGGCAAAGAAAAGTGCTAATGTATTTTTCTGTTTTTGCACATGTACCATGGAATTTTCTGAAAGTAAACGTTTTTTTTTAACTTGTATTTTACAAATCTTCTTCTTAAACTAATTTTGCCCAGGCATTTTGTAATAAATTCCTGAAAAATGTGGCTTTTTAGCAATATAAAAGCGGTTTGTAAATAATAGCCGTGTTTTTTGGAAAAGTTATCCGTAGTACAGTAGGATTTTATATGAATAATAAATACAACATCCGCAGTAGTATCATTGATGACGTTTGCTATCAAATTGAAGATTTGAATATTGTTGAACCAATCAGAGCAAAGCAAATTTAAAATATCAAACTACTCCCGCCATTTTGGTAGTGCATGCAAAAACCTCTTAAGTCACTGACTTTAGACTTATGTTGTTTATGCAATGAACGTCTTTCCTACGGTATTATTTGAAGAGGAAGGAATGTACAGACTTACGTGGTTCTTACCCAGAATACGCATCTCCCTTTAAGGAACCATTTTCAACAAAAAAAGCATTTTATTTTTATTTATTCACAAATCTATCTGGATCCGGATCTGGATCTTCCCTTGAAAATAAAACGATACTGATCTTACTGACAGCAGTGTTATAAGTCCGTCTCTTTTTAACCCTAGGTTTGTAAATTTTCAATCATTTCTTGTCTTTTTTCTTTACACTATAGATTACACTACCTTACCATAAAAAGCCATCTACTCGCCAGTGTAATAACTGATTTTTGGATCTTTGAAATAGATCCCGATAGAAAACAGGATCCCAAATTGTTTTTGTAATACATGTTAAAACTTAATCCAGATCCGGATCCAGATAGAATTGTGAATAATAAAACGCACCTAATATATTTTCTTAGCCGTATTAGCTACGCCTTCCTTATGTCAAATATACTGGGAAAAGTCACCAATCTAATAGTCTGGTTATTATACACGTAAAGCAAGCCCCAGTTGATTTTCATTATTATTCATTTTATTATCATTAGCCGTGTTTTTTTGGAAAAGTTATTCGTAGTACAGTAGGATTTTATATGACAAACAAATAGAACATCCGCAGTAGGATTACTGCCGATACTCGGATAAACGTCAAATCTCTATCCGCAGCAGGATTTCACTTCTCCTTTTATCGGCAGTGATCCTACTGCGGATGTTGTATTTGTTATTCATATAAAATCCTACTGTAGGGTAAGCTAGGGTACATTTGACACCGGGGAACATTTGACTTTGCGTTTTTCGGTATGATCGTGCCCTTAAAAAAGAAAAGTTTGGATGAAGGAAGAAGCTTAGTTTGATTTCAAGAAACGTTATAAAATTTGGCAGCCTTTCTTTAACTCTTGGCGGAGTACCACGTGTTTTTGTGTTTTCTGTGTCTCTGATCTAATTTTTGATCACCGGTAAGTAAGCGATTTGTGAACCTAATAAAATAAATTTTTTTATCGAGAATCATGATATGATAGCACTATGCTTAAAGTTCAATAAATTGAAGCCAGTTTTGTGAAAATATAATATAAGTTATTAAAAAAAAAAATTAAATTAAAAAGTTCCTTCGGGGCACCTTTGACTTTTGCAAAAAAAATATTTGTTTTACGTTGATTTTGGGAAATTATATATTAAATAAATTATTTAAAAAATGTCGATATTGATAAATTTGAATTTAGATTTATATGGACTGATTTTTTATGTTTATAAATGAAATAATTTATGTTTTTTATTTTTGTTGTTTTTTTTTTAGAAAGTGAATTAACTGATTTATTTTCTTCGTTATATTGTTTAATAAATTGTTTAAAAACAAAAATTTACTTTTTTATTATTCAAACCACAGACGTGCTGGATCCGTTGATACTTTCAGAAATATAATGCACACGATGTGGGGTTTAATCAACCATTGTCAAATGTACCCCTTTTAAAGTCAAATGTGCCCCGCTCCCGCGGCACTTTTGACAAAATGACTTTTTTTAGAAAATATTTTTCTTTCAAATGTGGAAATGTTTTAAAACAAGAAATTATGTGTTAGCATAATCTTGAATAATCAATAAATCAAATACAAAACAAAACATTGGAATACATTAACAGTTTTCGGAAATACAGACTTTTAAAAACTAAGTGTCAAATGTACCCCCTTCTCCCCTACTACGGATAACTTTTCCAAAAAAAACACGGCTATTGTATGCATATTGGAATAAAAGAATGTACCAACCACATTGCGTTCCCAATACCGTGCAACTGTTAGAGCGTTTGGAAAATATAAATAATTTATGAATGCAAAATATCTATCCTTTTTGTCTTAGTAAGAAACGAAAAAAAATTGCTTAAGCTAATTTTTGTAAATTTCACAAGATGTCATCTCAAAATGACATTTAGATACTAAAACGGCCTTAAACCTCCTATGAACCAGTTTTAGCTTATTCGCCACCGCTATTCCTCGTGCATTTTCATTATAAATAAGCAGGCGAATCTATAAACAAATCTTAAAGGTTACTTAACTTTAAAATACCTCTAAGCAGCTCTTAAGTATGAAATCGGTATCTATAATCAATTTTCACATTTAAGTAACGTTACTTAAAGGCCCCTTAACTTAAACGCTATCAACCGCGTTTAAGGGTCACTTAAAGGCATTTTAAAATGTATTTTGACATATCGATTGTCATCTTTGAAATTTTGAAGTTTCAAATTATGAGTTTGTAGGTATTGTTTGTTGTGATATTATATTAGAACTATAAAGTGCAACGATTTAAGAAACATAAAATTTGTATTGATTAAAGTATGTGTACGCGCAAAGAAATTTCATCCGCGCTTCCCTCTTAGCCGTTGATGTGTTTGTATCGACACTTTCTTCCTCGTTGTTGGAAGAGAATAGGCGTTTTCCTAAATGCAGTGTTGCAGCGCATCGTGGATTTTGATGCCCTTGCAACGTTTTTATTCACTCTGAAATTTACTTTTACAATTCATTAAAAAAAAAACTCTAAAATTTAGAATTCGTATTTAATAACGTTATTTTATTGAAGCAAGTTAATAAAAAAAAAGCATCAAAATTCATGATGCGCTGCAACACTGCATGTAGGAAAACGCCCAATCTGTGCATAAAATAATTCTGTTTTGTAGTGTATTATTGCAAATTCTAAAATAAAAAAGTTTCCTTGTAGGAGGCATCCCAATTTTCAGATCTTTTTCTTTTATTTGTGGCGGCGGGTGTGTGTTAGATAGCCATTTTTTTTTTTTGATTTCACAGATAAAAAAATGTGTCTTCCAATTATTTACTGAAAGAAGGTGTCACAAAACAGCTGTGTTGTATAAAATGAAGCAGCATTTGTTTTTTTTTTCTGTACTAGATTTTCACATTCTTTTACGTTACGTGACACAACCATTGTTTAGTTAAGTACCAATGAAAAATCGATTATAGATACGAATTGAAGTTTCGTCATTTAAAGCCAAATTAAATATTTAAGTATGCTTAACTAAATAACCTCTAAGATGCAGTTTAAGAAAATCTTATAGATACGGCTGAAGGTTATCAGGATTAGAGCCGTTGTAAAGTCGAAGTAACTTTACTCCGTCGCTAAAACGAGTTAGTAAATAAGGCTGTGAATGTTCGCGGCTAGCCTTATACTGCGTCTCCACTGAACGATAATCTGAGATTTACTCAAATCTACTTGAAATCTTCTTGAAATCACTAGATTTACCATACAAAAATTAATCATCTCGATTCGAGATTTCAATTAAATCTACTTGAAATCTACTGTACTGAACGGATTCACTTTTCCATTTCCAATGAATCTGACAGTTTGATGGAAGAAAAAATAAAAAAAACAGTCTGTTGACAAACTGAACAAAAAAAAAACATTCTAAAGCGCGGAACAGATTGAACCAGCAACAGCACCGTCAACAGCAACAGCGGCCGCCATTAATTTAGAGCCAATGTATTTCAATTGTTCAACACACATTAGAACAGCAACAGCAACGCCAACAGCGTCGTTAGGCCAAAGTCCTAAATTTGCTGTTGCTGGTGCGGTGTTGTCAACTTTCCCACTGCAATATTCAGTGGCACCACAATGAAAAGCTTTTTTTTCCATATGAAATGTCAAGCAGATGAAATGAAGTTGCTGGTGCAATGTGTTTGAGAAATTTTTGCTGGTCAGCGTGCTGTTTGCTGTTGACGATGCTGGTGCTGTTGCTGGTTTAATCTGTTTCGCGCATAATAACTGACACTGCTTGTAATTAAGATTTTAGATGTCAAAATAAATCTAACAAGTCCAGTGGAAACACTACTAGATTATTAGGTGCGTTTTATTATTCACAAATCTATCTGGATCCGGATCTGGATCTTCCCTTGAAAATAAAACGATACGGATCTTAGTGACAGCAGTGTTATAAGTCCGTCTCTTTTTATCCTTGGGTTTGTAAATTTTCAATTATTTCTTGTCTTTTTTCTTTACACTATAGATTACACTACCTTATCATAAAAGCCATCTACTCGCCAGTGTAATAACTAATTTTTGGATCTTTGAAATAGATCCCGATAGAAAACAGGATCCCAAATTGTTTTTGTAATACATGTTAAAACTTAATCCAGATCCGGATCCAGATAGATTTGTGAATAATATGCGTTTTATTATTCACAAATCTATCTGGATCCGGATCTGGATCTTCCCTTGAAAATAAAACGATACGGATCTTAGTGACAGCAGTGTTATAAGTCCGTCTCTTTTTATCCTTGGGTTTGTAAATTTTCAATTATTTCTTGTCTTTTTTCTTTACACTATAGATTACACTACCTTATCATAAAAGCCATCTACTCGCCAGTGTAATAACTAATTTTTGGATCTTTGAAATAGATCCCGATAGAAAACAGGATCCCAAATTGTTTTTGTAATACATGTTAAAACTTAATCCAGATCCGGATCCAGATAGATTTGTGAATAATAAAACGCACCTATTTTAAATCAAACTGGAAAATAATCTAGATAATTCAGTGGAAACGTAGTATTACATACAGTTGATGGTTCAACTTGCCTGGCTATTAAATTCTGGATTTTCTTACCAGTTCACGAATAAATTGCTGAATACGCCCAAAATTTTCATTGAACGCAATATTTTATCTTGACTGCAGCTGTCAAATGACAATATGGCACAATTTACAAAAACAATCAAGTTGAGAATTTTTCCAAAAATCAAATAATATTAAAAATATCATATTAATTATTGTAAAACGCAAGTAATCTCAAAAATGTCTTCTCCTGAGCCCCATTTACCTGGTGCAAAAATAAAACAAGAAAAAATTGATCCGGAAATCGAGCAAAAGCTCAATCCAAAAATTCTGCTACCAGATTCAACAAATTTACAAGATCCTGTGGGAGAATCCCTAGTGGACGAAGAGAAAAAAAATATCGAGCCTGTAAAATCGTCAAATGAAATCCTTGCGGAACTGTTTATGGTGTTTAATGCTACACCACCTGAAGAGTTGTTGAGCACAGATAAAATCTCTAGGAAATCCAAAAAGGAACATAAAAAATCAAAGCACAAGAAAAGCAAGAAACGAAAGCGAAAAACCGAAAAAAGTGACAAATCTGATAATGAGAATGAGGTCTTAGAATCTGGAAGCAACAAAGTAAAGCGTGTTAAACACAAACGCAAGCACAAGAAATCAAAAGAAAAACATGAGGAAAAGATATCGGCTGCATCAGATGGAACAGTTATTATGGCTGCTGATTCTTCCTCGTCAAGTAAACTGAATTTCATTAAGAAAGAGCATTTAGACGAAGCTGACATCAAGGTAGAGAATTCTTCAAGCAAATGCGAAAGCCGCAGTAGAGTGGAGACGCGTCTGCGTAACTGCACCCGCGTCGAAGAATGTTCAGATGTTTCTCTATCCGATGAAGAGACATACTTGCGAGAACGTAGTCATTTCAGAGACAGGGGTGCTGAGTCTAGTGGCCGGTCATCGAAATATGAACGACAACGGAACTCGTTCTACAGAAGCACCACCAGCTACTACTCAGGGGAACGAGTTGAAAAGGGCCACCAAAATTATAATTACCACCATCAGCGGTCACGCTCTAGATCCCGCCACAGGACGCGCACTAGATCACACTCCAAGGAGAGGTCCAGCCTTGGAATCGACAAGAAACGCTTGCTAGAAATAGCACGAAAGAACGCCATCACCATGTTCAAAAGTGGCTCTTTACCTGGTTGTGACGGCATGAGCGAGGAAGTCAAGGACAAGGTTCTCATGAAGATGCGCTATGGCGGTAAAACTGTTCAGGATCTCACCAATTTTTGCCGAAAATTAAGCAAAGGAGAAAACTACGAAGATCTGTCGGAGTTCTCGTCCGACGAGCAATCTGATGTAGATAAGCAGGGAAATGCGAAGGCCTTTCACCATCCTTTTATCCTCAAGGACCGCGAACCAATCGTAATGCATATTAAAAACGCAATCCCAATCGCACCAAAGACTGCTGATCAAAAAAAAGCAATAACTATGCAGTTCCCAGTGTCTTCAGGGCAACAACATCGTCTCACCGAAGGTTGGGTGCCTGTTCCCGCTAAGGAACCCAAACCCCCAACACCTCCGCCTTCTGTGGCTAAACAAATCCCAGTAAAACCCGTAGGTGTCCCAAAAAATGTTTTTCAAAAACAATTACCCGTGGAAGAGCAACAACCGGCCTTTAAGCCGGCTGGTGTTAATGAAGTTTCTGAAAATGCAGGAACAACATCTGCAGAAGAAGATTTAATTGCTGCCCCAGCAATTGTGCCACAAGCTGTACCAGTTACACCAGCTACTGTTCTTGCACCAGTTCCTCCAGTAGCAAATGAAGCTGCTCCTGTTCCCACTATTTTCCCAGCAGTTACTACTAATATCGATGTCTCGACAATAATCAGTCAGAGGCTGAGTGCCATGCGCCGTTTGCAAGAAAACCCAATGGATTGTGAAGCAATTAAAATGATGTACACATCTCAGAAAGAGATGACATCATGGGCATCATCAAAGAACATGCCCGGACAGTTTACTGGCAGTACTGGTGCCAATATTCTCTCCGCCCGAGAACTGACCAAAGGCACACAGGCTTGGGCTCGCAAGGATCAATTAACATCAACAGTTCCAGTGAGTGGCGGCATGGGAATGCATCTATTAAAGAAAATGGGGTGGAAACCCGGCGAAGGGCTTGGCCGAGAGAAGTCTGGATCTCTCCAGCCACTCCTGCTAGATGTGAAATTAGACAAGCGTGGCCTTGTGGCGGACGAGGAAGTCACCAATGGTAATCGGCAACCACAGCCAACTAACCCCTCAAAACGAAAAAAGGTTGGAGGTGGCGGACAATTGGCAACGAGACAAGCCATCGATAGTAAACATCCAGTTTGTCTACTCAATGAGCTGTCTTCGAAGAGAAAATGGACACCACCTATGTATGAGCTGGTATTGGATGAGGGTCCATCGCATAGCAAGCTTTTTGTATTTAGTGTTAATGTAAATGGTCAGGTATTCAATCCGGGAATTGGAGGAAACACCAAGAAGGAAGCCAAAATGTTGACAGCTAAGTTCTGTCTTCAACAAATGGGTGTTCTTTCTTAAAAGACTATTGTGTAATGGTAAATGCACAAATAGTTAACCCATACTAAAAGGGATCCATTTGTAAATAAGTAATCAAATTAGTTTGTTTATGATTGAGAATACATAGGTTTAATGAAAACATGCGGCTGGTCTCTGTGATGTTGATTTTTAAAAGTCCTAATAGGTACTTGTATTTAAAAACTATATTGTTAAGTGCTATCTTTATTAATGGTTTGTCTGTATAATTATCAGTTCAATAAAGTTGCTTTCTAAAAATATGGTTTAACTTGTTCATATTTATTGCTTCAAATTATTCGGCTTTCGTCTTTTCTCCACAATTTGAAACGATCATTTTTATTCCGATTTTTAAATCCAGTGCCAGGAGTCAGACTCACTTTTTTATATATTTTGCGGGCACTGAATGGGCTAACAATTTTTAAAATGTTTACACACGTTGCGGGCGTTAAGAAAAATGGATATATGTAAGTTAAAAATATATACCGATACCGATGTTGGCTATGAATGTGCGAACATCGCAATGTGAGGGATCAATTGAGCAGGGTAAATTATACATATTAATGTAATGCAGCTAGAGCATTTTTTTTTTTTTATAATCGGCGCACACAAGGGGTTTTTTGTATACCCTTAATATGTATGCCAGAGACACAGTGTGAGCGTTAAGAAAAAAGGGAAGGGTTAGAAAGGGGGTGTCGGTGTACATTGGTTTTGAATTCTTGAACATTGCAATGACTGGGAAAGACAGAGCGTGGCAAGGAATTCCACGAAGAACGAATCTCTGTACTTCACAGTACGGCCGAAGTTGGGCTCAAGGGTAAACTGATGGGCATTCCTAGAAGTGCGAGTATTACGGTTAAATTGTTTAAGGGGAGGAATGCAGCTGGCTATTTCACTAGAGCATAGTCCGTTAAAATAACGGTAAAAAAGGGTGAGGCAAGAAACATTACGACGATGTTGGAGTGACGTAAATGAGTCAATGATGTTATTGTCGCCAATCATTTTAAAAGCTCTTCTTTGAATACTGTCCAAGAGACTTAAGTAAGTAACTGGAGCACCAGTCCATAGATGGGAGTTATACTCAACTTTTGGACCTACATATATAGGTTTTATAGATTTTAGCCAGATCAGAAGGAGAGAAAAATTTCTTGCACCGTCTCAGAAAACCCAAACATCTTGGGGCATTTTTGGCAACATCGAGTATGTGATCGTTCCACAAGAGGTGGTTCGTAATGCACATACCGAGAATATCGAGATGTTCAGTTTCACTGATGCAAGTGTCACTCATTGATAGTGGCAAGGGGTGTATATCACGCTTTAACGATATAAGCCAGCATTGGGTTTTCGAAGCATTAAATTCGACACGGTTTCTTATTCCCCATAGTACAATGCTGTTTAGGTCGTAATTTAATGAACTTATCATATTTTGTCGTTGCAGTTCCACATCCGAAGAGGAAGGATGTGAGTCTGAAGAAGAAACAAATGTTGCCATGGGCCAAAACTTATAAAGATTCGACTGGAAATTGTTAGGGACAAGTTGTTTTTTCGGATGAATCGAAATTTAATTTGTTCGGACCCAATGGCAATGCGATAGTCCACCGCAAAAAAGGAGAAAAGTATTCGGATGAATGTGTTTTCTCAACTACATATAAAACATTCTCCTTATGTGATGGTATGGGGAGCTATTACAATGTTTGGTGTTGGGGCCATTATTATGCTGGAAGGCACTGTTAATGCTGCAAAATACATTAAAATCATAAATGAACGTGTTTTGCCAACATTGGAGCAATTTTCCGAGTACTGTGGGAATTTAATTTTCCAAGATAACTCAGTTCCATGATACCTAGCGAAAACGTTACGTTAAGACTAAATCAGACCAAAAAAACATACAGTGGATCAAAAAAGAAATCGGACATACAAGTTTTGTCTCTTTAAATCACAAAATAAAATTGATGAAGGTTTGAAAATAGCGTATTTCTGCATTTATACATAGTTTTTACTATAAACTCTGGATAATTAGCAGAAATTACAGTTTTATTAACAAGTTATCATCGAAATTCAATATAAAAGAAAATAATCCCAAATTTAATATCAAAAAAGAAACCGGACACTCTGTGTTGTACTCATTTTTTTGTTTTTAACGGGACAAATATAACATTTTTAGGTTCTTAATATACCGTTACATTTGTCAGATGTTTATTTGATTTGAATTTAATGCGTTATAATTAATAAGGTCAAAATGGAAGAACAATGTTGATATACAACGATAGAAGTACGAAAAATAGTGATAAAAAATTTTTAAAAAGGTAACTCTGTACTTGCTATTGCAGAAATTGTAAAAAGAAGCAAATCTACGGTAGGAAACATCATAAAAAGATTCAAAACAACAAAATCTGTTGAAAATTTACAAAAATATTGAAGACCAAAAAAGTTTACTGCAGGCGATGAACGTTGGATATTGTAATAAGTTAAAAAATTAACCCCAAATAGGTGCACCAAAGTTGACGAGCGTAGGTAATGAAATACCTGCACTAAGATATTAACCCTGAAACCGTAAAAACAGTGCTGCGAAAAAGTAATTTTCATGGAAGAGTGGCAAGAAAAAAACCTTGTATCAACAAGAAAAACCGAATCAAGAGAAATAGTTTATAAGGAGCTACCAAAATACGGATTTGTCATTCTGGAATCGTGTTTTGTCTCTGACGAGAGTAAATTTAATATAACAGAGAACAAAACACGATTCTAGAATGAGAAATCCGTCTTTTGGTAGCAACTTATAAACTATTTCTCTTGATTCGGTTTTTCTTGTTAATACAAGGTTTTTTTCTTGCCACTCTTCCATGAAAATTACTTTTTCGCAGCACTGTTTTTACGGTTTCAGGGTTAATATCTTAGTGCAGGTATTTCATTACCTACGCCCGTCAACTTTGGTGCACCTATTTGGGGTTAATTTTTTAACTTATTACAATATCCAACGTTCATCGCCTGCAGTAAACTTTTTTGGTCTTCAATATTTTTGTAAATTTTCAACAGATTTTGTTGTTTTGAATCTTTTTATGATGTTTCCTACCGTAGATTTGCTTCTTTTTACAATTTCTGCAATAGCAAGTACAGAGTTACCTTTTTAAAAATTTTGTGTCACTATTTTTCGTACTTCTATCGTTGCATATCAACATTGTTCTTCCATTTTGACCTTATTAATTATAACGCATTAAATTCAAATCAAATAAACATCTGACAAATGTAACGGTATATTAAGAACCTAAAAGTGTTATATTTGTCCCGTTAAAAACAAAAAAATGAGTACAACACAGAGTGTCCGGTTTCTTTTTTGATATTAAATTTCCGAATATTTTCTTTTATATTGAATTTCGATGATAATTTGTTAATAAAACTGTAATTTCTGCTAAATATCCAGAGTTTATAGTAAAAACTATGTATAAATGCAGAAATACGCTATTTTCAAACCTTCATCAATTTTATTTTGTGATTTAAAGAGACAAAACTTGTATGTCCGATTTCTTTTTTGATCCACTGTAAATGTTAAAAAAAAGAGTCAAGTTCTTCTATAAAAAAACCTTTGTGTAACAAGTCAGCCGTGAAAAGTACTGAGATCTAAAAGTACGCCAAGTTCTTACTTCATGAAAGTTTAATACCGAATATTTAAAGTAGAAAAATATTGAAACAGCTATATTTAATGATTACTGACTAAAATTTGATGGACTTACTTATCAAGTTTTCAAAACCTTTTGAATTGGGCATACAAAAAAAATTTGCCAAGTAAGCCCATCAAATTTTAGTGAGTAATCATTAAATAATAAAATTTCTCTATTACATTGTAGCTGTTTCAATATTATTCTACTTTAAATATTCGGTATTAAACCATCATGAAGTAAGAACTTGGCGTACTTTTAGATCTCAGTACTTTTCACGGCTGACTTGTTACACAAAGGTTTTTTTTATAGAAGAACTTGCTCTTTTTTTAACATTTATGTTTTTTGGATCTCACTCCTTTTTGCAAAGATTTTAATATTTTGCCATGTAAAAATCTCGAAAGATACGGAAAGATAGAAGGGTGGACTCTACCTACTAAAATCAACTTAGTTTATAGCTTTCTATTTCTTTTGGTATATTTTCTTTTTGTTATTGGTTGCTTTGATTTGCGCTTCAATTATTTCTTCTTATCCTGGCAAGATACCTAACACTAACATACCTACCTTAATTACGGCAATCGGAAGTGCTCCATATAAATAAAACATTTTCTCAGAAAGTGGGCGGATACCACGCCCCCTGAATGGAAAACCTCAATTTTTGTTTTTGGTCTTTTATATGCAATTTGAGCTCTACCGTTATACCAAATTTCATTGTTCTACTGCAATCGGAAGCGTTCCATATATAATTTACATCAGTTCTGAGGAAGTGGGCGGATACCACGCCCCTGAATGGAAAACCGGTAATTTTATATTTTTTTCTTTGAATGCAATTTAAGCTCTACCTCTTTACCAAATTTCATCGTTTTACAGCAGTCGGAAGTGCTCCAACCAATACCAATTCGGAGAAAGTGGGCGGATATCATGCCCCTGAATGGAAAACCTCGATTTTTAATTTCGGTCCTTTATATACAATTTGAGCCCTACCGTTCTACCAAATTTCATTGTTCTACTGCAATCGGAAGTGCGCCATATATAATTTACATCAGTTCTGAGGAAGATTCTGATCCGATTAATTACCGGGGTTGCCATTTTATCGACTTTGTAATAAGATCTAGAGGAATTTGAACTTAATAAACTCAAATGGTTTTATTTCGTTTTTGAAAACTAAATAATTTCAAATTGGCTTTATTTCGTTATGGTAACCAAAATAATTTTATAATAATAATTTTATAATAATTATATGCAGTGGGTAGTTAGATAGTGGCAATTATATTTTTTTTTGTAATTAATATAGATATGTACATAAATACATAAATTAGATACATTTAAAATTGGATTGTATAAAGTTAATATCCAATAAATGAATGTACCAACCAAACCACATTGTGTTCCCAATACCGTACAACTGTTAGAGCGTTTGGAAATATAAATAATTTATGCAAAATATCTATCCTTTTTGTCTTAGTAAGAAACGAAAAAAAAATTGCTTACACTCCTTTTTGTAAATTTCATAAGATGCCATCTCAAAATGACATTTAGATACTAAAACGGCCTTAAACCTCCTATGAACCAGTTTTAGCTTATTCCACCGCTATTCCTCGTGCATTTCCATTATAAATAAGGTTTTCAGGATTAGAGCCGTTGTAAAGTCAAAGTAACTTTACTTCGTCGTTAAAACGAGTTAGTAAATAAGGCTGACAGTGTTCATGCTACGTCGTCGATGATTGAAAAAAGACTGACTTTATTAGTTCAAATTTTTTAAGATAGAAGTACATGCGGGAAACTTGCTGGTGTACAATAGAACCCAGTTAATTGAGTTGATTGAGGCTGAAACACACAGTTAGAAAACTATTTCTTTAAGAAAATCTTATAGGTACGTACCTATGTATATTTTTATTAAAGAAAAAAGCTTTTGCATAGTATGTAGGTACATACCCATAGAAAATTGTATGAAATTAAAATAATAATTTTGATTAGGTACAAAAACGAAAAATTATTGTTATGCGTCGATAGGTATTTATATAATTAAATATATACAAAAAAAAATTGATATAGGTATAGACCAGTTTTTAAAATTTATTCATATAAACTTTGTTTGCAAAAAATATAGAAAATTTTTAATACTTTTTATGTGTATAATAAACAAGTTTTTCGAAAAAAAAAATAATTTTAGAAAACTTAAATTAATTAAGAAAATAGAATAAAATTATTATTGACATAATATTTAAAAAAAATCATATACCTTTTTTGGAAAAAATATTTTGTATGCATTTACATATTGCTTATAAGCAATTTTTGAAAAATTAAAAAAAAAGGAATTTGGTGTCAATTTTAAGAAATTATTGATGTTCCGAGGCTGAAATTTGTTTAGTTTTATTAATTTTTTATATAAAAGCTTATTTTTTAAGAAACCACTACGACTTATAATTTTTGTTCTTGGAGAATACCGTTAGTTTTAGGTAAAATAAATTTTTTGTTCTTATACTTTGTAGATTATATTAAAAAACTTTTATTCATCAAGTTTGAAAAAAATCGAGCATGGGGTTTTCGAAATATTTGAAAATTTTTTTAAAAATCCAAAAAGTTATTTTTTGAAAATTTGAATACACAATAATATTCAAACTATTAGGGACCTTTAGCAAAAAAAAATGATCAAAATCCGTCGTACAGTTTTTGAGAAAATCAAAAATAAAAAAAAATGGTCCCAAGGGGGGTACCAAAAATAACAATTTTTTGTAAAATTTTTTTCAACCATTATCTAGCTTTAACTAAATGAAATTTTTTGTTTTTTTTTTTTAATCTGTGGGACAGTTTTTGAGAAAAAAAAAATATTTATGAAATTTCGAAAAAAATTCCAAAGAAAAAAACATCCGGGGGGAAAAAATTAAAACCCATATCTACCAAGTTTGAAGAAAATCGGCCGAGCCGTTTAGCTGTAGTCGAACTCAAATGTTTAATAAAGTGGTTTATTGAACATAATAGTTATTCATAACTTAAAAACTAAAAGAGATAGAAAAAAATGGAGTACGCCATTCGAAAGAGCATGTTTGATTTATAAAAACTGCATTTCTAACTAAGATAGAACTCAGACGACAATAGGTGTGTTTTTTTTTGCAAGTCCATATAGAATTGTAAAAAAAAACGACATCGGGACTAAGCGCTTTACATGCAAATGCAACAACTACTTAAATCTATACAGAGTTAGCTAAGACCAGATAATTATCGAGCGTTAATCTAAGACCCGATAAAAATGGTGATGCCAAAATAGTAATATCTATATGTTATCGATAATTTGCTCAGAGACGTCAAAAGTGAAGTTTTTGGATTGGTTGATGCTAGTCGTCAATAAGCTGACAAATGTCATAGCGTACACAGTGCTTCCAGCTATATGGAAAAAAAGCTCCTAAATCCCGATGTCGTTTTTTTTTAGAATTCTATATGGACTTGCAAAAAAACACACCTAATATGCACAGAAATAATTTTCTTCTATCCCCAAAAAATACGTAACCGCCAAAAAAAAGTATTGAAACCTCACCTTGAAAATATTTGCCTACAGAAAATAACAACTACCAAATCCCCACACACACCTACATCTTACTCCAATGTACATAGTATGTGTCTTTGTTCTCCTATTTTATATACAGTATTCCTATTGCTGTTATGTATTAAATGTCTATCTGTTAAAACTCTGCCATAGGCACCTCTGCTAGTCACAGTTTAGTAATTATTGTGCCGCTTGGTTCGTTTAGTCGCGTTCCTCTTCATGATAGTACTACAAAAATTTATATACAAAGAAGTTTATTTGGAATGTAATTAGCCGTATTTTACTATCGGTTCTTAAAGAATATCTCAAGTGATGTACCCTATTTGTATTTTATACCATCTCTGCATTATAATACTTTTACACTACTACATTTACATTTGACATTTTAGTCACACTTGACTTTTAGAAAAAAAAACTGTTTTATTTTTGTTTCTTCCAAAATAAGAATCCAATAAATTTGGGAAAAATTTTTTTTGAAAACAAAGCTATGGATTTGACCGAAAATGGAAAAGATGACGAAAAATTTGCTATATTCAAACATGATGGACTACTTAGTGAAAGTTTGCCATTGATGAGAGAAATAAGACGACAAGGAAAACTTTGCGATGTTACCCTCAAGGTGAGTCAAGCAATAGGTGTCTGTGTCCACCCAAACAGAAAATCAACAAAACCAATTCCAGGTGGAAGATCAATCTTTTTCAGCCCATAGAATTGTTCTTGCTGGAGCGATTCCATACTTTTATGCAATGTTTACCAACAACATGGCAGAGAGCAGAATCAAAGAAATCACCATGAAAGAAATTGAACCATGGTAAATTTAATGGTGCGATTGTCGATTGGTTTGCGCAACTCTTTTTTTCTTATTTTATTTGCAGTGCCCTGGAGAGTCTTATCAATTTTGCCTATAGTGGCACTGTTCGTATTGATAATCAGAATGTGCAGAGTCTGATGGTTGGCGCTTCATTTCTGCAGTTGAACAATGTGAGGGATGCCTGTGCGGATTTCCTTATCTCAAGGTACACAGTCGTATTGAGTAATGAAAAGATAATCATCAAATAATTATCGTTTATAGGTTTAATCCCCATAATGTTTTGGGCATCCGTCAATTTGCCGATTCTTTAGCCTGTACTCAGCTAGTTCAATCGGCTGACAAATATATAAATCATAATTTTTCGAAGGTTTCCGATTCCGAGGAATTCCTTACATTGAATAATGATGATTTGATTGACTTAATTCGTCGTGACGAATTGAATGTCCCAACAGAGGAGAACATTTTTGAAGCTTGTATGCGATGGGTGAAGTATAGCGAAGACAAAAGGTCTGTGGTATTTCCACAAGTTCTTTCTCGAGTCCGATTGCCCTTGTTGTCTCCACAATTTCTTGCGGATCGCGTTGCGCGTGAAGAATTAATTCGCACATCACACCAGTGTAGAGATCTACTGGATGAAGCAAAAGATTTCCACCTTATGCCAGAACGCAGGGGACTACTACAGAGTTTCAGGTGAATACTAATTTGATAGTTTTTCTCTCAGTGTCGGTTAAAGCATGTGTTTTTTTTTATTTTTATTTTCAGAACTCGTCTTCGTTGCTCTGATTTTTTAATTGGACAGATTTACGCCGTAGGTGGTTTGACAAACAATGGAGAATCTGTTAGTACTGTTGAAATTTATGACCCGGTAACAAAAAAATGGAAAATGGGTGAACAAATGTCTATGATGAGGTAAGACAACGATTATATTAGAAACGATTTACTTAAATTCCATATAACAATTATACCTTATAACAAGGATAGTAATACAAATCTTAATGTAATAATACAATATTTTAACATAACACATATAAATATATGAAGCTTCGCAGGCACAACTGCGTGTATGTATCCATACAAAAACTCCTTCAATAACATATTTTTGTTGTCTGTCAGACTAGCGTTTTAAATTCTAAATTAATTAAACCAAAGTTAACATTAGTAACTACTTATTTTGAAATTATATATTTTCATTTTATACATATTTCAATTTCGTTATATAGACAGAGAGCCCACAGCAATTTTTGGGTGTGATTTATAACAAAAAATAATTAGCATAATTAAATAGGCCTTTTATAGTTATTTATAAATGAGAACGTCTTGCATACTCTAGTGGGCGCAATAGTGCATTATAGTGCATCAAGTATGCAGTTCTTTCCAAAGTCTAAAAAATTGGGATACAAAATTTGGCATAACTTCAAAATGAAGAGCCAAGTGCCTGATTGCAAATATCGAGGTCCAAGACGTTTTGAGGTTGGCCTTCTTAGTGCAAGAAGTAGCCTATTCTTATTGCGTTTGGCAGGCAGAAGGCTGTCTGTAAAACGTCTTGGACCTCGATATTTTCAATCAGGGCGCTTAACTCAACATTTTAGCAAAGTTGTTATCACAATTATTTGGACTTGGAAAGAACTGCATACTTGATGCACTTTAATGCACTATTGCTCACAGTAGAGTTTGCCAGACTTTCACATTTGTAAATGACTATAAAAGGCCTATCTAATTACAGTGGCTCAAAGTAATAATGGGACACTCACAAATTTGAAAAACCAAAACTATTTTCCTGAAACTTATAAATGATATATAACAAATAGACATTAAATTTAATAGTTTATATTATAAGTTTATTGAATAACGAAAATTGGATAAATTCATAAATAATAAGCTTGATAAAAAAAGATTATTTTAAAAAATTCATGTACATATTTCACCTCAAAGTAATAATGGGACAAAAATTTAAATATGAAAATAAAATCTAATACAAGTTTATTCTTAAAAATTTAATATTTTGTGGGAGACCCTTCTGCCTTATTACTGCTTTTAAACGGTTAGGCATCGATTTTACTAGTTTTTGGCATTAATCTGAGGAAATTTTTTCCCACTCGTTCTTCAAGCTAGCAATTAAGCCATTTTTGTTCCTTATTTCACGGCCTCTTAATTTTTCTTCCAAATAGCTCCACAAATGCTCTATAGGGTTGAGATCAGGTGATTGTGGGGGCGTTTCGAGCACGTGGGGACAGTTGTACAAAAACCAACTTCGAACATTATATGTATGCCTTATGCTTAGGATCATTATCTTGGTAAAAATAAAAATCCTCCGCAAGACCTAGTTTATCAGCAGTTTCCGCTAGATTTAATCTTAAAATATTAAGATAATATTTGCGGTCCATTATGCCTTCAATTATGTGGAGATTTCCTGGTCCTGCTCCTGACATTGAACCCCATACCATTACTGATCCCGAACCGTGTTTTACTGTTGGTCTCATATTTTTTTCCCGAAGCTCTTCATTGGGTTTTCTCCACACGTATGAACGACCATCGCACACTGGGACCCATTGTATGGAGTGTGTGCTCAAAATGCAAAATTAAGATTAACGGTTTCTTCAAAAACGAATATTTTGTTGCAAAGTTGACATAATTGTCTGTCAAACGGTAAAATTTTGAAGGTCGGAGAGACTGTAGGATAAAAGAAAATAAGTATTAAAAGTTGTGTTTTACGTAAATTGGAGTTTCTGTTGTGATTTAGTCGGTCAATTTAAAGTAAAAAAAAAATGTTTTCGCCGTGAATTCCACAAAATAATTATATTTTTTCGATTAATTAAGGTCAGTAGATAATAAAAACGTATTTTAATCAGCATTAAAAATAAAACTCGTGAAAATATAAACAAAAAAGTGAAAAAATCCGTATAAAATATTTAAACACATTTTTTCCAATTTGCAACAGAGGCTTTTAAAACTAAATACGTAGTTTTATAATATAACTTCTTTTAGTAGAAACATAAGCTAGAAGTGAAAGCCTCTGTTGCAATTTGGAAAAAAATGTGTTTAAACATTTTATACGGATTTTTTCACTTTTTTGTTTATATTCCCGCGAATTTTATTTTTAATTGTTAGCTATTTATTAATTTAAATAAAAGAAAGTTCTCAAGTATATTCACTGTTTTATTAATATTCAAGGTAGCCGAGGACTTCCTCTTGCAACGATCTCTTAGTGACTCCTCTTTTTGTTTCGTCGTGTCGTCCTTGTGTTTCGTTCGTTTGTCTATGTTCGTTAAGTGTGGATCTGTTCGACGGCCCTATATTTATTGCTTTCATTCGGCCTCTCCTGACCGTTGTAGGTCCTCCAACAACTGAATACGCTTATCGACTTCATTTCTTCGCTCATAGCATTGATCATCGAATCCCAAAAATTCGATCTCACTCTCTTCGTCTTCGGATAAAGTTGATTCTTCAGGATTCATAGCATTGTACTTCTTCATCTTATCAACAGCAACTACTCCTTCAAACGCTTTTTGGGATACTTGATGTCCGGGGATATCTGCTACTATATAGCGGTCGTTTGGAATCACCTTGGTGACTATATATGGTCCTCGATATTTTGCTTCTAATTTTCTCGATTGTCCCATTGCAGGAATTTCACGGGTTAGAAGTACCAGGTCACCAACATTGTATTTTTTCACACATCGTTTCGAGTTGTACCGTTTTTGTTGTATCTCTTGGTCTTTACTGATGTTCTCTAGTGCCGTTGTACGTTGGTTAGCGGCATTGGATTCTACAACCAACCATTCACGAGCCTGGTCGTTCAAAATGTCGCCATCATATCCTCTTGGCAGGAAGTTAAAAAGAAGTTGAAATGGAGTTTCACGAGTTGTGCGATGAATTGTAGTATTTATACCATATTGTACTCGTCCTAAATTTAGATCCCAATCTGTACCATCCGGATCAGTAGACATCATAGCAATCGAAGGTGTAAGCGCTCTGTTTATTCTTTCGACTTGGCCGTTGGCACGCGGAGTTCCAGTCGCATTCTTGATGTGTTTAATGTTCTTTACCTTACAGAAGTTTTCAAACATCTTGCCAGTGTATGATGTTCCTCTATCTGTGATTATTCGAACAGGTGGTCCAAATATATTGATGATCTCTTGAAGGAACTTCGAGGCGGCTTCTGCTGTGGTGTTTCGAACAGCTTTGAGAAGAACAAATTTCGTAAAGCCATCTACTGCTACAATCACGTAAGAATTATTTCTCTTTGACTTTATGAAAGGTCCTAGGTGGTCCATATGCAATGTATGAAACGGAATCCCTATTTTGTCGATGGAATTCAGCATACCTGGTTTTCTGCCTGCTGGGCACGCATGATATTGGCACTGAGGACAGGAATTCACATAACCCTTAACGTATTTCCGCATTCTTTTGAACCAAAATGAAATATTTATTCTTTTAAAAGTCTTGTCGACGCCTGGGTGTCCGATATCGTCATGATTATATTTTAAAATTCGACTTCTTACTTTTTCAGGAACAACCCACTTTAACTGCTCATCTTGTTTTTTAAAAACTCTACTATCCTGAAGAACGAATTCCTTTCGAATCTGCTTGTCATCAGCACTACATTCTTTAACATTTTTCTTAAGGACGCTGCAAATATGTTGAACTCTCGGGTCTTGCTGTTGCACGAAAAAGAGCCAATCATCGACCTCTACTGCTACGTTGCATTCAACTATTTGCTCAGAAGACTCTTCATCATAGTAACACCTGCTGAGAGCATCAACATGTTGCATCGTTTCGGATTTCCGGTGTTCTATTTTATAGTTGAACTCTTCTAACTTAAGTACCCAGTGACAAACGCGAGTATTGATTTCTTTTTTCTGCATCGTCTGTTTTAAAGCTTTGCAGTCCGTCACAATAGTGAATGGTTTTCCCCATACGTAGACACGAAACCTTTCAAGGGCCTTAATGACTGCTAACATTTCCAACTCGAAACTTAAATATCTGCTTTCAGGACCAGTGGTCTTGGCGCTAAAGTAATAAATCGGGTGAAACTTTTTGTCTTCTTGGAGTTGAAGTAGAACGGCACCATAGCCACGTGAGCTTGCGTCAGTATGAATTTCGGTTAGCTTATCTGGATCATAGATTCTGAGAACAGGTTTGTCAGCTAACAACGTCTTTAATAATTTAAACGCCTTGAATTGTGAAATCCCCATTTCAAATGTAACATCACCCCGCAACATGTCAGATAGCGGCGCAGCAACCAACGCAAAACTTTGGATAAAACGCCTAAAATAACTACAGAGTCCGAGAAACGATTGAAGTTGCTTTTTATTTCTAGGCACTGGAAAATTATCGATGGCTTTTGTTTTTACATTATTGATGCCGATAGTTCCATTTTTGATGACAAATCCTAGGTATTCAACAGTGTCCAACAAAAAACTGCATTTGTCCAAACGAAGTTGCAGCTTATATAATTTCATTCGTTTGAGAACCTCTCTCAATATGTCGATATTCTCGTCGACAGATCTCGTAGCTATAAGTAGATCATCTATATAAATTTGGACTTTTCTGGATCTGCAAAGGTCGCTGAAAACATGATGAATATTCCTTTGAAAAACAGCCGGGCTATTAGTCAAGCCAAAGGGCATCTTGACATACTCATACTGCCCATCAGGAACGACAAATGAAGTGTATTTTATGGAATTTTCTTCGACGTCAACGTGGTGAAAGCCATTTCGCAGATCTAAACAGGTGAAAACTGTACAGCCGTGAAGATTCGCAATAAGGTCGTCTATGAGTGGCAGTGGGAAATGATCCCTTACTGTTTTTGCGTTCAGGGCTCTATAGTCGACACAAACCCTGATATCTCCAGTCTTCTTACGAACGATCACTACTGGACTTGTGTATTCTGATATACTAGGACGTATAACTCCTTTCTGCTGCAGCTCATCAATGACTTTCGCCAACTCGTCCCGTTCAGTATAAGAAAGTCTTCGCGGTGTTGATGATATTGGAATGTCGTCTCTTAGGTTGATCTTCATCTTGTGAGGTAAATCCAGAAATTCATTCACATTGTCGGCTAAATATTCGTCTCGAAGTAACTTCTGCATTTTGTTCACAAGATGTGGTCCAATTTTAGGGTTGACTCTAATTTCCACATCACTCGGCTCGACTTCTATTCGCATCAACTCAGACTCAAATCCTTCATTAGACTGCTCTTTACTTTCGAAGACTAAACATTCTCCATTAAAATTCCATCGAATTGTGTTCAAAAAGTCTTGTCCAAGGATGGCGTCATCTGTTATGGCTGATGTTGGGACAATTACAAATTCCAGTTTGTATTGGTTTCCGTCAATTTGAACTTTGGTTTCGAATGCTGAATTGCATACCACTTTCGTTTGGTTTAAACCTACCAGTGAACAAGATATCGTTTTGATGTTCACGACGCCTGCTACTACGTCTTCACGAATGAGATTTTTGCAACTTCCCGTATCTACCAAAGCGCTTATACTTTTCCCATCAATAACGACTAGCTTTCGATAATTGTCAGAGGGAACGCCCAAGGAGCAAGTTTCATTCTGCTGAGTTACCAGAGTAGTGTTGCGACAGTATTTGGCGACGTGTCCGTATTTTCGACATTTAAAGCAAAGTGGTTGACCATCCTTGTTTCGATCTGGAAGACGTTGACTTTGTCTTCCACTTACTTCATTAGTTTGTTGTACAACTCTGTTCCTCGCCGAAAATTCACCATCTTGTCCCGACATCCACCGGCGCTTTCCACCACTGACGTTTACTTTTTCTTGATATTGTTCACTACGGCCAAAGATATTTACATTTGCCGAATAACTCAACTGCATCACTGTGGTGTTCATCGTTTTTATCCATTCGGTAAAATCTCTCAGAGTCGGTTTATTGATTTGTTGTGCAACAATGTGAGATCCCCACTGTAATGCAATAAAAGGTGGTAACTTGTCAATAAAAATGGGCAATAATCCAGAGCACTGATTAACATCCATGCTTGCACATATAACACTGGAATATATTCCTCGAACAGCATTTGTATATTTAATAAACTCTGACCAGTCGTTTACTAATGGCAATCGCAATGCCTCATTACGGAAACATTGAGCTAACATCTCAGGTCGACCAAAGTTATCTTTCAATAACTCGATAATTTCTTCAGGGTCCTCACTTGACATTAACATGATGCGTACTGATTCAAAAGCTGGTCCGAAGAGCGCTTTTCGTATCCTTGCTATATTTTCTTGAGCTGAGAATCCGCACAACATAGTAGACTGCCTAAAATCTCTTATAAAAGTTAGCCATTCAAGGGTATTGCCACCAAATCGTGTCAGTTCGGTGCTCACTGACTGCCGGGCCAAAAGTTGTGACATTGTTGTTTGTAAGTCAGGGACATCAGGGGACTTAATTGAACCATGTGCAACCCACTCGGCTACACTTTCTTGCTTTTGTTTTGAATCTTCAGAAATTTCGCTCGCAACTTCCTCCTCTTCGTCTTCGCTTAGTTCTAGTTCAAGGAGTTTTCTTCTTAGTTCCAGCTTCAGCAATTCCTTGCGGATAGAGTGTTTAGAACTCTTTGAAGATTTTGATTTTTTTCGCGCTTCTGCCGATTTAAATACTTCTGGCTGCGTCATGGTGCTTATTAATTCAATTAATTTTGACTTCAATGCGTCAATGTTCGCATCGACAACTTTAAAAATATTCCCCATTTGCTGCACTTCAATATTGGAGAATGTGCCAAGAATTTGTCTGCACGAAACGTTGTCTTTTTCTGGATCGTTCCAGCCTGTAAATTTAAGAATTTTTTGTACGATGTACTCACGTGAACCTTTGGAAGTTTTGAGAAAAAGTGCATTATAAATTTTTGCCAAGATCTCATCATCAATGCCTGAGATTTGGTCCACGAAATCTTTAAATTTTGTTTGTAAATCCATATTTTTGGGGTGGCGTCTCTTTTGAATTTAAAACGGTGGTTATAGATTTTTTTTTATCTGTCTCGTCTCTTAGTTCGCACTTCACAAGGGAGTTTTTTTTTTTTTTTTAATTTTTTTTTTATGTCTCGTCTCTTACTTCGCACTTCACAAGGGAGATTTTTTTTCTGGCGAATTGTTCTTTATGTTTTTTAATTTATAATGAAAACAACTGGGTGAAAGGCTGAATTTGGATCTCACTTCTGAATTTTGTTAGCTATTTATTAATTTAAATAAAAGAAAGTTCTCAAGTATATTCACTGTTTTATTAATATTCAAGGTAGCCGAGGACTTCCTCTTGCAACGATCTCTTAGTGACTCCTCTTTTTGTTTCGTCGTGTCGTCCTTGTGTTTCGTTCGTTTGTCTATGTTCGTTAAGTGTGGATCTGTTCGACGGCCCTATATTTATTGCTTTCATAATGCTGATTAAAATACGTTTTTATTATCTACTGACCTTAATTAATCGAAAACATATTATTATTTTGTGGAATTCATGGCGAAAACATTTTTTTTACTTTAAATTGACCGACTAAATCACAACAGAAACTCCAATTTACGTAAAACACAACTTTTAATACTAATTTTCTTTTAACCTACAGTCTCTGCGACCTTCGAAATTTTATCGTTTGACAGACAATTATATCCACTTTGCAACAAAATATTCGTTTTTTAAGAAACCGTTAATCTTAATTTTGCATCTTGAGCACACACTCCATACAATGGGTCTCAGTGTGCATCGGAACGAAAAACGTTGAATTTGCTTTCGTCCGTAAAAATTACTTTAATCCAGAAAGCAAAATCTTCGTTCTTATACGTGTTGGCGAACGTCACGCGTTTTTTCTTGTTAACCTTACTTACAAAAGGTTTCTTCCGGGCAATTCGACCGTTGAAGTTATGTTTTCTTAAAACATTTCTAACTGTTTCTAGGTTTGATTTTTTCCCAAGACACTTTCCAGCTTCTGCAGCAAGTTTTGGTGCACTTAAGTGCGGCTGCTTCTTAACTTGTCTTAAAAGCCATCTTTCATCTGAATCCGAAAATATTTTCCGTTTGCTCGGTTTTGATTTATTCTTAAAATTATTTTCATTTTGATAACGCTTTATAATATTAAAAACTGTCGATCTCGGTTGTTTCACAATCTCTGCAATATTCCGTATAGATTTGCCGGATTTGGAATGATTTATAATTAACTCCCGTATGTTCACCGATGTTTGAGGACCGCGTGGTGCCATAATTATTAATTTGTAAAATTATTCCCTCTTAATGAACACAATGCAACTCAATATAAAGAATAACAACTTTACTGTAATTCTGATTAAAAAAAAAAAAACAAAACATGCCGTTAGTTCCATAAAAATGAATTAAGGTTAAAGGGTGTCCCATTATTACTTTGAGGTGAAATATGTGAATTTTTTAAAATAATCTTTTTTATCAAGCTTATTATTTATGAATTTATCCAATTTTCGTTATTCAATAAACTAATAATATAAACTATTAAATTTAATGTCTATTTATTATATAACATTTATAAGTTTCAAGAAAATAGCTTTTGTTTTTCAAATTTGTGAGTGTCCCATTATTACTTTGAGCTACTGTATGCTAATTATTTTTTGTTATCAATCACACCCAAAAATTGCTGTGGGCTCTTAGTCTAATACTATTTATTTACAAATTTAAAGTGATATTTTTAATGCTTAGATATATAATGCAATACTATGATATAAAATGTTTGAATAATTTAGTTAAATTTTACATTTGTTCTTACTTAATATATAGTTGTAATAAATGTTTTTCATAGCTTTAAGCAAATTTATTTAGTAACAAATATCTATATTTAAGACAGTTAACTAAAAAGTTGTATAAAGAAGAGAAATAATTACCGTTTAATTCATTAGCCGTGTTTTTTTGGAAAAGTTATGCGTAGTACAGTAGGATTTTATACGAAAAACAAATACAACATCCGCAGTAGGATCACTGCCGATAAAAGGAGAAGTGAAATCCTGCTGCGGATAGATATTTGGCGTTTATTCGAGTATCGGCAGTGATCCTACTGCGGATGTTGTATTTGTTATTCATATAAAATCCTACTGTACTACGGATAACTTTTCCAAAAAACACGGCTATTATGAAGTTCCTCAATGAACAATGACTGTTTCCCAAAACAAGCGAGTCTCGATTTATTATAAATATTGGACATCTACCAATTAGATGATAACTATTCTCTACTTCATCCAGATTGCATATTAAACAGATACCAACTGTATCATTTTTGAATGCTTAGCATTAACATTTAATAAACCACCTCTCTAGCTTTAAAAATTAAGCTCACTAAGTGAGGAGAGTTTCATCAATAAAGTAAGGTGTAATATTATAGCTGAAGATGAACATCTTGAAGATAATGATAATGACAATACAATAATAAAACTCGTCAACACAGATTTGTAAGAAGTAAATAATTTCTGTATCTGGCCAGCTTTTTAAAAATATTCCATCCTAAAATAAAAAAAAATGCGTTTCATCTAAAAACTAAAAGTATTAATCATCTTCAAAATATTTACAAATATATTTCTCTGAGAAATTCTAAGTTGTAAGATATAGATTTTAACCAGGGATGCATAGATTAAAAAAATAGAAGCATTGGACTACAGTTAAAGCCTAGTATACAGTTCTTCTAAAAAAAAAAAACCAATGCATTTCTTATGGGAGAGTTTTTTCCCGAAAAAAAACTTTTTTCATTTCACCAAACTGTAAACCAAAATCGAAAAAAAAATGTATACTCACCACGATTTTTTTTCACGCAAAACAATGTGCATCCCATTGTTTTGACGGAAAAAACTTACAGAAATTTTTTCATGAGAAAAAAATTTTTTTTTCACCACTCATTTTTTTTTTCTTCAAAAAGAACTGTATACTAGGCTTTAAAAAAAAAACTGACCGCATGAAATAGTATCACGTAGTGATATGAATTCAGCCCGTCGAAAAACTTAGGGAAAGTTAAGTTCTATTTTTGTTACAGAAAAACCTTGAATTTTGTTGATCATTCAAATTATAAGTTCGTATTATAAGTTGAAGCAATCGATACTTGTTTTAATAGAGGTTCTCCATTGTAATGTTTATTCCTTGTTTAAATGTCATTATATCATAAACATTGATAATTTTTCAAAATGTAATTGTATTTAATGCTAATCTGTACTGGAGGTGTAATAGCTGCAAGAGTTGATTGTGTTCTGTTCTCTGTTAGTACTCACAATTGTTTCTCAGTGAATTAATATCTGAGTTCTTTTCTATGCCCTTAAAAGTGTCCAATGTCAAGTAGATCATAATCAAAATCATGTCACAAAAAATATAAACAAGAATAAATTAAAATGAAATTGAAATGTCGTCCGAGTCTAAATGTATTCACCCTAGAGACTCTAGCTATTGCAGGGGCAGGGGTACCGGAGGATGCTTCTACTGCTCTAGGGTTTCCTAAAGTAGCTCACCCAATAAATATGGTAAAGACTCCTTTGATGTGTCTGCTCTTTATAATCACAAGGGAAACATTGGCTTATGATGATATTAAATCAGTTGTTGATATTGCAAAGCAAGGTTTAAAGTTGATTTATCATGATAGTGTCGTTTCTCTAGGTATTGTCGTAGCTAGGAAACTTAAATGGTTTCATCTATCCATGAGAACCATTAAATTTAATGTTGTTGTGTGTTTCGAATGTGCGAGAATAGTTATCAATTCGAATTTCTAACCGGAAGTATTTCAAATAAGGGAGTTTTTGCACAACAAAATTAACTGCTTCAACTCATATCAGCGCACGTAACTTGATTTAATTTTTCTAACTCTCAGATTTAACCTTGATTATTCCGTTGAAAAAATCACTTATCGAGATTTCCACAATGTCAATGTTCAGGAACTTGAGATCGTACACGAGAAATTAACTGGGATGCTATGCCGTCATCAAATGATCAGATTGAATTTTTAACCCATAACATTTCTTATCTCAGCAATAGTCAATTTATATTAAAAACATAAATTCATAAACCAAACAATAAACCGTGGTTCACTGGTAATATTAGACATTTAATCCAACGGCGAGATGATGCTTATAAAAATTGGAAACGGTATCGTTTGAAGGAGCTGCGTCGTGCGTTTTGTTCGTTTCGTAATAGAGTTGTAGCTGAAATACGTACAGCCAAATCCCATCATTTCTCTCAACAGCTCAACACATCTTTAAACGGACGTCAGCTTTGGAAAAACCTTCATAATATTGGTATAGGTAAGACAAAAATCAGACCAGCTGAGGATATCGATGGTAACATCCTCAACGAAACATTTGTATCCGCTCCATCGGGGCAGATCTCCCAAGTCGAAAACTCCTTTTCGTTTATTTATCATCGCGATGCCCCTGGCTTTGGGTTTTCCGCAGTAATAAGTACTGATGTCGTCGAAAGTGTTCTTTCTATTAAGTCAAAGGCTGTTGGGCTCGATGATGTTCATCCTTCTTTCTTGTGTATGATTTTGCCAATTGTGTTGCAATATATAACCTTTGCTTTTAATACTATCTTGATGTCTGGCGTGTACCCGGACTTATGGAAAGTTGCCAAAATCATACCACTTCCTAAAAATGCCAAAAAAGATGAATTTAGGCCTATCTCTATACTGCCATTTTTGTCAAAGGTCTTTGAAAGGATTCTGCAAAAACAAATAAATGCTTATCTCGCTCATTGCTTAGTCCAAAGCAATCTGGTTTTCGTAAAAAGCACAGTTGTATTACTGCACTTTTGAATGTTACTGAAGACCTTAGGCAAGCATTGGATAAAGATGAGATTACATTTTTGGTTTTGCTTGACTTTTCAAAGGCCTTTGATAGTGGTAATCATGTCAATTTGTGTAGAAAACTCATGCAAAATTTCAATTTTTCCTCCGGTGCTCCAAATTAATTTTTTCTTACTTGACTAACAGAACAAGCAGTGCGAGTTGGAGATAGCTTTATCAAATTTTTTGCCAAATGTTACTGGTGTGTCTCAGGGATCCATTCTTGGACCCCTTTTGTTTTCAGTTTATGTGAATGAACTTCCATCTTTACTTGCAAATTGTTCCTCTCACATGTACGCTGATGACATTCAGCTGTATTTTAGCTGCCTATTGGGACTTATTGAGCATGGGGCATTTGGCGTCAATGAGGACTTGGAGAAAGTGGTGAATTGGTTGGAATTGAATGGTCTTGTTCTAAACTCTAAAAAATCTAAGTGCCTTGTTATTTCAAGAATATCTATTAATCTCACGTATTTCCCATCGATTGTCTTGAGCAATGCTCCAATCAAATACGTTTTAACAGCAAAAAATCTCGGAGTGACCTTCAACCGCTTTCTGACCTGGGATAACAACATTAATGGACTTGTTGGCAAGGTATATGGCGCACTTCGTAAACTTTGGGTAACCCAGGCTTTTACTCCAGTAAAAACGCGTTTTCTCCTTGCTAAGACTTTGATTATTCCTATCCTGATATATGGTTGTTAAATTTATTGTAATTGTAATTATTATATAAGCAGGCGTAAACTCAATGGCGCATTCGATTCTACCGTACGTTATGTATACGGGCTAAGTAGATATGCCAGGATATCTGGTTTTGCCTCGCGCATACTGAATATGCCAATATATCAATTATCGAAGTTTAATTTTGTTCTCTGATATACTTCTTACACGCCAGTCAAAATACTGTTTTGAAAAAAGTAGAAGTGGATCCTCGAACAGATCTCATCAGTTGATTGTCCCCCGCTGCTCATTCATTACATCAGATCGACAATTTTTCGTAAATTCTGTCCGTCTTATAAGAGAAAACCAAAATGCAACTTTAAGCTTGTTGTGCTAAAATTTCATTTTTCATTTTGAATTTAAACCTGAAGTTATATTAATTTGATTTTTTGTATCTTTTTAATTTTTAAATGTTTTCAATTTCATTAATTAAAGTAACCTTTTTGGCTCATTTGTGTAAAATTAGCTTATTACTATCTTATAAGATTCTATATCTTACAGTTTTTTAAGCAATCACGAAAAATAAAATAAATAAATAAATAAATAAATAAAATACCGGTGGAATGATAACTAAAATTAATCAATTTATTGCTGCTGCTGACCATCATATTCCTGTCTTATCTCTTACAGAAACATATATTTTCGCCGGAATTATTTCATAGTAATTACAAAGTATACAAAAGAGATAGATATGCCACTGGCGAGGAGGGAGAAGGGGGTGTTTTTAAGTTGTGAGTTCTAAATATGTTAGTTATGAGATAGCTTTGCCTTATGATAATGTTGAACAAACAAGTGTTAAAATTACCTTGCCAGATACTTAATTAAGTGTTAATTTGATCGTAAAAACCCATATGGAGATATTAACTTACATATAACTACATTCGTTTTCTGGCTTACGCCGCGTATAGACGTGTGAAAGAGATAAACCATATAGTGTGAATCTAACCACGTGTTTTTCTTTTGTTAAACGAAATAACTATTTTTCTTCATTCTTCTAATAATTGTGTAATAACAAAACTAATATAAATAATTATAAAAAAGTGCAACAAAAATGAGAGGGGTTACGGACCCCTCAAAACATAACCGGTTTAAAGAGTTGGACAATGAAGTCCCTCTTAACCGGTACAGTAAAACAAAACGCAAGAAACCAGACGAAGACTTCCCAGAAAAGCCTAAGATAACTAATAACGATGATAATATTCCCCGTTTCATTATAATCTCTGGTGTCGAAAAAGTCGGTAACAACTATAAGCCCCTCGCTTCTTACAACCCCTTCCAAATAAACCGCGGTATCGAATACGTATCCAATGAAATTTTAGAGGTTAAGCCCATGCGGTCGGGCGACCTTTTAGTAAAAGTCTCATGCCTTTCCGTAGCAGAAAAATTCCTTAAAACCAAAAATATTGACTCAATTCCAGTGCAAATAACATCTCATGCGGCACTTAATTCTGTACAAGGAAGAATATTCTCCAAATTTATAGTTGATATACCTACCCGAAGAGGAATTACTTAATGAACTCAGAAAACAGAAAGTTATTGAAGTTAAAAAAATCCTTAAGAAAGACAATGATAACCTAATCCCTACAGGGGGTGCCATCTTGACATTCGACCTAATTCGTCGCCCAACAGATATAAAAATTGGATGGTTGAACTGCAAAGTTGATGAATATGTCGCCAACCCCATGCGCTGTATTCTTTGTCAAAGGCTAGGCCATACAAAGAAAAGGTGCACAAACGCAAACATTTGCAAAGAGTGCTGCCTCCCCCCACCACACAATGAGTGTACTAGAGTTTACTGTGTTAACTGCAAGGAAGACTCCCACACTTCGTATGATCCAGCTTGTTCGTCTTTTTTGCGCCACAAATCAGTTAATAAAATTAAAGCAACTCGTCGCTGTACAGTACGTGAAGCTTGGCAAATCTTCAACGATAATCCATCTTTACATATGTTACCTGCACCGAAGAAACACCCTTTTGCAAAACCCACCATGGCCGAGATTATCAAAAACCGAATTTCTAAACCAATCAACCAACCAACACAACCTACAACTGAAAAAAACACCAATCCACCTTCACCGACTTTATTAAATACTCAACCATCAACATCTAATTTTAAGTCAAATTCTAATGTAAACTATGAAAATATGTCTAAAGATAAGATCGTTCATTCTACGATAAATAACGGAAACTCATTAAAATCCACCCAAGTTCTCCCAGCCTCCTCAACACAACCTACACACATTATCCCAACAATCTCAACACAAACTAATCAATACCCTCCTCCTAATCAATCTAACATACAAATTATCAACTCATCTTCAATAACTGAAAAGAACTCGCAACCCACACCCTCATCAACATCCATAACCCCACCAACCAACAACTTGTCACCCATCTCTTCATTAACACAAGATCTTTTACAAAAAAACAATTACTTCTATGAAGATTCAACAATGGACCATGAAAACATTTAAAAATAAAATGCACGACTGGATCGCACGAACTTGCTCTTATGTAAAAGTACTTTGGAATTTAAGATACATTTTATAAATATAAAACATGGATTTAATGAGATAATAATGTTCAAATGCATAAAATTGCCGTCTGGTTTCCGGAAAAGTATGAATTTATGCAAATAAAATTTAAAAAATCGTTTTATTATTAAATAAAATTTTTATATAAGAAATTTCTCTAAAATTTTTCAAGAAAAAAATGTGGGATGCGAATTTTAAGTATTTAATAATATTGGTTTATGAAATAATTTCAAAAAATTATCGTTCATAGGTTTTGAAGATATTAGGTTTGTTCGTTGAACTTTACCCAGGGTTGACCCAGGTTCTCTTGACAACCCTCAGAGTTGTCAACAAAAACTGGGGTTTTCGGTTTTCAAAAAACACCCAAGGGTGTTTTCTTGACAACTAAAAGCAGGACAAAATAATTTTGTGATCTGATAAAACTTTAAATTTGTTATAAATTAGTTTTAAAAATGAACGAAAACAATTTTGCGTTATTGCTGAATGTTTCATTTGATGAGTACACCAAACATTCAATTGCAAACACAAGCAATAACATGCAACATGCGAGTCGGTAAAGGACAACAAACGAAATACATATGAAATCTCATATGACTTTTGACAGTTTATTCTTTACCTGAACTCGCCCCAGCAAAATACCTAGGTCTACTTCATGGCGAGTTCAGGGCGACCCCAGGTCTCAAAAAACACAGAATTTGCAAACCAGGGTGACTTCAGGTTTTTCAAAAAACGATTTAGGGCGACCCCAGGGTGACTTCAGGGCTCAACGAACAAACCTATTGATTTAAATTTTTTTTTTTTTAATATTTTTTCGAATATTTTTATATACAATATTATTTTAAACTTAAGGGGACTCCTGCTAAAAATTTTGGGTTAAAATCCTTAGAGCCGTTAATGAGAAAGTCGAAAATCAAAAAAAACGGGTCTATGGCAGGTACACCTAATAACATTTTGCCCCAAAATTTTTTTTGACCAAAATGTAGTCCATGTCCATAATATCACAACTAATTTTTTTTATCAAAATCGTTAGAGCCGTTTTCGAGATATATAAGATTTTGCATTACGGGTGTATGGGGGGTACCCTTAGTTTTGGAACTAAAAAAAAAATTTGAATTTCTCCTCTAGAGAATCACCGAAGACTCTTAACTACCGAGATTGAAAGAAAAAGGTCCAGTGGTTTAGGCTGTAGTGAGAGGTACAGACATACAGACACACTGAAACATGTTTTTTGTGTACTAAATTTTCCTTAAAATTTTTATAAAAAAAATTGATATGCAAATTGTTAGTATTTAATAAAATACATTTTAAAACGTAATTTAAAAATTTAATCGTATATCGGTTTTCAAGATATTGAATTTTCAAAAAAAAATATGTATTATTTTTTTAAAAATCCAAAAACTATTTTTTCGAAAAAATTTTTAGTTTATATTTTTTCAAATGCAAAGCAGCTCCTGCATAAAAATTTTGGTTAAAATTGTTAGAGCCGTTGGTGAGAAATTCGAAAATGAAAAAAACCGTTCTATGACAGGTACCCCTAATAACATTTCCCCCCAAATTTTTTTTTCACCAAAATATAGTCCATGTCCATAATATCACATTTAATTTTTTTTATCAAAATCGTTAGAGCCGTTTTCGAGATAAATAAGATTTTGCATTACGGGTGTATGGGGGGTACCCTTAGTTTTGGAGCTAAAAAAAAAATTTCAATTTCTCCTCTAGGGAATCACCGAAGACCCTTAACTACCGAGTTTGAAGAAAATACCTCCAGTAGTTTAGACTGTAGTTCGAGGTACAGACATACAGACATACAGACAGACAGACGGAATTGCCGGACCCACTTTTTTCGTCTTCGCTATCATCGTAATGTCAACTTTGATCAAAATCTCGAGTTCGATTTTTTTTCCAAATGCAGAACTTGCCCTATAGTACCTATATCGCAAGTAACAACAATATGCACTTTCCAAGCTTGGACTCTGCTGCTCGTGGGCTCGGCCGACGGAGTCCCGTCAGAGACTCCGACGGCCCAGCCTCTGGGCAGCAGAGTCACAAAAACATTAACACCTCCCGAAACATCAAATACTCCCAACACCACTATTCTTTTAGAGCTCTCCAATGGAATATACAAGGTTATATTAACAATTACGATGAGCTAAGTACATTAATAAAAGATCAATCGCCATGTGCTATATCTCTTCAGGAGACACATTGTGCTTTTGCTTCTTCGCCAATATCACACAAATCTTATACAGGATACTTCTATAACTTGCCTCAGAACATAACCAGGAAAAAAGGTATTGCAATTCTTATAAAAAGTAATATTCCGCATAAACAAATTAACATTTCTTCAAATATATTAACTCTAGCTATAGAAATTAATTTGCCTTTCAAATTTACTCTTATAAACATCTATATATTACCGAAACAAACATTTTCGAGTAGCGATCTCGAAAATATAGTTAGCCAAATTAACACACCAATTCTACTTACAGGCGATGTTAATTCCTGGAATATTCTCTGGGATTCCCCAATAACTAATCACAGAGGTTCGGTCATAGAGAATTTTCTATTAAAAACTGATCTAATTGCTTTTGAATAATGGATCTCCCACTCATTTCTCCACCCACGGCACTTTCACCCACATTGATATAACCTCATGCTCACCAATAATGCTCCCTCATTCATCATGGACTACTCTTGACGACCTCCACAATAGTGATCACTATCCTATTGTTTGTACTCTTGCTAAAGGTCTAGATAATCAATCAATTTCCCTTCCCTCTCCCAAATTTAAAACGGACATGGCCGACTGGAACAAATTCCAATCAAACGTCGAGAACTGGTTTCTAAATAAAGAAGTGTCCGATAATATTAATAAAGAAGCGGCTTTGCTTCAAAAAGGTATGCGTTTAGCTGCAAACCTATCTATTCCTCAAAGTCATCCAATTCCAACTAAAAGACAAGTCACATGGTGGAACTCCACCCTAAAGTCTTTAAGGGAACAAAAAATGAAAAAATGGCAAAATTTCAAAAAACACCCCACCCAAACAAATCTTATAACTTTTAAAAAAGCTAATGCGCTGTTCCGAAGAGAGACGAAAGCAAGTAAAGCCAAATGTTTAAGAGAGTTTACCTCGTCAATTAATCCCAACACTTCTCCAACCAAAATTTGGAATAATATCCGTAGTCTCACGGGGAGTTTCGCCCCAAAACACATTAGGTGCATCGCTACTGCAAACGGAACCATCTCCTCAGCCTTTGATATTTGTAACCTCTTTGCTCAAACTTGGTCAAATCTCTCTGACAACTCTAACTTCTCAAACACCTTTAATTCTCTGAAAAACAGCTTCCTTTGTCATCCAACAATCGCCATTTCTGATCTTAATTTACCAGCTAAGCATTTAGAGAGCCCAATCGATGCTATTGAACTTGATTGTTGTCTTAAGACCTTAAAAGGTAAAACACCCAGCAGAGATCGTATCTCTTACCCTATGATACAAAATCTGCCCTCATTGATTAAAAAAAGGCTTCTGCGTTTATACAATAATATCTATGCAACCGGTATTATACCACAAAACTGGAAATCTGCCACAGTAATCCTTATACCAAAACCGAATAAACCAATTGATTCAGTAAATGGTTATCGCCCTATTTCTCTCATTCCTTGTACTTCCAAGGTACTTGAAAAAATAATTTCCAAACGACTTCTCTGGTTTATAGATTCTCAAGAACTTACAAGTACCAATCAAGTAGCGTTCAAGCCCGAAAGAGGTTGTACCGACGCCCTACTTCATATCGACTATTATATTTCAAACGCCCTATCTGCTCGTAACCATGTTACACTGCTTTCGTTAGACTTCGAAAAAGCGTTCGATCGGATTGGTATCCACCTTATCTTAGGTAAGTTAAGAGATTGGGGTGTTGGCCCAAAGATGTTTAACTTCATCAAATCCTTTCTTTCTAACCGTAAAATGTCAACCAAAGTTAACAATACTTTCTCCCCTTCCCATCCTCTTAGAAACGGCATCCCCCAAGGGTCCCCTCTCTCTGTGGTATTATTTATCATAGCTTTTGATGCAATCAGCACAATTATAGCCAAATATAAAGCTCTAGACCACTGCATATACGCAGACGATATTTACATACTTTGTAGAATTAACGATCTTGAAGATGTAAAACACATCTTTTCCAATTTATTAAATGATATTTTGAATTGGTGTACCATCTCTGGTGCCAAACTATCTCTCGATAAGTGTAAGACAATGCATGTGTGTCGTAAACTATTCTGTAAATTTGAACTTAATCATAACAATATTAATATAGAAAATGTTAACAACCTAAAAATATTAGGACTACTATTTAATACTAAATATAATTGGACACCTCATTGTACAGATTTGAAAAAGAGCCTAGCCAGCAGGGCCCAAATTGTAAGCTACCTATCAAGCAAAAAACTAGACGTTCATACTAACACGCTTTGTAATATTACGCGCTCCATAATATTAAGCAAAATTGATTATGGTTTATGTATATATGGCAAGTGTCCAAAAACGACATTAAATCTTCTTAAACCACCCTACAATCAAGCCGCTAGAAGAAGTATTGGCGCCTATCGGACAACTCGCATCCAACATATCATGCAAGAAGCTGGACTCCCAACCATAGAGCAGAGACAAGAAGAGGTTTTCTTGAAGCTGATTCCCAAACTCTCCTTCTCTAAAAACTCAATAATTAACAAAGACATTACCTTGGCCGCAAAACACAAAAAATTAAAACGAACACCTTCTACCATCTCAAACGTAATTTCTACAGCAAAACAAATGGACATACCTTTTGAATCTATAAAACACACCAGACAGTCTGCCCCACCTTGGAAGATCAATCCAAGCTCTGTACTACTAAATCTAGCTGAGCATCGAAAAAAGAACACAAACAATATCATTTTCCGAAAATGCTACCTGGAAATAATATCAAACCTTAGAACCAAAGGTTGGAGTACTATTTTTACCGACGGATCAAAATCCAAACACAATACTTCTTTTGCAGTCACCACCGAACACGGTCCACCTCTGATAAGGGGCACTCTTCCTCACTTCTCATCTATCTTTACTGCGGAAGCGCTGGCCATACTAGAAGCCATCAAAACATCCTACAAGCAAAAAAAAAATGCTATAATTTGCTCGGACAGCCTCTCAGTTCTTAACGCCGTCATCAATCCCAATCATCGATCATTTGTTATAAACAATATTAGAAATCTACTGATTAACAATGAAAACGCAATCAAGCTGATGTGGATACCCAGTCACATTGGGATTATTGGCAATCTAGCAGCCAAATCTCCAGTCCACCTTTTCAAAACGTATTCCAAACTGGATCTCAAAAGGCATATTGACAGTTTGATTAAAAAGAAACGCCTGGAAGATTGGCTCTGCCATCACACACACTATTCTAGGACTAACAAAGATCGCCTTTCGCCTACCTACCCAACATCAACTTCAAAAATTCAAAATACCACATTTGCTCGCCTAAGACTAGGACACACAGCTACTACTCACCAGCACCTACTTAAAAGAGTTGATCCACCTCTATGCCCAGCATGCAACAGCATATTGGACATTAATCATCTGCTTGGCCTAAATCCATGCAACGTATCCAGGCAATTCAATTCGATCCTCTCCTACAACCAAAATGTCTACTCATTGCTGAACACATTCAGTCACAAAAATATATCTAAAATATTTGATTTCTTCAACAGCGCCAACATATCCATTTAAACCATTTTAATATTTATCGTAACTTATACTTCTTTAATATTTAACTAATATTGCATATTTCTTAACTAGAGCTGAAAGTCTTATGTTGCTAGGCTCTTTTTTTTCTCCATATTTACATTATAATTTGTAATTGTATGTAAATAAATAATAATAATAATAATAATAATAATACATATAACTAATGTGAAACATGATTTTAATGCAATTGAAGAGATAAATCTCATTTTCTTTTTGTTGGAAAATGGATTATTTCAGAAAATGATTCTTGTCAAATCTATGATATCTTTTTAAACTATCTCTTTACTCTATTAAAATTGGAATTTTGCTATACTAGTGCAGGGCTATAAATGTTGTAAAACGTCTAATATGTTCCGGTATCGATCTTTGTATTATAACAGTGTTAGCTTTAAGAATATATGTTTTTTTTCGTGAGTAGGTGAAGAATCTTCATAGACACTATGAGCCCGGTACTCATAGTAGTGTGAGATTCTTACTCACTAAAAAAACACATCCCTTTTGTTCGTGCGACTACAACTAAGTTACCTTATCAAGTAGTTTTAATTTTATAATATAATCACGTTTGGCAGGTAGCTCCCCACTGAGAGGACCTGCGGATAACGCATTTGAAAGCGGATACTCCTTATGGCGTTAGGTCGAACGGTCTCGTTCTTTGAAGTCGGTGCACAAGGTTTGTGTCATAAATTGTTTGTCGGATAATTCTATTACTATGGTTATTTAAGTGAGTTCGTAGCTTCTCAGCGAAAACTGCTATTTCACAGTTGGTAATCGTAAGTCTCTGCATAAATCACTGTTTCTAATGTACAACGGAGCATTAACGATTTCTCTGAGAACTTTATTCTGATAAGTTTGTAATATTTGTCTATTGCTTGGTTTAGTACAACCCCAAAGTTGTATACCGTACGTCCATACTGGTTTTATCACTTGTTTATAGATGTTTTGTAGATGCTGAGTTTGGAGTATCTTCCAATAAGCCAATTCGTTTCACGTAATTTATTTTCAAGTTGATCTCGTTTCTTTTCAACGTTAGTTTTCCATTTAAGCTTAGCGTCTAGTGTCATTCCTAGGTACTTTGCTTCATTAGCATATGGTATTTGCACCGAAATAATGTAAGTGGGCAGATTGGTAATTTTGTTGTAAGTAAAATTAACATGTGTTGATTTGGACTCATTAAGAACAATTCCCCATTTCTTAGTCCATACCGAAATTTTATCTAGAGCTCGTTGGAGCTTCTCGGTTGCAGATTCAACCGAATCGGATATTGCAAGTATAGCCGTATCGTCTGCAAAAGTACCTATTATGGTATCTTCTTCTAGAGGAAAATCGCTAGTGTATAGTACGAACAGAATCGGGCCGAGAACTCTTCCCTGGGGAACACCAGTATTGATTTAATTAAAATCCTTCCCTTGCTTAACTCGACATAGCCTCAAGGATGTAATATATTTGTTCTAAAACAGAAAAGTAAAGCTTCTTCAGCAAATACTCCCTTTATGAATACGAATTGTGATTTACTTAGAACTTTATATTTGTCAAGAAAAATAACCATTCTTTTAGTAATCATTTTTTCGAAAATTTTGGAAAACACAAGAATTCTTCCATTTCAGATTGGAAAGCACTTGAAATATTTTGAAGAAGGACGGCGATAAGATTTCCTTTGCAATATATACGATTCTTCGTGTGCATTTTCATGATAATCAGAGGAACTAGATTTTTGGCTTTAATTTTCCACTATAATTTTAGTAAAGTTATGTAAATTTTTTACTTTCTCTCTATCGAAAAAAAATATGTTCTCTTCCACGCAAGCATTAATGAGGCTATGAGTGCAATAGTGGCGTAACCCACTTTTTTCCAAAAATGAGGTTTTTATAAAAATGGATCTCTTAATATATCTATTTTAATACAAAAATAGTTTTATGCAGCTATCTACACTCAAAACTAGATGGCACTCAAAAAGGTGTTATTGCATTTTATAATTTGATCATAGTTTGAGTGCAATAGTGGCGTAACCTTCTCGTACCTCTAAAGTGAATTTTATGGGTTACGCCACTATTGCACTGACAGCCTCAAATATATGTACATGTATAGATCTAGCAAAGGCTTGTTAGCTTTAACTAATTACACTATGATGTTCTTTTGTCAAAGGGTGAGGTTTCGCTCGAGGTAACTATCGTACCAAAAACATTGTCAAGCTGCATTTAAGGCACTTAGCCCATATCCTCAGCTCTAAATTAGTGTGGGAGTGCATAAACAGGCTAAACGAACTTGGCAAACGTGGGTGTTCATGGAAACGAAGAGGCAGACTCCTTAGCAAAATGTTGATGTTTCTTGTCTTCTGTCTGAAAAAAAATTTCTACGCAGCAATCTCTCGCTTGCAACGCCACCACTTCTTTAATTTAATAAATATTACTTTCCTCCTTACGATCTTAAAAAATTGGCTTTAATTCACCATCGATGGATCGTAGAGGTCGACCAGTTGCTGCTTTTAGTGGAGTTCTTCCTTCTTCATACACATTCGCCTGGTCTGATTTTACCACGTCTTTCATTGTTTTGTTGCAGTGTTAGGACTACTGAACATATGATTTTTCAAAGGCCTAAAATGCTTTTATCATTTAATTTTAGGACGCCCTTTAGCAGTCAGTTTGTCAAGAAAAAAATTTGATGCATTCATTACGAAATGATACTAAAGATGCAGTTTACTGGCTGAACACAATAGAATGCTGCAACTGGAGCTGCAGCTGCAACTGGAAGAGCTGTCAAAAAGTGTCGTACGTACTTTTTTTTATGTGTCCACAATGAGGCTGTACACGTGTACAGCTTTCATTGTTTTGTTGTCATTTGTTGGGTCAGGTGTTGAATCTTTGGCAAATTGTAAATATTTTAAGTAATTGAAACTATAAAATGGACACTGAAATTGAAGATTTTCGTCCATTATTTTAATTAAAATTTAACCACGAAATCACAATACAACAAAACAACACTTAAAATCACAGACAGATATATAAAATTTGAAATGTCAAAAATGCTGCACGAAAAAGTTAAAAGTTCGCCAACTCTTGCAGCACCGACTGCAGCACCGACTGCAGTTGCGTTGTGTTGTGTTCGTAACATTGAATTTACGTGTATTGAATATTTTGACAGCTATTCCAGTTGCAGCTCCAGTTGCAGCTCCGTCTCCATTGCGTTCAGCCAGTTAGCTAGCACCAACTTAGCTTGCCATCTGTTTTTTTTTTTTCTAAGAAATGTTTATTTAGAAATTTTGTGGAAGTTCTTTCTGTTCCTTCTGTTTTCTTCCACCAACCGCATCAGCTCCTCGCATTTGAATTGATTAGGGCAAGTGTATATTGATGAAACGGCTTTAAAGCCTAGCAATCTATGAATATGTCTTGCCGCCAAATCAAACATATTTTTGTATTGAATTTTGTTACTATAAAAGAGCTATAAAATTAAATAAAATTTGGTGGTGTATGACTCCCAACTCACAACTATTTCTGTGAGCATATTGTCGAAAGGAATTGGATATATGTATATAATATATATATCACTTTTTCGTGACTCTTCTAGGGTTTGTCACTTCACTTCGGGCAGCAGATACCCCTGAAAAAAACGTTTATTTTTTCTAATTTGAGGTGGCCGACGCTGGGTAACGAATTCAGATCTCAGGTATGACAGCATTAACCATTATACCAAGAGGCACTAAAATGCCCATTATAAATTGATATTAACGCCAAAAATGTATTCCAAAAAATACGCGTCTATTCATAGACGTGGATGAACAAAACATTTCCTGAAAATTTAATTTCTACATTTTGAACACTTGGAAAGAACCATTCAACCATCCAATTTTCAGACTGAAATTTTAGAAAACAAGTAGCACTATCTACTAAACCTACCGTTCGGACTCGGCAGAAAATTGACGGGTCCCTTTATCCCACCGAGCACACGTTCACATAAATGGTTAAGAGCTGTATTTTAGTTATCTACGAGCTGTGGCGCCCCAAATTTGTGTATGTTTCTAGTACTGCTTTGTGGGCTTACTTCAAGTGAGGTTTTCATTAGGAGCGATTAGCAGAACTAGAACCTAGGCCCCACTTTGTACTTTCATTCTACATTCAAATCTATTTTTTTTTTTTCAAAGCTAATTTAAGTGGTAATTTGAATATACGAGTATGTAGTGGCAAATGAATATGTATGAAAGTGGTATTAAATGTTTGTACTTCCGAATTTTTGCCACAGAATTTTCAATTATCGTTTTTTTGTAGCTAAGTATGTTA
Organism: Philhelius festivus; assembly: GCA_963931855.1. Classification (NCBI taxonomy): domain Eukaryota; kingdom Metazoa; phylum Arthropoda; class Insecta; order Diptera; family Syrphidae; genus Philhelius; species Philhelius festivus. The sequence goes on along the minus strand of OZ007555.1, from coordinate 56,659,101 downwards.
ATATTACATATTTGGGCCCCTGGTTTAGTAAAACTAGGTGCTAGGCTAGGTTAGTACTTTTGTGAAGAAATTGGGACTTTTTATATATGTATATTTTGAAATATTAATATCATGTAAATAATATTTATAATTCAAATAAATTTGTTTTTCACTAGATCAAGAGTAGGTGTCGCCGTCATTTGTGGAAAATTATACGCTTTTGGAGGATTCAATGGAACTGAACGTCTATCAACTGTTGAAGTGTACGACCCTAAACAGAATAAATGGTCTCAAGGGAGGGCAATGCTTTGCAAACGCAGGTGAGTTTTTGCGTTCGTGCGTATATGTATATGTATGCACGTAGGTTTGAATGTATGTACATACAAACAAAATACTTTGGGGTTTAAAGATCTAAAGGGTCTTCCAATAAGAGGTTCGTTAGTTCAACTTTACCTAGGGTTGACCCAGGTTTTCTTGATAACCATGAGAGTTGTCAAAATTTAAGGCGACCCCAGGGTGACTCCAGGGCTTAACGAACAAACCTAAAGCTAAGTGTACACGATTGGTAGATCTTACAATATTGTCAGATCTGTCAGTGAAAAACATGCTTACAATATCTTACAACCGTGTAGTCTTATGTCGTTTTTATTTGGCAATCCGGAATCTCTCTCCGATCCGGAATCCCAATTGAACACTTTTGTTTGCTTCTGATGATTCTGAAGTTTTGTTTGATTGTATATGTGAAATATCAAATGCGTACAATAATCAAAATCAAGAAAAATATTTGTTGAAAGCAGGGTTGGCCGAATTGTCACTTTTTAGAAATAACTACATTTGTTACGTCTGCTACGTATTTTATGTAGTTAATGTAGTTAAATGTAGTTAATTGTAGTTAATGTTAAATTGTAGCATTGCTGTCAATTAACTGTCAGTCGTGCATTTGAAATTTTGATTTTTAAATTAAACGTTCAGTTATTCCTACAATTCTTCATCCTTATGGTAAATGAAACTTTTTTTACAAACCTTCATTAGATCATAAAAGTGCAAAATTGTTTTTTTTTTTCCTTTATTATATTGATTTTTTATGAATTAACTACATATATATGTAGCAGAGGTAACAAATTGTAGTAAATTAGGCATGTAGTTTCTTCAATAAACTATGCGTAGTTAAATACTACGTTTATGTGCAGTATCGAAAGATCGAGTTGGATTAGGGTCGGATTTTCGAACCACATTTCTACTCGACACCGCTGAGCGATTGGGATCGCGTCGAACGAAGCTCATTTCAACTCAATACAGGTATATAAAGGTTCGAAGCGACCTTCAAGCTCGCTTTAACACCTCATATAAACGTAGTAAATCATGTAGAAAATGTAGTGTAGTTAATTTGGCCAACCCTGGTTTGCACAATTTGGATACCAAAAATCACAGCTGTTGAGGTTGACGTTTAAGTATATGAATGTGTGAGTGCTTCTGGTTTTGCTTCTGATTTCAAATCCAGAAGCAAATTTCTCTTCTTTTCAGAATCAGAACTGTCATTTTTTCCCAATTGAACACTTTCAGAAGAGTCCGGAAGGCTTCCGGATTGCCAAATAAAAACGACATTACAATTAATTGTCAGAAAATTTGTCTGACAATTAATTGTTAGATCATTGTCGGACAATTAATTGTAAGAAATCTAACAATCATGTGTACGCTAGCTGACAATCGTGTAATCTTCCAATTAATTGTCAGAAAATGTATCTGACAATTAATTGTAAGACGGTAAATTGTAAGGTGTTTGATAATCGTGTACACACACAATTTATTGTCAGACCTGCCAATTTTTATCGTTGTCTGACGTTTCTGACAATGAAGAAATTGTAAGATGTTCGTTTTTTAGCATCATACAATTTTTTCACTGTCAGAAAATTTGCAGCCAAGGTTTAATTGTCAGTTTCCATAAGCAACAAAAACTGACAATTAATTGTGTGTGTTCACGGTTGGTAGAAAATCTACCAATCTCTTACAATTAATTGGTAGGTATTAAGCCGGGTATCTGAAAATGAATTGTCAGCCAACTTCTGACAATTAATTGTAAGAGATTGGTAGATTTTGTACCAACCGTGTTAACACACAACTTATTTGTCAGCTCATTGGTAGATAATTGTCAGACATTGTAAGATCTTACAATATTGTAAGATCTACCAATCGTGTACACTTAGCTTAAGAATTTGCGGACTTTGACAGATCATTGCGGCAATATTGTTGAAGTTACATCTGTCAAATCGACTGTCGTTTATTTATAGCGTTTTCGGTCGGTCGCCGAAATCCGAATGCTTCTGAAATCGTAAGTTTGGCACTATACTCTGTCCAACAAAAATTGTCAGTACAGGGAAGATAGGACGTTTGTCTCTCATTCTGGTTGCATTGCCATGCATAAGTGTGTCGCCTTTTAAAGCTCTCACAGGGATTCCGTAGTTTAAATTATAAATCGCCGCAAGTGAAAGTAAAAAACGCGTAGGGCTACCGTCTGCCGATTCAAAACAACTGAAAACAATATTCAATTTACCTTTTCCCACAACGCCAAGCGGTAAAATAATAGGCGCGTTTTTTTTTTAAGTTGAAAAGCAATACGACAACACTCAACATACTCATCTTCTTAAAATGTGTTCTCAAAAGCTTCAAATCCCAAAAGCTCCTTAATAAAAACCACTGAAAAAGCTCTTTGCTTGCAATTGAGAATGATAATGGTAACTCTGTTTTGATGTAGATAAAGAGCGCACGATCGTATTGAGTGACACTTGACACTCTTGTCTTGATCTTGAGTCTTGACAGTATCTCATCAGCAGTGGGATACGACGGTCGTGTTGGGGTGTACAACTTTTTGCAAAGAATTACAACAACAATTCCTTAAGAAAAGTCAGTGGCTTGCTCTTTTTTTAGTAGCATTTTTCCTAACGCATTGTAGTGAGGGTGCATCAGGCGCCACTGCTTTAGAAAAACCTCTCCCATAAGGCATGTACTGACTATTTTTGTTGGACAGAGTATAGATGACAATTCTGTTTCTGAAGAGGAGAGGAAATCGATTCTGGATTTGAAAAAAAGATCAAAAACAAAAGCACGCACACTAACGAAATTTAGTCGAAACAGTTCATCTTTCTCTTTCTGCTCATCTCATAGTCATCTTCAAGTGATGACGATAAATCACCTAAAACAGCTCAGGAAAATTTCCTGGAATTTATAGAGGAATATTCCCCGATAATAAGATCAAATTTTAGCTCAACTTTCCTTTAAGGTAGCATGAATTTTTACACGCGGATAGTTTTATTCGATAGATTAGCACTTTATAATTTGCAAATACAACAATTTTAAAGTGAGGAAATGTTGATAAGTACTTTTAATTAATTTTTAAAGTTGCTCAATTTGCATAGAAAATGCCCATTTTTTTGTTTATTTTGACGTTTCTCTTTGTGTAAGTATTACCAGAGTTGGGTTATTTTTGGGACATTATTGGGAATATTTCCTTTTTTGTTAATTTTGTAAGGGAATTATTTGCGCCTGGCCTGCGATTTTACGTACCCTAGGCGGAGCACCGAAGTTGCCTGAGCGGTTGTGGCCCCCGAAAAAGGGAGTTAAGATCCTGAGAACCTGCGAAACGGGCCTCCCACAGTACTGTTGGACTAAAAAACTGTTGATATAGGCGCTTTCCCCTTGACTTTACATACCCTAAGCGGAGCAACTAAGTTGCCACCCACAGTTCTGTTAAACTAAAAAACTGTTGATATAGACGACTGCCTGTTGACTTCACATACCCTAAGAGGTATTAAATATCGAAAACTGGCCACTTTCAGTACTCTTAGTCAAGAAAAAACTTGTGACGTTAAAACTGAAAAATATAAATTTTTTTTATGATTTAACGATGTTTCCTCACTTTAATATTTTAAATCTCTTTTGTTTTGAGACCACTAGCTAACTGTAAAAAAAAATCAATATTATACGCGTGCTACCTACCATGTTTACAAATACTGACTGATATTTTGCACGAGCGATATCCGAAAATGGTTATTTCACTTGGAGACGATGTCAATTTGTTACTGAAATTGTGCATTTTGACCCTGTTACACTTCTTTTTGTGCAGTTTTCTTTGCCTGCCAATAAACCTCAAAACCACCAGGGCACTGAAAGCAACATAATCAATGCCATTTGTCAATGTAAATTCAGCCTGATTTATGTAAAATTGGACGTTTCGGATGCGCACCAACCAGCGAAGCCGCGGCGGACATTTGAATGTTGTTATATTCCATACAAAATGGAATACAATGTGCCTTCTATGAAAATACAGATTTCAATGGAATTTCACAGATTGTTTTATTCAAATTTAAAGATAAAAAAACGTTAAATAGAAAACTCTATATCATGTAAGTTTTATCTCAATTATTGTGAGATTAATTACTTTTTCATAAAGTAAAACTCACCGAACTATTATAAAAAAAATCTTATGGAAACATAATCTGAAGAGATTATTTTATTTGTCTCTAGAAAAATTTGTATTTCTTATTTATTGCCGCAGCGCTGTTGGTGTGGCTGCTTTGGATGATAGCGTGTATGTTTGCGGTGGGTACGATGGTGTAACATCTTTAAATACTGTGGAATGCTACAGCCCAAAGACAGATATTTGGAAAACAGTAAGTTAGTGCCGTTTTGTTCACTTTCAAGTAATATCTTTCTCCTTCGAAGGTCGCTCCAATGATGAAATACCGTTCAGCAGGAGGAGTTGCTTCGCTTGGTGGCTTCATTTATGCCCTCGGAGGCCACGATGGCTTATCGATTTTTGATTCGGTCGAATGTTACGACCCGGTTAAGGATGTTTGGGTAAAAATGAAATCTATGTTAAGTAGACGATGTCGTCTAGGAGTGGCTACGCTAAATGGAAAGCTTTACGCTTGCGGTGGATATGATGGAAACTCATTTCTGCGTTCGGTCGAGGTTTATGATCCGAACACAGATACATGGAAACTAGTAACTTCAATGCATTGCAAAAGAAGTCGAGTTGCTCTCGTTGCTAACATGGGGAAACTTTGGGCTATCGGAGGTAGGCTTTTATTTGTGTAATTAAAAATTCTTTTCTAAATAATCAGTTTTTATATATTATGATCTAGGCTATGATGGAGAAACAAATCTCTCCACTGTTGAAGTCTATGATCCCGAAACAGATGAATGGGTGTTTGTGCCATCTATGCGTGCCCACAGCGGCGGTGTTGGAGTCGGGGTGATAAGGAACAACTGAAATTATATTTATAAAAAATTAGGTCACTATATTTAGTTTATAATATTATAAGTATTCATTCCAAAATTCAAGTATTTTATGCAAAAATTATGTATTCTTAAGAACAAAATTATTATCTAGTTGGCATTTAAGAAAATTATTGTTATTAACATAATATTTCGAAATATATCAAAATATTAGACCTCACTTACTGTATGGGCAATGTTGCTGATAAGTTATTCTATAAAAAATTCTTTTATTTAGTAGATAATTAGACCGAACAACTATTAAAAATTTAATTGTAAGGATTTGTCACGTTGGCGGGTCAATGTTTCCAAAATATTTTTCTATATGCCCCGCGAAGGAATAGCACATGATAATTAGAAACGGGTCTTCGATTTTTATTAATACATTATTCGAATTAAAAAAAAATCCAAGTCCTCCACCTTGGAGCATTCTTGAACGCTTCGTGTCAAACTTTTTTGGTTTGCCTGTTTTATAGGGATTTATTGGATTTGCTTCCAATTTTTATGTGATTCCTCAACTGAAAAATTCGATTTTTAGTTTTATCTAATAGAGAAAACGTAGTTCTCATACAACGAATTTGCTTTTTCAAATGTATTTTGGTTAAAATTAGTATCTTTGTTATATATTTAATTTGGAATAAATTTATACATAAATATCGTTGATAGTTCAACCTATTTTGAGTGGATGTATGTTATATTGTATTTCAAAATTTTCTAAATATTTTTTGTATAAACATCATTTTTTAGTTCTTGTGACGTTTTTTCTTATTTTGTCTTTAATATTGTCGTTGTAATAATTAATTGTTTTCATAAAGCACTAATGGGAGTAATAACACCATTAGACCTTATTGTGAATATAGTTATTACAGTTGAATTATTAAAATATTAAACTATCGACACGAGTTTACAACTGAAGTAAAATATATGCATACATATTCATTCTCTTGTTGATATAAAGTCAGTTTGAAATTTCTTATAGAATACAAAATTCTATAGTTCTATAGTATATAATCTAAAAAGACCCTCCCTATAAAGTACTTTAGCTAAAAGAAAAAGTTCGAAGAAAACGAAACAATATTAAATAATAGTTTTGTCAATAGTGTACACGGTATTTTTGTAAAATTTACTTTAGTGTGACACTAAACAAAAAACAATTTTGTTATTTGTAATCGCATTTAGCACTATACTTATTTCATCTTCGTTCCTGTTTGTAGAAACCAACGACTGGAGAACAAAATATGACACAATCAAATATGGTACCATTTCGGGCTAAAAACAGTATTTTTGATTTTATTTATTTCAGTTTGTGTATATTAAAATGTTCCGGAACGATTTCCAAAAACAAAATGTCGCCATTCATAGCTTAAATTCAGAATGCGTAAAATTTTCTATTTATCATTACAAAACGGAGAGAATTATATTACGATCCGAAAGGATGAGATGCCACACCTGCCTATGAATGTACATACTGTGAGCGTCAAAAGAAATTGTACACCTATGAACTGCACTTTTAAAGCCCTGTTAAAGCAAGGGGTTTCGATCTTTTAGTAAAATACTTATGTTATTTTTTAAGGTAGTTTATTTTCAATGAATTGCCATATAAAAGTTAACAGAAAATAATAAAGTAAAAATACAATAAAAAAATTAAAAAAATATTTCAATTTTTAAGCGTCAAAAGAAACTGTACAACTCGCCACACATACTGTGAAACTTTCCGCTTATCGGGAAAACAACCGTTAAATTAATTTTGTTTTCTTTACAACTCATAACTAATTGATTAAAAGTTTTATTTAGTTCATTTCCATCGAAAGTTGCTTGTTGCTTAAATTGTTTTTTTAAATTACTTCAAAATGGGTAAACAAAGTGGAGTAGAAACACGACAACTTATTATTAAATTAAGAAAGGAAAGAAAATATTACTGCGAAATAGCCAAAACAGTGAGCAGATGCCTTAACACGGTAAACAAAGTTTTGGACAAATTTCAAAAGTTCAAGGATGTAAAAGATCGACCTCATTCCGGAAGGCCAAAAAGGCTGTCCGTAAGAGATGAACGTGCTATTGTCAGGGAAGTATGAAAAAATCCCGCGTGTAGTGCAGTAAAGATTGCTGAAAATATTACCCAATCTTCTGGAGTCAAAGTTAGCGCGAGCACTACTCGGCGGACGCCCATAGTAGCGGGTTATATGGAAGAATTCCTCGCAAAAAGCCATACATTTCTGAAAAAATCTGAAGCGAAGACTTCTTTTTATCAAGAAGTATCAAAAAGAAAGTTCTTCATTCTGGGGAAATGTTCTCTTTAGTGACGAGAGCAAATTTGAGATTTTTGGTTCAAAAAAACCACCAAAAATATGGAGAAAGAAAAAAACTGAATTTTAACAAAAAAATTTAAATTCAACAATTAAGCACGGAGGCGGTACGATAGTGGTCTGGTGCGGTATAGCGTCATATGGAGTTGGGAACCTCGTCTTTATTGACAGTACAATGGGAAAAGAAGATTATCTGAATATTTTAAGAGACATTTTGCCAAGTAGTGTTGTGAAACTGGTTTTAATTGATTCATGGGTTTTCCAACAAGACAACGATCCCAAGCACACATCGAAAATAGTCAAGGAATGATTACTTTACCGTACATCTAAGCAACTGGATCACCCTCCGCAATCCCCAGACTTAAACTCCATCGAACATTTGTGGGAGTATCTGGATAAGCAGATCCGTAAGAGGAACATTTCAAACAGAGAGTCACTAAAGTCAATTCTACTTGAATAGTGGCAATGCTCAGACCCATTGATGCTGTTTTAAAGACGAAAGGGAAGCAGACAAAGTACTAGTTTTAAGTTTTTTACTTTAATTGAATAATGTACAGTTTCTTTTGACGCTTAAAAATTGAAATATTTTTTAAATTTTTTTATTGTATTTTTACTTCATTATTTTTTGTTAACTTCTATATGACAATTCATTGAAAATAAACTACCTTAAAAAATAACATAAGTATTTTACTAAAAGATCGAACTCCCTTGCTTTAACAGGGCTGTAAAAATGCAGTTCATAGGTGTACAATTTCTTTTGACGCTCACAGTATATCTAACAATGTATTTAAGATAAAGACATCGAATACATCTTTTATTCGACCCTAGCGAGGTATCCGTTCGGAGCGGAAAATTGTCCGCAACGCATAATTTGTCCGAGGTTCAAATTGTTTTCGAGGTATCCTATCGGAAAGAATAATAATACACAAATGCGTTGGCGTAATTTATTCCGCGAAGAATTTGTGTCGGACGAAATCGGAAAAACAATTGCAATTAGCTTTCAGAAAATTCAAAAATAAAGCAAGAATACCTCGAAGCAAAAATCCTCCGAATCGTACAAAATCGGAGAATTTTCCGCTCCAAACGGATACCTTGTTAGGGCCGATTATCTCACTAACTTGATATGATACTTTAACAATAATTTTCAAGACTTCGTTTGAAAAACAAATAAATACACTGCCGGTCACTTGAATCTATACAGTGATTTGTAAAAATTTAAGTTGAGTTTTTTCGGGGAGAGTTGAAACATCTGTTTCAAACCAACAACATTTGTAGGGCATAATAATAATATATTTGTTCCTTGAGGGCTGGAGTCACCCTTGGGTCGCCCTCAATGGTTTTTTGAAAAACCTGAAGTCACCCTGGTGAGTAATTTCTGTTTTTTTTAGACCTGGGGTCGCCATGAACTCACCGTGAAGTAGATCTACGTATTTTGCTGTGGCGAGTTCAGATAACGACCATACTGTCAAAAGTCACATGAGATTTCATATCCATTTCGATTCCCATGTTGCATATTCAGCAACATCGCAAAATATTGTTTATGGCAAAATTAATTTAACTTGGTGATAAATAAGAGTACCCTCACTGGCATGGTAAAATAACGTAACAAATCACGATTAATTTTCTTAAAAATCTTTTGTTTTAATAGAATCTACAGTCAATATTAACATAAAATTCACGACTGGACCGCATGTACTTGCTCTTACATACATACAAGTACTTCGGAATTTAAATATGCAGAGGCATGGATTTAATAAGAGAAAATTTTTAAAATAGATAGAATTTATTGTTTAAATTGGCATTTGATTTCTGAAAAAAAATCGAATTTATGCAAAGAAAATTTAAAATTAATTTTTATATACGAAATTTCTTTAAAATATTCTTCAAAAACATTTGTTATGTTATTTGTTATTTTAAGTATGTATTTCATAATATACTACATTTAAAGACCAGACTTAAAAAATCAATCGTTCATCCGCTTTCGAGCTTATGAATTTTCCAAGAAAATTTTGAAAAATCCAAGAAATTTTTTTTCGAAATTTGTGTACGCAATATTATTTCAAATTGAAGGAGCTCTTATATATTTTTTTTTATTGAAATCCGTTGATATATGTAGTCCAGTCATTTTAGGTTTTATCTGCGGAAAAATTCCTAGTGAGCTGAATTTTTGTATACACCTTTATTACGGCATTGTAATGAAGATGTGAAAAATCGACATTGATATCGTGCCGGCTAAAAAAGTTATAAGGGTCTAAAGCTCATGAAAATCAGTTTTTCGCAAATATCTCGCGTCTATTGCTCAGAGGTCAATATAGGTCATTATAAAAATTGTTTGTCGTAAAATTGTCTACAAAAAATGTGTCTTGCATTTTTCTGTAAAATTAACCGTTTTCGGAGTAGAGCGCTGAGAAAGCGAATATATTATGACGATGCACTCGTTTCCTCACCACCTTCGAGGTAGAATGCAGGGCGCGTTTTTTTTATATGGTTTCCCCCTTAGGCATAATTCATGATATGTAATCAGAGTTTTTTTTTTATTTACGAGTGAATAATTTTTTATTTGTATACAGAAAAATACAGAAAAATTAACTTTAGTATATAATTTTTTTTTATCATTCATTGTCGATATCTTCAGTTTCTGTGTCATTAACAATTGCATACCGCAAACTTCGATATTAAAAATGGTCTTCAGCTGTGAGCGGTTAACTCGCTGATTCTATTCAGCATTTACACCAGCGATCTAATAGGTAGTCTAACTCGGGCAATTGTGTATGCCGTCGACCTAATAGTGTACAGAACAGCTCCCAAAGTCGAGGTCATCAGAATTCTTTTGCACTGTGACTTCAACAAGATTCAGTGATATTGCGATGATATGGAAGTCAGTTTCAGAAATCTGAAACTATTCTGCTTAGGACTCGATCCATCAGTGTGCCACTTGATGATAGTTGTTTCGAGGATTTCAAGATAACTCCCATTGCCGCACTTCTGATGGCCTCGTGTAGAGGTGATAGATAGAGGAGAACCTCTATAGCTGCGGTAGGGCAGCTCCTGTAATACAGATACACGCGAGCCCTTAGACTTTTTCTAGAGCTTTCCTTATTCTTGATAATTCGGTTCTCTTGTGCCTGCAACCGCCCCATATGTAATGATTGGTCCTACCATCATTGTGTATATCCAGCTAAGGATGTTCGGTTTGCATCTGCATGACTTGCCTGCAAGCCTCTTGCAAATCATTAGGGCTTTTGTGGCTTTCCCGACTATAGCTTTTAAGTGTTTGTTCAAAAGGAGTCTACTATCTGATAGAATTCCTAGATATTTTACCCCTCTCTGCGTTTCAATCACTTCACCAGCTAGATGGATAGGTTTTATATGTGGCAGAAGTTATTCCTTGTTAATGGTATGATTGTCGTCTTGGAGGGGTTTATTGATAATCCTACAGATATACACCATTTCCGTGTAATTGTTAGTCCTCTTTGGATTACCTACGGCTATGATAGCAACATCATCAGCAAATCCAATGGAGAATATACCTTGGGAGGTAAGATTTTCTAACAATTCATCCACTACAAGACTCTTCAACAAGGGTGATAATACACCACCCTGAGGATAGCCTCTTGTTGTGATTACTTTTTTTACATTTTGTCATTTTTGTGACAGTGTTTTTAGTGCCTAACATTTCCATCTAGTTATGGTGATGGGTACGAATTTCCTAACAACAGCTGTGCCTACAGCCTCGTTAGATGTGTTGTCGAAGGCTCCCTCTATGTCTAAGAACGCATCTAATATTGTATCTTTTTTCTATATTTTGGGAATAAATATTAGCTTTCCTGTTCTCCATATACTTGGTATACCCAAACGCAATACTATTACGAAGAATATTAGTGAGATAGATAGGCATAAGGTTTTCTTTTCCCTTCTACAAGAAAGCTGGGAAGATACCATCTACATCTGGTGACTTTTAGAGTTGCAAAGTATTATCCTTTTACTTGAACACATGTTCCTACCTATTAACCTGTCCTCTATTTTTGGTATGAGAAGTATTCTATCTACCAAGTTAGCATTTTAGATTGCAGCAACACAAAATCAATGAGCAACACAGTTGCTACTCACGAAGCAACGGTTCCTTCAATATGGCTGTTGTTACAACGGTTGCCTCGTGTGTATCTAGCACAAGAGCCGTTTTCGAGGTTAATAAGATTTTTTCTAACGGCGGTTTTGGAGCTAAAACCGCAGAACATTAAGTACCAAGTTTGAAGAAAATCGCTTCAGATGTTTACGTTGTAGGTGAAGGTACAAATATACAAAAGGAATTGAGGCACATTTTTTTTCTTTGATCAAAATCCAGGGTTCAATACTTTTTCAAATGCAATAGTACCAAGAAAAATGGACAAACTACATGGAGTTCAAAATCGTATGCTGAAATTTTTTTGCCTATACGCTTTTACACTCCGACCAATAAAAATTGAAATATAAATCGATTTCAAAAATAAGGATGGTAAATTAGGTGAAAGAAATTTCAGCATACGAGTAGATCAGAAGTATCTACAAATGGAAATCTTTGTGTACCTATGTACTATATACAACTTACATACCTGTTTCTGAGTATGCTATCTTCGATAACTTGAAACGGGTGGACCTCAAATTTTCAAGCAATCCTCGGTTTTGGCTTGCCAAATTATGTAAAAAATCAATACAACATTCGTCGAGCTCCGATAGTGTATGATAAGTCTTTTTTAGTCAGAATAAAAAACACCTTATTAAAGCCTTTAAAGGCAGAAAGATCATATATTTTGATATATCAGTTTTATTTTAATTATTTTTGTATCTGTAAAAGAATCAAACTTTCAGATTGTTAGCATAAGATTAGCATAGGCCAGACCTACTTATAAAAAAATTAGGAATAGGTGGCGAACTCATCAACAACAAAGTGCAGAAACATATGACAAACTAAAAAAATTAAACATTGAAGAGAGATTTTGTGATTGGCTGTTGTTCTATCTAATCGTCATTGGACGATATAAGCAGATTTGCGGCTAGGTTCTCATTCTTCTCGCACGCGAAGTACGCTTGTAGGACCAAGTGTTCGGGGAAGCCCATCGCCTTGAGTCTTGATATGGCCTCGCGGTCCTGAGCAGTCATCTCAATGCCGGCGGATAAGTTTTCTCCGCTGTCGCGCGAAGCTGCAGCTCCAGCCCTTGTTCGGTCAGAGGGCTCGGCAGAGGCTACGGATTCTGCTACAGCAGCGCGAACTCCCTCCCCAGTTGCTTGGCTGGTTGCCGAAGTGGGGTTGTCTGCTTCGTGTGGCTCGTTTAACATGTTCAAAAATGCCTCCTGATTCTCTGAGATAAGCTGCAATAATGCCGGGTTCGACTGACCGATCTGTTGGAGCACAGCGTTGAGTAGTTCCGGGTTCTGGTGTACCAGCTCACGCATCTGTAGGAACTGCGGCTGATTCCTGAGGAACTCCAACGAGTCCTCCGCGACGCTACTTTCGTTTGCAGACGAACGTTGGCCTGCTGCAGCGGCAGCCCTTAACTCTGCACTTGGTGTTGTATTCAACTCGCTATCCACCAAAGCATCCGGTGGGATTCCACTGAGCAAGTACTCAACTGCACGGTCTGGATTGTTAAAGCTGGCCGCCAAGGCGGCTTCTGTCATCTCCCTAGTGTATCCCATTTGCATGATAGAGTCTACCATTTGGTTGTAGTCGTCGCCCATAAGGAGTGTGGACTCGGCAGCAGCCTGCACAGATGCCGGTGTTGCGGCAACGGGGTCAGCGGCTGGAGTCCTTTGAGGACTTGCAGCGCTCTTGGCTTCGACAGTTTGCGGTGCCGGCTTGCTGGGGGCAGCTGCTTCAGCGGTCTTTTTCTGTGGTGATGGTGGCTCGCTTGCCTTAGCTTCCTCCTTGGAACTTGTAGCTTCCGGTTCATCTGTTTTCTTAGCCGGGAAATCACGCTTCAAGATCACAACAATAAATTTTTTTTCGTCCACAGAATATGATTCGATGGTTCTCTCATCGTCGAGGATGACGCCAGCATAAATGAGCTTCTGCCTATCGACAACGTATTCGCTGCCGCGGTCTGTGAATATTTTTTCTTTCAATTCTTTGACCGATTTCTGGGGATCGATGTCAATTGTGAATGTTTGTTGCTGTAAATTTTTCACCGTGATAATCATTTTTCCGATTAATTTTTTTTCAGCACTTTTTATATGTTCGTTTTCTATTTTCAACTAAATGCGGCTGTACAAAAAAATGATGGTAGGGTATATTTGGAAATGATTTAGCGTTTATATATTTAATGTGCTTAATAAATTGAATATGTATTTTTCTTTGTTCGAATGGCACTTATTTTTGCGTGATTTTTCTTATTGAAATGCAGTTTAGGTAGGAAGTTCCGAAATGAGAACAAATCCGATTCGATTAAAAAAAATTCGACGATGTTTGACAGTTGTGCAGAGTTGGCTGTTGGGTGGGTTTGGAAAATGAAAGTAGCGAATGGTATAAAATCTTCTGCTAGGTAAATTAAATTAAAATTCTACTACAATATGAAAGTTCAGGAAACAAGGCTAATAAGAATAGGGTATATATACTACTATAGTAATATATAAATTCTTTATGCTCTTCCTTTTCCAATAAATTTGAGTGAGACCAAGCAAAAACGCTATCAAGGAAGCAATCAGCAGGCGATACAAAATTATAGATTTTTTGGAGTGTTTTTGTATGTGCGACATTAGTGATGAGATTGAGAAAAACAAAATGCATGAAGTTTGTTTTAGGAACGAAACTTGCAGGCCAAGAAAGGAATACACAAAATGCTGTTAAAGAACCTAGAACAATTCAAGAACTAAGGGAAAGTTTTAGTAAAATTTGTTAGGCCGCGGCCACGCAGTAAGCGGCTGAGCGGCTGAGCGGAAAAAAAAATATAAAACATATGAAATCACATAGAAGCGGCCACGCTATGAGCGAGCGGCGAAACAAAATTCTGAGCGGCTAAGCGGCGCCGCTCAGCAACCAAACCTGTTTTAATTTTTAGTAATGTTCTGAGCGGCAAGAAGTAATTTGTACACATACAAACGATTTTCCGACAGTAAAATACGGCGAACTGTTCTTGACAATGGCATTTTAACACCCCGACTCCACAGGAGATAAATTCTCTCAGGATGCTCATCATGATATGAAATCTCCAATGGAGACGCGATATTTCCTCTTATGATGGGATGTCAGCGATCTATGTCAGCGGTTTTGTCTTGATATAGATGTCTGATATGAAATTTGACAGATGTTTTTTTTTCGTACTTTTGTCTCATTATTTCGTGTCTTCTCATTTGGTTGGTTCTTGTCAAGTACTCCGTCGGCAAATATTTTTTTTTATTTTGTAAGTAAATACATTTGTTCGTGCGTTAAGTTATGGTTGGTGTTATTTATTTATACTACGCATTCTTTTCTTTGCAAAAATATATAATTTTTGTTAGTTTTACGTTTTGCTAATTTATGTTGTCCGCACAAAACACATCCCGTGCAGTAGGGATAGAAATGAAAAATCATGACATAATTTGCCCAGCGAAGCAATAAGAAAATGTAGAGATAGAGATATCAGACATTGAGTTGGAGAGACAGATATCTTGTGGAGTCGGGGTGTAACTAATAATCGCTCAAAAGCAGTCGCTCAGTGCCTGGCCATACGTCGCTTAGAGCTGCCGCTCAGCCGCTAGCCGCTCAGCCACTTAGCCGCTCAGCCGCTTACTGCGTGGCCGAGCCCTTAGGAGCCGTGTTTTCTTGGAAAAGTTATCCGTAGTACAGTAGGATTTTATATGAATAACAAATACAACATCCGCAGTAGGATCACTGCCGATACTCGAATAAACGTCAAATCTGTATCTGCAGCAGGATTTCACTTCTCCTTTTCTCGGCAGTGATCCTACTGCGGATGTTGTATTTGTTATTCATATAAAATCCTAATATAAAACAATATCGACTAGATACAAAAACAATGACAACACCACAAGATATGATAGCAACAATGGACACAAAAGTAAAAATAGTAACAACAGTTTCTCTTATATTTTGATCAATAATAATGAATTCATTTTGTCAATGTTTACACAGCTACATAAAGTGGCCAATACACACGACACTTGTGTGCACACCGGTGTCGGTGTACGGAAATGTTATATGTGTATGGGCTGGCGCGCACACCGATTTTCGGTGTCAGAAACCGTGTGAGTAAAATCAAATTTTTTGATTTTGCACACCGGTGTGCACACAAGTGTCTTGTGTATGGGCCACTTAAAACACAACAAGAACGCATTCACTACACCTTAGCAGAAAATAGTATTGTGCCTTACCAAAAAATACATAATGGATAATGCCAAAAAAAAAAGTCTTAACCACTTTAAATCATGATGTAATGATAAGAACTATCAAGCCACTTATGTCGTTGGTTGCACTCAAGGATCCACTCATTGGAGGCATGTTCTGTAAGGGGCCAGTTAGCTATCATTGAAATGCATCATTGGAAAAAAACAGTGGAATGTTGACTTCATTCTTTTGACAAGCCAGTTATAGCCATCATTGAAAAATTGGTTTCAGAAAAAGATCCTGTCAGTGGCTGATTACAACCAATTCTATGCATTTGAGGTTAGAGTTGATCATTGAAAGGAAAACTGACATTTGAGAACAGAAAGAAAATCAAACACATTCAGTGGAATGATTGTGTTCCATATTAAAGAAACGAAAATCAGCTGTTCATTGAAATTGATTTCTATCAGTGAAATAATAAAAGTGGATTTAAAAGAAAGTTTGAATCAGAATTTTGTATTTTATAGAGTAAAAAAATTCTACTACTCATTACCTTCATTTTGGTACCAATTAAAGCAATTGCATTTTGTTTATTCGTCTTAAAAATGGGAATGAAAATTTTCAATTATGCATTTCAATGATAGCTATAAATGGCCCCTAACTCTCATATCGAGTGAGTTTTCGCATAAACGGTGCGAATCAGAACAAAAACACTGCGGAATGACACAAAATTCTATTTCTCAGACGCAACTGTTTCTGTAACTTTTTTTCACTCGATCAAGAACAAAATGGAAAAAATTATTGGAAGTATTGGAAAAATGTGAAAAAAACTGTATCTGTAAGTCTGAAGTCGATACAATCTTTCGATTTTTCTGTCAAAATCATTCGACCACTCTGATACAAGTGAGAAGTGAGAACAAGACAATAATGATAAAAATCAAATATGACGGAAAATATAAACAAAAGGTAAATAACTTATCTTGTATGTTGTTTGATCAGGAAAATTATTATTTTTATTCATAGAAAATTCAAAGGACCTCAAAAGATCAAAAATAAAAATTGGTAGATTACATCCCAAGTAACATTTTTCATCTCATAAGATGCTCCAAGAGTTCAACTAGATTAGTTAAGAGGAGCTAAAAGTAATCTTAATGGCTAAAACACATGTGCAGCATTTTCCCTGCAGCGAAATTTAATTACACAGGTTCTTATGGGAGCAGAATCATTGAAAGTCTGCATGCAGCGCTGCGCTGCACGATGTCTCTATTCCTAAATTTGCTGCCTAGTTTCATTGCAGTCATAATTATTGTAAAACAAAAATTTCCAAATAATTGCTATTTGGCATTACTGATATTGACAGATTGTTGTCTGTCATATTTGCAAACAAAAAGTTTGTTTTTGTCTTTGGTGGAAAACTTGATATTGATACAATAATGGAAGAAAAAATAAAACAAATTCATTTTTGACAAAACATCCGTACAATGAACAAGAAGTGAAAAGAATTTGTTTTGTCTCCGGCTCGTATTTTTGTTTATTTTCAGACAGATGAAAGATTGTTACTGCTCACCAGTTCCTGTTTGGGATAGGTCAATTGTATCCAACTAAGGACATTTTCTTCAGCTATACATAGCAACATCAACGCGAGGGAAACTATATGTCTAGTATAGTTTTGTTTTTCATTTGTGCTTTGTATCTTCTTTTGCTTTTCCTACTTATCACCAGGAACAATTTTTGAAAGTATAGGTGCAATTCTCTTTTATTTTCTGATTAATTAAATTTGTCCACGGCCTTGAAGTTTTGATCTGGAACAAATTATATTCATTTAAAAACTTGAGGTATTTCTCATACACGGCAATCAAAATCAAAATTTTGTCCTTGTTTGTTGAAATATCCATTTAATTTAAAATAAACTTATAAAACTTTAAGTACAAAACAATTTAAGCAAACAAAAAGAATGAAAATTTGGCAAATGTCATTTTTGTTTTAACAGAACTAGGCATCATTAAAGTTAGGAAGTATGCACATGTGTTCTGGCTGCAGCGCTGCTTGCATCGCTGCATGCAGACTTGCTGCACATCTGTTTTAGCCATAAAGAATACTACGAGATTCTTTTAAAACTGTTAAAAGCCTTAAATGGCCTAGTTATGAGAGGCTCTTCCTACTCATAGTAGCGACAGAAGTTTCTTTATGGGATGACAGATGCACGTTTATATTAAAACGGTACTTCTAAGGCCCTAATAGAGATCGGCAAAATCCTATTATGAGAAAGCGTCTCTTCCAATAAGAGGTGATAAAAAGAGAACAGAATATTTGTTAACTTAATAGAGAATGAAACAAAATACTTTTTAAGTTTGTGTGTATACATGATTTGCTTTGCCAACAAAATGTTAGGCTTGATATAGTATTTATTTTGTAAGTCTACCAACTATTATATTGTAATATTTTTGCTAGGTTCGTTAAATAAAACTTATTACTGTTTCTAATATTTCTTCTTTATTTACACTTTTCATATCAAAACAATAAATCTCAATTTATAATCAACTCTAATACTTTTATTCCAACTTAAATCCACTTCTTTAATTACACTTTCCACAATCCAATAGTTCAGCTTTGCACACTTTCATAATCGAAAATAAACTGTCTCTCGCTCACCGTGAACACTCCCTTATATACTCAAATTAGTTGTTCTCGAAAGTTCTTGTCTTGGAATGTTCTAGATGTTTGGAATAAGGGGAAATACATTTGACATTGGAAAAGAGCTTTTTGTTTCTTCCATAAATTAGATATGCAGTTTTCCAACAGATGGCGCTGTAGTAGTATAAAGCTCTGTTCGCAACATTGCCCCCTTCTTAAGATTGTTCGTCCCGAACAATTCTATCTCCAGATTCGCCACTGTATCGGTGCAGTCGATCGCTATGCACAACTTTTAGCTTTCCTCTTAACCCTCTTTGAATTCGGTAAACGACATCATTGATTTTCGTGACGACAGTATAAGGGCCTTCCCAGTTTTGTTGAAGCTTCGGCGACAATCCCTTTTGACGATGTGGATTATACAGCCATACACGATCTCCTACTTGGAATCCTGTCGTGTTTGCTCTTGTGTCGTACCTTGTCTTCATTCGATCGCTATAAGCGCTCATTCTAGTCCTGGTCCTTTCGTGGATGTCGATTAGCCTCTCTTGTAGGTCACTCACGCAGGGGCGTATTTACCCTAGGGCTAAAAGGGCTACAGCCCGGGGCGGCAAGGCTCCTAGGGGCGGCTTGCGCTTGGCCAATTTATAATATTTTTTTGAAGCGATTGAACTTTCAAAACATACAAGCAAAAGGGCGCATGCCACCCCTAACAATTGTCTAATTTACAATATTTTCGAAGGATAAACAACAAATACAAAGATTTAAAAAAATGCGATTTTTTGAGTTTTTCAAGCATGACAATTTTTTCAGTGCCGTAAGTTTCCGGCTGTGAGAGAGTTCACTGTAATATGTCACTCTCTTTTTTACCATTTACTATTCTTATTTTTTATAAACGATTTTTTATAATAAAAATATTTACAGACATGTACCTATTCTTTGCAACAAATTCCAATGAAACGAAAACATTGTCAAAAACAAAAACACTTGCTGCTATGTAGCTCTCCAAAAATGGGCTAGAACGGATCTTAATTTTTTGTTTCTAAGCCATCTACAAAAAGTCCCTTTTTATTAAAAAAAATTATAAAAATCTATCAAGCCGGATTCTAGATATAAGGTTTGGCTGACTCGTAGTCCTATATACAAATACCCTTCCCTTCGTCAATAAATTTGAACGACTTAAGAAACAATATAGTGATTGGTTTTTGTACAATAGCTTATAATGATGGATAAATAAAAGGATAGGTATTATTTTAAAAACTATTGGCTCAAAATTTTAGTCGAATTAGTGCGATGTTAAAACTATTTTAGTATAATACTAGGTTAAAAAGACGATTTTGCTAATTTTAATCAAATTTAGCATCATGTTATTTCTAAAATTTTACTAAAGTTAAAATCGTCGTATATCTATTTTATATTTTTAGTAACGTGCTCACTTGTCCCAATTGAAGTCCCTTGAGACAGAAATATTGTCTTAATTTTGGGGTTCTATACTCAAGCAATTCAATATTGTATCAAAAAAAATTCAATGTGTTGATACAGAGGTTGAAACTGTGTCCAGGCTCAACGAGGCACTCATATCGTTTGTGAGAAAAAAACGAGAATGCTTTGATGTTTTTGAAGAGATGGGAAAAAGCAAAACCTTTGAAAATTACAAAATGGACCAAAAAAGAATCGTCAAGAGGAAAAAACGACATGATGAGTGTCGCGAAGGGAGGTTCTTTTTTGTGGTCGTGAAAATTTCAAAATAAATACTTTCATTCCTATTTGCGACCCATTATTGAGTGCGCTAAAGAGAAGAAATTCATCCTATGAAACAAAAACAAATGGTTTTATTTTTTTATCTAATCTATCACATGAGTGAAGAAGCAATTCGAAAAAATGCAACCACTCTTTAGAAATTATACCCGGTTGATCTTGGGGAAGATTTTCAAGAAGTGTGTGTCTTACTTAAACATTTTCTGGAGCAAAACTACTCTGAAAATATGAGTTTAAGGCAGCTTAACCTTCATATAAGAGAAAAAGAATTGAAGGAAGCATTTTTATATGATGAGGTTGCTTTAAGAATATACTTGTGCACTGCAGTGTATAGAGGTGTGTAAATCGTTCAACAATCGATAACGAAAATGATTCGATCATTTGAATCGATCGATCATTCGATCATTTTCATTTCACTCAAATGGTTCAATACTGTTCCGATTCGATTTTCGTTTCGATTTCGATGATAAGATTGAGTTGAGGTTTTCACAAAATACTCTATATTGTAAGCCATAAATTGCAAAATGACATCGAATGATGGCTACTATGTCCATTAATTAAAAAGCGTCAAAAAATTCAAGATAAAGAAATTTCATTTGTTGCTTCTTAAAAGATCAATTTTAGGACTAATAATTACTGAATGACTTGGTACTATCGAATAAATTAACTTTTAGATACTATCGCATACATATGTAAGTCGAAAGTTTTCATTCGATAAGTCTCATTACTAGTTCAATTCCCACAGTAAACATACCAGATCCTGAGCCCGTATCGCGTAAGAGTAAAGTGATCAGGATCACTAAATTAATTGATTGTCGTTTTGACAATCGTTCTCTCTTTATTTCTTTATTGATATGATAGAGACAGCTATATTCAAAATGACAATCAACTATTATCTTACGTAATTCCACTCCTGATACATCGAATAACACCAAATCGAATCAAGTAAATCATAGTTAATCGAGTTAACTGATATTAAAGATCGAGACTCATTGAAATGATTGAGATTGAAGTAGAAAATCGAGAAACGAGAATCATCTAAATGATTGAGATTGGGATCGATTAAAATTAAAATTTGTGATTTCGATCATCAATACTTTTCGATGATCGGATCGAAAAAATCGAATAGATCCTGATTGACACAGCTCTACTACTGTGACGAATGCAGAAAGATCGTTTTCCGTATTGAAACGAATAAAAACGTATTTATGGTCTCGCATTAGCGCCTTAATAGTTTAGCTTTATTAAATACTGAACTGACAACAAATTTAGATAACGAATCTATTGTTAATGAATTTCGTAATGAATATACACACAAAAAGAAATTTGAAAACATCAAATATTATGCATTTTGTGTTTTTTTATTATTATTTTTTATTAGTTTATTTTCATTGTTCTAAAGGGCGGAAAAATTTGTCAGCCCGGGGCGCCAAATCCCTAAATACGCCTCTGCACTCACGTAATCCCTTGTTTCCTTAGACTCTTGTGGTGGATGTCCAAACCTTATCTCACTAGGCAGCCGTATGCTTCTTCCAAACAGGATTTCAGATGGCGTTTGTCCTGTTGAGCTATGTATTGCACTTCGGTAGGCCATCAAAAATAGTGGTATGTGCCTATCCCAGTTTCTTTGGTAGTCGCCTACTACTTTAGTGAGGTGTTCTTTTAAGGTCCTGTTGAATCTCTCGACCATTCCATCAGATTGCGGGTGAAGTGGTGTGGTTCTCGTTTTCTTAATGCCAAGGAACGCGCAGAACTCTTGGAATATGTTCGACTCGAAGTTCCTTCCTTGGTCGGAATGAAGTTCCATAGGCACACCAAACCTGCTTACCCAGTTAGACACAATCTGGTCGGCCACGGTCTTGGCTTCTTGGTTCGGAATAGCGTATGCCTCAGGCCATTTGCTGAAGTAATCCATTACCACCAGAATGTATTTGTTTCCAGCATTCGTTTCCGGAAATGGGCCAGCCACATCAACAGCAATCCTTTCAAACGGTGAGCCGACATTATATTGCATCATTTTTCCTTGCAGTTTTCTACCAGGTCCTTTGGTTGCAGCACAAGCGTCACAATTTCGGCACCACTTTTCAACGTCGTCTCTTGCATGCAACCAGTAGAATCGTTGCCTCACCTTTTCTAAAGTCTTATTGACCCCCAAATGGCCTCCTGAATGTCCATCATGCATCTCTCGAAGAACCTCTTTGATTTTCGATTGAGGTAACACAAGCTGCATTACATAGGATTTACCATCAGCGGACTCCCATTTTCGCCGAAGAACACCTTCTTGCACATGAAGTGAGTCCCATTGTGCCCAATAGGCCTTTAAAATTGGACTCCTATCGGAAATGTCATTCCATGCGGGTTTTTCTTCATGTTCCTTCCATGCGAGAAGAGGTTCAATGTCGGGGTCTTCTTGTTGAGCAGATCGTATTTCTTCATTGCTCCATCCACAAATGGGGTCAGCCCTTATTCGCAGAATGTTGATGGATTCCTTTTCTTCTTGTCACCTGCAGTGCTTGCAATCTATTTTACAAGGTCTTCGAGATAGTGCGTCGGCATTTGAGTGCAGCTTTCCCCCTCGGTGTTGAATTTCGTAATCGTAAGTCTGCAGTCTTTCTATCCACCTTGCGACTTGTCCTTCTGGGTTCTTGAAGTTCAACAACCAGTTAAGAGCACCATGATCGGTTCGTAGAAGAAACCTCTGTCCATAGATGTATTTGTGGAAGTGTTTCGTTGCCAAAATGAGTGCCAAGAGTTCTCTTCTGGTCACACAGTAGTTCCTTTCGGTCTTTGACAGTACTTTGCTGAAATAGGCGACAACCTTTTCTTCGCCATTGTGCACTTGTGACAGAACAGCGCCGACTCCCACGTTGCTTGCATCAGCATCGATAATAAAAGGCTTGCCTGGAGTTGGATAGATCAGCACCGGAGCATTGCATAGACGGTATTTCAGTTCTTGGAAGGCTTTTTCACACTCACCTGACCATCTAAACTGCTTGTTCTTTTCCGTAAGCTGATGCAAACTCTTCGCAATTCCGGCAAAGTTCTTAACAAAACGTCTGTAATAAGTAGCAAGACCAAGAAAACTTCGTAGTTGATGTTTGTCCTGTGGTGTTGGCCAATTTTTGACGGTGTCAACTTTTTCAGGATCAGTCTTGACCAGGGTTGGCCGAAATGTCACTTTTTAGATATAACTACATTTGTTACGTCTGCTACGTAATTTATGTAGTTAATGTAGTTAAATGTAGTTAATGTAACAAATTGTAGCAGACGTAGTTTAAAATGTCATAGCTGTCATTTTACTGTTAGTTGTACATTTGAAATTTGAATTTTGAAATTAAACGTTCAGTTATTCATTTTTAATAAGCGATGTGAGCTGAATGGACAATATTTGTATGTATGTACTATGTACATAAAATCCAACATTAAAAAATATCTTTAAATCATGGGTTCATAATACATATCCTTTGATTTTGCCAAAGTAAAATGTTTGTCTCCAAAAATAAACTTCAACTCTATCATGCAAAATTCCTACAATTCTTCATCCTTATGGTAAATGAAACATTTTCAGTTTTTTTACAAACCTTCATTAAATCATAAGAGTGCAAAATTGTTTGGTTTCCTTTATTCTATTTATTTTTTATGAATTAACTACGTATGTAGCAGACGTAACAAATTGTAGTAAATTAGGCATGTAGTTTATTCAAATAACTACGCGTAGTTAATGATGTAGAAAATGTAGTGTAGTTAATTCGGCCAACCCTGGTCTTGACTCCTTGGGACGAGATGATATGTCCCAAATACTTTACTTCAGTCTGGAACAGTGCACATTTTTCTGGGTTCAGTTTAAGGTTAGCCTCTCGAAGTCTCTGGAACACACCCTTTAGGTTCTTACAGTGTTGGTCGTATGTCTTTCCATAAACGATAACATCATCCAAGTAGACAAGACAAGTTTTCCACGTCAGACCTTGAAGGACACACTCCATCAAACGCTCAAATGTTGCCGGAGCGTTGCAAAGACCAAATGGCATCACGTTGAACTGCCACAGCCCATTACCTGTGGAGAACGCTGTCTTTTCTCGATCTTCAGGGTGAATTTCAACTTGCCAATATCCACTTTTCAAGTCCAGTGTTGAAAACCAGTGTGCTCCTTCCATCGCATCTAAGGTGTCACTAATTCTTGGCAGGGGGTAGCTGTCTTTCTTGGTTACGTCATTCAACCTTCGGTAGTCAACACAAAACCGTGTACTTCCGTCCTTCTTTTTGACTAGGACCACTGGTGACGCCCAAGGACTTTTGGAGTTCTCAATCAAACCATCCTTCTTCATGGTGGTAATCATTTCCTCAGATTCACCTTGTTTGGCCAGTGGCAGACGTCTTGCGGGCTGACGAATGGGCCTTGCATCTCCTGTATTTATTCGATGCTGCACCATTTGTGTCCTTCCATATTTTCCGTTTGGTGAAGCGAAAATGTCAGCATACTCGTTCAGAAGGCTTTCTGCCGTTTTAACCTGATGTTGGTCTAGGTTAGATGAATTAAGTATCTTTGCCTTGATGCTATTGAGCTCCTTAGGGTTTAATGTCGTTCTCGGTGTTTCAGCGTCAATTCGTGTAATGGCTGCGACAGATTCGCACTTGCCGATAACTTCTCCTTTTGCTAACTTTACATCGTACGGTTTGGTGTTGAGTATCCGTACGGGGACCATATTGTTCTTTGGAGCCACAAGTGTCTTCCCAATGATGACGTTTTGGGAAGAACAATCTGAGCCTGGTTCCACCATTAGGTATCGATGGCGTCCACACTCACCTTCTAATTTTGTCCAAACGAATACCTCAGAAGAAGTTGGAATAATCACGTCTTCCTTGATGACAGTCCTTAGAGTTGTTGTTCCTTCGTGCCCATAGTTCATTGGAATCTCTGTATTCTGGTATTTGAGTACCTGTTTGCCAATATCCAAAATTACACGATGTTCTTTCATGAAGTCCATGCCTATGATGCATTCGTCACATATATCTGCCACCAAAAATTTGTGTGAGAATTCTAGATCTGCAATTCGAATTCTAAGTCGGACTTCACCATAAACCCTACTTGCTTCTCCTGTGGCAGTTCTCAGACGGTAGGTATTGGTGTTGTGTAGCCAATTCAGGTGCACTAGGTCTTGACGCACAATGGAGGCGGTGGCACCGGTGTCGATGGTGACCACACGTTTGTTGCCATTTAAAGTTGCCTCGACAGTCAGACTTTTGTTGTCTCGTTTAGTTTGGGAGACTTGGATGGTGTTTCTGGGGCCATCGATACCAGAAACCAGCTTCTGCCCCTCGAAGTTGGTTCTTACTCGTTTCCCTGTTGGGAAACTACTTCGGGAAGTAACACTGATGTTATTGTTACCTTGTTCTGGGTTTGAAACTCCGTGTCCACAATGTTGACAAGCTCTTCTTGGTGGTAATCGACATTGACGCTGTAAATGTCCGGTCTTGTTGCAATTCCAGCACTTTGCAAGTCCGTTTCGTTGGTTCCTTTGGACATCAGTTCTTTGACATGAGCATTCTTCGACGACGGCTTCTCTAAGTCGATGTACTCCGTGAGAAGCTTGCTCAGCTGCTTCCATTGTCAAGGCAAACGCTAATGTTTCCGAAAGCGTTCGTTTTCCAGCAGTTCGTACGGCCCTTTGAAGATGTATGTCAGAGATGGCGCGAACAAATGCCTCAACTGCGAACTGGTTACAAATTTCCTCTCCAACATCTGGATATGCAAGATGAACAAGCCTTTCAATGTCCGCTTGCAGTTGTTGTAGAGTTTCGCCCCTCTTCTGAACTCTGGAATTGAGTTGCACTTTGAAGACTTCTTTCATGTGGCTGTTACCAAAGCGTTTGTCTATAGCCAAAACCAAGGACTTGAAGTCGCCGCTCTTATCTGCTGGTATGGTTTGCAACAACTCGGCAGCTGCTCCTCTAAGAGCAAGAGTTAAGGCTATATACTTGTCAGCCTCATCCCAGCCATTTGTTGTGGAAGCTGCCTCGAATTGCTTCTTGCATATAGACCAAGAAGTTTGTCCATCAAAGGTTGGAGGTTTCATCTCTTTTTTTCTCAAAGTTTCCCCAGAACTTTCCCGAATCTTTATGTTTCGTACACGGTCTAACTCTTTTGAAAACGTCTCTATTTTGTTGTCGACTAGCAATGAAACACGTTCATCTAACACTTTTGAAAACGTCTCCATTTTGTTGTCGACTTGATTCTCCAGCAATGAAACACGTCCATCAAGTGCAGATACATTATTCTCGATGTTAACAAGCTTGCCTTCTAGCATTTTTCTCTGCTCTTCGAGAAGGTCTTTTTGTTCGCTATGCTGTTTTTTCTGCTCATTCCTCTGCTCTTCGAGACGTTCGAGAACATTATTTTGTTCGTTTTTCTGCTCATTTCGTTGCTCTTCGAGACGTTCGAGAACATTCTTTTGTTCGTTTTTCTGTTCATTGAAACGTTCGTTTTGTTCATTTCGTTGCTCTTCGAAACGTTGAAGCAGAAGACTAATCATATTTGAAACATCTACATTTTTACTTACGTCTGCTTCCTCAGCGTCAGCTTCAAAGACGAAGATGTCCGGGTCTTCATTTTGCTGTTTCAAATATTCGGCCAAGCGCAGAACAAGCTCATTTTTCGATCCTGCTCTAGAAAGTTCTCGCTTGCCTAATTCACTTTTCAGCTCATTACAGTTGAGCTCTTTTAGTAACTTGCTCATTTTTATTATTATTATTTTTTTTTTCGCACACTTCACTGCACAATAAGTTTTATTCCACTTTTCTGACACCAATGTAATATTTTTGCTAGGTTCGTTAAATAAAACTTATTACTGTTTCTAATATTTCTTCTTTATTTACACTTTTCATATCAAAACAATAAATCTCAATTTATAATCAACTCTAATACTTTTATTCCAACTTAAATCCACTTCTTTAATTACACTTTCCACAATCCAATAGTTCAGCTTTGCACACTTTCATAATCGAAAATAAACTGTCTCTCGCTCACCGTGAACACTCCCTTATATACTCAAATTAGTTGTTCTCGAAAGTTCTTGTCTTGGAATGTTCTAGATGTTTGGAATAAGGGGAAATACATTTGACATTGGAAAAGAGCTTTTTGTTTCTTCCATAAATTAGATATGCAGTTTTCCAACAGATGGCGCTGTAGTAGTATAAAGCTCTGTTCGCAACAATATTATAATGGCGATGCATGATATTGTTGCGAACAGAGCTTTATACTCCTACAGCGCCATCTGTTGGGAATTACATATCTGCTTTGTGAGGGAACAAAACAAAAAGCTCTTTTCCATCGCATCTAAATTTCCCCTAATTTCAAAGTACTAGAACATTCTACCCCCATAAGAATTTCCCCTTCTGGACAAGAACCTTCTAGAACAACTGGTTTGAGTATAAAAGGGAGTGTTCACGGTGAGCGGGACACAGTTTATTTTCGATTATGAAAGTGTGCAAAGCTGAACTATTGGATTGTGGAAAGTGTAATTAAAGAAGTGGATTTAAGTTGGAATAAAAGTATTAGAGTTGATTATAAATTGAGATTTATTGTTTTGATTTGAAAAGTGTAAATAAAGAAGAAATATTAGAAACAGTAATAAGTTTTATTTAACGAACCTAGTAAAAATATTACATTGGTGTCAGAAAAGTGGAATAAAACTTATTGTGCAGTGAAGTGTGGAAAAAAAAAAAAATAGTAAAATAAAAAAATGAGCAAGTTACTAAAAGAGCTCAACTGTAATGAGCTGAAAAGTGAATTAGGCAAGCGAGAACTTTCTAGAGCAGGATCGAAAAATGAGCTTGTTCTGCGTTTGGCCGAATATTTGAAACAGCAAAATGAAGACCCGGACATCTTCGTCTTTGAAACTGACGCTGAGGAAGCAGACGTAAGTAAAAATGTAGATGTTTCAAATATGATTAGTCTTCTGCTTCAGCAACAAAAGAATGTTCTCGAACGTCTCGAAGAGCAACGAAATGAACAAAAGAATGTTCTCGAACGTCTCGAAGAGCAACGAAATGAACAGAAGAATGAACAAAAGAATGTTCTCGAACGTCTCGAAGAACAACGAAATGAACAAAAGAATGTTCTCGAACGTCTCGAAGAGCAACGAAATGAACAAAAGAATATTCTCGAACGCCTTGATAAACAGCATAGCGAACAAAAGGACCTTCTCGAAGAGCAGAGAAACATGCTAGAAGGCAAGCTTGTTAACCTCGAGAATAATGTATCTGCACTTGATGGACGTGTTTCATTGCTGGAGAATCAAGTCGACAACAAAATGGAGACGTTTTCAAAAGTGTTAGATGAACGTGTTTCATTGCTAGTCGACAACAAAATGGAGACGTTTTCAAAAGAGTTAGACCGTGTTCGAAACATAAAGATTCGGGAAAGTTCTGGGGAAGCTTTGAGAAAAAAAGAGATGCAACCTCCAACCTTTGATGGACAAACTTCTTGGTCTATATACAAGAAGCAATTCGAGGCAGCTTCCACAACAAATGGCTGGGATGAGACTGACAAGTATATAGCCTTAACTCTTGCTCTTAGAGGAGCAGCTGCTGAGTTGTTGCAAACCATACCAGCAGATAAGAGCGGCGACTTCAATTCCTTGGTTTTGGCTATAGACAAACGCTTTGGTAACAGCCACATGAAAGAAGTCTTCAAAGTGCAACTCAATTCCAGAGTTCAGAAGAGGGGCGAAACTCTACAACAACTGCAAGCGGACATTGAAAGGCTTGTTCATCTTGCATATCCAGATGTTGGAGAGGAAATTTGTAACCAGTTCGCAGTTGAGGCATTTGTTCGCGCCATCTCTGACATACATCTTCAAAGGGCCGTACGAACTGCTGGAAAACGAACGCTTTCGGAAACATTAGCGTTTGCCTTGACAATGGAAGCAGCTGAGCAAGCTTCTCACGGAGTACATCGACTTAGAGAAGCCGTCGTCGAAGAATGCTCATGTCAAAGAACTGATGTCCAAAGGAACCAACGAAACGGACTTGCAAAGTGCTGGAATTGCAATAAGACTGGACATTTACAGCGTCAATGTCGGTTACCACCAAGAAGAGCTTGTCAACATTGTGGACACGGAGTTTCAAACCCAGAACAAGGTAACAATAACATCAGTGTTACTTCCCGAACAGTTTCCCAACAGGGAAACGAGTAAGAACCAACTTCGAGGGGCAGAAGCTGGTTTCTGGTATCGATGGCCCCAGAAACACCATCCAGGTCTCTCAAACTAAGCGAGACAATAGAAGTCTGACTGTCGAGGCAACTTTAAATGGCAACAAACGTGTGGTCACCATCGACACCGGTGCCACAGCCTCCATTGTGCGTCAAGACCTAGTTCACCTGAATTGGCTACACAACACCAATAGTTACCGTCTAAGAACTGCCACAGGAGAAGCGGCTAGGGTTTATGGTGAAATCCGACTTAGAATTCGAATTGCAGATCTAGAATTCTCACACAAATTTTTGGTGGCAGATATATGTGACGGATGCATCATAGGCATGGACTTCATGAAAGAACATCGAGTAATTTTGGATATTGGCAACCAGGTACTCAAATACCAGAATACAGAGATTCCAATGATCTATGGGCACGAAGAAACAACAACTCTAAGGACTGTCATCAAAGAAGATGTGATTATTCCTACTTCTTCTGAGGTATTCGTTTGGACAAAAGTAGAAGGTGAGTGTGGACGCCATCGATACCTAATGGTGGAACCAGGCCCAGATTGTTCTTCCCAAAACGTCATCATTGGGAAGACACTTGTGGCTCCAAAGAACAATATGGTCCCCGTACGGATACTCAACACCAAACCGTACGATGTAAAGTTAGCAAAAGGAGAAGTTATCGGTAAGTGCGAATCTGTCGCAGCCATAACACGAATTGACGCTGAAACACCGAGAACGACATTAAACCCTGAGGAGCTCAATAGCATCAAGGCAAAGATACTCAATTCATCTAACCTAGACCAACATCAGGTTAAAACGGCAGAAAGACTTCTGAACGAGTATGCTGACATTTTCGCTTCACCAAACGGAAAATATGGAAGGACACAAATGGTACAGCATCGAATAAATACAGGAGACGCAAGGCCCATTCGTCAGCCCGCAAGACGTCTGCCACTGGCCAAACAAAGTGAAGCTGAGGAAATGATTACCACCATGAAGAAGGATGGTTTGATTGAAAACTCCAAAAGTCCTTGGGCGTCACCAGTGGTCCTAGTCAAAAAGAAGGACGGAAGTACACGGTTTTGTGTTGACTACCGAAGGTTGAATGACGTAACCAAGAAAGACAGCTACCCCCTGCCAAGAATTAGTGACACCTTAGATGCGATGGAAGGAGCACACTGGTTTTCAACACTGGACTTGAAAAGTGGATATTGGCAAGTTGAAATTCACCCTGAAGATCGAGAAAAGACAGCATTCTCCACAGGTAATGGGCTGTGGCAGTTCAAAGTGATGCCGTTTGGTCTTTGCAACG
The DNA here is from genome assembly GCA_963931855.1 of Philhelius festivus. Lineage (NCBI taxonomy): Eukaryota > Metazoa > Arthropoda > Insecta > Diptera > Syrphidae > Philhelius > Philhelius festivus. The sequence continues at coordinate 56,628,337 of OZ007555.1, read as the reverse complement.
CTCCGGCAACCTTTGAGCGTTTGATGGAGTGCGTCCTTCAAGGCCTGACGTGGAAAACTTGCCTTGTCTGCTTGGATGATGTTATCGTTTATGGAAAAACATACGACCAACACTGTAAGAACCTAAAGGGTGTGTTCCAGAGACTTCGAGAGGCTAACCTTAAACTGAACCCAGAAAAATGTGCACTGTTCCAGACTGAAGTAAAGTATTTGGGACATATCATCTCGTCCCAAGGAGTCAAGACCGATCCTGAAAAAGTTGACACCGTCAAAAATTGGCCAACACCACAGGACAAACATCAACTACGAAGTTTTCTTGGTCTTGCTACTTATTACCGACGTTTTGTTAAGAACTTTGCCGGAATTGCGAAGAGTTTGCATCAGCTTACGGAAAAGAACAAGCAGTTTAGATGGTCAGGTGAGTGTGAAAAAGCCTTCCAAGAACTGAAATACCGTCTATGCAATGCTCCGGTGCTGATCTATCCGACTCCAGGCAAGCCTTTTATCATTGATGCTGATGCAAGCAACGTAGGAGTCGGCGCTGTTCTGTCACAAGTGCACAATGGCGAAGAAAAGGTTGTCGCCTATTTCAGCAAAGTACTGTCAAAGACCGAAAGAAACTACTGTGTGACCAGAAGAGAACTCTTGGCACTCATCTTGGCAACGAAACACTTCCATAAATACATCTATGGACAGAAGTTTCTTCTACGAACCGATCATGGTGCTCTTAACTGGTTGTTGAACTTCAAGAACCCAGAAGGACAAGTCGCAAGGTGGATAGAAAGACTGCAGACTTACGATTATGAAATCCAACACCGAAGGGGAAAGCTGCACTCAAATGCCGACGCGCTATCCCGAAGGCCTTGTAAAATAGACTGCAAGCATTGTAGGCGACAAGAAGAAAAGGAATCCATCAACATTTTGCGAATAAGGGCTGACCCCATTTGTGGATGGAGCAATGAGGAAATAAGATCTGCTCAACAAGAAGACCCCGACATTGAACCTCTTCTCGCATGGAAAGAACATGAAGAAAAACCCGCATGGAATGACATTTCCGATAGGAGTCCAGTTTTAAAGGCCTATTGGGCACAATGGGACTCACTTCATGTGCGAGAAGGTGTTCTTCGGCGTAAATGGGAGTCCGCTGATGGTAAAACCTATGTGATGCAGCTTGTGTTACCTCAATCAAAAATTAAAGAGGTTCTTCGAGAAATGCATGATGGACCTTCAGGAGGCCATTTGGGAGTCAACAAGACGTTAGAAAAAGTGAGACAACGATTCTACTGGTTGCATGCAAGAGACGACGTTGAAAAGTGGTGCCGAAATTGTGACGCTTGTGCTGCAACCAAAGGCCCTGGTAGAAAACTGCAAGGAAAAATGATGCAATATAATGTTGGCTCACCGTTTGAAAGGATTGCTGTTGATGTAGCTGGCCCATTTCCGGAAACGAATGATGGAAACAAATACATTCTGGTGCTAATGGATTACTTCAGCAAATGGCCTGAGGCATACGCTATCCCGAACCAAGAAGCCAAGACCGTGGCCGACCAGATTGTGTCTAACTGGGTAAGCAGGTTCGGTGTGCCTATGGAGCTCCATTCTGACCAAGGAAGGAACTTTGAGTCGAACATATTCCAAGAGGTGTGCGCGTTCCTTGGCATTAAGAAAACGAGAACCACACCACTTCACCCGCAATCTGATGGAATGGTCGAGAGATTCAACAGGACGTTAAAAGAGCACCTCACTAAGGTCGTAGGCGACAACCAAAGAAACTGGGATAGGCACATACCACTATTTTTGATGGCCTATCGAAGTGCAGTACATAGCTCAACAGGACAAACACCATCTGAAATCCTGTTCGGAAAAAGCATACGCCTGCCTAGTGAGATAAGGTTTGGACACCCACCACAAGAGTCTCAGGAAACAGGGGATTACGTGAGTGACCTAAAAGAAAGGCTAATCGGCATCCACGAAAGGACCAGGACTAGAATGAGCACTTACAGCGATCGAATGAAGACAAGGTACGACACAAGAGCAAACACGACAGGATTCCAAGTAGGAGATCGTGTATGGCTGTATAATCCACATCGTCAAAAGGGATTGTCGCCGAAGCTTCAACAAAACTGGGAAGGCCCTTATACTGTCGTCACGAAAATCAATGATGTCGTTTACCGAATTCAAAGAGGGTTAAGAGGAAAGCTAAAAGTTGTGCATAGCGATCGACTGCACCGATACAGTGCCGAAGCTGGTGATAGAGTTGTTCGGGACGAACAATCTTAAGAAGGGGGCAATGTTGCGAACAGAGCTTTATACTCCTACAGCGCCATCTGTTGGGAATTACATATCTGCTTTGTGAGGGAACAAAACAAAAAGCTCTTTTCCATCGCATCTAAATTTCCCCTAATTCCAAAGTACTAGAACATTCTACCCCCATAAGAATTTCCCCTTCTGGACAAGAACCTTCTAGAACAACTGGTTTGAGTATAAAAGGGAGTGTTCACGGTGAGCGGGACACAGTTTATTTTCGATTATGAAAGTGTGCAAAGCTGAACTATTGGATTGTGGAAAGTGTAATTAAAGAAGTGGATTTAAGTTGGAATAAAAGTATTAGAGTTGATTATAAATTGAGATTTATTGTTTTGATTTGAAAAGTGTAAATAAAGAAGAAATATTAGAAACAGTAATAAGTTTTATTTAACGAACCTAGTAAAAATATTACAATATTTATTATTTTGCACATATGGGAACCGAAATGTAAATGCGGTTGAAATTGTATCTAATAATTCTAACATTTTACGTCGAAAAAACACAAAGCCCCTTCAAAATAATGCATATTTAAATTATTTTATATATAACTTTTATCGGAAATAGGGTTACCATATATTTCTTTCGTAAGCAAATAAAATCAAAATTAACTTTGAAATTTGTTTTGTTTTTATTTAGGTCATGGGCCATTTGCTTGTGAGAGTAAATAGGAAACAGGAAAGGTCAAATTTAATATAAAATATTCCAAATTACACACTGAGAGTCTTATGCTGCATTTAAAAGAGTAATAAAATCTCATATTCTCTGTAATTTTCTACTATTACTTTTGTCACAAAAAATTACTACTCGTGTAATGCAACATAAAGAATACATTTTTTTTGTTAATTTTGAATGAAAAGATAGTAGTAGCAATAAAATCCCAAGATGTCAATGTATTTAGTTTAAATTGAAAAAAAGTTACACAATATAATTTATACTTTCTATGTAATCACAACAATGCTAAATGTAAACTTGAAAATGCCACATAATAAATTTTAAGTCAGTGCTACAGCCAAGTTATTTTATCGAGATCATAATTTTTTAAGTTATGGTAACCCTCAAATTTACAGGCAACTACTTTGCTTGTGTATAGGAATATGGCTGCGGCTGACGCGACACTAAGTAAAGTAACATATTTATTCTTTCTATAAGATCATAGACGCTTCTTTATGATTTATGTGTACTTACGTGCGAGTGAGAGGAGAATGTTGACATCAGAAAACTGAAGTTTGTGAATAGTTGTGCTTGTTGCATTAAGGATCTTATTAGGATCTTACTGCAAAGCTTATATTCTTTGAACTCCAAATTGTTTCTTGATATAGGAGAATTTAAACTCAAATTCTTTTAGAATTTTCAAAGTGGTATACAAATAATTTTACTCTTAAATATGACTTGTTATGGAATTATTTGGACATATTTAGAGCTCAGTTTTCAGAAAGGGATTCTTATAAGACTATAAGTTTTTATAATCTAACTACAAGAAGAGAAAATAGTTTTGCTATAAGATTTAAGTTCTTTTAAGCTGGAAAAGTGTTTAACTCTTAAAATAAAAGTGTTATGACATCCAGTTGAGTTTCATAACAAGATATTAATACTTTAGTATAGCAATAGGATATAAAAGAGTTGTATGAGAGTTTTTTTGAGATTTCAAGAGCTAAGCTCTGGAGAGTATGTTAGTTGGGATGGCAACACATTTAGAATAAAAAAAACACTTTTTTAACAAGTTAATCTGTTAAATTAACAAATTTGTGGTCTATATTATATTGAAATTGTTGAAAGTCTCACATTTAGAGTTTGCGAGAGGCCAATTTGGCGGACCAAATTCAAATATTAAAAACAAAGATGATTGGGAAACCTTGTCGACAATTTTAAATGCATTTTACTTTTTTTAATTTTAAAAATTTGAATTACTGCAAAATAAAAATCTTGAGCACTTCAACCTTTTCAATATAAAAGAAAAAATAATTTTTAGTTAAATGTGAAATAAATTGAAGCTTTTAGTTTAAGGGAAATGTAAACATTTCTTCCATTGGAAACTGGAAACTATGGTTTTCGCTCAGGGGTGTTTTCGCATCATGTTATAGACAGTTTATTTTCCAATATAGAGAAACGATGAAATTTTTCGTTCCACCTCTAATCGACTGCGAAAATACTCGACCGAGTTACAGAACATGGGTGCTGAAATCTAATGGAACGGTGAAAATCTGCGATAGTTGCTTTTTGACATTTGGGTATGTGTGTTAGTGCTTCTTGAGTGGATTCTGACTTGAAATTGAGAAGCGAAATTCTCTTCTCAGAAGAGTATTTTTTTCCCAATGGAATGGTTTGAGAAGATTTCTGGACGCTTCCAGACGCTACTGGACGACCAATGGAAAATTACATAAGTAATTCTCAAAAATGGGCCAATTTATCAGATAAAGAAAACATTGACAATAATAAAATAAGGCCTAACATGGAATTTACTGGCTGTTTTCATTTAGATAAAGACTCATTGACAGTAAATAATTTTAAGAAACAAAAGATATACATGTATATGACAGATAGCAATCCTGTTTATATTGAAAATTGCAGATTCCAAATGCATAATTGGATAAAATAAACCAACAAGTAAATAAACTCCTCAAAGACGATATAATTGAAAACTCGATAGGTCCATTCAACTCACTTTGTTCGAAGTCCCAAAAAAGTTTTTTAAGGAGAAAAGAAATGGGGTCTAGCTGATTTTCGACAGTTGAACCCAAAGAATAGACTACAAATTTCGGACCTTATTCGGAATTCCACCCCCCCCCCCACCAAAATGGACTTTTTTTTTTACGAATCGATAAAAAAGTGTTTGCTGTTGATAAAAAACATCAAATTATGGATAAGCTCATTAAATTCTGATCTTGACAGTATTATCCAATGGGGAATCAAAAACCGTGTAGAATTTAATCCCACGAAAAATCAATGCTGTTTACTGTCACTAAAGCATAACCCTCCCTCAATGCCACTATCCATGGATGGCACTTGCATCGAGGAAACTGAACAGCTTTCAGTTCTAGGTATGTGCATCACACACCATCTTTTGTGGAGTGATCACATATTTGACGTCGTCAAAACCGCTGCTAAGTGTTTAGGTTTTTTCCGCCGATGCAAGAATTTTTGTATCCTTTCTGATCTGGCTGTTATCTATAAGGCCTATATTCATCTAAAGCTTAAGTATAATTCCCATATCTGGGCGGGTACTCCAAAAACCCACTTGATTCTCTTGGACAGAATTCAAAAGAGAGCTCTAAAAATGATAGGCGACCGTTGTCTAACTCAAACATTTGAATCTTTCGAGCACCGCTGCAATGTTTCACATCTATCATTATTTTACCGCTATTTTCATAAAAAGTGCTCTAGTGAAATAGCCAGTTACATTCCACCTCTCAAAAAAATTTAACCGTAATACTCGTACTTCTAGGAATGCTCATTACTTTACCCTTGAGTCCAATTTCGGATGTACTGTCAAGTACAGAGATCCTTTTTTTAGCCGCACTACACGAATGTGAAATGCTTTACCCGGCTCAATATTTCCCACTCATTGCAATGTGCAGACATTCAATACCAATGTACATCGGTATCTCGTTTCTCATCTATTGCGCGCACTGTGTTTACCATTATAAGGGTATTAATAACCTTTTGAGTGCACGTATGATATAAAAAAAAGATATCAACCAATTTTGCACAATGGTAGGTCTTGTCATGCAAGCAGAGGAATAAATCGAATATTTGAGGTTTTCCATTCAGGGGGCGTGGTATCCGCCCACTTTCTCCGAATTGGTGTTGGTTGAATGGAACACTTCCGACTGCTGTAAAACGATGAAATTTGTTAAAACGGTAGGGCTTAAATTGCATACAAAGATATAAAATTTAGGGTTATCCATTGAGGGGCGTGGTATCCACCCACTTCCTCAGAACTGATGTAAATTATATGGCACACTTCCGATTGCAGTAGAACAATGAAATTTGGTAGAACGGTATAGTGCTCAAATTGCATATAAAGGACCAAAAATAAAAATTAAGGTCTTCCATTCAGGGAGCGTGGTATCCGCCCACTTTCTGAGAAAATGTTTAATTTATATGGAGCACTTCCGATTGCTGTAGAATGATGAAATTTGGTAGAGCAGTATAGCTTAATTTACATTCAAAGCGAAAAATAGAAAATCTAAGGTTTTTCATTCGAAGTGTATTTTTATTGTCATTTTGAAACTATATTACTATATACTATATTTTATGCTATATACTATATACTATATTTTATGCCCAATTCGAAAGGTTTTAAAAACTTGACCAGTGAACCCATCAAATTTTAGTCAGTAATCATTTTTTTTTTCAGAGATTTAAATTCATGTTTATTTAGTATAGATTTATACAATAAGATACAGTATCTTTAAAATAGTATAAACTTAATTATATAATTACATGATGTGTTATAAGTTACAACTAAAAATAAAGAGTTAAAAAAGCTAACAACAAAATTCAAGAAAAATAAAAAATAAATTTTAGTTTTAATCTACAAATAATAATTAAATTTCATTAGGTATTTAAACTAAAAAAGTATATAATGAAAACAATGAAAAGAAAATTTTAATTATAATATGCCTATGAAAAAAAAGAAATATAAGTATGACAAAAGAAAGAAAGAAAAATCATCACTATCTTAATGACTCCAAGTACTTCTTGAGCCTCATCCTAAATAGCCTAGTACAGCTTACCATCCTTAACGATCGGGGTAGAGAGTTCTACAGACGTATTGCATTAATAAAAAATTGGCGCTCAGATACTAAAAATGCGTAGCGTACTGGTACAAGATTCAACGATGATCTAAGCGAAAGGGAATGACGTATCTTATTATAAAGGTAAGGTGGCTGACGTGTTTGCAAAATATTGTTCAAAAAATTTATTGTTCTTAGCTTGAACAGGTTTTCCAGAGTAACACCATATAATGACTTAGAAAATTCTGAAATGTGGTCGTAGTCCAAAGACGTACCTAGCTATGCTATTATAAGCTACATTAAGTTTTCGCTTGTGCTCGTAATCACAATGATAAAAAAGTTCACAGCCATAGAGCATGATAGGCATAATTAGTGTTTTGGCCAAGACAATCCGCGTTTTTAATGGCGTTATTTTATGATTGCTCCACAGTAAACGAAGCCCTCCATACACCCTTCCGATTGTCAGTCTGATATGATAATTCCAAGAAAGCGTCTTTGTAAAAATGATACCTAGGTTTTTAGCGGATTCGACAAACTCAATATCCTTATTATTTAAGGATATTTTGGGGAAGTCAGACGTATCAGTGGACTTTCTTGAAATTACCATGCACTTTGATTTAAGTGGGTTTAGGCAGAGTCCATTTTTCTGTGACCAACCATGAACATTGATTAAATCCTCATTAACTTCCACTGCTGCATTTTCGACCATACCTAAGGGAAAACTTTTCCGTATCTGAACATCATCAGCGTACATATCTACTTGACAGTTTTGGATGACAAGAGGTAAATCGTTAATGTACATAGAAAATAATAGTGGACCCATTATTGAGCCCTGGGGAACCCCCCTGCTTAACATGAGAAAATCAGACACGGAGCAATTTGCCACAACGGCCTGAGATCTGAAATTCAGATATGACTTGATTAACATTGCCGAAGAGAATGAGAAATTAAACTGGTTAATCAGCTTGCTAAACAAAATTGTATGGTTGACAGTGTCAAACGCCTTAGAAAAGTCCAACAAGACAAGGAAAGTTACATTATCGTATTCAACAGCTTGTCTTATATTCTCAACAACATTTATAAGAGTTGTAGTGCAACTGTGTTTCGGATGGAAACCAGACTGATTTATACATAACAAGTTGTTTTCAGTTAGATATTTTCTTATCTGGATATTCATTATCCTTTCCAAAACCTTGGAAAGCAAAGGTAAAATGGCAATAGGTCTTAACTCATTTTGATTTTTTGGGATTGGTATAATCTTTGCTTGTTTCCAAGCAGAAGGAAAGACATTCGATGAAAAAATAGTATTAAAAAGATGCGTAATGTATTTTAAAATGTATGGAAGTATAGCTTTAACGAAAACAGGATGAATTTCATCAAGTCCAAGTGAATTTGATTTTATAATAATGCAGCTCTCTAAAACGTCAGCTTCATCTACTGGTTGAAAAATAAAACATGGAAACGGAAAAAAACTATTCTCATAAGTTAAGGTCGTTGTATCATCGATAACTTCCGTGCTTGGAAGAGATAAAAATTTTCTATTAAGCTCATTACAGTCAACATTATCATAGGAATTATTTTTTCGTTTGCCAATACCAATGTCCCGTAGGTTTTTCCAGAGTGTATGTCCTGCTTGAGAGGGGTCCAATCGTGGGGCAAAATAGCGCCTCTTTGCTTCGCGTATCGCAGTTGTTACCTTATTTCTGAACCTTTTAAATATATCGTACAACACATTTAAACGGAAACGCTTCCAGCATTTATAAGCCAGGTCACGATCACAAATCAGTTTTTTTATATAGGTATTGAACCAAGGTATATTTTTTTTTCTTGTGATATTCCTTGTAATTAATGGAACGTGTGATTCAAATAAGTTTCTAACGTTATCTTGAATGAAAAAGACTTGATCGTCAACAGCAGGCATTTCATAAACCCGCAACCATTCTACTCTCCTTAAATCTTCTTCCAACTGACTCAGATTTATATTTTTGAAATCGCGAAAACTTATGGTTCTACTTAAAATCAAAGGCTCACATTGAAAAGTCATATGGATTAAATCGTGGCGCGAAAAAGCAGGAACTGAAATTTGATTAAAGTTAAGAACTTTGTAAAGATGGCTAACAAAAAATACATCAAGAAGCGTACTGCTATGATCAGTAAAATGAGTGGGCGATGATGTATTTACCGGAGAAAGATTTAAGGTACTCATATTGTGAACAAGAGACGAATCAATTAGTATGTTGCTGTTAAAGTCTCCAACGACCACAACAAAGGGTGATATAGAAGATAATTCATCTATATTACTCTAATAATCATTGTTGTATCTAAATTGTTGTTTGGTCTGTACACTGAGCCCAACAGAATTTTATTTTCATTGCATAATATTTCTACAAATATAAAATCAATTTTACTTCCAAGTGGTGCTTAATTTACAAATCTACAATTTAATTCTCTACGGACAAAAATGGCTGCACCTCCTCCACATCTTCCAACCCTATCACAACGAAAAGGCTTATGAAAGCCATTTAGAGAACATACAACATCACTAACATTGCTTGACAACCAAGTCTCTGAGACACAAACTACGTCAACTTTTGAACCTTCAAATAGGTATCTAAATTCATCAAATTTTGGTAAAATACTTTGTGCATTAATGTGAACAATATTCAAACCAGCGCGCTGACTACATAAAACATTGACCATTGCGCGCTTTGTATGATTTTGATTAAAAACATCTGTGGAATTTCTGTATGGTTCGTTGGAATCAACCATTCTCAAAATTTAAGAAGAGGAGGTTCCAAATCAACCTCTATTCAAAAAGGATGCTTAAACTGCAAGACCCATTCAAGAAGAAAAACAATAGACAAGAAGACAAAAAGTGTGATGATAAGAGATATTTATGGTATAAAGATCTTAGAAAAAAATCATACAAATTTTTAAATTCAAATAGAAAAAGAAAACAAAAATATAATAAAGATTTATAAAATAATATTCTAAAATACATAATAATATTGTTATACATAACTACTTTAATGTGTTTATGTTTTGTTGTCATCTGTTATAGCTGTTTGTGTTGTTGTTCGTGACGTTGTGGCATAGGCGGTGAGGTCATCAGCAGTCTGAACTAATTTTGCATCCTCTTCTTTGGTTCGCTGAGGTAGATTGCCCAACCTTTATGCACTTGGGTATGTGGTTCTTTATCAGAAGTTAGAAATATTAAAAATTTGAACAATTTCTAATAAATTAGAGACCATGACGGCTGATATAGAGAGCCTAAACCTAGTGACTTACAACTCTCAACCATTCCTGTGTGCGTGTTACCAGTAATGTAGATACAAACATAATGTTTTTAGCATTGTCGAATGATAATCAAAATTTTATTAATAAAATAATTTGTTTTTAGCAACTAGCGACGCATTTTTTTAGTGAACTTCAACCTATAGGCTTATTATTATTAGTGTACTCCTTGGCATAACGGTTAGTGAGTTAGACTGAACGATCGAGTACGAGTGACCTCTGCGAACTTGCCGCCATAATACATCTTCCGAACGGGCTTTTGGAGTTTGAAGAACATGTGCCTTTTCCTTCTTACAATTATAATAAAATGCGACGGCCACGCCTCATCAACGTCTTGTCAAGGGAACAACGTTCGAATAATGTATCCTCACCAAATAACAGGAATTTGACAAACAAATAGATAAACTCATACCTAGAACAAATGGACGATACAATTAAACGAGCAATAAACAGAACAATACCAAAGTTCAAAGACCGTAGCTCTACTGACATGTACTGTAACGCGACCATTGAGGCCTAGCCTATACAGACAAAAAAGTGGACTTACGGACGAGACTTACGCTTGTACCGACGCGAAGGTGCTCCAGAGATTCAATTATACTCGAGCTTTGGACGAATATAACCTTATAGATTACAGACAAAACAAAAAGGGAAACAAATTGCTTGCAACGTTGAAGGAAACCAAAACACTCAGCAGGGTTTTTGGCGACGTGGTACATGTGATCATTCCATACAAAGTGGTCTGTTCAGAGTTCTGTTCAGTTTCTTTAATGCAAGTGCCGCTCATGGATAGCGGCATGGGGGGTGCATTGAGTCCTTGAAGCATTAAATTCTACGCGGTTTATTTATTTACATTACATTACATTTTACACTACACCGTAGATAAATCTACGGAGTAGAGACACAGAAAAGCACTGGCAACTGAGGCCATCGGCTTTAGACAATACGACAGAGAGAGACACACAAAGAAAGAACAACAGAAGAAACACATGTCAACAGCACACGGTTGGTATTTGAACGGTCCCTCATCCAAGTACTAACCGCGCGCAATGATGCTTGATTTCGCTGATCGATGGGAAGCGATGCTTTTTTTTTTTTTTTTTTTTTATTTTTTTTTAATTCATTTTTATTTCATTCAATCTTATAACTATCTTAATGCTAGACAAAAATTCATAAAACTAGCCTACTTATCAATAACTTACAACTAACTTACTGGCCCCATACGGGCACTCTAAGTTAAACTATATTCTTATAACTACTGCCTTTCGGCCTAAAAAACTATGTCGAATTCAATTACTATATCTATTTTTTTTTGTTTTCTCGAGAAAATTTTAAAAAAACTCGGATTCTTTATCATTTTGACTTTTTTATATAAAACTTACAAACTAAAATTAAACTAATTAAAACTACCTAAAACCACTTAAACTACTTAAAATAAACTAAAACTACCTAAAACCACTTAAAACTACTTAAAATAAACTAAAACTAAAATAAAACTACCTAAAACCACTTAAACTACTTAAAATAAACTAAAACTACTTAAAAACTAGAACAACCACAGCGGAGTTTTTTTTTTTTTTTTTTTTTTTTTTTTTTTTTTAAGTTTTTTGTACATTTGAAGAATGTAGGGTTTTTTTTTTTTTTTTTTTTTTTTTTTTGCCACTGTGCCTATTCTTTTTAAAACTAAACCTGTGACTAAAAAACAGGTATGCAAGCCGGCCACGGCTCTAACACCCCACCCCGACTACCCATTGTCAAATACCGATTGAAGCCACCAAAACTGGTTCTCCTGCTTCACCCTATCAGTTTTGTCCCGTTCGGACACAGCCCTACTGAACCGTAGGAGCTCTTCTCCGTCTTGTGCCACGACGTCCCGAGTGTAAAGGAGCCGCCGGTCCACGGTTCTTCGTCTGACGTGGTAGATTAGCGGTACTGCCAATCTATCCTGTATCAGACCGCATCTATCTAAATAGAGGAATGCCTCTGGAGGAATGAAGCCACTCAAGCGTGCATTTTCAAAATATTCGTCATTTGGGTAGAACGCCCCGAAAATCAAATTATTGGTCGAAGTCATAGCCCTCGCAATGTGACCCCGAATAAGTTTTATCACGAAATTGTCAACTCTGTTGATCCGAGCCCCGTTGTATAGAGCCTCGTTCGGATAATAGTGAACATAAGAAGATTCGGGTGTCCGATGCAAACCAGTACAGCGTCGAAGACACTGCCGCTCGAACACCCGAATTCTCTCCATCTGAGATGGAGCAACGTTGAACCACACTGGACAACCATAAACGATCATCGGCCGTATGAGGGCCATGTAGCAAATGACCTTCACTCTGGGGTCAAGCCGACTGCTGTAAAACAGTCGTTTCGTCAGACCGAAGGCTCCTCTGGCCCTGGCCAGCGCAGCATCTATATGTCTGTCGAAATACAGATACTGATCCAACCAGATACCGAGGTACTTCACTACACTTTTGCTCGTTAATCGCTGCCCGTGAGGATCAACGATGACCATCTTGCGCCAATTCTTGCGCGTATCCCGCGGGGCTCTAGCCAACGGAGTCCGGAACAAAATTGTTTCCGACTTCTGGACATTTATTTTCAGTTTCCAGTCATCGCAATATCGCTGAATCTTCTCAAAGTCACGCTGCAAGAGAATTCTAATAACCTCAACCTTTCGGGCCGTTCTGTACGCAATTAGATCGTCGGCATACGCTATTGAGTTCGGAAGGCTACCTATCAGATCACTGGTGTAAATGCTGAAGAGAATTGGCGAATTAACCGCTCCCTGTTGTAGACCATTTTTGATTTCAAAAGTTGTGGTAGAAGTTACATTGCCACTTTTGACAACAAACTTTCTACCGTTAAGCATATCATAAAGCATGTACATCAATGGTTTACTAATGCCAAGTCTGTTCAGTTTCAGATAAAGACCCTCTAACCATACGGTGTCGAAGGCCTTTTCTAAATCCACCAAAACAGCACCCGTGCATTGTTGTTTTGACTTATTCCATTGGATATCAGAAACGAGCTTAGCCGCGGCATGAATTGTGTCATGTCCCGCCTTGAACCCGAACTGGTTATCCGGAATTATTGTGTTGTCCGCAGCCCATTTAATCAGAGCCCTATTGATGATCTTTTCGAAAACCTTGCTGATGCTCGGAAGAAGACTTATCGACCGAAGATTGGACCGATTGGAGTTGTCCTTTCCCTTTTTCGGGAGAGGATGTACCACAGCTGTCTTCCAATGCACTGGATAATATGCATTATTCAGCGCATTGTTAAAGAGTGTGGTGTAAATGTCAAATGCCTCATTCGGTAAATGTCTTAGTACAACGTTAGATATACCATCGACACCCGCTGACTTCTTATTCTTAATAGAACTGAAGATGAGCTGGAGATCCATCTTCGTCACTAACAAGGGACTTGTCCCTATTCGCTCGGCGATTGTGGTATTTGCCAAAAGATCGTCATTGAACCTCAAGAAACCAGGGTTCTCAGATCGCCATTGCGTTATTTCATTTCGAAGATAGAAGTGATGCAGTAGTGCTCTGTTTTCCAGGTCGTGGTTCGGGCGAATGCAAGCATTCACCTTGTACACTTGCTGAAACGCAGCCCCCACCGCCTCCACCTTCTCCCTCTGATCCTCAATTATATAGAAGTCATCGTCCAAGACGGCTTCCTCTGGATCTATTTGCGCTGTCAGGAGTACGTCTGTGTTCTCTACTGTTCTCTGGAGTTTAAGAAACGGAAGGTCATTTTGATTGTTTTTCCTAAATATCTTATTGATTTCAGGAAACATACTAGGGTCGCTGGAATTTATAGAACGAATTCTGTTGTCCCAGAACCTATTAATAGATAACCTGTAGTTATCCTTAATCAATTGATTGATATTCTTTATTGACGACTTCAGTGTCCTAACCTCCAGGTCGTGTGGGTCTGTGAATCGTCTGTATAAGTTTTTAAGTCTTGTCAGTATACCACTCTTATGTCTATGTAGTGCGTCTATGGTCGCGTTTCTGTAGACGTCCATTTGGTCGCGTTCTTTGTACTTGGGTATTGTCCGTTCCATTGTTCGTTTAATCGTTTCGTCCATCTGTTGTAGATGTTGGTCGATTTCTGTATTTGTAAGGTTTCTGTTATTTGGTGGGGCTATGTCACTCGAACGAATTTCTCTCGCTAAGGCGTTGGTGAAACGAGGCCAGCGCATCTTACTGTAATTGTAAGAATGCGTTGCAACGTATTCCTCCAACTCCACGCGTTCGTTCGGAATCTGAATTACAGCAGCCAGTCCGCAGTGATCACTGTCGTACTCGATTGTCTGTAAGCAGTTTCGAGGGTGATTACCCACTTTGTTTGTAACTGTCAGTCTGGTATCGTACAGCAAAAGGTCCAAAAAGGAACCGCTCCTTGGATACGACGGCCTTTCAGTAGTCAGCAGGTCAATACCATATTCAACGCTGTAAAGATTCATCAAATTAAAAAGATGATTACCTCTGAGATTATTTGTTTGGTTTCCCCAATCTTCATGTTTTGCGTTCAAATCACCGGCCATAATATAGTAGTTTTCTTCCAAGCTCAGTTTAAGTGTTCTAAAAAGAGTCTCGAGCTCTGAATCAAAAGTAATAGCCTGCGGAGCTTCAGCCGCATAGGCCGCAATCACATACATCCGCTTCCCTTGAGTGAGAGAGATGCATATGACGCAAACCTCTAGCGTCCGGAGCTTTCGAAGATCATTGTTGTATATGACTTTATAATTAATGCCTTTTCGTATGAAGATGGCGACACCGCCTCCTTGAGTAGAGTCGGGTCGATCTCTTCTTACGATATTGTAATTTTTATGAGTCAATTTATGTTTCAGGTTTAGCTTGGTTTCGCTAGCCAGAAACACATCTGGACTGAGGTCTTTCAACAATTGGAACAAATTAGCTCTACGTTCAATCCTAATCAGTGAATTTACATTCACAGCCAGGATTTTTAAGCGCGTCTCCGGTAGCGCGCCCATTATGGTCTATGTTGCACTAGGCCAGGCAACAAAGAGTAGAGATGGTCTACCCTTTTGCCTTGCTCCTTTAACTGACTTTGCAGTCCTGCTAGCTGGCCTTGAATGCTCAGTAACAAAGCTACAATGTCGGCCTGCACCTCGGGCGCCTTAGGCACGGGTGCCTGTGGGGCAACCTTTGGTGGGGCCTGTCTCGTAATCCTATCTCTTGATGCCATTTGGGCGTAAGAGAGGTTAGGAACCACGAATTTTGTTGTTGGAGCCTGTCGAACATCGGCTTTTTGACTGGCCTGTTGTTGTTTTATTTGCTGAACCTTAGGGCAGCCCCTATAATTAGCGGGGTGCCCCTCGTTTCCGCAGATGACACACTTGAGCTGGGTCAAATCTTCAACCCTCTCAATTCCTAATTGACATTCCCCCCTCATGTGGGTTTCTGCGCACTTGACACAGCGCATCCGCATATCGCAGTTGGCTGCGACATGGCCGAACCTCTGACAACGCATGCACTGAAGCATGTCGTTATGTCTTTTTAGTGTTTCCCAACGTACAGCCTGGAAGTCGAGGCGGGAAATACTCCTCAGACTTTCAACCTTGCTCTGGGGCGATAATGTTACGAGGAACATTGGCAATCCGTAACCCCCTCGTCTTGACTTCACCGTGGTGAAAGGCTTGACCCCGATAAACTCGAGATCGTCGCTGGCTTTTTGACGGAGCTCATCTAAGAGCGCCTCCGGTTCCGTGCAGGAACTTATGCCCTTCAGGAGGACCGTTTTCAATTTTTCACTTTTAGGGGTGAAGCTGAAGAATTCAGCTGTTACTTCTCTTAATAGCTCTTTAGCTGTTTTATATTCGGCCAGTGAGAAGCAGTGTACCGAGTACCGTTTTTCTTTGTCATTAATAATTTTTATAAGGAAGTGGCCGTTTGTGGCCCGCTTACATACCTGTTTTATGTCCTTCAGGTCGATCTTAAAAGTTCTTATCGGTGGCACTTTCTCCGTTTTCGGCTGTGGCTGCTTCTGGTGTTGCTGCTGCATCTGTCGTTGTTGTGGCTGCTGCTGCTGCTGTTGCTGTTGCTCCTGTTGCTGCTTCTGTTGTTGTCTTGCTGCTGCTGACGTTGTTGGGCCCTCAGTATATGGGCCTGCTTCTGATGACACTTTTTGAGCGCCTTGCTCCACTCCTGCCGTTTTTCTTGCAGGCATTGGCTGCTGTTGTTTTTGTACTTGTTGCTGCTGTGGTTGTTGTTGTTGCTTTTTTGCAACCTGAACCGCCTGCTGGTTCGTTGCTTGGGCTTGCTGCTGCTGTTGTTGTTGTTTTTGTTGCTGCCTCTCTGCTGCTTTCTTTGCTTGCAGCTGTCTCTGGGCCTGCTTCTCGTCTGCCTCTTTTTGACGGAGCGCTTCCATCCTCTTTCTTATTTGGCTGAGAAGGGGCTGCATCTCCTCCTTCAGCTTGTCCAGATGTTGCTGGTGTTTGTCTACCTCAGCTTTCTTTGCCTGGAGGGCCTGCTCCAGCTCGCTTACATGAATTTCTTCTTGGGGGTTTTGTTCCCCTTCTAACTCCCTGTCGGTGTACGGCTCTGGCTCCGACAGTAGTGCAAATTTATTTGTGCCAGGAGACCTATAGAGCCCCTCTCCTTCCTCAGACATGTACTCTGTTCCGGCCGAGTCACTGTATTCGTCAGTGTCCCCGACCTGTACCTTGCTGGCTGTTGGTGTTGTTGCTGCCCGCTCTTTGTCTCCCACCCCAGCTGGCAGCTTACCTGGGGTGGCTCTCCGCACGTTCAGATTTGGTTGCGGTCGCAACGTCCTCCTTCTCTTCTTCGTCTGCTTGATTGCAGTTGCAGTATTGCTTGATTGTACCGCTGCTGACGACACAACAG
Source organism: Philhelius festivus (assembly GCA_963931855.1). NCBI lineage: Eukaryota > Metazoa > Arthropoda > Insecta > Diptera > Syrphidae > Philhelius > Philhelius festivus. Next base: position 56,611,123 of record OZ007555.1, on the reverse strand, counting down.
CAATATCATCCGACTTTGCGGAGGAGTCTTTCGACCCCCCCGCCCTTCTCTCCTTCTCCATCTGCTTTTTCTCCCAATAGATTAACTCGCTCACTTCACTATTGTGTAAAAAAGCTTCAATAAATTTATTTTGTTCCGAGCGGGATTTGAACCCACGACCCTCGGATTCACCAGCCGACGCCACTACCTCTGCGCTATCGCACACTTGGTAAAATGAATGTCAAAATGGTAACTTCTCTACTAACTTTTTATTTCTAACACTTTAAAAGTAACTCTTGGCGCACTGTAGTCTTTCCTGAGCGAAAGTCAAAGATCGACTGGGAAGCGATGCTTTCATCAAAGCCACGGCCGTTGACAGGTTTATTTATTTATTTATAAGAATTTAAGGAGCTTACCATACGCTGCTGTTCTAGATCCACATACGAAGAACAAGGAAATGCATCTGGAAACGAATATGAGAAGCTGAGAGTACTGTCGTCAGCAAAACAATTTAATGGATTAGAATTTAGAAGTTTCAGAGAAAAGATCATTGATGAATATCAGAGAGAGGATCGGTAACAAAACGGAGCTCTGTGGCACACCAGCATTTATTTTATGGATTTCAGACTTAAAACCATCCAATACATTTTGTATTTAGCGGTTTGAAAGGTATTTTCTAATCAATCGAAAAAGAGATTCATCAATATCACGAATTTTCGATAAAAGAGCTTAACGTCAAACTGTATCAAATGCTTTTGAAATATCAAGTGCAATAATCTTACTTTTTCCAAAAACAACGTAAAGATTTGCACCACTGTTCGGTGAAATAGACTATCAGATCACCGGTGGACCTATTGTTACGAAAGGCGTACTGCTGGCCTTTGAAATTCTTTCATTCTTTAAGATATTTCTTGAGCTGATTATTTATCAGCGTTTTCCATGAAAGAAGGGATGTAAGTGCAATTGGGTGGCGATAGTTAGAATGGGAAGAAGGTTCTTCCTTTTTATGGATAGGTAGGATAAATGCTGATTTCCATCCACTCGGAAAGAGACCAATAGAGTAGAATAGATGGAAAAGCTTATGCAGTGATTTTGCCTGTGTAGAAAAACACCTCTTCAGAACAATTGTGCCATACTATCCGGGCCAGCGGATTTGTGTAAATCAGCATTTTTGTAACTGAACGAGTGTGACAGATAATAATTTGTCCCATAGAATCATTAACGCTCTCTATAACAGGAGAAATCATGACATTATCTGATAGCGTTAAATTGACAGCAAACTGTGCTGTAAGCAAATTCACTTTTTGTTGTGAGCTCACAGAATGAGTGTCATTGAAAACGAGCGTAGGAACCGAAGACGAAGTAATATTTCGTACGTTGTTTTACAAATTACCAAAAATGTTTACTACCTTTGGGACAGTTCAGTATTTTTTTCCATAGTTTTTGGTCATGCAAAAATTTGGTTCTTTGAATATGATTGATCATTAGAGGTTTTTCTAGTTTTTTTCCACTTATTCCGGTTTTCCTCAGTATGGTTGGGTTTTTAATATCGGAAATTTTCTTTCTTCCCCTAATAACCTCTTATTGGATTTTATTGACATGAGAAATTTGCGCATATGACACAATAATCGGATGTGCCTAATGGGGATAATACATTTGTCAGGGTCAGTGGTAAGAAACAAGTCTAGATTATTGGCGGATTGGCCTGCAACTTAAGGAATTCGAGTAGGCTCATGAACGAGCTGAGCCAGGTGGTTTAACTCAGAAGAAATCTCGACATACCTTCCTTCGGGTGTTGTCTGACCAGAATAGCGCAACCACGAAGAATTATATAGATTGATATCACCCGTAATAACGATTTCACTGTGTGGGAAATGAGAAACAAACCATGGATAGAGTCGGATAGCGCATCGAATTCGTTAGAAGTTGAGTTACTATCCAAACTTGGGATGCGATAAATAAAGCAACTATGAACGATGCGCTTATGAACTGCGAACTTAAACCACATGAAATGAATATTTGTATTCAAACAAGTGCCATATTGTGGTTGAAGTTGACAAGCAACATCATTATTTACATGCATGGCGAGGCCTTGGTGGGGAAAAATAGAGCTAATAGCGCCAGGCCGAATTCCGTGTGACAAGAATTTTCACTCACCTGGGTAAATACTAAATACCAACCAACGCAAAATATGGGTGAAGGAGAAAGAAGGAAAATTTACCACTCACTGTAATAGTCAATTTATTGTTTTTCCATTAAATTAAATTCGGTGGTGCAACAGCTCGGAGTGAACCAGAACCTAGTGACTTACACCTCTCAATAATTCCTGTGTGCGTGTTATCAGGAACGGAGGGGACCTACAATTTTCTGCTGATTCCAAACGGCTAATAAGCAGCACTTTCCATGACAAGAGATACTCTTGGAGAATTTGTCAATTTCTCGCAAGAGGCAGTACACCCCTGAAAAAAACTTTGCAGCGGCTGAGAATCGAACTCGAGACCTTCCACATGACAGTCCGACGCACTAACCATTATGCCAAGGGGTACTACATTGTTTTTCCATGCTTCTTGTTTATTACATCTTCACTGACTGTTCACTTTGACTGATTTTAGCCGCGAGGAGATTTTGTTTGTATTTCTTTCACAACACAACCGATCACTGTGAGGTGAAGATCAATACCATTATTTTTAAAGTTTCTCAAATTGTTTTTAAAAAAATCGTTTCTAATAATAATAATGCACATACATACATATAATATAAATAATATAATAAATAAATATAATATAAATAAATACAATATAAATAAATATAATATAAATAAATATAATATATAAGTATTATATATTTTCAATAGCGAGAAATACATAGCCTAGGTGGAGGCTTGCATTAATCTTTTGATTCATCTATTACATAATATAACCATTGTCACGATACGCGTTCAGCTATATTTATGATAACAAATAACTACATCACAGCACATATCCAATTATTCAAAACGCAAAATTTCCGCATATTTACCTACATATCTGATAACACATTATAATGCTTTATCGTGGAGGTACTTAATTTCTTTTTAATTAAATCAAGAAGCGTATTTATCTAATAAATGTAAATAAATAACTTCGCAATTTGTTTCATCATATTAGTGATTGAATGAACCAAATATAACTACACGTATACTGTGAAAGTTAAGGTTGCATTTTAGCAAAGTGTTTGAATATTGGTCAATTTCAAATGTCGGTGGCTACTTTTATTTTTAATATTAAAGGAAATTAATATTTTATGCTTATTTTATTACTTCAAATGTCCGTATTTTTTGTGCGCCAGTGTGAATTCAAGTCCAAAAGAAAGAGATCCAAGTTCTCGTCAAAGGGCACGGTAGTGCCCAGCCAAGTTCTGGCACTACACCCTTTTTACAGGAACAAACTCAGGCGATTTTTGACCCCTCCATCTTCAAAATTATGGAGCACTTCCCGACATCGTAGAATTTTGTACTTTTGGACAACGGTAGGTCTTGTCATGCAAGTAGAGGAAAAATGCGAAAATTTGAGGTTTTCCATTCAGTGGTATCCGCCCACTTTCTTCAAATTGGTGTTGATTGAATGAAGCACTTTCGACTGCTGTAAAATGATGAAATTTGGTAAAGTGGAAAGTCTTAAATTGCATACAAAGAAAAAAAAAATATAAAATTTGAGGTTTTGCATTAGAGGCGTGGTATCCGCCTACTTCCTCAGACCGATGTAAATTATATGGCACACTTCTGATTGTAGTAGAACAATGGAATTCGGTAGAACAGTAGGGCTCAAATTGCATATAAAGGACCAAAAATAAAAATTGAGGTTTTCCATTCAGGGGGCGTAGTATCCGCCCACTTTCTCCAAATTGGTGTTGGTTGAATGGAGCTCGTCCGATTGCTCTAGAATGATGAAATTTGGTAGAGCAGTATAGCTTAATGTACATTCAAAGCGAAAAATAGAATATCTTAGATTTTTCATTCGAAGTGTCTTTTTATTGTCATTTTGAAACTATACATGCATCTTGAAAATTCATGACTTTTCTCAGAACTAGTGTGCTCGATTTGGTACTCTCTGTTATGTTAACTCTTAACTGTGATGTTAGGAAGTTATAAACTAAGTTTATTTTAGTAGGTAGAGTCCACCCTTCTATTTCTCTGTATCTTTCGAGATTTTGACATGGCAAAATATTAAAATCTTTGCAAAAAGTAGTGAGATCAGACCAAAAATATAAATGTTAAAAAAAGAGTCAACTTCTTCTATACAAAAACCTTTGTGTAACAAGTCAGCCGTGAAAAGTACTGAGATCTAAAAGTACGTCAAGTTCTTACTTCATGAAGGTTTAATACCGAATATTTAAAGTAGAATAATATTGAAACAGCTACAATGTAATAAAGAAATTTTATTATTTAATAATTACTGACTAAAATTTTTTATATACAAGGGTATACATTCTTACGGGAAGGTATCGATGTATAAAACAACATACTTAAGAAGACACTATCGGTGTTCATTCCCAAGAAATTCGACTGGAAACACAATTTTCGAATTTTAATAGTTTTTTTATTTAAAAAAAAATTATTAATTCAATATTTGTCAACATTTTACCAATTGTACAAAATTATACTATGTATAAATTAAACTAAATTAGAAGTCAATATCACTACTAGTTCTCGAGAAATTTGAGTCGAAAAACATTTTTTACCAGTTTTCAATAGAATTTTATATAGTTTTTTATTTTTTGTAAAAAAAACTGTAAACTGATTTTCTTTGAAATTTTCACCAGTTGTTTTTCGTAAAATAAAATTATTTTGAGTTTCAAATTGTTTTCCGTTCTTAGAATATCTGGGTTATGAAATTTTTTTTTCAGTTTTTTTTTTATTTAAAAAAATAACGGTATGTTCATTTTTTCCAAATTCATAGCAAATCTGTATGACCTTATAATGAGTACATTAAATTTTATTTGAAATCAATAGCATTTTTTTTTCGCGAGATATTTGAAACTAACCAAAATTTTTATTTTTTTTTAAACCGTTATAGTGAAAAAACTACTCACTGAATTTTAATAAACGCCCTTTAAGCCTCTTTCAAAGTTATTATCTCTTAAACAAAATTTATTTGAAGTCGATATCTTTACTCGTTCTTGAGATATCGACGACGAAAAATGGTACCAGAACGTACGTACGTACACACACATACACAGACATATCTCTAAAAATGATTGATATAGCCTCTAGGGACCTTGAAACGTCGAGAAATGTCAAAAATTCCAATTTGACAAATCGGACCGATTACAATAACTCCCTATGGGAAGTTAAAAAGTACACTACAAATAACAACGTACATAGCTTTTATCAATTGTTAAAATTTATTGCAGAAAGTTTGGATAAATAAGTTATGTTTTTAAATCCAGGAATGGGGTTTGAATGATTCCATGTACATGAACAACTTTTGACAAATGGTTTTAACATATTTTTGCCTTTTAAATTGAAAACTTAATGACAAATTTAAAAATTCTTAATTATCCCAAAAAAAATTGATTTTAATAGAAAAAGAGTAGAGAATCTAAGTGTAGTTGCCAATGATGTGGAACATCCAACGAGTAAAATTGCTAATTGTTATACCCTTTGACTTAATAAAAATAATTATTGCCTTAGACTATTATTATTAAGGCCTTTAGGTCCATTCTTGCCTCTTGTGAGGAAAATAAAAATTGTAGAAATGTGCCTCTTGTCATGAAAAGCGTTGCTCATTAACCGTTCGGATTCGGCAGAAAATTGATGATATTTCACTTGAAATTTCATTTTAAAATATCAAGTATTATGCCGTGTTCGGATACCTTTTTTTTTTAAATTTCTATACAACCAACTATAAATACGAACAGATTGAGTTTTTGTCCTATTTTTAATCAAGAAAAGTCCTCTTAAAACTTGTGATTTACGTCAAAAAATGTTGCAGATACTAAAAATACCATATATTGATCAATATTATAGCGAAATACAAATACATATTGAAAATTGATTGGAAAATACAAATAAAATAGAATAAAATGCCCACACTTATTCTTCTGTTGAAATTATATTTATAAGATCAAAAGTGTTTCTCAAGAGAAGCTTCGGAGCAAAAACAGTAAAAATGGGGGGTATTCATAGTAAGTTTCTTGAATACCTCATCGAATACAGATACTATTAATAACCAAATTGCTTTCTGCTTAAAAAAACTATATTTGTCCTAGATATTAATGTACTTGAGTCTGCCGGATATAATTCAGAAATGAGCTTTAGAAACAGAAGAATCATGGCTGAAAAGTTATACGAGGGTGAAAATGCTAGTTGTATTCCTTCCCTAAAACATTCTCATCATAGTACTCCATTTTCTAAAATGCCCATCAGTGGAATGCATAATGCTTAAACCAACTCTATTTGTAATCTAACAGCTTTAACATTCCAATGCTCTGAAATTTAAAACCAATGTGAATCTATATCTCCTATATAGCCCTATCCTATCCCTATCATAACCCCTTAAGCCCATAATTTAAATAAAATATTGGTTTTACAAACAATGAAAATTAAAATTAATTACAGAAAATTCAATTAAAACTTACTGTTCACTTAGTAACAGATTAAAAATGACTATAACAAAGACCCGGAGGTTTGAGTTCGCTCCTCATACAACAAATTTCAGAGGTACTGGCTCTGGTGAGCAAGAGCAGTAAATTGTGGGTCTCATGTCTCATCTATTCCTGTCGAAAACCTGTATAAGGGAAGAGATGAAAGTTATAGGTATAAGTCACTACTTTTAGTTGCTCTACGAACCGTTGGCTTCTAATTTATTTATTGTTTTGGGATTAAACTTTTGTGAAATCTTGAAAAAATTAAATAAGGAGAAAAACATAGAGGATGTATGGTATTCTTATTTTAAATAATCTTTATATTTAAATTTTTTAAAGTATTTTAAGTTAATATCCATATGTAAAGTTATGTACATGTTTATATGAATGATATATTGTACTTAGAACTGGATTTGTAAAGGTTAGTTTTACTGTTCAAGAAAATATTCAAAGTAAATCATTATTTGATTTGAAACACTACCTCTAGAACTATTACCACCGCATCCAACGAAAAAATTCTCTCCTACCCTCTACAACTCGCTATCTCTAAAACAACGACCAATATGGCGAGCTCCAGCTCCATACTCGCAACAGGTATGCCGAAACATTTTTCAGTTTATTTAACTGATTGATTGCGATGCAATCGACGACGACGATGGAATAAACACCAAACAATGATACATGGACGTGACAAAGGTATTTCGATATCTATTGCATCATATACAGATTTCAAAATTGAAGACAACAATATATGTATGTATTTGGTGCGATGCCGATGAACGATTTTATTGTTCTATTCATAGCTGGCAGTTTAATTAATTTCCCCCTATTTATCGATAACGTATTTAATCGAGTAATACAGTTACTTCTGGTCCGATAATTTCTATCAAATTCATTTTGTGTGCATAAGTATGTTGCATGGTACATCATAAAATAAATTCCAAATGTAATAGGACAATGAGCTTATTTATTTCCTTTATCAAAGTTTAATTCTACAGTCAATTTTCTAAATTTGTTAGTATGTTTTCATGTAAAAAATTTTAATATTGATGTGTAAACATCTATGCCAGCGGTAGGGTAAACCAAAAACGTTGGTCTAACATATACGTTCCGTGTAGCCCGTTACGGTTACACGTTCCGTGTAGCACTTACGCGCGAAACAGATTAAACCAGCAACAGCACCAGCATCGTCAACAGCAAACAGCACGCTGACCAGTAAACATTTCTCAAACACATTGCCACCAGCAACGTCATTTCAACTGTTTGACATTTCATATCGAAAAAAAGTTTTATTCATTTGCATAAATTCTTCACAAAATACAAATTAAAATGATCGTACCGTATCAATATGTATGTATATGCAAAATTTAAGTTTAAAATCATTGCGTTTTTGCCTTACTGTAATTTTATTAATCTTATAAATAATACAAATAAAAGGAAACGTCCTTGGACTCGGGAAATATACGACAAAAATGAAAGAGAAATGCATGGATTTTATAAAAAAGTTTTTGCAGTTATAGGATTTTCTTCCTTTATCGAAGAGAAACGAATTTTCCTTATAAGTTCAATTAATTTTTCTTCCATTTCCTTAATAATCGTAGACAGATCAAAATAAACCTAAAACCACAAACACGATGAGAACAATAACAATATTAGCAACCACCCAACAAGTTCCTTTTCTATTTTGTTTTTTTATTTTGCATTGTGGTGCCACTGAATATTGCAGTGGGAAAATTGACAACACTGCACCAGCAACAGCAAATTTAGGACTTCGGCCTAACGACACTGTTGGCGTTGCTGTTGCTGTTCTTATGTGTGTAGAACAATTGAAATAAAGGGTGGTCAAATTTTAAGGGCCGATGTTGATTTTGAATAAAACACAAATTATTTAGGAAATTATTGTCATTTATTTTTATTATGATAATATGGTATGGTTCAATTATGTATGGAACAAAATATCGGCCAAATGGCCGCCGCGACCTCGACGCACACCTCCATCCGATGGTCCAAATTTCCGATGACGCTGAGGCATAATTGAGGTTCTATGCCGTTAATGTGCCGAATTATCGCATCCTTAGCTCTTGAATTTTTGCTGACTTATCGACGTACACTTTTTCTTTCAAATAACCCCAAAGAAAGAAGTCCAACGGCGTCAAATCACATGATCTTGACGGCCAATTGACATCGGCAAAGAGCCATTGTTTCGTTAGCTGCATGCAAGTGGCACCGTCCTGTTGAAACCACATATCGTCCATATCCATATCTTCCAATTTGGGCCATAAAAAGTTCGTTACCATCTCACGATAGCGAACATCATTCACAGCAACTGCCTGACCGGCCTCATTTTGGCCCATACGGCCCGATGATGCCGCCAGCCCATAAACCGCACCAAACAGTCACTCTTTGCGGGTGCACTTGTTTTTCGACGATCAATCTTGGATTATCATTCGCCATGCGGCAATTCTGCTTATTGACGAATTCACTGAGGTGAAAATGTGCCTCATCACTGAAGATGATTTTCTTCGAAAATTGATCATCCACTGTTGCCATTTCTTGCCACCATTCTGACCATTGACGACGCTTGAAATGATCAAGAGGCTTTAGTCCTTGACTCAATTGCACCTTGTAAGCGTGTAAATGCAAGTCTTTGTGCGTAATGTTCATCAACGACGAGCGTGAGAGGTGCAATTGTTGGACACGACGACGAGTTGAGGTGGACGGCTCTTCAGCCACACTATCGCGAACAGCAGCAATATTTTCTGTTCTGCAGTACGAGCTGTGCGAGCATGCACTGGTGTTTTCACATCTCCTACAGAACCGTTTTTTGCACGATGTTTCCGATTGTACGCACATTTGGACGATTAAATTGACCGAAAAAATCACGAAGTGCTCGATATGTATTTTGATTTGAACGCCCATTTTCATAACAAGCCTGAATAATTTGAACGCGTTGCTCGATTGTGTATCTTTCCATAGTTCAAATTGAGTTAGTATGAAATTGAGAAATGTCAAATGAAATGCAGAAAAAAACTTGACGTTTAGGTGTGGTTCGGCCCTTAAAATTCAACCACCCTTTACATTGGTTCTAAATTAATGGCGGCCGCTGTTGCTGTTGACGGTGCTGTTGCTGGTTCAATCTGTTCCGCGTTTTATGGTGGATTTACATGTATCTGCATTTGATTTCTGCAAAAAATGAAAACCCTGCATTGGAAATATTGCGTTATACTACTGCATCGTGTTTATATTGGAAACTTTGAGTCCGTTAATCGTTAATCCAATGCCTACTATTTACCGCGCGGTGCGAAAAACAGGTTCAGACAAGTATGAGACAAGTGCCGTGTGGCGCGTGCCGCGGGTGAAACAAAACCAGCTAGGTATGTATTGTATATAGATTTATATAAAATTGTTCGATTTTGACAGAAAAAAAGTTTTTCGAGTTGATCAACTGCGTTTTCGATATTGTTGTTTAACCAGTTGATGAACGAGTTGATACCTTCGTACACTTAACCAAGGAACCAAGGATCACTCGTTCGGGAACGCGTTGAACGCACCACGATAAACAAAAAACTCAAACGTCAAACCTGAAATAATTTTGACTTCAGTTCGGTACATATGTACATTTATTGTCGACGCACGCCTTCGCTTTAAAATATTCTTAAATTTGTTCCGTATGAGTTAGATTTCCTCAAAGAAAAAAAAAAGTGGCTGCCGCATTAATAATATTAGAAAATGAACTACAAAGTATGAAAAAACAGCCAAGACGATTCTGGGTAGATGATTTTTTCTTAAGTCACGAAGAAAATTGTTTTTTCAATGAAATATATGAGAAATTAAACTGGTGCTTAGAGAAAAAAAATATAAAAAATGCAATTTTTATCACATGTTAACGAATTAACGATTAACGTTAACTTGCGTTAATTCTTCCGAAATTTAACGCTTTGACGTTTAATGAAGCTTACTTTTTTAGTAGCGGATTAACGATTAACGAAGTTAACTGTTTGATTAACGGTGCCCAGCTATGGCTATAGTGTATACGAAATTAACTCTTTTCTTACATTTTCAGGTAATAATGTCTCGATGCGCGATTTGGCTTTCAAAAACAAGATTCGAATCACTGACTGATATTGCTCTTTTTCCATTTTTCGAAAATTCACGGACAAGCGATAGACGATAGTAAATCTCTCTTGCGATACTGACACCATCGGGCAGTGAGGCTAAGTACTTATCTTGTTTAAAATTAAGTACTTATACTTGTTTAAAATTTGTTTAAAATGAAATAATGAACGAATAATCCTCATTTGTTTACTTTGCAACGAAAACAAATCATATAGAATAGAACGTGGGTACTTACTACTTGTAGTTATAAAACAAATAAATATTTGTAAGCAGCCATTAAAGTATACCCTTTCAAATGCAGGCTTGACAAACCAGCTTTTCAAACCAGTGTATTCAGCACAAAATTCGAGGTTTACGAGGAGCCGAAGTGTAGTTAGAATTTATAAACGGGATACAATACCTACATAGTACGTCTCTAACAGCAATACGTCTGCGGATTACCAAATAAACAAGATTCTGGTTCGAGCTTATGTTGGAAATTTTGAAAGTCAGAAAGACTGTTACCGTCTGTCATTTACGTGGCGGCCTTTAAATATGTGGTACATCAAATTATCAATCAGTCGATATGCAGCATGGTTATCTATAAGTGGGAACCTTTTATCAGAAATACCAAATTTATCGATACCGCCAAGACAATTCTTTGACTAGTAATTATAAGTGATCTCATACAAACTATAGGGTTATGCGTACCGAACCTTGTATTTTTGTATTGTTTTTAACATTTCACTAAAAATTGTTAAGAGCATTGAATATTAAAAAACAAATATTGTGTGCGTGCGTTTAGGAAAGCTAAAGAGGTTTTAAATATCGCAATGGGTGGGAAATATTGTGCCGGGTAATGCATTCCACATTCGTGTAGTGCGACTACAGATAAATATCTGAATTTAAAAGTACTTCCAAGATTGGCTTCAAATTTCTGAATGCGTGTATTACGATTGAATCGTTTAAGGGAGGAATGCAACTGGCTATTTAAATATTTATGAAAATAACAATAAAACAAGAAGAAATATATTAAACTTTTAGACATAACCCCTTTGTTTCTCTATATTTTTGACAATTCTGCAAACGTACATTTATACTTCAATAACCAAGCATTTAAATTAATAAAACATTAGAGCATTGAAAATAAATTGTTCTTTATTTAAATAACATAAAACACAAAATTAGGTTCTGAAGCTCAAGTGATCTCAACTCCAAAGTGCGTTTCGCTAAGGTACGACAGTGAACTCATCAGTTAGATGCTGTCGTACCCTTCTAAGACGCAAATATTGTTCGATATTTACCAACTCTTATTAGGACAAAGTCAAGTATAACTCTGAATTCATCCTGTAGAAAGAATACGCTATGACTCTCAAAGCGCAAAAATCAATGCGGATATTTATGCGAATGCAGGTGTGATGCAGGTTGCGACAAAAAAAAAACTGCTCGAGATAAGAACCGCATTTTTCTCTCCGAAAAAAGCACAATGTGTGTTGTTCTTGTTTTTATTCTTAATCATTAATCGTGAAGAATGGAGATTTCTTTGCCCAACAGGTCCTAGTTTTAACGGTGTATAGTTGTTCTGTTGCGCAGATATAACGTAGAAACCTTTGCGAAGTAGGCTCGATCCAAAAAAGGCTGCCATATATTTCTTCATAAAACTTAAGGTCCCAATTTTCAATTTTGAGTACTGATTATTATTTAATAAATTAATAAAAATATCAAAGATGGTTTTGTTTTTATTTTGTTATATGCATTTACGGATGTACGTTTTAACAAATTCGCATACGAAACATCCCTGTATTTTTTACCGTTTATTTTTTTTTTTTAAATTAAATTAAATTAAATTAAGTAAGGAAAGTACATATTCTTAGTGTTTTAATGAGAACAAAAGTTTTATAGTCATCTTTTGTTGTTGTTTATAATTCAGTTTCCATATTGTATACAGTTTTCTACTTTTGTTTATTAAATGCAGAGAAGTTTCATAATATACATATGTATTTACATACATAATGTATATCTGCTTCAATAATTCTTTATAATGTTTATTTGTGGACAGCTTGATTGTTTTTCCCCGTTTTATATGATTTATATAAAGGTAGGTAGATAGGGAAAATGAAAAAGTGGTTCTCGCAATTCTGTCTGTCCTTCTGTTTAACTACAGATTAAAAGGCCTGGCCGATTTTCTTATTTAAACTTGGTAGATACAGATAGCATTTACAAATTTTTCCCGGAAACTTTCTGTCATATAAATATTTTAAATCAAAACCTATTTTACGGATTTAAAAGAAAAAATTAAAATCATCTCATTTATTAAAAGCTAATTAATGGTTGAAAACAAATTCCAAAAATTAATCGTAATTCCCATAAAACTATTTTGCTTTTTTTTCTATTTCCTCAAAAAAAAAAAAACGGTACAACTTATTTGGATAGATTTTTTTTATAATTGAAATTCTGTAGTTTTTGGATTTTAAGAATTATTTTTAATGCTTTTTAGAAAACTCAATATTTCGAAAACCACATGTTCTATTTTTTTGAAATTTGACAATGAATAGATTTTTAATACTAGCTAAATGATTTAGGAAAAACTTGTTCTCTTATCTACCTTTTTACCTTTTATAACGGTACCCACCATACAAATGCTTTAAAATGGCTCCCGAAAATTTTGTTTCTTAAAAGCGGAGTATTGATAAATTTCTTTCCACACTGAAAATAAATTCCTTGGTAATATTGACAAAAACGTTTTGTTGACCTTTAACAAAACAATTTTATCGTTTTGATAAAATTTTTGTCAATACGAAAGAATGATTTTGTTGATTTCACAAAACTTTTATAATCCAGCATGATTTTTTGTCAGTTTAACAAAATATGCACTACAAATAATATTGTCAGTTTAGCAAACCAAGTTTTGTTAATATATAACAAAATACAACAGAGATTTTTGTCACATCGACAAACTTTTTTGTGATGTTAATAAAATGTTTGTTATATCTACAAAAAATCTGTTTTGTAAATGCTTGTCAATATCACAAAGTTTTTGTTAATTTTTTTTTTGTCAATTTAACAAAAAATGAAAACATTTTTGTTAAAATGACAAATATTTTGTTTTGGGGTTGAATTATTTTGTAATATTGATAAAATAATATTATCAGATAGATAAAACTATTTTGTAAGGAAACCAAACAATTTCTTTTGTGTATGATACAGTTCACACTTGGTTTTTGTTAAAAAATCGATGTAAGATTAACTGAACTTAACAAAAATTGCGTATTGTCCATACGCCCTCACAGATGGTTGCATGTGAGATCGTAGGGACGAAACGCCATTTTTTGTGGACTTAAATCCCAAATAAAAAAAAAATATTTTGACAAAATTAATTTAGTTTTTTGTGGATTCAACAAAAGAAATTTGTAAAATTGACAAAATTTTTGTTGAATTGACAAAATATTTTATTAATTTAACAAAATATAACAAGAAATTTTTGTTAATTTAACAAAATATTTTGTTAATGTAACAAAACAATTTTGTTAATTTAACAAAACAATTTTGTTAATTTAACAAAAAAATTTTGTTAATCCGATAATAATAAAAAAAACAATAACACTAACAAAAAAATTGTTAATACAACAAAAGAATTGTTAATATGAAAAATTAATTCTGTAAATTCTACGAAATTTTGTCATATTGACAAAATATTTTTGTTATTTCAACAAATTTTTTTGTTAGCATAAAAAAATAATTTTGTGGATACAACAAAATATTTTTTGTTACCCCAACAAAATTCTATAATTTTTGTCAATTTGATAAAACTTTTTGTTGGACGTATATTAACAAAATTTTTGTCAAATCAACCTAGATTTTTATCATATATACCTAGATTTTATTTTCAGTGCATTTTTGTTGATTTAATAAAAGAATTTTGAAATTAAAAAATTATTGAAGTAACCTACCAGGCGTGCATTTTTTCGATTTTAAGTTTTTCACTATAGGCATATTAGATTAAAATTTTTTTTATTAATGATCTTTTTTCTCAAATCATACTTTCTTAAAAAATCTCATTGCATTATATATTTAACTCCGACTATATGAGGGAGTATTTTCCTTCTAAAACAGAAAAGCATGAAATTGTCTAAGTTTTAATTTTTTTCATCTCATTAAATTATAGTTTAAGAGCTCAATACAGAGCAAAAATAACATAAATGAAAGTTATTGCGCCGTTAAAAAAACTTTTTCTTGTACGTAATCCAATGCTCAACATGCCTATAATAAAGGAAACTGTAGAAACCGCTCTACATACGCTAGTTCGCACTATCGAACATTCCCTTCATCACAAGGAGTTCACTTTAGTTGCTTTCCCAAATATAGAAGGAGCTTTTAACAATGTCGACACATTCGCAATTATATCTGCACTGTCATCTCTGAAGGTGGATAAATCGATCAGTAAGTTGATAAATCATATGCTGATAAGCAGGATTATCAATTCAAAACTGGGCGATTTTACTACCTGAAGAACTGTCAGTAGAGCTACGGCGGCGGCAATGTCCTCTCTTCTCTCATCTGGAACCTACTAGTAAACGAACTATTAACATTTCAAGAAAAAGAGGGCTACAGAGTGATTGCCTATGCAGACGATGTTGCGATGGCGATATCTGGAAAGCATCCTAACACACTGAAAGAACTCCTACAAAATGCTTTAAGTAAGCTTACTACCTGGGCAGATCAATGTGGACTCGGTGTCAACCCCCACAAAACTGAACTTGTCCTATTTACTAAAAAAAATATAAAATCCCACACTTAGACCCTCCCTATATCAAAGGTATACCGCTTAAATTTTCAGACAAAGCAAAATATTTCGGTCCTATTTTGGACAAGAAATTAAGCCGAAAGCCCAATATTCAAGAGAGAATCAACAAAGCCAATATACATAGCTCTATTCTCTGGCAAAAAAGTCGTAGGTAACAAATGGGGTCATATTACACACTGGTTATACATCTCAGTCATTAGAACGATACATATGGAGTAACAGTATTGTGGACTGCGCTGGAAACAGCAGTAAACTGCAACAAGCTCAGCAAAGTCCAACGAACAGCCTGCTTAATCATGGGTGGAGCTCTCCGCTCAACTCCCTCCGCTGCACTGGATGCTCTGTTTCATCTCATACCGCTAGATATTTTTAGCAAACAATCGGACGCTAGTACAGCCATTCGGCTTAAAACCTCCTCGCAGTGGATCAATAATGGTATTGGTTACTCCATTATACTAAACCCGTTCAGATCTCTACCTAGTAACGTCGATTACACCATCCCTCATCCAAAATTTAATAAAAACTTTGGTCGAACCGTCAAATATAGAGATTCGTTTTTTAGTCGCACAACACGATTATGGAATAACTTACCCGGCACAGTTTTCCCTTGCCATTTCAATTTGCAAACATTCAAAACCAATGTTCATCGACACCTCCTTTCTCTCCCCTCCTAATTTCCCCCTCGCCCGTGCTGTGTTTATAACATTATAAGGGTCTCGTAACATACCCTTGAGCGCGAGTGTATTATAAAAAAAAAACAAAAAAAAGGGTCATTCTTCGTCTTCCCAATCACTGTAGCGTGTTGCAGGCAGAGCTTCCAGCAATAAAAGAAGTCCTCTCTCGGCTCAAAGAAAACGTGATATCGATTACTGATATATGTACGGTGCCGTGAAATAAGGCCAAGTGAAATAAGGCCAACTTTCGAAAATTGGCCTTATTGCACCTTTACAAAGTGAAATTAGGCCAATTTTCTGCAGTTGGTCTTATTGCACTTTTACAAAGCGAAGTAAGGCCAAATTGGTCTTATTTCACTTTCAACAGTTGGTTTTATTGCACTTTGATAAAGCGAAATAAGGCCGAACTGCATTTTTATACTTATTTCATTTCATTCATTTCATTTATAAGTATTATTTATTCGTATAATACATAATTTATTGTTTATTGGGGGCCGATGTTCTGGGTTTTCTAGAGTAACAGTACCTTGGGTGGCCCGCTTCGCGGGTTTTCAGGATTTTAACTCCCTTTTCGGGGCTCACACCCGCTTACGCAACTCCGTTGCTCCGCTTAGGGTATGTAGAGTTGCCAGGCAGGCGCCTGTAGCAACAGTTTTCTTGAGCAGCAGTACATAACTGTTAGTTGTTTACTCCAATTAATGTAAAATACAAAACAGTTGCTACAGGCGCCTGCCTGGCAGCTGTACATACCCTTAGCGGAGCAACAGAGTTGCGTGAGCGGGTGTGAGCCCCGAAAAGGGAGTTAAAATCCTGAAAACCCGCGAAGCGGGCCACCCAAGTTACTGTTGCTCAAGACAAAACATTTTATGTTTGGCCTTAAGTCACAAACAAATTTGGCCTTATGCCACTTGGCCTTATGTCACGGCACCGTTAAATACATTCAGTTGCTCTTATTACGCTTTCAAAAAGTGAAATAGGAAGAATTGGGTCTTATTTCTCAAAATCATTTGGCCTTATTTCACTTTGTCAAAGTGAAATAAGACCAACTACTGAAAATTGGCCTTATTTCACTTTATTAAAGTGTAATAAGGCCAATTTTTTAAAGTTGGCCTTATTTCACTTGGCCTTATTTCACGGCACCTACATATATGTACGTATTTTCTCAGACAGTCAAGCTGCCATAAAGTCACTGGACTCTGCCTCCATTAACTCACTAACAGCCCAAAATTGTCGATCATCTCTGGTGGAGATGTCAAAACAGTTTAACATTCACCTTATACGGGTGCCGGGGCAAAGAGACATTCCAGGAAATTGTAAAGCCGATGAACTTGTAAAAAACGGAACAATCCTACCTTTGTTGGATAGCAAATCTAACATCTGCATACCCCTAGCTACTTGTAAACTTATGCTAAAGCATGAAACCATGAATAAAGCTAACCACAGATGGACCAGCACCCCAACTTGCCGGTCTACTAAACTGATTTGGCCATTGATTGATGCTAAACGCTCAAAACAACTAATTTCTATTGTTATAGTTTGCATATTAGCTCCGTTATAGGTGTTCTTATTGGAAACTGCCTAATACGAAGACATGCTTTCCGTCTTGGAGTTCCTGCAAATGATTTTTGTAGAAGCTGCATGGATGAAGAAGAAGAGGAGTCAGTTCCTCACCTTCTATGTCCTGCTTGTCCTGCCCTAGCGCAAAGACGTAGACTCCACTTGGGGCACTACTACTGTAACGATCCTAGTGATCTAAATAATTCCGACATTCACTGTCTCAAACTCTTCATTATTAGCTCAAAATGGTTTAACGAGTAAGGGTGATTTTTGAAATCCTTGTGGTATCACAACGGACCAAATATTGGTCTAAGTGTGTTGACCTTTTCCGGTCAGCAGCCACTTTAACCTAACCTAACCTAACCTCCTAAAAATAACTGAATCTTGTATTCTTTCAGCATTTCTAATGCAATAAAAGAGTGTAACTTTTTGTTTTGAGCACATTATAGCGTTTTAACATAAAAGTTATTTGAAAAATTACTGTAAAAAATTTTGTTCAAATTACAAATATATATTTTTTTTTTTAAATGTTTGTGTATTTCTAATCATAAAGTGTTCTTACGTAAAAAGTCTCTTCCTCAAAATTGTAGAGAAACACTTGCTCAATACTTTTTAAACACATATCTGCCATGTTGACATCCAAATGATTTAGATAGCCCTTTATACATAAAAATAAACTTTTTCATCCAAAATGCAAGGTCTTTGTAGCATTTCGAAATGTTCGTCAAGGAACCAATCCAAGCAAGATTTTAATCAACTAGGACAAACTTCTTCAAATATCAATTGAGCTAAATTTTACATTTATATTTCTCTTCGAAAAAAAAAATCGGGTATCAAAAAGTCCCTGGCCTAACTCTGTCAGCACACGGAATCATTCTGGTTTTAAGCCAAGCACAACCGAGTCAACCTACATGTATTAGATCCCTACGTTCAGATCAATCAACATATCTCAATAATTGTAACAATATTTTAGCAAACAATACTTACGATTACCAGAAACCGCTTATACAAAGTATGACTACCGATATCTATTCTTTTTTTAAAAAACCAAAATTGTTCCAGTTCTAATATAGATAATGCCGACCTACAAATCTAATTATTGAAACTACTAAATCGCTTTCAAAGCAACATCATTTTCTCCTCATAAAAATAATTAAATTAGCTATAAGATAAGGGAAGGGCACGCACGATTGTTATTCATTTTTATCTTGGTAAATACCGAAAAAAATGAAGTGTGCAATTTATAAATTCTATACAATTAACTATTTCATCTGCGAGTATATGAATTAATGTTGTTGACATGATACCTACATTTATATCGATTCCAATCACACTTGAAAGAAAATTGAAATTCTTCATTGGACTTTAGTTGAAAACAAACAGACAGCCTTCTTAAAAGGAGTAGGTCGGTACCTATAATCCTACTAACTTCAATTGGCCAATAGAACAGTTGCGTTTCGCATATACATAGGAAAAAGAATACATACATACGTCACTGAAACCTAATACGATTTAGCACTCATACAATTGCTACACAGAAAAGGCGTGAAATAAATGTTAATATATGTAGGCATTGTGAGCTTTTCCTGATAACCCACATTCAGAAAAGAATTTAAAAATTAATTAATTCCCTTTATGGGAAAATTAATTGAAAATACAATTTGAAGAGAAAAATGCTCTATTTTTATAAAGATTTCTTATCTATTGATATTAATAACACTAATAGTAATATCACTTTTTTAAGGTTTTAATGTTCTTTCTCAACAACAAGCTATTTACATAACAAACTTGAAGTTGGTGTTATGACTACGATGGCTATGATAATGTCGACGGAACTAACCAGGGTAATATAGCTTCAAGCAAGATGTGCATCCCGAAAGCAATACAAATTATGGAAATAGAGTGCCGGCTAAGAATTTGCATATAAATTATTATTAACGACGAAATAGACGAAAATAATTTCTTTGAACTTTTTTCCGTTTTGTTTTATTTATATGTTGATACATATATGTACTCGTGTGTATATAGATTATTGACTTCAACTCTTTATCGTTTTTATTTACAATAAAGATACTATAGAGTTAATTGGGGATTCATAAAAAAATCCAACTCAAGTTTAATATCAAACAAGACAAAAACAATACGGTACTAATAAGTATTTTGTTAAAACATAATATTAAAATTCAAAACAAACGAAATAAAGAAAAACATAAAACTTTAATTCAATCATTTTTAGTGTTTCGTCTTCAGTTGCGCGGTTTTTGACAAAAATTTTAATAAAAATAAAAATAAATTAATAAAATAAAAATATTTGTATTTACTTTATCTTGTTTTATTTAAAAAAATTTATATTTACACAACTTTAATTAATTTACATTTACGACGTGTTTCGGAATAAATTCCATCCTCAAGTTTAAATTGACATTGAACGGCTCTGTGTCATCAAAGCTTTACACTCCGTTGTTGTCGACACACCTTTATTTTAATATACTTACACCTAATCTTTTAAGACCAGAATGATGTCGAAATATGAATATCCATTAGAGCTTTAATAGGTGATATATATAACTGTAGCGGGAACATTTGCATATTTCTAGCACCGCTGCAATTTTTCATGTATCTCATTGTGCTATCGTTATTTTTATAACGTTTGCCCTTAACTCCAATTTTGGACTTATTCCTAAATTCAGAGATTCATTTTTTTAACTACACTACGTGGACCAATATTTTCTCTCATTATGATATTCAGATATTCAAACCAACGTGCATCTGTATCTCCTTTTAAATCCTCTACAACTTTCCTAAGCGCTCGCCCAGCGTTTCAAAATTTTAAGGGTAGTAATTATTCCTTAAGAACGTGTGATGTAAAATTCAAAACAAAATCAAATAAACCAAAAACAATTGATTCCCTCAAAGTCAACACACTAAACGCAAGATTGTGCGACCCAGATTTGTATTTTAATATTTATAAGACAGTTCAAATGAAAAGAACCCGAATCTTTTTATTAAATGTGTCAGTATTTTCTTTGAAACATAAAGAGCAGCTGACGTTACTTAAATAATAGCTTTAAGGTTAAGGATACGAAATCAATTTTCCTACATAAAATGTAGGTCTGTCGGGGAGCATATAATAGTAACTTACCGCCTATGACTTACTGCATAGTTCCGTTATTATTTTAAGAAATCTATAATAATATTTATTCTATTACAGAAGTTAAATGATACACATATTTTTTTTTCAGTGACGAATTATCTGAAAACGTGTGTATTGTTGTTAGTACTTCGATTTAGAGATAAATACATAAATGTACCTACAAATGTATATATAGTTTAAATACATAACTGTAAATTAAATTAAGAATTATTGTATTGTATAGGTATTTAAAATAGAAAATATGAAACAATTTTAAGGGAATTTGATTGTAAGCTGGTAAAAGAAGGAATGTTTAATTCGAATGGCTAGCAATGTTTTATGATGCACGACATTTAAGGTAAGATAGTATAAGGTACTGTAACATATATGGCAAGTTCGATCAAAAGAGTATCGATGATAAAAAAGACGAAAAGTGAAAATCCAACTCTGTCTGTTCGACTAAAGTTTAAACGTTTCGGGCAACTTTGTTTAACATTTTTATACCAAAAATAACGATACAAATTCCTCCAGTTCCATCACAACTTTTATGAGGGTGGACTAGTAACAAGCTTGTTTTTACTTGCGACCTATAGGTACTATAAGGCAAGTTATGGCACGAGTACGATAACTTGGCCGCCAAGATTTGATGACGGATTTTTTTAGAGGGGTCAAAAATAAGCACTTTTTACTATGGGAGGGGGGGTTCTATCTCCCCCCGTTTAGGAGGTAGGGGCACTTTTAGAAAAAATGGTTTAAATTGAAAAAAAAAAAAAATTAAAAAACAACGGCAACACCTACAATAAAGTGCTATACTGCGTTTGAAAGCCAGAAGATTGTTCTATAATCCTGCATTTAAATTAAATTACTCATATCAATTGTTTTTGAGAAATTCGCATTTAAAGTCCAAGTTTTGATAAAAAAACGTGAAAAAAAAAGTTTAGACCGGTTGTTTTCAAAATTGTGAAATGAAATTGTAAATTAACTTATATGTGTTTCATATATCTATCAGTTCTTAATTGAACACAAAAAACCGCATGATTCTATGTCTTCTGGTTTTTGAGAAAACCTCCGTTTAGGAGGTAGGGGCACTTTTAGAAAAAATGGTTTAAATTGAAAAAAAAAAAATATTAAAAAACAACGGCAATACTTACAATAAAGTGCTATACTGCGTTTGAAAGCCAGAAGATTGTTCTATGATCCTGCATTTAAATTAAATTACTCATGTCAATGGTTTTGAGAAATTCGCATTTAAAGTCCAAATTTTGATAAAATAACGTGAAAAAAAAAGTTTAGACCAATTGTTTTCAAAATTGTGAAATGAAATTGTAAATTAGCTTACATGTGTTTCATGTATCTATCAGTTCTTAATCGAACACAAAAAACCGCATGTTTCTATGTCTTCTGGTTTTTGAGAAAATCGAAAATAACTAAAACTACTTTTCTACAAAATGTTTGATATTTTTTTCTTCCTTACATAAATAAATCAGTGCTAGCTTCCAACATTACAATATATAAACAGTAAAGTATGTATGGGGGGGCATGCTGCCCCCCTGCAACCCCCCTGCTTGGGCACACTATAGGATTTGGGGTGGGTGCGAGGTTGGGTGCATGCAAAGTTTCTTTTGCATTCACAGAATCTGTATTTAAAAAAATTCAAATTTATTCTATTTATCCAATGTCCACTAAATACATATAAAATACAATAAACGATCTTGAAAACCAAAACAAACTTCTGACCATGTTCACCAATACATGGCACTATTTTTCTATCGAAAATATTGCCTAGAAAGGAAATATAAGGACGACTGGGCTTCGCAAATAATAGAGTTTTTATCAGATGTAAAAAAAGTTTACCCTTGTTATACCGATGGTGATATATGTGAGGGTTTACAGTTAAAAGACATCGATCCTCCCACCCTTCAGAGCGAAAATTTAGAAAGTGTTTTACCGCCAAAACATCCTCGGCTTCCCACGATAAAAGAGTAACTCAACGAACTCGACTGTTATAGTACGGACGATGGCTTTATTGACGAGACTTACACACCTTTTTAATAAATTTTGATCATTTTTAACTAACTATGACTGACTAACTCCTGACTAACTGATAAAATAACTGACCCAGATGCAATTCTACCTCCTCATGGTGCATTCTGGGTAACGCTAAATGAATTGCGGTACTGAACTAACAAAGATTCATTATGTTTATTAACATTAATCCTTAAAATGGAATCACCGTCACCACCAAAAATCAAAAAAAGTAGTTTTGGTAATTTTCGATTTTCTAAAAAACTAGAAGACATAGAACCATGCGGTTTTTTGTGTTCGATTAAGAACTGATAGATACATGAAACACATGTAAGCTAATTTACAATTTCATTTCACAATTTTGAAAACAACCGGTCTAAACATTTTTTTCACGTTTTTTTATCAAAATTTGGACTTTAAATGCGAATTTCTCAAAAACTATTGATATGAGTAATAAAATTTAAATGCAGGATTATAGAACAATCTTCTGGCTTTCAAACGCAGTATAGCACTTTATTGTAGGTGTTGCCGTTGTTTTTTAATATTTTTTTTTCAATTTAAACCATTTTTTCTAAAAGTGCCCCTACCTCCTAAACGGGGGGAGATAGACCCCCCCTCCCATAGTAAAAAGTGCTTATTTTTGACCCCCCTACAAAAACCCGTTATCAAATCTTGGCGGCCAAGTTATCGTACTCTCCCCCAAGTTATGCATTCGTAAAAAAAATCGAACTCGAGATTTTGATCAAAGTTGACATTACGATGATAGCGAAGACTAAAAAAGTGGGTCTCGCAATTCTGTCTGTCTGTCTGTTCGACTACAGACTAAACGGCTCGGCCGATTTTCTTTAAACTTGGTAGATATCATTTTTAATTTTTCCCCCACACGTTTTTTTCTTTTTTTAAGACCAAAAATAACGGTACCTGCCATACGAATTTTTTTTCGAAATTTTATAAACATTTTTTTCCTCAAAAACTGTTCGACAGATTTTAAAAATAAAAATACAAAAAAAATTCATTTATGTAATTAAAGCGAAGAATTGCCTGAAAAAAATGTTCCGAAAAATGGATATTGAGGGTACTCCCCCCCCCCCTGGCACCATTT
Source organism: Philhelius festivus (assembly GCA_963931855.1). Taxonomy (NCBI): domain Eukaryota; kingdom Metazoa; phylum Arthropoda; class Insecta; order Diptera; family Syrphidae; genus Philhelius; species Philhelius festivus. Next base: position 56,587,130 of record OZ007555.1, on the reverse strand, counting down.
TTTTGTTTTTGATTTTCTCAAAAACGGTACAACCGATTCTCATAATCATCATCGGCTCGACAACCGGGTTCCGGTCCTGGCCTCTTTCAACAAGTCTCTCCACCTATCCCGGTCTCTAGCCGACGCCATCCAGTTGCGCACCCCAAGGCTTCGGGCGTCCTGGTCTACGCCATCTCTCCAGCGCAAGCATGGTCTACCACACTGTCGTCTACCATAGAATGTACCACAAAGAACTTTCCGAGCAGGTTCCTCTTCGCTCATGCGAGCTAGGTGCCCTGCCCACCGGAGTCTACCGAGCTTAATTTTAGTCACGATATCTGCTTCAATGTAGATTGCGTACAGTTCATGATTGTACCGTCTCCGGAATCGTCCTTCCTCACATATGGGGCCAACAATTCTCCTTAAGACTTTTCTCTCGAACGCAGCTAAGAGGTCGGAGTGCCTTTTGCTAAGCACCCAAGTCTCGGATCCATATGTGAGTACTGGCAGGACCATGGTCCTGTACAGCAGCTGTTTTGAAGTTATGGTGAGATTTCTGGATTTGAAGAGTTTTGACAGACTATTTTTTTTTTTCAAAACTCAATATTTCGAAAACCCCATGCTAGATTTTTTGTAAACTTGATAAATAAAAGTTTCTCAATATAGTCTACAAGATGTGAGAAAAAAAAATTTATTTTACCTAAAAATAAAGGTACCTACCATACAAATGCAAAAAAATTAAAAAAAATGGTTTTCAAAAATCGTATTTTTCTCGAAAACGGTGCCTAGAATTTTGATAACATTTTTTTTCTTTCAATTAATTCTTACGATCTTTAATTTAATAAGAAAAATTTTAAAATTAAGATATTACAGCTTGTACCTACCATAGAAGCATTTTTTCGAATTTTGAATTTCTCATTATCCACATAACGGATCTTAATACAAAATTTTATAGAGAAGCTTCTAAAAAGTCTAAAACACATTGCATTATTTTTTTTGTAAATTTAATTTTTTTTGAACAATAATAAAAACTTTAAATTGGGGTACCAAAATTTTTTTTTAAAAAGCTTTTAAAAAGTTTGCACATAAAAGCTTTTTTTAAGAAACCACTACAAAACGACTTATAATTTTTGTTCTTGCATAAATTCATATTTGGATAGCATTATGTTTTTATCTCTTACTACTACAAGAATTTAAGAATTAATTTTTTCCTTATGAACAGTTTTCTCTAATAACATTCGTTTTTAAAATTCCTAGTCTATTACATAGGGGCAAGTACGTGCGACCCAGTCGTGCATTTTATTTTTTGTTGCCAACTCAACAACAGAAATTTAAATTCAAATATATGTGACCCAGTCTATAAAAAGGTGACTTATGACTCAAAAAATTATTTTTCACTTTTTTTTTGGTTATGATAGTTTTTAAGACGCTCTTTCACATGGTGAAAACCAGAAAGTCCTAACTTGCTTAGAAGTGTACTAAAAATTTAGAGAAAAAAGAGGTACAAAAAAAAAGATTTTTCTGAAAATCCAGAATCAAGATAATACATGGAATTGAAAATGAAAAAAAAAAAGGATTGAACGCTACAAAAATGATTTTACCAAAAAAAAGCTATTTTGCACAAAAAAGAGAGACACTGAGCAATGGGAAGGAAGGAGAACAACTACCAAGAAACTGACGAAATGCATTGTTTATCTTCAACAGCTGATTTATCGAAATTTTGTTTTTGAGTCATAAGCCACCTTTTCATAGACCGGGCCATATTCCACAAAAAACTTATCAACTTTTCACTTTGCACTTATCAAACTATATTTTTTTGCAAAGTGATAAGTTTTTCTGTTCCACAATATTCTTTGCAAATCTCACTTTTCACTAAGTAAATTTTTGCAAAGACTTTGCATAGAATGCAAAGTCTTCACAAAAAGTTGCTCTCTATGCAAAGTCTTTGCTCTTTCCTGCAAAGTGAGTTTGCAAAGTGTTCCACAAAATTTTATCATCTTTGCATTTCTGCCTCACCACTTTTCACTTTGCGTTTCGAGTTTGTTTTGTCAATTGCTAATCATCGTACACCAGTGGGAGATTGTCCAAATTTGAATAAAATTCGGAAAATCGCAAAATTCGACTGATGTTGGTTGATTAAAATTATTATAACTTCTCTTCTGATTGTCCGATCTTCAAGGTTGAGGTCTTTAAGGAATCACCAAATAACAGGCTTTATTGACAAGGGGTGTACCCATTTATGAGAAAAGTGAAGGTAAATCCATTTTCAATTCAGTTTTCATTATTATTTGTATGTAATAGTTAATCTCTGGATCTACTGGACCCATTCGTAAAATTCTTTCACTAATAAAAAGATACATTATTCCTGAGTAACATTGGCTATTTTTAATTTTGATAAAAGTTTTAAGATAGAATACAAATGGCAATATTTGTAAATCAAGTTCACGACTATATTCGTTTTTTTTTGGTCGACCTTTTCAGGTTTTTTTTTTTTTTTTTTTTGTGCAATCATTTTAAAGAAAGAACATCTGTTTGTTTATATAGATCTTGAAATAATACATAGCTTCTTCTATCAAATAAATATCAGCACAGAAAGCATTTTTTTATTGTCAAAAGCTAAGTAGATCAACTATTCTGAGTTTGGATCATAGAACTTCTTGAAATGAGCCGAAAAATAAAAATTGAAAAAAAAAACTTGCAGTGTTACAAGTGATTCGTCATGTGACGAAGTCTTAGCAGATATCTATAGATCAAGTGCCTAACTATGCTAAACAAAATAAAATGCACGACTGGATTGCACGAACTTGCTCTTATGTAAAAGTACTTTGGAATTTAAGATACATTTTATAAATATAAGACATGGATTTAATGAGATAAAAATGTTCAAATGCGTGAAATAGCCGTCTGATTTCTGGAAAAGTATGAATTGATGCAAACAAAGTTTAAAAATCGTTTTATTATTGAAGTAATTTTTTATATAACTTCTGTCAATATACGTCCAATAAAACGTTTTAACAAATTCATAAAAATTACAAAAATTTGTTGAGGTAACAAACAATATTTTGTTGTATCCACAAAATTAATTTATCAAGCTAACAGATTGATTTGTTGAAATAACAAAAATATTCTGTCAATATGACTATTTTTCGTAGAATTTACAAAATTAATTTGTCATATTAACAATTCTTTTGTCGTATCAACAATTTTTTTTTTGTTAATGTCACAAATTGTTTTTTTTTTTTTCATTATCGGATTAACAAAATTATTTTGTTAAATCAACAAAAAAAATTTTCAATTTAACAAATTTATTTTGTTGAATCCACAAAATTTATTTGTCAGCTTAATAGAAATGGTTACTTTCAATTTAAAAATGTTTCTTGTTTCAAAATAGCTTTTTTTGACCTTTAAGTCCACAAAAATTGGCGTTTCGTCCCTGCGATCTCACATCGAATCATCTGTGAGGTCTTATTGACGATACGCAATTTTTGTTAAATTCAGTTTATCTTACATCGATTTTTTGAAAAAAAAAACAAATGTGAACTATATCATACGCGTACAAATATTTGTCAATTTAACAAAAATGTTTTCATTTTTTGTTAAACTGACAAAAAATCATGCAGAATTATATAAATTTTGTGAAATCAACAAAATCATTCTTTCGTATTGATAAAACTTAATCAAAACGATAAAATTGTTTTAGTGAAGGTCAACAAAAACGTTTTTATCAATATTATCTAGGAATTTATTTTCAGTGTAAAGCTACGAGCCGCAATACCTTTGAGGTCACCGGGCCACGGCCGGCACTGTGTTTTGAAATAAAACGTCTCTTATAACGTCGAAAACTCTATGGACGGTTCGGCAAACTGGTGATTTTGCAACCCAATGCATAGCTGCTACTCTAAGAAACTGGCAACCATTTCCGAGCCAATGCAAGCACAGGAGCAGTTGATTTTCAGCCGACAAACCATGACTGCGCTGTTTATTGTGCTCTAATTGTTCTCCAATTTTATTTAAAAGGAAATCCACTTGAATTTGGTTTAAGCGAAAGCACTCTTTAAAATTAAAGTTTTGTAGTCCCGAAAAATTAATTCGGTCTCTATAATTTCTCATTATAACCGCGTCTTCACTATCGTAGAACAAAAACTCACGTCTTAACATTTTAAAAGCTTCAACAATATGAATTTGCAAAGCGATCGTTTTCTTTGCAAACTTTTGATAAACTTATCAAAATTTGCTTTGCAAAAATAGAATTTACAGTTTTTGTGGAACGAAACAGCATAATTATTTGCAAAGTCTTTGCAAATTACACTTTTCAATATTAAGTTTTCACTTTGCACATGAGAACGTACGTGGAACAGAAATTGCAAAGAGAATATAAAAATTGCAAAGACTTTGCAAATTACGCTTTTCAATTTCAACTTATCACTTATCAAATTAAATAGTTCTGAGGAACGCAAAGTTTTGCAAATTGTCGAAAAATTTGATAAGTGCAAAGTGAAAAGTTGATAAGTTGTTTTTGGGCCCGGGTCACATATAATGTCAATTAAACATCAAAATTTAAGACGAAAATGTTGTTTTGTTTACGGAGTTAATTGCGAAGTAACATCCTCTAGGATTGGTTTTGTGTTTTTTTTTTACCTCCCGATTGTTTCTCCTTTTAACTTTTCCGCGACCGTGAACAAGGCAAAACATTTTATTACACACATCCATCGTTGAAATTGTCCTGTGTACTACTTACAAAAATCGCAAATTTGAAAATTTTCCGGCAGTCTTTTAATTTGTAATTCCATAAAAACTAAATCAGACTATTGTCCTAGCTAATCACTAGTGATGTGCTTATTAATAAACAGCATTCCAATTTTATTTACAAAGATAGAAGATTTAATAAATTGAACGTTAGAGTTAGTAAAAGGAATTTCACTTTTTGTTTTCCTTGTTTTATTTTTAATAAAAATCATAAAATTTAAATAAGCATTAAGTGCCTATAGGCACCCTTAAAGGCTAAAAATACATTTTTCCAAAAAGAATTGTTTGAAAAATTAAATTTTTGACGTTTTGTTTGCGGAAAGCTAAATTAATCGATCGAGAATAAAATATCTGCTGAAGAAATATTTCTTTGGCAATTGAAGGCAATCAAAATTACCTTCCATCCACCAGGCAGTATTGGCCTTGCCATTTTTATTTCTATTGGAAACAATTAAGGCAATGACAATAATCTAACGGGATGCAAGAAACAAATGAATCACGATTGAAAAAACTTTAGAATGAAAGGCTTTCATTAATTATTTTTTTATTACAATTAATTATTTTGTGACCACCCTTTGTAAGGTATATTTTGACAGTTCATGTCGGTCATGTTCTTTTATCTGCTGTTAGTTTTCTTGTATTTATTTCTCAGACACTAAAGAAAGTTACCATTGGAAGTTACAGAAACCATAGACAACTCCATGTATTCGCTGACTGAGTTCTGTAGAATGAAAAAAATCGTTGTTTTGCTGGTATCGTAACTTTAACAAAGTAGTCGTATGTCAACAAGAAAAATTGTCGGGTTTGGGCAATGCCAATCTTAACAAATTCCACCAAGTGGCAATGCATCCACAGAAATTAAATTAAATTTTTAATTTTTGGTTGGGGCAATACCCCCATTTATTAGACTTAATACAAGCTAACTCTTAATCTAACTTAAATATAGCTTATAAATCTAGAATTGGAAGGATTATTAAGACGGGGTTTCAGGCAGGGTGAACTGAGGTTGAAGTTGAAATAGTTAATTTTACAATTAATCCTCCGAAGCATACGAGTAGTAGGTTCGTTGGAGGTATAAGAGGTAAGGTGGGTAGGCAGATTGAAGAAACGAGGATTTCTTATATTACGGGAATTAGTGTTAAAAGAGATGGAATTTTAAAGAGTTGTGCAGTTAACAGATTCTGAAAGAAGTCGACGAATTAAGAGAATATCGCTTATTGCTCTTCGTTCTTTCAGCGTATTGAAGTTAATTAATATAAGTCGGTCTCGATACGGAAGTAAAACAAAAGTGTTATTCCAAGACAGAACACGTAGAGCGAAACGTAGAAAACGACGTTGAATGCTCTCGATTCTTGATATATGAACGAAGGTTTTGGCGAACGAAGGTTATGCATAATGATTGCGTCATATTAATTGTTTAATACTTCGATTCCGTTTATTATGTTTGTGGTTTTTCTTATGTCCTAGTTTTCAATTCTTTGAATAGTCCTTATGTTTAGTAATCGTCTTTCTATGACTTGACATATTCTGAGACTTTCAAGTGAATTTGATTAAGTTCGAACTCCCCTTTGTATCATGAATTCTTGTTCGATTCTATCCGTTTTTACACTGGCGGTGTTATTGTGGTAAATATTGCAGGTGGGGGTGTAGAGTCGGTAGTGGTTTAAGGCACGTCCGGGGCTCTGAGAGACTTGACCAATGGACTTGTGTTGCTACTGAACCATACATCGGACCATGGCAGCGAACGTAAGTCCATGATTATGCATGGCGTGATGGCATGCCAGTCCGCGTACAGCATGCGTAATTCCACGATCATAATGGGTGGCGGCTAGCATAAGGCCATGGTTCTTGGATGGTGGTGAGGTGGTAAATGCATGGTTCATGGTCTTGACTCCGACGAGCTCGTCCACTTCGATGGGCCGGTTCCTATCGACCTCCTCGTGGTGCCTGTGGATAGGTTACGTAAGTAACTGAACCAACTAGATGGGAACATCCTGGACGGTGGCCTTAAAGTAGGAATCCGCTAAGGAGTGTGTAACAACTCACCAGAGGGTTGCACATTCTTGGTTGATGGTTTCTACCTCGATCATAGCTGGGTGTTTGTATATTTTGGGCTGACAGGCCCAGAAGTTTTGCAGGAACTTCATCTGTAAGTGACCTTATGGTGGCGAAGCTCGACCGGAACCTATATTCTGGTTCCACGGGAGATAGTGCCCAGGATACTGGGGACAATAGCGTACATCTTCGGGCTCTCCTATTCTATCTTCGGATAGAGGGGTGCAGCTGTCGCGTGCGTGCACTCTTTCTCAGACTATCTATGAGGTAGGCCTCCTAGTGGGAGTACCGTGGTGGCTTGGTTTATTCCGAATGCGGAGACATATGGTTTTCATGCGTGCCTGAATTCAAGAGGTGTTAGATAGACCTCGCCTCCTAAGCAAGAGGTGTGTTCATGCCTGCAACATGTCACAACTTTGCGACGGAAATGGCTTCGGCTATGTCGGGGTTAATGGTCAGGATCCAATCTGACTCTGATGGAGGTAGGCTTCCCGTGGGATTGAGTCATAATCGGCAGGTGCTCACGTTAAACCAAAAGACGATTCTGTGGTAAATATTTTTCAAGCTCTTTATGAATATCGGATTTATATTTTGATTTATCAGTGCTGTCCATATAAAGTTGCGTTCAACAGTGTCAAAAGCTTTACTATGATGTCAATGAATAAGAAACAGAGTGGATTTTTACACTCGTTAAATTTATATATAAGTTGGTTTACAGTTAGTTGTCGAAAATCCTTTTCTGAAAGCAGCTTATTTCCTAGGCTGTTTGTTATTGAGTAGTAATTTTAATTTCTTATGTAACGCCTTTGAAAAAAGTTTATGCAATGTCGATATTAAAAGCTGATTTTGTATACAATGTCGATACTAGGCTGATTGGTCTGTAATTTTGCATGTCTTCTTTGTCTCCTTTTTATGCAACAATATTATTATGCTTTATTAACTTCGCATAGGGAGTTATTGTAATCGGTCCGATTTGTCAAATTGGAATTTTTGACATTTCTCGACGTTTCAAGGTCCCTAGAGGCTATATCAATCATTTTTAGAGAGATGTCTGTGTGTGTGTGTGTACGTACGTTCGTACGTTCGTACGTTCGTACGTTCGTACGTGCGTACGTTCGTACGTCCGTACGTTCTTGTACCATTTTTCGTCGTCGATATCTCAAGAACGAGTAAAGATATCGACTTCAAATAAATTTTGTTTAATAGATAATAACTTCGAAAGAGGCTGAAAGGGCGTTTATTAAAATTCAGTGAGTAGTTTTTTCACTATAACGGTTTAAAAAAAAAGTAAAAATTTTGGTTAGTTTCAAATATCTCACGAAAAAATAATGCTATTGATTTCAAATAAAATTTAATGTACTCATTATAAGGTCATACAGATTTGGTATGAATTTGGAAAAAAAATGAACATACCGTTATTTTTTTAAATAAAAAAAACTGAAAAAAAAATTTCATAACCCAGATATTCTAAGAACGGAAAACAATTTGAAACTCAAAATAATTTTATTTTACGAAAAATAATGTGTTTGACAACTGGTGAAAATTTCAAAAAAATTCAGTTTACAGTTTTCTTACAAAAAATAAAAAATTATATAAAATTCTATTGAAAATTGGTAAAAATTGTTTTTCGACTCAAATTTCTCGAGAACTAGTAGTGATATTGACTTCTAATTTCGTTTATTTTATACATAGTATAATTTTGTATAATTGATAAAATGTTGACAAATATTGAATTAATAGTTTTTTTTTTTAATAAAAAAACTACATATTAAAAATTCTAGTGAAAACTAGTTAAAATTGTATTTCAAGTCGAATTTCTTGGGAATGAACACCGATAGTTCCTTCTAAAGTATGTTATTTTATACATCGATACCTTCCCGTAGGAATGTATACTAAGCGACATTTCTAAAATTGTTCAGGAAACGAAAAAAACGAAGAAAGTTCTAGTTGAATCATAGTGTGCTAAGAGACAATTTTGGTTAAACTAAGTGACATCTAACAAAATTTTTTGTTGCTCACGACAATGAGATCTTTATTAATGTCGCTTAGCATAATTTTTTTGGCGGATAATACAAATTTCAGGGGGCAACATTATTTTATTGAGAAAACATGGCAGTTGATAAATTTTTTTATTTGTACTCTAGTTTCCTTTTCATGCATAATAGGTTGGCGAAACCCAGGCCAAAACGTCGCCCTTAACATATAGTATATTTCCTCATCAAAAAGTCATTTTCGAAAAAAGTGTCGCTTAGTACATTCTTACGGGAAGGTATCGACATAATACAATTATTAACACATGGTTAAATTTTGACAAGTATCGAATTGACAGTTTTAACAAAAATATAAAAAAAATCTACTAAGTGGTAATATTTGTTTTTCGACTAGAATATCTTGAGAACGAGCAATGATATTGACTTTGCCATTATTTAATTTTATACATAATACAATTTCTAACAAATGGTTTATATTTGACATATATCTAGTTTTAGAGCGGATATATTTTGTAAGTGACCTTCCATCAATAACCAAACCATATCTTTTATATTTGAATATTTCGTTTTTAAATTTTTTTCAATTTAAATGTTTGGAACCGAAATAATAAAGTAATTTCTATAATATAATACATTTTGAAACAACTTATACATCAACAATCTCAATTTCAAATCTCTTTAAATAATTAAAATGCTTTTCAATCTTAAAATAATGTTTGTTTGAATTTTACAGCTAAAGTTTGTTTCGCTGAAAATTTGGCTATTTGAAAAAAACTAAATATAAAGTTTTCAAGACCACAAATGGGAAGTTATCAGTGTGGGTCGCACCCAGCCTCTTTTTTTCATTGCGTTGGTATCTGTTATGTCCTTATTATAGCATTATAAAATTTTGTCAGCATTGGTATAAGTTTCTCTTTTCCTTTTTCAATACTGAATGCAATGTCATTTTTGTTAAATATCAAATCGTCAATGGAAAAGTATTTTAAGTTGTTATCAGCTGATTTATTGTCGGTTGTTGAAAACAGTGATTCAAAAAAGTCTATTTCTGTTCTATTGATGTTCATTCTTCTTGTTTTTCGTTTCGTATTGTTTTTCATCGCTGTTATCCATTGTGTTTTTCCATGTACTTTTAATAATACTTTTAATTCGAGGGTTTCGTAAATAGCTTGAATATTCTCCGCAGTGAAATTTGTGTTAATACATTCTCTTATTATGATGTCCAGTTGTTCATTATATGTTATTTTCTGATCATTACATCCATTATTGTAGATTCGTTCGATCTTTCAAGTCTTTTATAGAATGAGTTAATTTCATCATGGGTAGCTTAATCTGTCGTCAATAATGTGATTCTTGAGTTATTTTTTTATTATTAGAAATCTGACTCCGTAGATTCCTTTGGTTTCTTCTATGTGGCAAAATATACCAATATCATTTAATTTTTTTTACATATAATAGTGTCTCCACATTCTGGTTGATCGTATGCATGTAGTTCGTCATAGGTTAGGCTGAAGGATAAAGTGATGGGCATTCCCTGCTGATAGAGATAGCGACAAAAAAATGAAAGACAGGAGACGTTACGACGGTGTTACAAAAACCAAAGGTTTTCGTAATGGATGCGTCTCCTATAAGTTTTAGAGCTTTATTTTGAATTCTATACAACATGTTCAAATGTGTTACAGAGAGCACCAGCCTACATTTGAGTGTTCTACTTAAGCTTTGGGTTAATGTATACCTTATAGATCGTAGCCAGATCTTTTAAGAAAACCTACGTATGTTGCTGCGTTCTTGGCTTCGTCAAATATATGATCATTCAATCAGAGAGGTATTTGTGCAAATGACACACCGACTATAGACAGCTTTCAGTTTCTTTAATGCAAGTACATTTCATGGACAAGGGCGTCGGTAATATATTTCTCTTGGCCAACACAAGAGCTTTATGTTTTCGAAGCATTGAATTCCAAGCGGTTGTTAAAACCTAATTGTACTCGTATATCACTGTAAAGATCGGAATCGAATAAGCTTAGCATACGCGTCCGTTTTAGTCAAGAACAGAGTTGTAAGTCTGGAAACGAATATGAAAAGCTGAGGGTGCTGTCCTAAGTCCTGCGGCACACCAGCATTTATTTTATGAATATCAAACTTAAAACCGTACAGAACAACTCGAATTGAACGGTCAGAAAGTAACTTTTAATCTAACGAAGAAGAGACTTAAAATTAAAATAAATTTGGTGATGCAACAGCTCGAAGTGAACCAGGACCTAGTGACTTACAACTCCTAACTATTCCTGTGTGCGTGTTACCAGGAACGCAGGGACCTACAATTTTCTGCCGCTTACGAACGGCTAATGAGCAGCACTTTCCATGAAAAGAGATACTCTTGGAGAATTTGTCAATTCCTCGCAAGAGGCAGTACACCCCTAAAAAAAACCTTTTTTGCAGCGGCTGAGAATCGAAATCGTGATCTTCGGCATGAAGAGACTTATCGGTACCAAATGCTCCACTTTTTAATGAGTAATGGGATCAGATCACCAGTGAAACTATTGCTACAAAAGCCGTTTCTATGACCTTGGAAAGAAGAAACGTTAGTGCAGTTGGTTGGTTCGCCTTTTTTTAAGGGACCGGCTGGACAAATTCCATTTTCCATCTTCTCGGATAGATCCCCAAATGGAAAAGACAGATGGAAAATCTTACGTAATTGTCTTGCGACCGTACAAAAACACCTCTTTGTTAGATTTAGTATTTAAATATGTATATACTATATATAAATTTAATATTTAAAATTGATCGGGCAGCCAGTAATGTTTCGAACATAACCTACACGTTGATTTAAGAAAAATAGATTTTAGGGTTCTAAGATCCTAGGGATGCAAAATAAGGAGAACATTCATTAAAAAAAGCATGCATAAGTAAATTATATTCACATTTTTAATACCTAGAATTCAAAAAAAGTTACTAACAAATTTGTAACATTTAAGGCTTAAAAAATAACGACGATTTTCTTGATGTTTTGGATTTGTAAAATTTATAAGACTTTCTGAGAGGCCATTTCTTGTGGCCCACCCTGTACATATATAAGAACACTTGTGTACATAAAATGCATACTGTCAACTATCTGAGAGATATCCTCATTCATAGTATGTACACTGTTCACATGACCATCGTTAAGTACAATATATTTTTTTTTTCTGATGACCAAAAATCATTTGTAATGATGGTGTTTATGATGATAAATACTACAAGCAGTAGTAGTCAACATTTAATATTAGCCATGCATATGAATGTTTCCACCTTTGTTTGGGGAGACGATTTTGGAAATTAGGAAATTATTGAATCTCCTTTGAGTTTGCATTTAAATTGCATTAGTTCACTCGGGCGTATACGCTTTATTTTTATTAGAGGCAAGTTAACACTGTTTAACATTTTAATTGCTGGGTTCAATAAATAATGTTTTGCATTGGACTTCAAAAGTAATACAATATAATAATCAACAGACAAATAATTCTTAGTTAATAATAATAATAATTCTTCTGTTTGTCTGTCTGCCGATTTTCTTTATATCTACTCTATTGATATAATTTTTAAACTTTCTCTCTCACATGTTTTTGTTTTCTTTTTTTTTTTAATACTTACCAACCATTGACTTTTTTCGTAATTTACATTAACTTTTTTTACATCAGTTTGAAAATCGGAAGCAAATCTTTTTTTTTTGGTTTGTGAAAATTAATCAATCAAACCTCGAAAGTAAGGCTCATCATAGGTCTTGGGAACTATATTTTTGTAGAAGAATTCTTTTGTCTCTTCTTTATTTTGATTTAAATGTTTTTTTTTTTGGTTCAATTGCACCTTATATTCCGTACGCTTCATTCGAAAAGAAATCGTTTTAGCATGTAAGTCGATTACAGTAAGGTTAAAATACTTTATGCTACTTTTGTAAGTTCTGTCATTTGAAAACAGCAACACCGTTTGTCTCTTCTGGAAAGTTCCTTTTTGCTCATTGTTCGACGTTGTGTAAGTTCACACACTGTACTTAGGTTGAGAACTTTCCAAAAAAAAATTTTTTTTTTGCAGAAGTGCAAATTAGGTAAACAGTTAACCGCACAACAAAAACTTTAACCGAGCGTACCAAAAAGTGATAAACACCTTAACGTTGGCCATAACAAAAAAAAATAGTTTTGCCTTTTTATAATTCACACACAGCACGAGCGATGGGGAAATTAAGGGGTGGGGGAGAGAAAGGATGTCGAGAGGTTTGCAAATTGAAATGGCAAGGGAAAACCGTGCCGCGTAATTTATTACATAATCGTGTTGTGCGACTAAAATACGAATCTATAAAATAAACATAACGACCAAAATTAGGCTCGAGGGTGAACTGATGAGCATTTCATAACGGGTAATACAGGTGAACTGATTGAGAGGAAGAATGCAACTGGCTACTTCAAATGGGCATTACTTGTAAAAGAAGGGATAAAACAAGGAAATACATGAAACATTCCGATGTTGTTCAAGAGATGGGAATGATTCCATGATAGCTCTGTTTCCTATCAGTTTTAACGCTCTGTTAAGAATTCTAGCAAATAAATGGAACAAATTTTGGACTACACATGTTCAAAGATGTTAATTAAACTCAAGACTTAGTCGTATAAGCGCCTCATAAATGGTAACCAAATTAGAGGGGGTGAAAAATTTCTTACATCGATATATAAATCCTAAGCATATAGCAGCATTTTTGGCCGTCTTCAGAATGTGCTCGAAGATTGTAGTTGACGCACATACCGAGTAATGGGAGAAGTTCGGAATTTTCTTCAACGAAAAAAGACAGCATTGATACTTCGAAGCATAAAACTCCACACGATTTTATATACCCCATTCAATAATGCTGTAAAGATCGGAGTTTAATTAAATAATTATACGATAGCGTTATAATTCCACTTCCGAGGGAGATGGACGAGAATTTGAGAACGAGTATGAGTAGCTGAGAGTAGAGTCGTCGGCAAAACAATGTTGTGGATTAGAAGTTTCAGACAAGATATCATTTATAAAAATGAGGAAGAGAGTTGGAGACAAAACGGAGCCATGGGGAACACCAGCATTTATTTTGTGAAGATCAGACTTGAAACCGTCCAATTTAACATATAATGAATGATCTAGAAGGTAATTTCTAATCCACAGAATAAGGGTTTCGTTGATATCACACGCACGCATTTTAGAAAAGATAGCCTGGTGCCAAATCTATCAAATGCCTTAGAAATATCAAGCGCAATAATCTTACTTTCTCCAAAACTATGTAAAGATCTGTTCCAATCTTCGGTGAGATATGCCATCAGATCATCAGTGGACGAGAATTGAGTTTTACATTATAATTTGATGTTATCTCAAATTTGACAGTAAGCAAATTTTTGTGGTATCTGTCGACAACATTGTAGAATTATTATCAGATAAGTCTGAAAAATTATTTTTGATGAAAGTTAGTTGAAATATAAAAAAAACTTTCGAATGAATTTCATTCAATATAGTCCACAAAAATAAAACTGTACGTTTATATTCTTCGTTGTTTTATGCACTTTGTTTAGTAACTTCAAAAGTATCATTTACAATCGCGAATCTAGAGAATCTATATTATTAGGTTTATAAAAACAACTGTCTGTTTTTGATCTTATGTTGAAAAATGCTGATAGCTCATGCACCAACTTTTGGAATCGCTCAACCTACCTCTAAATACCAATTTCCCAGAAAGCTTTTAAGCTGTAAATAACACTAACAATAGTGTGTCTAATAATATTTAAACTAATCCACAAGGTTTGATTACAAGGGAGAAACTGCACTTAGCAATCAATAGCTTCAAACCACCCAAATCAGCATGCATATTACCAGCATAACTAAGAAAAACTAGAGATATTATTCTTCCAAATGAAGAAATGCAGTTGTTGTTTTTATATATCATTATTTCTGTTCAAAACCATATCTACGGCTCAGCACGCGTACTACAAAGGGAATTCTGTGAAAATAGCTCTTCATACACTAGTAAGAACCATCTAATACTTTCTCCATTATAAAGAGTTTTTTTATGATTGCTTTCCTTGATAAACAATATGAGATTTTAAGTTTATCTTTTCGCCGACGTTATTCATGTTAAATGGATAAGGTTTTTCGGAACTTACCGCGTTTACTTTCTTAAGAAATAATTAATTATAATTTCTTTCAGCCGAATAAGTTTCAGTATTCGTGGTCAGACTGAAGCTTGATAGATAGAAAGATAGATACACCTATCAAACTATATAGATAGATAGATACATCTATCAAACTTCAGTCTTATCCCGTGACCACGAATACTGAAATTTATTCGAAACGTCGCGTCGGGTGAAAGTAAAGTAAACGCGGTAAGTTCCGAAAAACCTTATCTATTTAACATGCTTTTAACAATGTTAATACAACTGCAATCCTGCCTGCACTGTCATCCCCGAATGTAGAAGGTTCGCTTGGAGAATTGATCAATCAAATGCTAACTGGCAGAATTAATTAATTAATTAATTAATTAATTAAAATCTGGGCAGGTCAGTAGAGGGACGCCGCAAGGCTGTGTCCTATCTCCCTTTCTTTAAAACTTGGTAGCATACAAGCTGTTGAGATATTTGGATGCAAAAAGTTACAGAGAACTTTCCTATCCAAATAACACTGCTTTTGCCGCATCAGGAAAGCATCGTAATATCTCTAACAATAACCATAAACAAGCCAACAAACTGAGCTGATCGGTGTGGACTGGGTGTTAATCCTCACAAAACAGATCTTGTCCTCTTCTCTTGGAAATATAAAATTTCCCATATAGAACCCCCGTTCCTTCTACTTCTAAGTAGCATCGTTAACACCATCCCTCAGATTACATTTGATAAAAACTTTCAGGTAACCATCCCTTCTAAAGAAATCTGGAGGAAAATGGAAGATGATTCAATCCATTTTTACCCAAATGGATACAAAACTAATGACGGGGTTGTTGGAGGCGTATACTCAGATAGAATAAATTCAAGTCTCTGTTTTCGTCTTCCCAATCACTGCAGCGTGTTTCAGGCAGAACTGTTGGACAAGCAGCCATTAAATCTCTTAATTCTGTCTCTACCAGCTCAATAACAGCCCTTAACTGCCGATCGTCTCTGATGGAGATAGCGCACCACTGCTGGGAGCCGGATCATAGAGACATTTCAGGGAATTGTAAATTTGACAAACTTGCCAAAAGCGGAACAATGATATCTTTATTGTCAGATAAGGCAAATAAAGGTATTTCCATTCCAAAACCTGCTTGGCGACAAACCAGATTTGGTAACTGCTGCATCTGAAGCAATCCAAACGTTTAATATCTTTAAGCAGGTGGCACATATGTAGGTTCTGTAATAAGTGTAATAACAAGAAACTGTTTGATAGGTAAGCAAGCAGTTTATTCGGACGATTTCTGCAGAATTTCTGCATGGACGAAGAAGAGGAGGAATGTCCTACCTTATTCCAAAGTCATAGAAACCATCTAGGAAATTTCTACTACAATTGTTACAGTGATCTGGAAAATATAGATATAGGCAATCTCGCCCGCTTCATAAGGAGCTTCAATTATTTAACGATTATGGAGAAAGTCTGCAGGATTCAATGTGGTATAACAATGGATCAACTCATGGGTTAAGTGTGTTGGATCTCCTTTTAACGTCAACCTAACCAAAGTTACCATGATATTATTGTATGAGTATGTTTTTTCCTATCTTCGTTAAGTTTTAAAATTATTAAAATATGTATTTATTCAAATGTCCATAATATACGATAACTCCCTTCAACAGGTGTGCTCGTATTCCTCAAATAAGTTGAAGGAATGTTAAAACCTCATCAGTAAAAAAGGAATACTTCTAGTGGTTCTAGTGAATACTGAGTCCTCAATGAAAAGTCCAATGATGAGTAGATTTTTTACTGCGCAAGACAGGACTCATTCATATCTTCTATTACTATATGTAGGATTCTGGATGTAAAGCATTAAAGCAAAAGCCAGCCTTAGTTATCTCCAAAAAAGCATATGTTTTCAAATAAAACTGCAGCATTTCGTGCCATATTTATCCGTTGTCAATTTGGTTACAATAGTCAGTTGTTGCATTGTAACCGGCACATCAACATCTCCGAAACAAAAACGAACTGAGGGAGATAAAGTGTTTGAATTATAAGTTAGTTAGATCATTAATTAAAGACGAATGGTTATAATTTTGAAAAGAAATAATAAAATAAAAAATTATTGATAAATTTTGTGTTAAAAGAAAATTTGAAATTTGTGAAAAATAAATTCTGTATTAATTGTTTAAGGTGAGTTTATGTTAATTATAATAAGCAACATGCCTTACTTGAAGTGATTTCTAAATAGACACAAATATTATTTGCAGTTAAACTAAAACCAAGAAAGGTTAGTTTTATATCATCGGTTCAAAAACCACTTTTGAAGGAAATGAGATTAAAAAATATTTTTTGAAACTAAGAAGTGGCGATTCGCAAATTTTGATACATAGTTCCATGGCGGCGAAACATGTTTCAATATCTGCACCAATTTATTGTACGATGCGACTCCATAGATTAAAAATTTAAATATTTCATTTTAATTTTCTTCAACATTTCAAGATTGTTTTGATACTCAGTGAAAATTAGTTAAACGACAATATTGTCGAAGAATCAATCTCCTCAAACTACATAAAAATATTTGTTTTATAGACTTTTAAGACTGTTACTCATCTTTGATAATTTGAAAATATGCCGTTTTCAAGATCTGCTCGGGAAAATGTTGAAGTGGAAAACTGTTAATTTTTTAAGAAATAAAATTATGAAAATCTTTGTGTTGGCTACTTTCAGTGATATACGCGGTTAAAGCGATTTCCAAAAAGCATCCATATTAAACTCTTAATTTTCGTTTTTGTTTATATAAAATAACGTTTGCAGTTAATATTTTATTCAATTTTAATTTTTACTTTAGAATTTTAATTTCAGTTTGAAAACAAAATAGTACAATTTTACATGTGCAATTATTTAAAAAAAAAAACACGCTTTAACCAATATATCGAGAACAACTCATCTAACAGAAAAATGTTCGGTTGTGTTCATAGTTTCTTTTTTTTTTTTGCTACTAAATTTCTAAAATGAAAGAAACATTAAAATCAGAAATCTTTTCCGCTCTTAAGCTTTAAGAGGGATCCCGGAAATTAAGCCAGAAGAATTTTTTTTTTTAAATAAAACGCCAATTTTTTTTTTTCATACAAATTTTGGCCTTTTTTCCTAGAAAAAACAGCCCAAACTTGTTTGGAAACCTTTCCAAAATTTGATGAATTTTTTCCAAAAAAAATCCGGCGTGTTTTTCATTTTTAAAAATAGAAAAAAGGCCAAAAAGTAAAGTTTTAAAAAACAGCAGAATTCAAATTTCTGGCGTTTTTTTCCTTTTTTTAAAGCCAGAAAACTGTATTATAGTTACATTAATTCCGGTTATGCTAGAGATTCTTTTACGTGGTAATAACATTTCAAGAAATATAATTTATTTGCTTTTGAGCGTTTATCAGTGGAAAAAAAAAATAAAATGCACGACTAGGTCACACGAACTTGCTCCTATGTAATAGACTATAGGAATTTTAAAAACGAATGTTATTCGAGAAAACTGTTCATAAGGATAAAATAAGTTTTTACTTGCGATATAGGCACTATATAGGGCAAGTTCTGCATTTGGAAAAAAATCGAACTCGAGATTTTGAACAAAGTTGACATTACGATGATAGCGAAGACGAAAAAAGTGGGTCCGACAATTCCATCTGTCTGTCTGTATGTCTGTACCTCAAACTACACCCTAAACTACCGGAGGTATTTTCTTCAAACTCGGTAGTTAAGGGTCTTCGGTGATTCCCTAGAGGAGAAATTGAAATTTTTTTTTAGCTCCAAAAATAACGGTACCCCCCATACACCCGTAATGCAAAATCTTATTTATCTCGAAAACGGCCCTAGCGATTTTGAAAAAAAAAATAAAGTGTGATATTATGGACATGGACTATATTTTGGTGAAAAAAAATTTGGGGGGAAATGTTATTAGGGGTACCTGTCATAGAACGGTTTTTTTGATTTTCGAATTTCTCACCAACGGCTCTAACGATTTTAACCAAAATTTTTATGCAGGAGCTGATTTGCATTTGAAAAAATATAAACTAAAAATTTTTTCGAAAAAATAGTTTTTGGATTTTTAAAAAAATAATACAATTTTTTTTTTTGAAAATTCAATATCTTGAAAACCGATACACGATTAAATTTTTAAATTACGTTTTAAAATGTATTTTATTAAATACTAACAATTTGCATATCAATTTTTTTTATGAAAATTTTAAGGAAAATTTAGTACACAAAAAACATGTTTCAGTGTGTCTGTATGTCTGTACCTCTCACTACAGCCTAAACCACTGGACCTATTTCCTTCAATCTCGGTAGTTAAGGGTCTTCGGTGATTCCCTAGAGGAGAAATTGAAATTTTTTTTTAGCTCCAAAACTAACGGTACCCCCATACACCCGTAATGCAAAATCTTATTTATCTCGAAAACGGCTCTAACGATTTTGATAAAAAAAAATTAAGTGTGATATTATAAACATAGGCTACATTTTGGTCAACAAAAATTTTGGGGCAAAATGTTATTAGTGCCTGCCATAGACCCGTTTTTTTATTTTCGACTTTCTCATTAACGGCTCTAACGATTTTAACCCAAAATTTTCAGCAGGAGTCCCCTTAAGTTTAAAATAATATTGTATATAAAAATATTCAAAAAAATATTTGTTGGGTTTTAAAAAAAAAAAAAAAATTTAAATCAATATCAATATGAACAATTATTTTTGAAATTATTTCCTAAAATCAATATTATTTAATACTTAAAATTCGCATCCCACATTCTTTTTTTGAAAAATTTTAGAGACATTTCTTATATAAAAAATTTATTTAATAATAAAAGGATTTTTTAAAGTTTATTTGCATAAATTCATACTTTTCCGGAAACCAGACGGCAATTTTAATGCATTTGAACATTATTATCTCATTAAATCCATGTTTTATATTTATAAAATGTATCTTAAATTCCAAAGTACTTTTACATAAGAGCAAGTTCGTGCGATCCAGTTTATTTAAATTCATTTAGTAGTAAGAGATAAAAACAGAATGCTATACAAATATAAATTTATGCAAGAACAAAAATTATAAGTCGTTGTAGTGGTTTCTTTAAAAAATTGCTTTTATATAGGTACAGAATTTTTAAAAGATTCTTAAGATAAAAATTGGTACGCCAACTTTAAGTTTTTATTATTGTACGAATGAAAATTAAATTTCCAAAAAAAATACTAAGTCGTTTTTGATACGGGTACCTTTAGTTTTAGGTAAAATCAATTTTTTGTCACTTATCAAGATTTAAAAAAAATCTAGAATGTGGTTTTCGAAATATTGAGTTTTGAAAAAAAAATGAAATTTTTTAAAAAAATCCAAAAAAAAAATTGTTTGAAAATTTTAATATACAATTCTATTCAAGTTTTTGGGAAGCCTTAGCAAAAAACATATGATCAAAATCGGTTGTACTTTGGGGGGTACCCCCAATAACCAATTTTTGGAAATTTTTTTCAACCATTATCTAGCTTTAACTTAAAGAATTTTTTTTGTATTTTTATTTTTTAAATCTGTAGAACAGTTTTTGAGAAAAAAAAATATTTATAAAATTTCGGAAAAAAATCGTATGGCAGGTACCGTTATTTTTGGTCTTAAAAAAAAAGAAAATAACGTGTGGGGGAAAAAATTAAAAATGATATCTAACAAGCTTAAAGAAAATTGGCCGAGCCGCTTAGGCTGTGGTGAAACCGACAGACAGACAGACCCACTTTTTTAGTCTTCGCTATCATCGTAATGTCAATTTTGATCAAAATCTCGATTTCGATTTTTTTACGAATGAATAACTTGCCTTATAGAATAATACCTACTATAAGTCGCAAGTAAATATAAATAATAGAAAATTGTTTTTATTTTCAAAGAAGACACAAAATCTAATTTGGAAATTAGCCCAGAATAAATTTACTTTCTGGCCTAATGTCCATTTTGCTTTCTGGCTCTTTTTCCATACCTAGCTGATCCAATTTCCAACAATGTCCGGCATATTTTCTAAAATAATTTTCGACTTTTTTCTCCAATTTTGAGCAAACAACATTTTCTGGCGTTTTTTTTTTAAATAAATTCTGGCGTGATTGCGATAAAAAAAAGAAATTATGTTTTCTATTATAAAATTTATTCCTAATTCTTAAAACAAAATTTGAAATCTGAATCTTAACACTTAGCACCTATCAATTTTTGTCCCTGTAGACTGAACTAGAAAAATGTGAAAAGTGTGTATAGGTAAATTTTTAGCATTACGATTGTGAAAGATCAAAAATTAACTTTTTTGAAGAATATGAGTGTTCCAGTACTTCACATTTTTAAGGTATTCTAAAAGGATCAATTCACGCTTTTGAGGTATTACAATACGAAAAATGAAAAGAAAATATTTTTTGATATACTTTTGAAATTTAAATTTCGGGATAATTTTTATAGTCAAAAGTCGTTATGAGATATCTAAAAGCACTTAAAGGTAGTTTGTTTGACTTCAGAATTCAATTAATATCCTTGGAATGAATATATATGTACTTTTTTTAAAAGGCCGTTCCAAGTTCATTGACAAAAAAAAACTATTTCCAGGGCTTTTAGGTAAGAATATTTCGTTGATTTGAAATCGTATTAAAGACAACGAAATCTTCGAAAAGTTAATGCTTGACTTTTGACTAAAAAATGTTTTTGTAAACTAGTGATGTCAATTGACAATTCATAATGTAGTTTGGCGTTAATATGTATAGAGGAATAATATATTAATGATACTTTAAATGGATATGCTATCAGAGTTAGCGGTCAGGAAATCGAAAACGTTTGATTAATGAGTTAGTGTTTGTTCAGTTGTACTCGTATGGTCCAAGAGATAGGATATTGGGCATGAATTTCAGTGACTCGTACGTTCTGTGGGTAGCATTTTTTTTCTCTTTTGAACATATTTTTAAAAAGGAAACATTTTTTTTGCATAACTCCTTATGACATTGTACTGATGTCGAGACAATTAAGCTTCCACCATAATTGATAAAACTTGTTAGGTAGACATTTTCTTGAACTTATTACAACTTTGAAATCGGTTAAGAAATTCTGGGAATGATAATGATATGGCTCTTTTGACCAAATCAGCTTCATTTGAGTGCAAAAACAAGTTCAGGTGTTGGAGTAGTACTGAATAACTCTGCAAAGTGCTTTCGTTTTGTCTACTCAATACTATTGGCAAAAACAAGTTCAGGGTATCCAGCGGATGAAGTATATTTTTTGAACTGGAGTAATGAATCGATCTATCTCATCTTCATCGGTTCTTTGTCGATTAAATTTCAACATAAGTCGTTCTAGTTAAAGAAGAAATTTACCAATTTGTACTATTCTTAGCAGATCAAACTATGGCGCTTATAGTCCTCTTAATCAGTTAATAAATATTTTTAGTAAATTCTCTTTTCTTATTGAATCTACAAATGTCAATCTCAAATCCGAACTCTTTAAAAATAAATCTATCAAACTTTGTTTATAGATAAATTTTAGATTTTAAGAAATATTGTAAGCTTAACGTTAGCATTAACGTATTGTAATAAATAAATAATAAATGAACTAAAAATTTTGATTGGGCCAACTTTTTTCAGAAGAAAAAAGGTTTTTTTTTTTCATTTGATATAAGCGATCTCAAATAAATGTTCCACGAAATAGATACTTTTGATTTGAGACTTTTTTATAGTGGCACTGAGACATTTTCAATGAACACTTTACGGACTTACCGCGATTACCGTGACCAGGACAAGTTAAACCCTCCAAACGTCGGGAAATATTAAATATAAATTTGATTAAAATTAAAAATAAATAATTGCGGCAAGTCCGTAAAGTGTTCATTTAAAAAGGAATAGATACTATTTATAACAGCATTTTTGATTGATTTTTGGGTTGCTCTGACAATACCCTTAAATTTTTGTTTTAATTAAAATTACTGTTAACTGTAAATTTTAAATCCTACTTAATCTATTACATAATTTAAAAAATAGAGCCACAAACATTAAAAAAACAGTTGTAAGATTGTGTTGAAAAGATGGAATATGACTTGCAGATCTTAGATGCCTATAGTTTTTTGAAATATGAAGATTTTTTTTAATAATAATATGAATAGATATGAATCGGTTTATGATGTCTTAGTGTTTTCCTGATAAAACGGAGCATTAAGTCATTATCATCATGAAGGTTTTTATGGTAAACTCATTTTAGTAAAGACCCAGTTAGGAAATTATAAACAAAGAGAACACTTGAAACACTCATGAGACTCTTACCAATAAAAACTTGTTGAGCTGTCCAGTCATAAATACCCATTATACACCCGTATAGTTTTTTTTTGTACGCAGATACATAATATACATATGTATGCTCAAAATTAAAAAATTAAAAATTGTGGTGCAACAGCTCGAAGTGAACCAGAACCTAGTGACTTACACCTCTCAACCATTCCTGTGTGCGTGTTATCAGGAACGGAGGGGACCTACAATTTTCTGCTGATTCCAAACGGCTAATGAGCAGCACTTTCCATGACAAAAGATATACTATCAGAGGATTTATCAATTTGTCGCAAGAGGCAGTACGCACCCTGAAAAACTTTTTGCTTAAAATAAAAGTGTATAAAAAACGTATGTATTTCCAAAAGTTGTTTAAAAGGTCAAAACTTTGGTAATAAAATAATTCAAAAAAATTTTCTGCAGACAATCCTAAACAACAACAATTTTGTATGGTAAAAGAACCATTGTGTTTTCTCAATTTTGTTCAAAAAACAAGATTTTTTTTTTTAAATATTTTAGTCCATATCATTCAAGCTCCTCTCCAGATACTTTCCAGGTTAATTCCAGGCTTGAATTTTATTTATTATTATTATTATAAAAAAAAGCCATGTGTGTTCCGCTTTACCTATATCCACACATAGGAGTCAAGTATTTCTGAATTCATTGTTAAAAAGTAATAACAAGTTCAAATTACATATTGAATCTTTCTCACCCCTCCATTTCGTAAAGAAACACTTAAGTTTAAAATATGCTAATTTTGTTTCCTTTTTTTATAGTCATCAATTCTTTACGCATTTAATTCATCATGAATGAGTCTCAAATGTATCCCACCTGCACAGCTAATTATTCATGTATTTCCCCTATGAGTTTGGTTTCCGATTCCGACCAACTTGTCCACATGACATTATAGACGGCGCGACGACGTGTAAGGTTTTAAGGAAGATACGAGTAATAATATAATTCTAAGTCTTATTTCCGTTCATTCTAATTCCGTTCTCACCAATAATGTTCAAAAATCGTCTCCCCTTTGAACCTTCCTTCCATTGAAGTTTGAGTGTGATATAAACCATTAACTTTCAATTCCAATTGTTAGGTTGCTCCATTACATAGCTTGACTTGTTTGCGAAGGAAACCGATTTCAAAACCTTCTAGTTGCGCTTGAATACTTGATTAGAGCTCTATACGTTCGGTTTAAATTCAGCATATTCATACAGTGTGGCTTACTTGGTTAGCTATATTATATTTACTTTATAACTTTAAGTTGTTCTACAGACAAAAAGAGAAGTGTGGCCTTCCAGTTCCCAAAATTTGTTTGTGGCTTAATACGCACTGGCACTACTATAAAGTGTGGGCCAAATACAAGTATCTAAAATGAACAAAATTTAATTTTTTCCATGTATTATGGCTTTATTAATAAGAGCAAACATTCCCATTAAGAGAAAACATTCCGACATCTTTGTGCTGAATTCTTCCCAGACTAGTGCGTGAAATGTTTAGTGAAGAATTGAATCTCACATTCTCAGGTACAGCAGCCACATTCTCGTCTGTGCGCACCGTACTACAACGGGAATCATGAGTGTTGTGCACTAGCATACCAGTCTCACGAACTTTTTGCACAAAGTAGCGTACACCAGGTACTTTATTTTGGACACTACTTCTTTAAAAAAAACGCACCGTTTGGGCTACACAGCACTCAATTTGGAAATAAGTTTCCAATAGTTCCCAACGTTGTTCATTTCGTTACGCGGAGGTATGATACTGACTTTCTGCCAAGATTTCGAGTGGGAAATAGCTGTCCGTGTCAAAATAACCTATGATTTAAAAAGAAACCACTAGATGGCCTATGATTACGTTGTCATCCAGAGTTTCCATCACACATGAGGTACCTTGGCTCGGGATGTCGTTGTTCTGTGGTCATCCTTCTCATAAGCTGATTCGGGTGGTCGATGATGTTCCCCATTAGTTTCTTCGTTGAATTAACTAGATATTTGTCCAGTGGGATATATGCTTCACAATGAATCGGAACGATAAGTAATAAAATGCACGACAGGGTCGCACGAACTTGCTCCTTTGTAATAGACTAGGAATTTTAAAAACGAATGTTATTAGAGAAAACTCTTCATAAGGATAAAATTATTTTTTTAAATTCATTTAGTAGTAAGATAAAAACAGAATGCTAAACAAATATGAATTTATGCAAGAACAAAAATTAGAAGCCGCTGTGTGGTTTCTTTAAAAAATAGCTTTTATATACAAAATTTTTAAAAGATTTTTAATAAAAAAAAAAATGGTACGCCAACTTTAAGTTTTTATTACTGTACGAATAGAAATTAAATTTCCAAAAAAAAATACTAAGCCGTTTTTGAAATATCGAATTTTCCAAAAAAAAATGATTTTTTTTTTTTTTTAAATTCAAAAAATATTTTTTTTTAAATGCAATGTTTTTTAAACCTTTTAAAAGCATCTCTATAAAAAAAATTCATTAAGATCCGTTATGTCAATAATGAGTAGGTAATTCAAAATTTGAAAAATGGTTCTATGGATGGTACAAGCTGTATCTAATATCTTAATTTGAATTTTTTTTATTAAATTAAAGATCGTAAGAATTAATTGAAAGAAAAAATTTTTATCGAAATTCTAGTCGCCGTTTTCGAGAAAAATACGATTTTTGAAAACTATTTTTTAACATTTGTATGGTGGGTACCTTTAGTTTTAGGTAAAATAATTTTTTTTTCTCACATTTTGTAGATTATATTGAGAAACTTTCACTTATCAAGTTTAAACAAAATCTAGAATGAGGTTTTCGAAATATTGAGTTTTGAAAAAAAAAAATGATTTTTTTTTTAAAAATCCAAAAATTTGAATACACAATTCTATTCAAGTTTTTGGGAAGTCTTAGCAAAGCATAAAAAATATGATCAAAATCGGTTGTACCGTTTTTGAAAAAATAAAAATAAAAACTTTCAAAAACCATTTTTCGGAAAAAATTTTTCAACGAAAGAAATTTTTTTGTATTATTATTTTTTAAATCTGTCGAACAGTTTTTGAGAAAAAAAAATATTTATAAAATTTCGAAAAAAAAAAATCGTATGGCAGGTATCGTTGTTTTTGGTCTTAAAAAAAAAAAGAAAAAAACGTGTGGGGAAAATCGGCCTGGCCGTTAAGGCTGTAATCGAACCGACAGACAGACAGAATTACGGGACCCACATTTTTAGTCTTCGCTATCATCGTAATGTCAACTTTGATCAAAATCTCGAGTTCGATTTTTTTACGAATGCATAACTTGCCTTTTAGTACCTATAAGTCGCAAGCAAAAATGTCAAAAATCTCATCAAAGTAAAAAAATCAAGTTTATAAATAAAAGTGCCATTTCGTCAACGTTTAAGATATCAATTTGCATTGAGAAAATATGAGCCAAATAGCACAAAATGTATCTTTTACAGAATCTTGATTTTGTTATTTTATTTATAATTTATGACGGATGAGAGTTTTCATTGAACCACTACGTATGATGATTTTTTGATACATCACAGTTGTCAACACTAGAATAGAAGATTAGATCAAGTTGACGGTTGTAAATCAGTTGGACGAAAAATTCTTACAAGAAATCCGTAAATACGATTTCTTTCAGTTTTGGCATTTGAATCAAAAGCAAAATATATGGTAGAGACTTTTAAAATGGGTGAATGAAGAAAAAATGTAAGAAACACGTCAGTTCTTAATACATATTTATAGTTTGATTTAAAATTGAACATGAAATTGTCAGATGTCGTAGTTTATGGCATTTGTCAATTTCTTCATTTCTCACGTTCGAAAACGTTACTTTGAAATAAAATTCGAGTTTTTTTTTGGAAAATGGAAATGGACATGCAAATAAATGAGGATAAAATAGTAGAACACGATTTAACCATTCCCTATTCGCTATCATCTTCAGCACGAAAAATCTAAAATCATGCAGTAAAAAAGAAATTGAATGATTAAATGACACAGTTTGTTAAAATAGTATGAATGAATGAATGAATAAATTGGGGTATAAAAACACTAAAGATCTATTGTGTCCCCCATCTAGAACTGGATGAGGTTGGCTCATTATTACAGTTATGAGTATTTTAAGGGATGGAGTATTTTAAGGGATGATAATTCACTCTCTTTTATGTGGTGCTTGCCCAGATACCTGTGCCTTTGATGCACGAGTGCGTCACATTTCTCCAGTATATGGTCAGGTGTCTCTTCGTGAGTGTTGCAGAATCTGCAAGTCGCGTTGCTCACCAGGCCAAGGATGTTGAGGTGTCTTCTTAACCTACAGTGGCCTGTGAGAAGCCCCGTGATTTTCCTGAGGTTGTTCCTACTTAAGCTAATACAGGTTAGAAAACGCTCTCGGTTGTAGTCCCCGAGTAGGAGTTTTGCCTGTCTTAGCTTAGGGAGTTCTTTCCAGATTTTTGATCTTTTTGTCTCCTCTTCTGTTTCGATTTTGTTTCTGATCACGTTTTCTCCTATTCCGCAGTAGGGCAAAACACAAGCAACATCTTCTATTAACAGGTTGATATACCCTCAACTTAACTATGATCTTAATGATAAAAACTATTTCAATGACAGTTATAGCATAAGGTCGATATCTCTAATATGTAGGGCTAGATGCGAAATGTTGAATTTGAATGGTGCCCCATTCAAAAAAACAACAACAAATCTTTGCACTATATGCAACCTTCAAATGAAAGAAGACACATTCCACTTCCTAGCAGTATGTCCAATTTATAAAGATTTGAGGCTTATTTACTTCGGAAAGCTATCCTTAACAATGGAGCAAACAAAAAACATTCTCGATGGTGATAACTGGATAGCACTTTACAAATTTATTGAGACTGCATCTGCGTATAGAAATAATATTCTAACCGAATTTTTATAAGAACAAAAAAAAAAAAAAAAAAAAAAAAAAAAATAATAGTAATATGTCATGGTTTTCATTCATTTAAATTTTTAAAATTGTATATTGATAAATTGATAAATTTTTAAACCTTTTAGAACGTCAATCAGGCAGACGGCAACGCCATTGCCCACTTAAATTATTTATATTTTATATTGTTTTTCTGTATTGTACCTAATAATGTAAATTAAGAATGTAATTTGAAAACAAAATTAAATAAAAATATCTATCTATCTATCTATCTATCTATCTATCAGTAGGGCTCTGGCCCCGTAAGAGGTGTCGATGCACCTATTTTTGCTAAGGAGTCTGCCACTTCGTTGCCCTGGACACCAATGTGTCCACCAGTTTATTAAGCTTAATCACGCATTCCCAAACAAGTTTGGAGCTGATGGCGTACGAGCTTAGTGCTTTTAGTGCAGCCTGACTGTCTGACATGATGGCAATGTTTTGGTTTTTATATTTCCTATCGATGTTTCTTCCAGCACATATGCCTATGGCATTTACTTCTGCCTGGAATATGCTAGTGGACTGTCCCATCGGTAAGGAGAGTTTAGTTCTAGGCCCAAAAACTCCAGCACCAGTCCCTTCAGCCGTCCTCGATTCATCAGTGTACCATTTGATGGTATTTTCTTTAAGACTATAGTTTATTGTTTCGCCTAGCCAGTCTTTTTTGCAACTTAACTCCGTTTTGAAATGTTTTTCGAAGTTATATCTTTTGATCATACCATCTCTTGGGATGTCAATGAGGTTTGTTACTGAGGACCGGATTATCGAATCTTAATCCCTGTTTCCAATAATTTTACCCGTCCCAGTACCCTCCTTAGCAAATCTCATTATGGCTCCCTTAGCAGCATTTTCAATGACCACGTATAGTAGCGTCAGATGAAGGATGGTTTCCATCGCTTCTGTAGGGCAAGTTCTCATTGCTCCTGTTATGGATATACATGCAAGCCTTTGCAATTTGTCTAGTGATTTCCTAGTTGTGTTTAGTTCGGTTCTTTTATGCCATGCAATCGTCCCATAGGTAATGATGGGTCTTACCATCATGGTGTACATCCATCTTATGATGTTTGGTTTGCAGCCCCATGATTTACCTGCAAGTCTCTTGCATATCATAAGGGCCTTTGTGGCTTTCCCGACAGTTATTTCGACATGCTTGTTCCAGAGGAGTTTGCTATCTAGTGTAACTCCTAAATATTTGACCTCCCTCTGGGTGTCGATTACATCTCCCGCCAACCGAATGGGTTTCATGCGAGGTAAATGGTACTATCATTGTTTTGGTAGGGTTGATGTTAAGTCCCACAGATATACACCATTTCCTAGTTATAGACAGCCCTCTCTGGAATATATCACAAAGAGTTTCTTCGTACTTCCCCAGTGCCGTTATAACGATGTCATCAGCAAAGCCAATACATCGAATCCCTTGGGAGGTTAGACTTTCTAGTAATACATCAACTACAAGACTCCACAGCAAGGGTGATAATACCCCTCCCTCCGGACAGCCTCTTGTTGTGATGACTTTCTGGACGTTTAGTCCTGCGTATGCTTCCGCCGTTCTTGTACTAAGCATTTTACTTATTCATCTGACTATAGTGATAGGAACTCTCTTCCTTTCTAGAGCCGAATGAACTGCTTCGTGAGAGGTGTTGTCGAAGGCCCCCTCAATATCAAGGAAGGCGCATAATGCCATTTCTTTAATATCTAAAGCTCTCTGTATTATATTAGTTAGTTCATACAGAGCGGTTTCTGTTAAAATAGTAACAAACACATCTTTTTGCAATTCGATTTGGATTTTCTAAAAACTTCACACTTCTCCGTAGTGAACAAGTTTTAGTTTATATAACAATGCCTGCCTATGGTATGACTATGCCAATCATGTACATTGACAATTTTCAACCTAACAAAGTTGCAAGGAAGAAATTTTTAAAGTTGTGTCAGGGCAAAATCTAATGTTGACCATTCAGTATCGAAGCCAACAGGCGAATCCGTTAGGAAGTACTGTTTCAGATTAAATTGTGACAGTAAAATTCAAATTCACATTTTGTGACAAAATCTGACAATCGTTTGAACTCACAATTTAAATGATTAAGTTGGCTATTGCTCTAAATTTACTTAAACCGATTAAATTAAGATGAATGCACGAATTGAAATTAAAATCTAAAGTCCAGCCTTTTAAAAAAATTTGTGTGGTAACCATTACATTTTTACAGTTCCCTAAGCTATTAGGTAAATCAGTAACCATAATTATGTATGTATTGTTTGGATATGCAATAATAGATTTTTTTAAAAAAAAGGGAATATGGACAACAAAACTAAAAATGAATTCAATTTAGGTCAGCATTAAGAGCTACCATTAAGACAATTTAAATAGTTGAAAAGCTGAGAGATTAGATTTTTTTTATTATTTGGTAAATTCAAATAAATAAATAGTTTATATAGGTAGCATTACGTTATATTCATTAATTTTTTATATCAAAAAGAGATCTTTAAAATCTATATAAAGCCTAAATTTATATAAATAAATAATAAGATGAACTAACTAAAAAAGTACAATAACAATAATTGATTTTAAATACAAATCAACTGAAATGAAAATTGAAGTCAATATAATTAGAAATCAGATCTGACACAGCGAGTTATTGGTTCATTAAGCGGATAGGTTACCCGATGTTTGCTTTTACGAAATAAACAACGCACTCGTAATAGTCGTGATGGAGCATACAAATCTATCAAAGACAGTTTTTCGTATCCCATTCTTCAAAATAAAGAGAAAGATCACATCAAGAGAAAGATCACATCAAGAGAAAGATCACAGCAAGAGAAAGATCAAGACCGGCAAGGCAATACGGCTTTCGCAGCAATCGTTCTACTGATGATTTGATGGCATATCTTACCGAAGAGTAGAATAGATCTTTACATTGCTTTGGAGAAGTAAGATTATGGCGCTTGATATTCCTAATGCATTTGATAGAGTTTGGCACCAGGCTCTCTTTTCTAAAATGCGTGCGTTTGATTTCAACGAAACCCTTATTCTGTGCATTATAAATTCACTTTAAGATCATTCAATATATGTTGAATAGAACGGTTTCAAGTCTGATCTTTACAAAATAAATACTGGTGTTCCCCAGGGTTCTGTCTTGTGTCCGACTTTTTTTTATAAATCATATCTTTTCTGAAACTTCTAATCCACATTATTGTTTTGCCGACGACTCTACTCTTAGCTACTCATACTCATTCTCAAATTCACGTCTATCTCCCTTGGAAGTGGAATTACCACGGTATCGTATGGTTATCTCATTAAACCCCGATCTTTACAGTATTGTTAAATGGAGTTTACCAAATCGTTTGGAGTTTTATGCTTCGTTGAAGCAATATGTACCCCTTATGTCATAGGACTTGCATCAAAAAAGCCGAAAAGCCCTCAGTACTCAGTTCGCATGACAACGACGACTTTCGTTGAAATGAGCACATTCTCGAGACCGCCAAAAACGCTGCTAAATGCTTAGGGTTTCTATATCGATCCGATATGACTTCAATTTAAAAAGGGTTTATACTTCCAAAACCTGAGAATAACTCACATCTTTGGACGGGTACAGCTCAAACTTCTCTCCATTTATTCATATATTTCCTTGTTTTATTGCTTCTTTCACAAGCCAGTGATACCCGTTTCGCTAGGAATGGCACGGTTTTCCCTGGCTATTTCAATTTGCAAACAGTCAAGATCAATGGTCATCGACAACTCCTTTCTCCCCCTCCTAATTGCAGTGCAGTGTTTATCATTATAAGGGTCTCTCAATAAACCCTTAAGCGCGTGTGTATTATAAAATGGGTTCCATTAAAAACAACAATATTCTAAAATTGATCTAACCTTTGTAAATTATAACCTATAGTATTATCATGGAGCTTGATTTTGTATTGCGAACGCTATCCTGATGGTGGCGCTGAAATTGGCGCACGATTTTACAGTGGAGAGTAGGATAAGATACAAAACAAGTAGTAAAAAGAGAATATTTTATTATTAAATTTAGCAGAGACAAATCTAGCAAGTACAATTCCTATGCTTAAGATGTCGCCACAATCGTTCGTCTTCTTGATAGTACTATAAGTTTTATATACAAAGATCTAACATAGGAACTATACAGCGATTCAAGAGTAAATAGATCCCTGAGGTCCTTTAAGGTGCCAGTTATAGCTATCAGTGAAATGCATCATTGAAAATTTGCATTTTCATTTTTTAAACAATTAAACAAACTACAGTGGCTTTAATTGGTACCAAAATGAAGATAATGAGTAGTAGAATTTTTTGTACTCTATAAAAAAAAATCTGATTTAAACTTTCTTTTAAAACCACTTTTATTATTTCACTGATAAAAATCAATTTCAATGAACAGCTGATTATCGTTTCTTTAGCATGGAACACAATCGTTCCACTGAATGCGTTCGATTCTCTTTTTATTCTCAAATGTCAGTTTTCCTTTCAATGATCAACTCTAACCTCAAATGCATAGAATTGGTTTGAATCAGCCACTGACAGGATCTTTTACTGAAACCAATTTTTCAATGATTGCTATAACTGGCTTGTCAAAAAAATGAAGTCAGCATTCCACTGATTTGTTCCAATGATGCATTTCAATGATAGCTATAACTGGCCCCTAAGTTTCCTTTTTTTTCTCATAAACTCTTTCAAGCATTTGGTTATACAAATTGGACAGTACTGGAATCAAAGGAAATTGGTGAGAAGTTACGATAAAAAGATAAACAATGGCGTTTTGAAACGTTTAACTATAAAATTGGTTAACAGAACACCATTCAATAAGTTTCCTAAGATCCTCTTGTAGAAGAAAACAATCTGAAGAGAATATTTGAATATTTTAGAAAATAATACAGTCATTCAGAATCTAAGAAAATATAAGGTATGTAATTTATAAATAGAAAAAGAGGGAACCTAAATCTGCCTTGGGGAACACCGGATTTTACCAAAAGTCGATACGTCAATGGATACAAATTGCAGGTGGCCTTTTAGGTAAGACATCAACCATTTCAACATATTATTTGAATGAAATCCTAACTGACTTACGAGTACTTTGTTGAAGGCTTTCGCAAAATCAGAATAAACAACATCAATTTAGTTTCCTTCCTCGAGATTGTTAAGAACAAAATTTTAAAATGGCAAGTTATGCATTCGTAAAAACAAATCGAACTCGAGATTTTGATCAGACGTGACATTACGATGATAGGGAAGAAGAAAAAAGTGGGTCTCGCAATTCCATCTGTTTGTCTATCGATCTGTTCGACTATAGCCTAAACGGCTCGGCTGATTTTTTCCCATGCTCCATTTTCTTAAGATTTGACAATTCAATTTTTTTTTAAAAATGGTTTTCGAGAATCTAATTTTTCTCGAAAACGGCACCTAGGATTTTGAAAATTTTGTTTGAGTATAAAATATACGATTTTTAATTCGATAAAAGAAATTGGAAACGAAGATATTTTCGAAATCTGAATTTCTTCGTATCGGCATAACGGATTAATGAAATTTTAAATAGAGAAGCTTCTAAAAACTTTAAAAAAATTGCATTTCAAAAATTAAATTTTTGAATTAAGAAAAAGAATCAATTTTTCGATATCTCAAAACGGGTCTCTATTTTTTCTTAAATTTAATTTATATCCTTATAATGATAAAAACTTAAAGTTGGCGTACCAAAACTTTTTCTTAATAATGTTTTCAAAATTTTTTACATATGTTTATAAAAGCTTATTTTTATTTAAGAAACCTTGCGTACATTGATATTTGCTTGAGAAATCACATGGCATCCTGTTTTTAGCTCCAACTATAAAGGAGTTGTTTAAGTCAATTAAAAATAAATTTTTTAACAACATTCATTTTGTTGGTAAAATAAATTTTTAGTCTTTTACATAAGAGCAAGTTGGTGCGACTCAGTTGTGCATTTTTTACTTGCGATATAGGTACTCGCACTATAGGGCAAATTTTGCATTTGCAAAAAAAATCGAACTCGAGATTTCGATTAAAGTTGACATTACGATGATAGCGAAGACGAAAAATGTGGGTCCGACAATTCCGTCTGTCTGTCTGTATGTCTGTACCTCGAACTACAGCCTAAATTACCGGAGGTATTTTCTTCAAACTCGGTAGTTAAGGGTCTTCGGTGATTCCCTAGAGGAAAATTGAAATTTTTCTTTTAGCTCCAAAACTAACGGTACCCCCCATACACCCGTAATGCAAAATCTTATTTACCTCGAAAACGGCTCTAACGATTTTGATAAAAAAAATTATATAATTATAACGGGTGATTTTTTAAGAGCTTGAGAACTTTTTTTAAAAAAAAACGCATAAAATTTGCAAAATCTCATCGATTCTTTATTTGAAACGTTAGATTGGTCCATGACATTTACTTTTTGAAGATAATTTCATTTAAATGTTGACCGCGGCTGCGTCTTAGGTGGTCCATTCGGAAAGTCCAATTTTGGGTAACTTTTTCGAGCATTTCGGCCGGAATAGCCCGAATTTCTTCGGAAATGTTGTCTTCCAAAGCTGGAATAGTTGCTGGCTTATTTGTGTAGACTTTAGACTTGACGTAGCCCCACAAAAAATAGTCTAAAGGCGTCAAATCGCATGATCTTGGTGGCCAACTTACCGGTCCATTCCTTGAGATGAATTGTTCTCCGAAGTTTTCCCTCAAAATGGCCATAGAATCGCGAGCTGTGTGGCATGTAGCGCCATCTTGTTGAAACCACATGTCAACCAAGTTCAGTTCTTCCATTTTTGGCAACAAAAAGTTTGTTAGCATTGAACGATAGCGATCGCCATTCACCGTAACGTTGCGTCCAACAGCATCTTTGAAAAAATACGGTCCAATGATTCCACCAAACAGTGCATTTTTCGGGATGCATGGGCAGTTCTTGAACGGCTTCTGGTTGCTCTTCACTCCAAATGCGGCAATTTTGCTTATTTACGTAGCCATTCAACCAGAAATGAGCCTCATCGCTGAACAAAATTTGTCGATAAAAAAGCGGATTTTCTGCCAACTTTTCTAGGGCCCATTCACTGAAAATTCGACGTTGTGGCAGATCGTTCGGCTTCAGTTCTTGCACGAGCTGTATTTTATACGGTTTTACACCAAGATCTTTGCGTAAAATCTTCCATGTGGTCGAATAACACAAACCCAATTGCTGCGAACGGCGACGAATCGACATTTCACGGTCTTCAGCAACACTCTCAGAAACAGACGCAATATTCTCTTCTGTACGCACTGTACGCATTCGTGTGGTTGGTTTAATGTCCAATAAAGTAAACTGAGTGCGAAACTTGGTCACAATCGCATTAATTGTTTGCTCACTTGGTCGATTATGTAGACCATAAATCGGACGTAAAGCGCGAAACACATTTCGAACCGAACACTGATTTTGGTAATAAAATTCAATGATTTGCAAGCGTTGCTCGTTAGTAAGTCTATTCATGATGAAATGTCAAAGCATACTGAGCATC
The DNA here is from genome assembly GCA_963931855.1 of Philhelius festivus. Classification (NCBI taxonomy): domain Eukaryota; kingdom Metazoa; phylum Arthropoda; class Insecta; order Diptera; family Syrphidae; genus Philhelius; species Philhelius festivus. The sequence goes on along the minus strand of OZ007555.1, from coordinate 56,551,492 downwards.
TTTCTCTTTGACACCATGTCTGAAATCCCGCGTGATCTGTCAAATACTAATGCATGAAAATCCTAACCTCAAAAAAATCACCCGTTACTATATTTTGGTCAAAAAAAAAATTTGGGGGGAAATGTTATTAGGGGTACCTGTCATAGAACGGTTTTTTTGATTTTCGAATTTCTCAACAACGGCTCTAACTATTTTAACCAAAATTTTTATGCAGGAGCTGCTTTGCATTTGAAAAAATATAAACAAAATTTTTTTTCGAAAAAATAGTTTTTGGATTTTTAAGAAAATAATACAATTTTTTTTTTTGAAAATTCAATATCTTGAAAACCGATACACGATTAAATTTTTAAATTACGTTTTAAAATGTATTTTATTAAATACTAACAATTTGCATATCAATTTTTTTTTATAAAAGTCTCCTTAATATTCCGAAAGCTTTTTTTATAGGACCTCTTGTGCGTATCTGAGATTCGTTATAAAGTTGCTCGGTCGGGTCACGGAGGCTGAGCAAAGGTGTCATCAGATAGGTTTTTTGCGGGTATGCGGAATCACCTTCGATTAATTATAATGAATACAATGTAATCAAATCATATAAAATGAAGTTATTACCCAAAATAACGCAATCTGTGGAATCTCGACTTTCCATCTTCGCTCTGAGCTGAACCAGGCCACCTTTCAACCACATCCGTAAACACCATTTTTGCAGTGCATATTCCCTACACATTAATTGAAAAATAGCTTTTTCTATTCCTGAATATTTCCGCGTCAGGTCCTCCTAAGAAAATCTTTAATTTCATGTAAAATATGCCATATTTTAATTTACCGGGAGATTGAATTTTAATATGGGTTCCGTCAAGAGCACCAATAACAGAAGGAAAAGATGCTATATCAAAAAAATCTCGTTTAACCTGCGACAATTCTGATGGTGTACATGGAAACTTGTTATATTTTCTATTATAAGCTTTGCAATTTCTGTTGCAACTCTTGAAACGATCCTTGAAACATTGGAAACATGCATACCTCCAAAGTCTGAAATACTTAAAAGATGATTGCCTGTGGCAAAGAATCGTAGAGCCACCAATAACTTGTTTATGGGTGCAATTGAATTATTTTTACAGGATGGAAAATTTTGTGTAAACATTTTTTAGAAAACTGAGTTATAAATATTGTAACAAACCTATTATATGGCCGTTCCAGCTTTTATCGATTTGCTCTAAAACATAGATAGTCATATCTTTGGTTAGGCGAAATCTTTTGTAGAAGGCCAGTTGATCGAAGCAAAAAAATACTCATTTCTATCTTAAATTTAGCAGGGAACTCCAGCTTCAATCAATTCGAGGAACTCAACATCATCTTCAAACAAAATCCATCAATTCAAAATTCATATTTTTTTTAGTTTTATTCTAATTTCAATTAGGAATAAGTTTTGCGACACATCAATTTACTGAAATGTCATCAAAGAACATAACCTTGTAAATTTCATAAGTGCAACTTAAGGGCTTTATGCTCTGATATTTCTTCCCCTTAAAATAAGTTCCACTTAGTGCCATTTATGACAAACTTTGAATTCCGTGCAAACCATTAAGGAGGACATAGTTACTTATTTGGAACTTAAATAGTTATGACTAGTATCAGCAAACGGGCCTGAGAGTTGTAAGTCACTAGGTTTAAGCCCTCTACGAGCCGTAATGGCCTCTAATTTATTTATTTTTTTAAGTCACCAGCTCTTGCTCCACGAGTTGTTGCGCCCATAATTTACTTTTCATTTTTAATGTTTAACTCATGAATCCGAAAGGTGTGTATTCGATCTCCCAGAGTCTAATTTTCATATGAACTTTTTTTTACTAAAATGACGTACTACCTAAAATTTCAAGATACAATAATAAATCAACCTCCATTTAGAGACATGCAGATAAACATACTAACCAAACATGTTTTTCTTTATACAATAAAAACTTAATATCTATACTTATTCGTGGAAAACACTTACGCTATTGGTATTCCACAGCAAGAAGTCATATATTTTATTCCAAATTTGTGCATTCAAACATTTTTAGAGTTTTTTTTTTTTAAAGGATATGATAATAACCTTTTCACTTTTTCGAATACGCACATAGATATATAGTATAGAACAAAATACCAAACCAAATCGAACACATTCTCATATACATATTGACTGTCACAATTTGGGAAGAAATTTATGAAACTGATATGAATTATTACATCTGAATCATCTGGATTGTCGTAAAATAATATTGATTTGTTCAAATGGTTTTGGTATTATTATTACTTTCAAATCCGGATACTGAAAACTTTTCCTCCACCAATCATCCGCGATGGTCCAACATATTAAATATTAAAACATTTTTTTTTTGTTTCTAAAAAAATATATAAAAATTGTTATAGTCTGCTAAATAATATTGTATATTTGGATAGTCTTTAAATCGACCTACAAAATTTTATAGCTGTCGAAAACAGTATATAACTTTCCGAGGGTTTTTTATGTTCTGAATTCGTTTCACCTCAGAGTGTACCTGTTCAAAGTGTAACTACATCCCAAATAAATTTTTCTCTTCAAAATTAGTTACGTTATGTTTTTTAAATCATTTCGTAATTACTTATTTAAAATGTATTAATTTTCCATATAAGTAGTAGGTATTTGGGAATTGAGTAGTGCAGCTGAAGACTAACAGTGAACTTAAGATTCATCGAAGAGGAAAGTATAGATTCAAAAGACTCACATTTAATTTCGAAGGATGGATTTAGTTTTTTTTTTATAATTTACTCGCGCTCAAGGGATTATGATTACCCTTTAAATGTTTCAACACAGCGCGGGCGTGAAGTTACGGAAGAGAAAGAAGGATAGGAAAGATGTGTGGCATGATGTTGAGACTGAAGGTGAAGGTGTCTCAGATTTTTTATCTCCAGGGGTGGCGGCTGAAGTAAAGCGGAGAACTGCCGTGTCTTATTTCTATGTCCCTTATAATTCGCATTATTTTTTTTATTCGTATTCATCCTTGTTGGGCATACTAGTTTAACTCAATCACATGCTGTTAAGTGCTTTACACATGAGCTGCGAACTGCGAATGCGAATAAATCTTTTTAAGCAATTTTCACAGCTAATATCAATTTTTGTTTTGTTTTAACTTTACGACGAAGTGAATTAATGATCGAATCAACGATTTAAAAGGAAAACACTGCATAAAATAACTATAAATTGAAATATTTTGTATTTTAATATTTTTTACGCGACCAACACGTATCTTCTGCGAACTGTCAAATATAAATTCGCAATCCACAACTAGTGAACGCATTCCACAGACCGGCGACTAAAAAATTCGTTCGAACCTAACCTCAAATGTATAACATCTCTACAGTGTTGTGTTGCTAGACGGAAAATTGAAAAAAAAATGAGTGAATCTATGGAAAAAAGGGTAAAATAATTTAAAATAATATAATTGGTAACAAATGAAACTGCATAAAAACCTCCTTTTCTTCAAATATTTTGTCTTAGCACTCATTTTACATTAATTTATTTTGGTTTTGTTTTGTTGACAATTCGCATTCGCACTGTTCGGCGACCAAACAAATTACTCATGTGAAAGAAATGTCAAAATTCGCGACCATTCGCAATTCGCAGTTCGCAGTTCGTGTCTCATGTGTAAAGCACTTTAGTGTTATGCCTAAACAACATGTAATGAGTAAACAGCAACCCATTGATGACAATTTTAGAAGGTTTTAATGGAATTAAAGAAGACATAGACGACGGCAGGGATCGAACCTGTGATAATGAGGTTGACAGGCGAGCACACAATCATCGCGCCACGGCCACCCCCTAAGAAAAAACATTTCTGTAACTTCTAGAATAAAACCTTCCGAAAACCTGAGTCAATCGAGAAATTCTGAACATTAAATGCGTTGTTAGGTCAACTGAAATCCGTTTGACCTGTGTAAGAAAAAAGTTTAATAGTTGTATATAATGTTATCAGAAAAATTAGATGTATCTACTAGTAGTGAAAGCGTGGATGTCCAATTGGTTTTTGTTTTTGTGAATTTCTCAATTTTTGTAAATCCAAAATAAATGATGCTTTGTTTACGATGTGTTTAATTTCTTTTGATATTTTTCAAAACACGGAATTTACAGGACGGTGAAATCAGAAAAGAGAAATTAAATTTTTTAAAAGTTTTTTTTTATTGAGAAAACAGTTATTCATCAAATATATACATAACATAACGATGTTGAAAATTAATTTATGTAGTTATCACGTCCCTCGGTATGTATTGGGTGTCTGTCCTTTCACTGTTCATCGAGCTTTAGGGACTTCAAATTTTCTCGAAAACGGCTCTAACAATATTGAATTAATTTCGTACCAGTAATGTTCCAAACGTTGAAATAAAACTGCGTTTTTGTTTTTTTTTTATTATTCACATTTATTTCGGTAATAGCTCGATGAATTTTGTTCTAATTTTGGGAAAATTTACTTCTTAATAATATTGTAGTGAACAGAGCCTTATACTACTACAGCGCTACTACAGCGTTGGAAAATTGCATATCTAATTTATAGAAGAAACAAAAAGCTCTTTTACAATGTCAAATGTATTTCCCCTTATTCCAACCATCTATAACATTCCAAGACAAGAACTTTCGAGAACAACTAATTTGAGTATATAAGGGAGTGTTCACGGTGAGCGAGACACAGTTGATTTTTGATTAAGGAAGTGTGCAAAACTCTGCTTATTGGATTGTGGAAAGTGTAAAACAAGTGTGATTTTATTTGAATAAAGTATTTGAGTTGATTATAAATTGAGATTTATTGTTGTGATTTGGAAAGTAAAAATAAAGAAGAAATATTAGAAAGAGTAATAAGTTTTATTTAACGAACCTAGCAAAAATATTACAATATAAATAACATTTCATTTCAAAATTTTACAACAAACATTTTTTTATGTAGCAAAAATCAGCGTCAAAATTCGCTCTGAGTAATTTTGACTTATTTCAAACTTTCTCGCAACAGTGCGATAGTTCTGATAACGTTATATGTCAATATTTTATAAAGTTCGCAAGGATAAGTTAGGCTAGGTTAGGTTAATGTGGCTGCCTACCGGAAAAAGTTCAACACACTTAAACCAATATTTGGTCCGTTGTGATACCACAGGATTTCAAAAATCACCCTTCCTCGTTAAACCATTTTGAGCTAACAATGAAGCGTTTGAGACAGTGAATGTCGGAATTATTTAGATCACTAGGATCGTTATAGTAGTAGTCTCCCAAGTGGAGTCTACGTCTTTGTGCTAGGGCAGGACAAGAACAAAGAAGGTGAGGAACCGACTCCTCTTCTTCTTCATCCATGCAGCTTCTACAAAAATCATTTGCAGGAACTCCAAGACGGAAAGCATGTCTTCGTATTAGGCAGGGTCCAGTAAGGACACCTAATATGCAAACTACCAATAGAAATTAGTTGTTTTGAGCGATTAGGTTAGTAGACCGGTATCATGCTTTGGCATAAGTTTACAAGTAGCTAGGGGTATACCGATGTTGGATTTGATAACCAACAAAGGTAAGATTGTTCCGTTTTTTGCAAGTTCGTCGGCTTTACAATTTCCTGGAATGTCTCTATGCCCCGGCACCCATATAAGGTGAATGTTAAACTGTTTTGACATCTCCACCAGAGATGATCGACAATTTTTGGCTGTTAGTGAGTTAATGGAGACAGAGTCCAGTGGCAGCTTGACTGTCTGAGAAAATACGTACATATATCAGTAGTCGATATAACGTGTTCTTCGAGCCAAGAGAGGACTTCTTTTATTGCTAGAAGCTCGGCCTGGAACACGCTACAGTGATTGGGAAGACGAAAAGATAGACAAAGATTTAATCTTTCGGAGTATACGCCTCCACCGACCCCGTCATCGGTTTTAGATCCATCTGTGTAGAAATGAATCGCTTCGTCTACCAACAGTGACTCATTTTCCCAGGTAGAACTGGATGGGATGGACACTTGAATATTTTTATTAAATTTTGGATGAAGGGTGGTGTAATCGACGTTACTAGGTAGGGATCTGAACGAGTTCAGTTTAGTGGAGTGGCCAATATCGTTATTGATCCACTGTGAGGAGGCTTTAAGCCGAATGGCTGTGCTAGCGGCCGATTGTTTACTAAAGATATCTAGAGGTATGAGATGAAACAGAACATCAAGGGAAGCGGGGGGACTTGAGCGGAGAGCTCCACCCATGATTAAGCAGGCTGTTCGTTGGACTTTGCTGAGCTTATGGCGGTTTGTTGCTGTTACCAGCGCAGTCTACCATACTGCTACTCCATATGTAAGTATCGGTCTAATAACTGAGATGTATAGCCAGTGTGTAATATGAGTTTGTAGACCCCATTTGTTACCTACGGCTTTTTTGCAAGAGAATAGAGCTGTGTTGGCTTTGTAGATTCTCTCTTGGATATTGGGCTTCCAGCTTAATTTCTTGCCCAAAATAAAACCCAGATATTTTGCTTTGCCTTAAAATTTAAGCGATATACCTTTGATGTGGGGAGGGTCTATGTGTGGGATTTTATAATAAGTTAGTGAATAATGAATAAAATTAAAGAGAATATAAAAAAAAATAACTATGTACATATAGTCTTCAAGACATCCAGACTGAGATCACGACATCTGTTTGGGTACCACAGGTTCGGGGCGACATAAAAGCCCTGAGAGCTGTGCATTCACAATATTTTATTTTCAGGCGATTCTAAGTCTGTCTGAAAATAAAATACTGCCACTTTGAAATGGCGGTTTTGTTTTGGTGATAAGGATTAAGACGTATAGTCATATTTATTTATTTGTTTTATTTTAAAAATCAAAACTCAAAAATGGAACTGCAACTTAAACTAGTAGTTTTTTTATTAGAGAATGTAAAATGAGCTTTATAATTTGCAAAACGCTACCTGCCCGACTATTATGCGTGCATTTTGAATAAAATGCACGACTGGATCACACGAACTTGCTCTTAGAAAAACGTACTTTGGAATTTAAAAATATATTTATATATATTAAAGCATGGATTTATTAAGAGCAAAACGTTCAAAAGCATAAAATGTCCGTTTGATTTCTAGAAAAGTCTGAATTTATGCAAAGAAAGTTTAAAAATCGTTTTTTTATTAAATTAATTTTTATATAGGAAATTTGTTTAAAATATTTATTAAAAAAATTTGGGATACCAATTTTAAGTATTATATGGATTTTAGGAAATAATTTCAAAAACTAATCGTTAACGCGTTTTGAAGATATTGATTTTTCAAGAAAAAAAATTTGTAATTTTTTTAGAATATTTTTATATATGTACAAGATTATTTTAAGTTCAAAGGAGCTCCTGTACAAACATTTTGGTCAAGATCGTTAGAGCCGTTAATGCGAAAGTCGAAAACGAAAAAGACGGTTCTATGACAGGTACCGTTAATATCTTCTTTTTTTTTCCTTAAATTTAGTTGGAACAAAATGTGGTACTTGCCCATAGTAGCACACTTATTTTCTTAAAGCAAAAGCGTTAGAGCCGTTTTTGAAATAAATACGACTTTGCATAACGGCAGTATGGGAGGTACCGTTAGATTTGAAGCTAAAGAAATTTAATTTCTCCTCTAGAGTTTGAAGAATATCGCAGACAGAATTGCCGAACTCGGTTTTTTCGTGTTCTCTATCATCGTATTGTTAACTTTGATCAAAATCTGGAATTCGATTTTTTTTCCAAATGCAGAACTTGCCCTATATAGTACTTTAATCGCAAGTTTAAAAAAAAACACAAAAACAATATAAAATATGAACAATGATATTTTAGCAATGGGGAATATTATACATATTATATACACTGAACCAAATTTGGTAGTCATATTGAAGAAAAAGTAGGTAGAATTGAAGAAAGGGTGATCAATATACGGTCAATGAAACCTATCCGTCGTTTTGAAGAAAATTTTGTTATATTGGAGAAATATTGTCATTTTGAAGAAATGCATAAAATTTTTCGTTATGGTGTTAAATCCACAAAATTTTGTGAAATTGATTAAATTTCATCCCTCAAAATAAAGTTTTTTTATTAACTGTTTGATTTTTTTTTATTATTGTTGATTATTTTGGAGTTCTCTCCATTTTTCCTTGTCTCCCTATATTCGACTCTTAAGTGATTTTTTGCTGGAATGAAAGAATTTTAAAAGTTATTTTTTTTAATTTATCTCTGTGCTTCCACTGAGATTCGAACCCGAGTCCTCTCGCTTGCCGTGCTTGTGCTCTACCTATTGCGCCAATGTGATACATAAAATATCTTGTCTCAAAGTGCTACTCAAATAACTCTCGTGTTTTCGTATGAATCAAAAATTAACAAATTGTTTTCGTAGATATGACAAAATTTCAATCGTTTGAATAAAATACTAAATCATTCATCATTTGAAGAAACCTTATTCATTTTAAATATTCAGTCTTCAATATGAAGAAAAATACTATGAAAAATTGTTGATTTGAATAATTGATTCATCAAAAATTAACAAAATATTTTCTTCAATATCACCTACGCGATTTGGTTCAGTGTAATAAGATCCATGCAGTGAAGTCAATAATAAAAATTTTGCGGAAATACCTTTCGGAAGGAGGGAACCTGTGGGTGAAAATTAAGCATTAACAAAAAAATATTTTTAGTAGTGAGAATGCAACCACTGCGCAGTAAATCACTTTCCATTTTATTTTGTTAATAACAACTGGTATGGTTAGGTTAGGTTAAAGTGGTTGTCATTATGGAAATATTCTCCTAGACGAAGTTTGCGTCTGTAAGAGAGAGCAGGACATGTACAAAGAAGGTGTGGGATTGTCTCCTCTTCCTCCTCGTCCAAGCAACTCCTGCAAAAATCGTTTGATAGTACACCGAGTCGTGCGGCGTGTCTACCTATGAGACAGTGTCCAGTTATGACACCTATTACGGAGCTGATCTGAGATCTACTGAGGGACAATAGACATTTTGACGGTTTCAGATCCAGCTTAGGCCAGATTTGTTTGGTCGCCATACAAGTGGTAGTATTAAGCCATCTTGTGTTTGATTGTTCCAGAGCGATTCGTTTCAGCATAAGTTTACTTGTAGCTATGGGCATACCTATATTTGCCTTTTCGGGTAAGATAGGCATTTCCGTTCCAATTCTGGCGAGTTTGTCGGCTTTGCAATTCCCCGGAATGTCCCTGTGACCCGGCACCCAGAATAGGTGAATATTAAACTGTTTGGCCATCTCCATTAGAGACGATCGACAGTCTTGGGCTGTAATGAAGTTTACAGAGACTGATGCGAGGGATTTCAAAGCAGCCTGACTATCTGACAAGATACGGATATCCGTGCTAGATACCACGTTTTCTTTAAGCCAAGACAATACTTCCTTTATCGCCAGAATGTCCGCTTGGAATACGCTACAATGGTTTGGTAGACGGAAGGAGAGACTAAGGTTTAGTCCATCTGCGTACACTCCACCACCCACTCCGTTTTCAGTCTTCGATCCATCTGTAAAAAAGTTTACTGATTTATTTCCTGTCAAAGCCCCTTCCTCCCAAGCTGACCTTGAGGGTATGGTGACTTCAAAGTTTTTATCGAAAACCAAAAAGGGAGTGATGTAGTCAGAGTGATTTCGGAGAGTTCTGAATAAATTCAGAATGGTGGTGTGGCCAATAGAGTTATTGGTCCATTGAGAGATGGCTTTGAGACTTTGTTTGCTGTAAATATCTAGGGGTGTCAGGTTGAGAAGTATGTCTAGTGCAGCGGAAGGTGTCGAGCGGAGAGCTCCGCTGATGCACATACACGCTGAACGTTGAACTCTGCTTAGTTTATCGCGATTTGTCGCTTTATCTAAGGCCGTCCACCATACGGTCACCCCGTAAGTGAGTATCGGTCTGATGACCGCAGTATATAGCCAGTGAGTAATTTGTGGAGACAAGCCCCACTTGTTCCCTACGGCTTTTTTACAAGAAAAGAGAGCTACCGTGGCTTTCCTTACTCTTTCCTGTATATTAGGTTTCCAACTTAACTTTTTGTCTTAAATAAGACCCAGGTATTTAGCTTGATCTGAGAAAGTGAGTGGAACACCTTTAATCGATGGAGGGTCTAGTTGAGGAATTTTGTATTTCCTTGTGAAGAGGACTAGTTCAGTCTTGTGGGGTTTAACACCTAAGCCACATCGATCTGTCCATTTTAGTAGCTTGTTGAGAGCGGTTTGTATAAGTTCTGTTAGAATTTGAGGATGCTTTCCTGATACGGCAATGGCAATATCGTCAGCGTATACATTGAATCCCTCTTCTTCTAGGTCTATTAGCAGATCGTTAACTACCATGTTCCATAGAAGTGGGGATATAACTCCACCTTGTGGGGTTCCTCTACTGACTGACCTTCTTGTAGTAAAGCTACCTAGTTCCGCATTTATAATTCTGCTTTTCAGCATGAAATTTATAAGGTTTCCAAGTGAGCTATCCACATTGAGATTCTGCAGTGTCTTCGCTATTGCAGCGCTGTCGACATTGTTGAAGGCGCCTTCTATATCTAGGAATGTAACTAGAGTGTATTCTTTGTGATCTAGTGAGTATTCGATTGCGCGTACCAAGGTATGTAGCGCAGTTTCTACCGATTTTCCCTTGCAGTAAGCGTGTTGTGCTGTAGAAAAAAGGTTTGGTTTTATAACACTACGCAGATGGATGTCAATCAATCGTTCCAGTGTCTTAAGAAGAAATGACGATACACTGATAGGTCTTAGGTCCTTGGGCGTAACGTGGGAGCATTTACCAGCTTTGGGTATAAAGACTACTTTAACTTCTCTCCATATAAGGGGAATATGAACCAGGTTTAGACAACTGTTCATTATTATCTCTAACGTGGGTAAGATAATGTCTAAAGCAACTTGCAGTTCGGCTGGTGTTATACCGTCTGGTTCCGCCGATTTGTATGGATCGAAGCTGTTAATTACACATTTTAGTTTGTCCAACAACTGGTATGGGTATTTGAGAATTCCAAAAATGTTTTTAAAGTATTTTTCATTCTTGTAAGAAATATTTATTAAAAATAATTACTTTGTTCCAAAACACTTAGGATTTTGTAATCGTGTTTTCTGTTTCTAATATCAAACAGAAAATATGAAAAGGGGTGCTAACAAACGAACCAAAGAAACTTTTCGAAGAAAACGAACATTTTCAAAAAGCAAATTGCAGGATCAGCTATAGTCGCTTGAGAAGGAAGTGCAGGTTATAGACGTACTACTCAAACTTTTCGCGAAATAATAATGGACGGTGATTTGAATACAATGAACAAGCTTCAAGGAAGTAAAGATTGAACAGTCTGGAAATTCCAAGTAAAGGTGCTTCTGAACGCATCCGACCGACGTTTTCGATGTGGTGACCGGAGAAATTATTAGACCCATTTTATCGGTGATTGGATCTGAAACCACAGAACAGTCTGAAGCAAGACACAAGACGGAACTTGCAGCTTGGAAGAAGTTGGACAGCCAAGGTTAAAAAGTTATTGCCACTACAGTAGGACAACAAGCTATGTCACACATTATGCATTGCGTATCCGCCAAAGAGATGTGGGACAAGTTACATACGGTGTATAAACAGAAATCATCAACAAGCCTACACCTTTTGCAACAACAATTTTATAGTCTTTCTCTCGAATCTTCACAGGATTTAGCGTATCATATATCCAAAGTCGAAGTAATGGCTCAGCCACTAAAAGAAGCTGGTGAAATAGTATCCGAATCAATGATTGTTACTAAAATCTTCATGACACTTCATTCACGCTACAACCACTTCTTTAGTTCGTGGGAGTCAACCAGTGGTGAAAAAAGACATTATCGAATCTGACGGCTAGACTTATGATGGAAGAATCAAGATTGCAGGTTCAACAAAATAATGCCAAGGAAGATGTAGCAGCTTTTGTAGCAAAAAAGGGATTGACTCATTCACTTCGTCGAATAGCTTATGACAAGAAATTAACATACAAATGTTTTTTCTACCATGAACGAAGACATTTCACATTTCTGGATTGTCCATCCAGAAATTCCAAAAGTAATGATGGCTCTGAGAAACCAAAACGTACAGCGTTCGTAAGCGAGGTTATGGTGGCTGAAGTAAATGGAAGCTCAACTAGGTTTTTAGACTCCGGAGCAAGTGATCATATGGCGATTCACAAAGAGTGGTTTAAGAACTATAATCAGCTGAAACATCCAATACCAGTCCGTATAGGGGATGGTCATCTGGTCTATGCACAAGGAAGAGGAGATATACACATTTTGGCATTATGCCGAAAATGCTTGGTCTCCATGTGTACTTAAGTTGTACACTATTTGTTCCGAGTCTACGTTTAAATCTTTTCTCAAAAGGAACAGCATTGGACAAGGGCTTAACTTTTAAATTCGATAACATTTTTTGCGAATTTTACTTGAAGTGTACTGTTGTTGCAGTGGTAGAAAGACGTGGTAAAATTTTCGAACACAACACCCTCTTCCTTTTCGACAAAGTGAAACAAAGGTTCAACAGCCAGGAGAGTCGATTCATTCAGATTTGTGCGGCCCGATGGAAAAATTAAATATCGGAAGTGCCAAATACTTTGTATTGTTTAAAGATCATTTCTCGCACTATCGAAAAGTTTATTTTTTGAAACAAAAATCTGAGTCTAAGCAAGTACTTTATCAATTCATTAAGAACGTGAAAATTGAAACAGGATTTTGTGTAAGAATAATACGAACTTATAACGGCACAGAATATGTAAACAAGGATGTAACTGAAATTTTAAAAAGAAATAACATACAGCATCAACGAACAGCTGCATACACTCCTGAGCAAAACGTATATGCAGAACGAGACATGCGAACAATTGTTGAGGCAGCCCGTACTATGCTTCATGCGAAAAATTTAGATCTCGAATTATGGGCAGAAGCAGTTAACATGGCAGTATATATTTTGATTCGAACTGTGAAAAGCAGTAATCCAGAGAAATCTCCTTTTGAGTTGTGGTGTGGCAAAAATCTAAGCAACGATCATTTAAAGGTTTTCGGGTCAAAGGCTTTTGTTCATATAGCAAAACAAAAAAGAAGAAAATGGGATAAGAAGTCTAAGCAAGGAATTTTCTTTGGATATTGTGAAAACATAAAAGGATATAGAATCTGTATAAAGTAAGATAATAAAATAGAAATCAGTCGCGACGTTGTTTTCAAAGAGAATGATTTTCCCGATAGTCAAACAAGGACAAATAGTGACAGTAACCAGATTGTTGCTAATTTCGATAGCTTCAAAGCTATTGATCAACTTCAGAAAGCTGAAACTATCGAAGGAGAACCGATTGCTGGAATCGATCAACACAACTTAAATAATAGTTCTATATCTTATGAAACTGAAAACAATCAAGAAAGAATAGAAATCGATGTTGAAAATGAACAAAGGTATATTCTTCGAGATAGGAGCTCTATTCGTCCACCTGTTGAATTTAACGACTACGAAATGGGAGATGCTTTTGCTGCTATAGTTTCAGAGCCGACAACGTACATCCAAGCAATCGAAAGTCAAGACTCTAGTAAGTGGCAAGAAGCAATCGATGATGAAATTCATTCACTGAAGAAAAATCTAACTTGGTATCTTGGTGGAAAATTCGCAAGGTTTAAATCAAGATTGTTTGCCAAAGGTTATTTACAAAAGAATGATATTGATTATAACGACACTTTTAGTCGAACTGTAAAATTTGACTCAATCAGAACAATATTGATATTGCGGCCTCAGAAAAACGTATACTGAAGCAATTTGATGTGAAAACTGCTTTTTTGTATGGTGTCTTAGATTCCGAAATATACATGCAACAACCTGAAGGATATCAAGATGGAAAAAGCAGGATATACAAATTGGAAAAAAGTGTTTACGGTTTAAAACAAGTTTCACGTTGCTGGAACCAAAAATTTTCGCATTTTCTAAAATTATATGGACTTCAAGTCAACAAAGCAGATCCATGTGTTTTCACCAGTCACAAGGGGGAAAAAGAAAATTATTCTGGACATTTATATTTTATTATTTTTTATTTATTTATTATGGTTTATATAGCATGGCAAAATGCATTGGCAATAAAGTATAAATAATAATTTGTAATATAAGTTTTCCTTAAATTATAATTAGTCGTGTTTTTCAGGTACTTATTTATATACAATAACGATTATTACAACAATAGCGAATAAGGCGGAACATTTACGTATACATATATATAATTTTTTTTTTCATTTAAAAGCTTTCATTTTGTATTCTTAATCTATATTTTAGTGCGATTTTGCAATACTCATAAAGTAGTGGAACATTCATCTGATTTAGTTGCATAATAACCTCTTCCTCCGATAAGAAATCGTTTCCAAAGACACTTCTCCTCGTTTCCCTTAAAGTTGGGCATCTTCCAATGAAGTGGATAACCTCTTCACGTTCGGCCAGGTTGCATATCCTGCATTCCAGTGGCAAATCTGTTCTGTGGGGAATATAATTAAAGTTTAGCAATTCACTTCGAAGTCTGACCATCGTAGAAATTTTGTGTACGCTATTGGAGTCGTGAAAGTAATTTGTATTTGCTAAGTTGTGGTTAAGTCTACTATAGATTGATCTGTACAACGACCCAGATGCTTCCGTAACGTATTCTTCTCTATATCGCTCATCTGTTTTTTCTATTATGACGTACAAATTTCCTTTAGTACTTGCCACATCTTCAATGTTGATATTTAACCTTAAATTACAACGCTGTGCCAATCCCATCCAGTCTGCATACCAACTTTTTCTATCTTGCATAGTTTTTAGTACAGTTTTCCTAATAAGTCGAGTCTCCGGCATCTTCATAACCTGAAGTAGGTAATCCGCTTGGAGCTTAAGCGTTTTTATGAACAGCGGTGATAGCCCCGTCTCAATCATTATATCATAATTAGGCGTGTTTGCTGGTAGATGGAATATCCTTTTCACATAAAACCTCAATAGTTGTTCAACTGTGTCAAACTTCTTACTTCCCCAAGCCTGAGATCCATATAGAAGAATGGTCTTCGCAACTGCTTCAAATACCTTGTATTTGCTGCTATGCGCGATGTTTTTGTTCATAAAACATTTCCTCCACGAGATATTGATAGCCGCTTTTGCTTTCTGTAGCTTTTCCTTAAAATGCTTCTCCATACTCAAGTTCTTCGTAAAGTAAACACCTAGATATTTATAATCGTTGACAATCTCAATACTTTCCCCATTAAATTTCCACTTTTCGTTAGATGCATTTCTTCCACCACTTCTTCTAAAAATCATTACTTTTAATTTATCGATATTGACTATGAGGTTCCATAACCGGCAATAATCATGTACTCTATTGATCATGAGTTGCAGAGTTTCAGGGGAATTTGCAAACATGACTACGTCATCCGCAAAGAGAAGCGCCTTTATACTCTCTCCCGCGAAGACCACTCCGCCGGGCAGATAGTCAATCAGATCATCTATGAAGAGAGAAAATAATGTTGGACTTAATACGCATCCCTGCCTGACACCGGATCCAGTTTCAAACCAGTCTGAAAGTTCTGCTCCATTCCACACTGCTGCATTTTTTTTTTTTTTTTTTTTTTATAATTTACACGCGCTCAAGGGATTATGATTACCCTTTAAATGTTTGAACACAGCGCGGGCGTGAAATTAAGGAAGAGAAAGAAGGATAGGAAAGATGTGTGGCACGATGTTCTGAGACTGAAGGTTGTTGTCTCAGCTATTTTATCTCCAGGGATGGCGTCTGAACTAAAGCGGAGAATGCCGTGTCTTATTTCTATGTCGCTTATGATTCACATTATTTTATTCGTGTTCATCCTTGTTGGGTATACTAGTTTAACTCAATTACATGTTGTTAGTGTTATGCCTGAACAACATGTAATGAGTAAACCAGCAACCCATTGATGACAATTTTAGAAGGTTTTTAATGGAATTAAAACGACATAGACGACGGCAGGGATCGAACCTGTGATCATGAGGTTCACAGGCGAGCACACATCCATCGCACCACGGCCACCCCCATGAGTTTCCTTATACAATGCTTCCAGAACTCGCCCAAATTTTCGTGACAAGCCCAATCCATACAATTGGTATAATAGAGCCCTTCGGTCTATGGTGTCAAAGGCTGCCTTGAAGTCGATAAAGAACACATACAATTTTTTGTTTTGCAACAAAAAGTTTTCCGCTATACTTCACAGAATGAAAATGTTGTCCGCTGTCGAATACCCTGTTCTAAATCCAGCTTGAAACTCTTTTAACAAATTCTGCGAATCAATCCATGTTGTAAGGCGTTTTTGAAGCACTGTTGTAAATATTTTATAGGTGGAATTTTGGAACGAGATTCCTCTATAGTTGGAAGGATTCGTGAAGCAGCCCTTTTTATGTATGGGGAATATGATCGAATCCCGAAACTCCCTTGGCGTTAGATCACCATTAAACACTTTATTAAAAAGTCTTGTCAAGCAATCCTTCAGATTGTTAGTCCCATATTTATAAATTTCCACAGGTATTCCATTTGCTCCTGGGGCCTTTCCATCCTTAAGGCCTCCCAATATTAAGTCAATTTCATGCGAAGTGATTTCAGTGTCTAAAATTTCGTTTTCAAATCCAGGCGCTGCATATTGCCAATTTAAGGTACTTGGTGTTGGATTGAGCGAAATATTGAAATGTTCCCTCAGTGCGTTCTTACAGAGATTCGTTTTTTTGGTAAATTGTTTGCCATTAAGTTTCCATGCAAGCTTCCAGAATTCCGATGCATCCTTACAATTCGCCAACTTCGACGCTTCTAATTCACTGTAGCTTCTCTTTTTGCTTCTGCACAGCTCCTTGTATTTTTTATTCGCCTCGGTATATTTATCTCTAAAACGACTTTCATTTAAATTTCTAAACATATTAAGCCATCGAAATGTATCCATGCGGGCAAGCTGACATTGTTCGTCGAACCATGGTTCTTTACTGCCTACTTTATTTTTAGCTTGCTTTTGTGGATACGCGGTCTTGATTATTTCTTCTAAATGGCCAAAGTCCACATCCTCTTGAGTTTAAAGATTCAAATCAAGTAAACGTCTATCAGACCAAAAACATAAATGTTAAAAAAAGAGCCAAGTTCTTCTATACAAAAACAAAAAGTGCCAGAACTTGGCTGGGCACTACCGTGCCCTTTGATACGTCGGTGCTCTTGACTCCTTCCATCGTAATTTTGGAAGTAGCTTCATGCTCCTAGTTTCTTCAGAAGTATTTAATTTACTGTTAAATGGTACAACTATCGGCAAGTGGTCCGAGTATGGTACCCCTTCGATCTAAAGGTCCGTAATATAGGGCTCCCATTCCTCACCTAAGATGCTATAGTCTATCACCAAAGTTCCTTGCCCACTGGCAAATGTGAAATTGCCTACATCGTCGCTCAAACTAGTTCCATTTTGAATTCGCAGGGCAAATGAATCGCAGAGTTCTAAGAGTTTTTTTCCCCTTGTATTGCATACTGAATCCTTTGATCGCCTATTTATTCCATTGATTGCGTTCATCACACCTGTTTCCTACATTTTTATATTGACGATGGGTTGATAACTGATGAGATGTATGCCAAGGAGTTATTGAGTTACCTTGAAGAGCATTTTTTCATAACATTTGGAGATTTAAAATGTTATCTTGGAATGGAAATTCATCGGTATGTTAACGAATCAATTTTAGTTAATCAGTCAACATACACGAGAAGAATACTAAAGAAGTTCAAAATGGATAACGCAAATCCAGTCTCTACACCATGTGACATAAACGCATCATTAAATTTAGCTGATCATCCAGGAAATGCTGATATTTTGTTGGAAAAAGTTCCATATACAGAAGTGGTTGGTAGCCTGATGTACTTAGCCATAGCAACTAGACCAGATATTTCTTTTGCTGTGGGTTACGTAAGCAGATATCTTGAAAATCATACAAAAATACATTGTATTGCAGTAAAAAGAATACTAAGATATTTAAAAGGAACTGAAGATTACAGTCTGATATATAAATTTGGAAATAACATTATGGAAATGAAAGCATATGGCGATGCTGACGATGCTTATTCCTAATAAGACCTTTGTTGATTCAAGTTGTTTCTTGTACTGGAAAACTACCACTTAAATTTAAAATTTCAATAATTCTAGATTTTATCTTGATGATGTTTATACTGCCCAATCAATTGTTTTCTGTAGACAAATAAAATAGAAAATGACGGATAATAAACGCATCAAAACCGAATGTCTCGAAAAATCTTGGCTTGAGTGTCATACAAACCTTTAGATCATCTTGTTAATTATCGTGCAATGTTTGCAAAAGATTGAAAGGCTTAACTTATATTCTATTCCAAATGCAACATCATTATCCCTTTAACAGAGTTCTTATCTTTTATCAAACAAAAAATATTAATTCAAGAATAAATCATGGAGCATTAAAAATGCAAACTTAATAAGGGCAAAATACAAAGCATAGAGCCTATGGCGATTTTTGTTGGTGTCATGTGGGTGGTAGTGGTTGTTCGAAGTATTGAATTGGTTTATTCAACCAAGTCTTTGGTTAAATTGGTTTGGACCTTCTCTCACACCCAAATAAAGTGCTGTTGGCATTTTATTTATTAGCATATTAGTTCAACAATAACAATCCTTATTTTTCTTTCTATGTATACTTAGGACTCTTGATAGGCCTGATGGTCTGATGGGACTTTCTTTTGTTTTAGCTGTTCTACACTTTTGATTTGCAAGCTGGCCTCTGTGACCTAGATGTGTGTAGGGTATATCGATGAATGATTAACAATTCATGTGATTTCTTGTGCTAGTTCAAGTTATGCAAAAAAAAATGCTATAGGATTCGGATTACTTTAGGCAATCAAACAACATATGAGATGGGATAGGTATTCATTTTTTGATGTTCTCATATGGTGGGTTGAGCCTTGGGAGATATTCCCCTCCCCATAAGTTATAATTTAGGTTTTTCTATGGTTTTCTAGGGTAGTATTTTTCAGCAGCAAAAGATGAACAAAGCAAACAGTTAATATGTAAGTCTCTTAAAAGCAACTCTATTTAACTCCAACAATGCATTCAGTTTGAGCGTAATAAAATTTTCTAAAATTTGTAATTAAGTTTAAGTTTAAAATTATTTAATTAAAAAAACTTATTCTTTAAGAAAAATCTAATAAGTTAGTGATAGTATATAGTTTTAAATTGTTCAAGATTAAATAAATAACAATGAAGATATAATTACAGTAATAAATCTTATACATTTATAATAATTATATATAATCTAAGGAAAAAAGACAATATTTAAGGTAAAACAAAAATTGAGTTGAAAAAAGAAAAGATTGAAGTAGAAAAAGAAGCTAAGTCTATAAGGAAAAGAAGAAAAGTCAATAGAGAAAAGTATAAAAAGAAAAGAAGAAATTAATTAGTTTAAGCAAGAAAAATAAAATGCACAACTGGATCGCACGAACTTGCTCTTATGTAAAAGTACTTTGGAATTTAAGATACATTTTATAAATATAAAACATGGATTTAATGAGATAATAATGTTCAAATGCATAAAATTGCCGTCTGATTTCTAGAAAAGTATGAATTTATACAAGAAAACTTTTAAAAATCGTTTTATTATTAAAACATTTTTTCTATAAGAAATTTCTTTAAAATTGTTCAAGAAAAAAATGTGGGATGCGAATTTTAAGTATTTAATAATATTGATTTCAGGAAATAATTTCAAAAAAAATTCGTTCATTGGTTTTAAAGATATTTATTTTTCAAAAAAAAAAAAAATTGTTTTAAAAAAAAACCAACAAATATTTTTTCGAATATTCTTATATACAATATTATTTTGAACTTAAGGAGACTCCTGCTGAAAATTTTTGGTTAAAATCGTTAGAGCCATTAATGAGAAAGCCGAAAATAAAAAAAAAACGGTTCTATGACAGGTACCACTAATAACATTTTGCCACAATTTTTTTTTTACAAAAATGTATTCCATGTCCATAATATCATATCTATTTTTATTATCAAAATCGTTAGAGCAGTTTTCGAGATAAATAAGATTTTGCATTGCGGGTGTATGGGGGGTACCGTTAGCTTTGGAGCTAAAAAAAAAATTGAAGAAAATAGGTCCAGTGGCTTAGGCTGTAGATCGAGGTACAGACATACAGACAAACAGACGGAATTGCAGGACCCACTTTTTTCGTCTTCGCTATCATCGTAATGTCAACTTTGATCAAAATCTCGAATTCGATTTTTTTTCCAAATGTAGAATTTGCCCTATTGTACATATATCGCAATTAAAAATAATCTGAATGGAATTTAACAGTTTTTCATTGTAACCTATTCACCTATATATACTCGTATTACATTTTACATATCTATGAATTGAAAACAATTAGGTAAAAGATCCGCCAAAAACTAATTGAGGCTTACCTTTTTTTTAAATAATGATAGGAATTTTTATTTTTATTTCAAATCGTAAACATTTGTTATCAATACTTTTAAGATTAGAATATATTGTATTATCTTTATTTTATTTATTATTTGTTTATTTAAATATATTAAATTATGAAAGATACTTTAGAATAGTTTTTATAACATTTAGAGTTTGTGAAGGAGTATTAGGATTATCAATTTTAGTTTCTATAATTCGTATATATGGAAATGATTATTTTCAATCATTTAATATTTTGCAATGTTAAAAATTTTATTTATAATAATTATAATTTTTCCTTTTTGTTTTATAACAAATATATTTTGAATGGTACAAAATGTATTATTTTTAATAATATTTATTATAATTATTTATATCGCAAGTAAAAAGAAGTTTCAATCTACTCTGAAATTGTTGCATTTAAATTGGAAGTGAATTTCAAAGGCGGATTGCAGCAATAAAGACAAGAGAACCGAGGAATTATTAGGGAAATTGATCTGGTTGACGCCAGAACCCGATGTGTTCTTAAAATATTAAACAGTAGGTAGTATCAGAGTACGATACTGAATAAAGTTTTCAAAGGTCATATAATGCAGATTCTTAGATAGATGCGAGACGATCATATTTTCGAAGACCGTACGTATATATCTATATCGATTAGTGCAGTTAAATGTTGCTTTTAAATTTGCCCTGCTATTGAAATCACATTTGTAAAATATTTCACATCAATATATAAGCCTTGGCAAGAGCGATTCTTAAATTTATTGGAGTGATTTGCTGGACGGTCCACAAAGTTATAAGAACTCTATAGGCTTTCCACTGTGTTTATTCTACGTCAGAGTTCAATTAAACATAAACAACATGTCTTAATTTTTTGATGTATCTGCAAGGGGAATCGATGGGAAATAACATATACCCGAAAATTTGTTTGATATAACCTTTGTATATCCTATAGTATTATCATGGAGCGTGATTTTGTCGTACCAACGCTATCCTGGTGGTGGCGCTGAAGTTAGCGTACGGTTTTACAGTGTAGAGTAAGATAAGATACAAACCAAATAGTAAAAAATAAAATATTTTATTATTAAATTTAGCAGAGACAAATCTTAAAAGTACCTACTGTCGCTATGCTTAATATTCCGCCCCAATAATTCGTCTTCATGAGAATACTATAAGTTTTATATTATATAGAGATAGAGATATTTATTTGGGTTGAGAGTCAGGCTATTACTTATTGCCCAATTGAAGATCCGCTCATAATCATCATTAATTGAAGAGACAAAATTTTCGATTAGTCCCAGGGGGCAGCTTTTGTAAATCTATATATCATCAGCATAGAAGTGTTTGGATGCATGAAATCTTTATTTGAATCGATAGTACGGTCGATATTATTTAATGTTTGAAGATTATTTCATGCAAATCTTGGCCGCGGGTGCACCTCAAATGGTCCATCTGCTTAGTTCAATTTTGGCATACTCTTTCAGACATGAGCCTTAACATAGCTCCACAAAAAATAGTCTAGAGGCGTTAAATCGCACGATCTAGGCGGCCAATTGACTGGCCCCAAACGTGAAATAAACTGTACAACTCACCTCTCAATTGGTCCATTGTTACGCGTGCTGTAGCATGTGGCACCGTCTTGTTGAAACCACAAAAAAAAAAAAACAAGTTTATTACAATCGCACGGAAGAAATACGGCACAATGATTCCGTCAGCCCAAAATCCGCACCAAGCAGTGACTTCTTCTGGATGACTTGGTAGCTTTTGCAATGCTTCTGGCTGCTGGTCGCTGAACACAATTTTTCGATAAAAAAGTTGATCTTCGGCCAACTTTTCAAGAGCCCTTTCACCAAAAATTCGGCGTTGTGGTAGTTCGTTCGGCTTCAATTCTTGCACCAGCTGTATTTTGAAAGGCTTCACACCTAAATCCTTCCGCAAAATTTTCCATGAAGTGGAGTTACAGAGGCCCAATTGCTGCGAATCGCACCGAATCGATAATTCACGGTCATCACTAACACTGGCCGATAAAGCAGCGATATTTTCCTCAGTTCGCACTCTACGTAAGCGTGTTGGTTGTTTAATGTCCAACAATGTAAATTTGGTGCGAAATTTAGTCACAATATCCCGAATAGCCGCCTCAGTACGATTAAACTGACCATAAAATGGAAGAAGCTCGCGATTAACTTTCTTAACAGAGCACACATTTTGACAATAAAGTTCGATAATTTCAAGCCTTGTTTTTTTATAAGACGATTCATGGTTAAATTATAGATCAAACTGAAGATGTTTGACAGTGACACAGAACACGAAAGGTGCGTGAGCTGTCAAATCCAGTGTTGCCAAAAAGAAAATAGCAAAAAAATCACTAAGGCCGGTATTCACCGAGCGCTCATAACTTATGAAACTCATAAACCTATTCACCAAGCAATATTAGTGAAGATCTACGAGCGCTCTCTTCGAAAGTTTGTTTGCTTGTGCGTGTGCCACGCACGCATTTGACTCGAATCCATGTGAGCAATGCCAAGTAGAAGAGTATCCATTTGCTGTCAAGACCAACATTCCACAACAATTCACAGTTTGGGTATGCCTGAACAAGAGAGAGTGGCTCTCATTTTCGAACTTCGAAAAACACTTGCGAGTGGTTGGTGAATACCCCAAAGAAATTTCAAGTTAAGAGCCTCGTAAAGTTAAGAGCCGTTTAGGAGCGCTCGGTGAATACGAACCTAAAATCGAACCCTGTAGAACACATCGTAATATTGAAAGAAACTCAGATAACCTATTATGAATGTATACGGCTTGCTTCCTGTCGCTTAAGTAAGAGGTAATCAACTTTACTGCTTCTGGAGAAACGTTGAATCTATAACTTATTTAAGAACAATGAATGGTTAACCATATCGAATGCTTTTGATAAATCTAGTAGAACGAGAAATGAAACGCAATCGGCTGGAGTTCAGTCCTTATATCTTAAGTCACATTCAGAAGAGCAGTTAATTGTGTTTAGTAGACCGAGAGCCCACAGCAATTTTTGGGTGTGATTGATAACAAAAAATAAATAGCATAATTAGATAGGCCTTTTATAGTTATTTATAAATGTGAACGTCTTGCATACTCTAGTGGGCGCAATAGTGCATTATAGTGCATCAAGTATGCAGTTCTTTCCAAAGTCTAAAAAATTGGGATACAATATATGGCATAACTTCAAAATGAAGAGCTAAGTGCCCTGATTGCAAATATCGAGGTCCAAGACGTTTTGAAGGTGGCCATCTTAGTGCAAGAAGTAGCTTATTCTTATCGTGTCTGGCAGGCAGAAGGCTGTCTGTAAAATGTCTTGGACCTCGATATTTTCAATCAGGGGTCCTAACTCTACATTTTGGCAAAGTTGTTATCACAATTATTTGGACTTGCAAAGAACTGCATACTTGATGCACTATTATGCGCTATTGCTCCCACTAGAGTATGCCAGACTTTCACATTTGTAAGTAACTATAAAAGGCCTATCTAATTATGCTAATTATTTTTTGTTATCAATCACACCCAAAAATTGCTGTGGGCTCTTAGTCTATAGGGCAAAACCCCGATTGAATATTTATTGAATAGTGATTTTTTGTTATCTAGCCATTGAGTTGTTTTTTTCATTTCGAGCTCACATACTCTTTTGAAAGAAAAAGTATGTAAAATTAAGATTGGTCGGAGGTCACCACATAACCAATTTCTTAGTATTAGTATGATTTTCGCCAATTTCCATTTCTGTGAAAAAATTTCAGTCGTAAGGACAGTGTAAAAACGTAGGTAAAGAAAGGTAGAAAAATGGCAATATGGCTTTTAGAAAAACAGGATTAATTTCATCGACATCCACTGACAGATTCAAAAACATAACTTGATCATTTGGTGAATGCAAATATAATAAATAATGTTTGTCCAAGGCAAGGTGCTTATTATGTTGTCTAGGCAGTAACCAGTTTGTTTTAAAACCAAATGTAAGAAAAATTATGTCATGATGGGAAAAAACAGGAGAAGCAGGTTGATTATTAAATAAGACCCGATCACTATTACTCTTACAAAAAAAGATCCAAAAGTGTACTAGAAGTTTGAGTAAAATGAGTAGGGAATGATGGGTTTACTAAGTTTAAGCTTTTATTAATTACAATATTACAATTAAAGTCACCACATATTATAACATTTGAAAAGAACTCACTGTAATTCCTTTCATAAGATCATACAAAAGTTTTAAGTCAACATACATATCTATTTGGCCTATAAATAGTTCCCAATAAAAGTTTGGTTTCACTTCCTACTACTTCTAAGAATAAGTATTCGTATATAGACTCTGCTGAGAAAGAAAATCTTATCTTGCATACCAAAGATTCTTTTAAATAGATCGCAATACCACCACAACGACCACGCCTTCGCCTATCCGAGTGAAAAAGTTTGTAACCCTTTGACGAATATGAAACATAATTTATGTCTGGAGAAAACCAAATTTCTGAAATACAGATTGCATCTAATTCAAAATACTGATACTGAAACAGATATCGAAACTCATCGATTTTTGACATCAAACTTTGAGCATTAATATGTATTAATATGTACTAAGCCTTCTCTGCATCGTTATAACGGCACTGGGGAAGTACGAAGAAACTCTTTGTGATATAGTCCAAAGAGGGCTGTCTATAACTAGGAAATGGTGTATATCTGTGGGACTTAACATCAACCCTACCAAAACAACGATAGTACCATTTACCAGTAAAAGACTTTTACCTCGCATGAAACCCATTCGGTTGGCGGGAGGTGTAATCGACACCCAGAGGGAGGTCAAATATTTAGGAGTTACACTAGATAGCAAACTACTCTGGAACTGTCGGAAAGCCACAAAGGCCCTTATGATATGCAAGAGACTTGCATCATAAGATGGATGTACGCACCATGATGGTAAGACCCATCATTACCTATGGGACGATTGCATGGCATAAAAGAACCGAACTAAACACAACTAGGAAACCACTAGACAAATTGCAAAGGCTTGCATGTATATCCATAACAGGAGCAATGAGAACTTGCCCTACAGAAGCGATGGAAACCATCCTTCATCTGACGCCACTACACGTGGTCATTGAAAATGCTGCTAAGGGAGCCATAATGAGATTTGCTAAGGAGGGTACTGGGACGGGTAAAATTATTGGAAACAGGGATTAAGATTCGATAATCCGGTCCTCAGTAACAAACCTCATTGACATCCCAAGAGATGGTATGATCAAAAGATATAACTTCGAAAAACATTTCAAAACGGAGTTAAGTTGCAAAAAAGACTGGCTAGGCGAAACAATAAACTATAGTCTTAAAGAAAATACCATCAAATGGTACACTGATGGATCGAGGACGGCTGAAGGGACTGGTGCTGGAGTTTTTGGGCCTAGAACTAAACTCTCCTTACCGATGGGACAGTCCACTAGCATATTCCAGGCAGAAGTAAATGCCATAGGCATATGTGCTGCAAGAAACCTCGATAGGAAATATAAAAACCAAAACATTGCCATTATGTCAGACAGTCAGGCTGCACTAAAAGCACTAAGCTCCTACGCCATCAGCTCCAAACTTGTTTGGGAATGCGTGATTAAGCTTAATAAACTGGGCAAGAATAACACTGTAACGCTTCATTGGGTACCAGGCCACGTTGGTGTCCAGGGCAACGAAGTGGCAGACTCCTTAGCAAAAATAGGTGCATCGACACCTCTTACGGGGCCAGAGCCCTACTGCGGAATAGGAGAAAACGTGATAAAAAAAATCAAAACAGAAGAGGAGACAAAAAGATCAAAAATCTGGAAATAACTCCCTAAGCTAAGACAGGCAAAACTCCTACTCGGGGACTACAACCGAGAGCGTTTTCTAACCTGCATTAGCTTAAGTAGGAACAACCTCAGGAAAATCACGGGGCTTCTCACAGGCCACAGTAGATTAAGAAGACACCTCAACATCCTTGGCCTGGTGAGCAACGCGACTTGCAGATTCTGCAACACTCACGAAGAGACACCTGACCATATACTGGGGAAATGTGATGCACTCGTGCATCAAAGGCACAGGTATCTGGGCAAGCACCACATAAAAGAGAGTGAATTATCATCCCTTAAAATACTCCAAATACTTCGATTCCTCAGAGGAGCAGATTTGGAGGAAGAACTGTAATAATGAGCCAACCTCATCCAGTTCTAGATGGGGGACACAATAGATCTTTAGGTCGCAGTGTTTTTATACCCCAATTTATTCATTCATTCATTCAAGCCTTCTCTGCGATGACAAAAAACTCAATACTGAAACGATCCAGTTAAAAGATATTAGTTCTTAGTCACAATGAAAGTGTGCTCTTGAGAGGCTTTAAAATCTTTTCTTTTGATTTTTCTATACGATGTATAAACAAAAGAGTAGTTTATCAGTGGTACGAGTAGTTAGAGATGTTAGTTTGAGTCAAAAACACACAGTGAAAGTGAACTAGTTTTGAACATTTTAGATTTTAAGAATATCTCTTGTGACTTACATTTACATTTAAGATTCAACTAATTTGTAGATTTGCCAAACCTAATTCTCATTAATTCCTAATTTTTTATCATTTATTACATTAAGGGAAATTTTGTTAAAAACAGAGCCATATAAACACAGGAAAGTTCTCTCCGGTGTATATTAAAATGGTCCTTTTAGCGTGGAAATAACATGGAAATCCCTTTAGTAACCTCATTAAAACATATCCTGGTTGTAATTAAAGAAACATTTCAGATTATATGAATATAGGTAGGTACCTATTATAAGAACACTTTAAACAAAATCTAATTACTAAAACAGAACTCCAGAAAGAGAATACAACTTAAAATAAAAAGAACGAAGAGGTTTACGTATGTATATAATTGGGTGTCGTATTTTTTCTTCTCATAGCGCAGCGAATCAACAAACTAAACGAAGTTGCATTTGAATGGAGATTGTTTTGGAATCACCAGAAACTTTGAAGAAATAATTCGTTGGTTTTGATTTTTTCACGGACAAAAGTATTATTATATCAAGCATAAATCTTGTCTCTAGGTTTTCCCAAATTAAAATGTATGTTTTATAAGATATAATTTTATGTGCAGCTAAGTAAGCAATTGCCTTTGCAATTTTCTTCAAGTAAAGTCTTTTAAATACCGCTTCATATTAGCATTTAACTTAAATCCAATTTTTGTGTATCATGATGTAATCATGGTTTCGGAAACTTGGTTGAATTCTGATATTTCATCTGGACTTGTCTCAATTCCAGGTTTTTCTTTGCACCGCAATGATCGTAGGGACAGAATTGGAGGGGGTGTTTGCATGTTTGTTAGGGAGAATTTGCAAACAAAATCTGTGTTTTCATCTTCTATATGCCCTATTTAATTTTTATGTATCGAAATTAAAAATGAATTTGAAAAGTGTTTACTGGTTACTATTTACTGCCCACCATGCAAATTCAAAGACGAAAATTTAAATGAGTTTGAACTTTGAAGATACGCTGACCAGATTAAGTACATCTTATAAAAATATTCTAATAGGTGGTGATTTTAATGTAAATTTTTTGGAAAGGAATACTACTACGAATTTGTTTCAATATACTTGTGATAAAATCGGGCTCGTAGTTATAAACCAACGGTGGCCAACCTGCTTTCAGTCTATAAGTAATCCGTCTTTAATTGATATGTTTTTAACTAATTCAGTAGAGGATGTTTTAGGGAACGATCAGCTAAGGCTCACATCAGATTTTATACATGATCTTCTTTTCTGTTCATTCAATTTTAATGTAAGAAGCAACTCTGTTAAAACGTTAAGATTTAGATCGATCAACCAAACTGATTTATTGAACTTACATTAAAACATAAATAGATCTGGTCTCATTGACATATATAACGCCCCAGATATTGATTCGAAAGTTTCTCTATTAACGCATATAATTGCTGAACTCTATGACACAGATGTCCCTGTGGTAACAAAACTCTTAAAGCCTCATAGCTGTCCATGGTTTACCACTCAAATTAAAAAGCTTATTCAGGAAAGAGAGCACTTCTTCAAAAAATACAAAAGAAATCGGACGGAGTATAATCGATGTCAATATACCTTTGCTCGTAACAACGTAACCTCACTCATACGCAATATCAAGCGCTCATATTTTATAAAACGTCTTGACCCTAAATTAAACTCAAAGGTCCTATTGAAAAATTTGAAAAGTTACGGCGTTATTGATAAGGAAAAACCCAAATGCTCTTATAGTCCTACTGAAATGAGCCTGGTTCTTGCGCCAGACTCTTCTGAGGCGGTTTGGTTTGAATTTGGTGAGTTCTCCTCTGATGACTCTTTTGAATTTAGGTGTGTAAGTGATTTGGAAGTTAAGATAGCAGTTCGCTCGGTCAAGTCAAACGCAGTGGGACCCGATGATATGTCACCGAAATTTATAAAATCAATCCTTCCAGTTCTCCTCCCTTTCCTGGTGCATATATTCAATTACTGTATCTACAGTTGTCAATTTCCTGAGCAATGGAAAAATGCCAAAGTTGTTCCAATCCCAAAAAACCCTTACCCAAAAAGCCCCTCGGAATTCATACCCATTAGTCTTTTATCATTTCTGTCGAAGACGTTAGAAAAAAATATTGGCTGAACAGATACAAGACAATTTGGACAGAAGAAATAGCCTATCAGTATGGCAATCAGGGTATAGAAAGAAGCATAGTTGTGAATCAGCCGTATTAAAAGTAACTTCTGACTTAAGAAGAGCAATGGATCGTGATGAAATCAGTGTAATGGTGATGCTTGATTTTTCAAAAGCCTTTGATTGTATTGATCACTCGATTCTTATGTGGAAACTCAAAAATAACTTTCAATTTTCACACTCAGCCCTTCAACTTATCTCTTATTATTTAATAAATCGTTTAGTACGTGTCGAAACTGAAATCGGGAGTTCTAGCCCGTTTCTTGTCAACACAGGTGTCCCACAAGAATCGGTTTTAGGTCCTCTACTTTTCTGTGCCTACATAAATGATCTTCCTGATTTTATTGTAAATTGTAATGTCCATATTTATGCAGATGACGTAACAATTTATCTGTCTAGGAAACCTGGATTGTTAGAAGACTGCGTAGCCCGAGTAAATGAAGATCTTTTACATATTCAGGGGTGGGCTGAGTTAAATAAAATAAGATTAAACCCGTTGAAATCATTTGGAATGGTTTGTGCAAGAAGCGAAATATTAGTATGTGATGTCCCCTCTCTTAATTTGAATGGCTTTATCTTACCTTATGTTGATCGAGTTAAATATCTGGGCTTTATAATAAACAGTAAAATGAGTTGTTGTGACACTACGTCGGATTCCATTAGAAGAATTTACGGTGGACTAAGGAGTCTTAGAATGTCTTCAAGTTTGTTGAGTCCTAACATGAAGATGCGTCTGGTTAAATCATTGCTCTTGCCCATCTTCTCTTACAATTGTATT
Source organism: Philhelius festivus (assembly GCA_963931855.1). Classification (NCBI taxonomy): domain Eukaryota; kingdom Metazoa; phylum Arthropoda; class Insecta; order Diptera; family Syrphidae; genus Philhelius; species Philhelius festivus. Next base: position 56,521,560 of record OZ007555.1, on the reverse strand, counting down.
ATATACTCTTGTTTAGATTCTGAATGCAAGCGTAAAATAAATGTTGCATTCAATGACTGTTTGCGGTATATCCGCAGTTTGCCAAGGTATATAAGCGTTTCGCGGTATAAAACTTCGCTATTGGGAATGGGGTTGGATGACTTTTACAAGTTTAGATCAGTTCTGAAACTGCATAATATAATTCATAATAAATGTCCTGAGTACTTGAATGAATATCTTAGTTTCCTTCAATCACCTAGAGGCCTTAAGTTAGTTTTACCACGATTTACACATAATGTTGAAGAACGATCATATTTTGTCAATGCAATTCGATTGTGGAATAATCTTCCATCTCAATTGCAAAGAACCATCTCGTCGGGGGGATTTCGAAAGGAGCTACTCAAACACATTAAAAGTTCAGGTATTTATAAACCTAAAAAACAAGTTTTTATATTTTTGTGTGAACAAAAATAGCCACAATAAATTTCCAAGAGTGAAACGTCAAACAAAACAATACATAAAGCTTTTTCTCTTTTTTAATTAACAACAAATATTATAAATCAAGTAATTATCCCAAGAGTATGCAACTTTAATTATTTCACATCGAGCCACTACCGTAATTTACTAGCGCCACCTGTGTTCATATAGCAATATAAAAAATTTGGGAATATCAAGCAAATCCACAAACCCGATACTCTATACCAAAAAATAATACCATAGCCCTACAAAATTAAAGCTAGATATAATTCACATAATTTTTTTTCAATATATAATATTATACATACAAATTATGTCTTCCGCTGAAATCCAGAATAGAAAAGAGGAAGTGAGCAATTCCGAGCTTAAAGATATGATAGCCCTTATACAGTGGTGGACACAAATTTAGCACACTGAGAAGGGTACTACCATATTTTTAATTTTCTCTCTTGTTTTGTTCCAAGCAACGGTACATTTTGAACTAATATATATGACAACAAATCAGAGAAAACAAAACTATATATTTTCATATGCAATCCAATTACATAGTGAAAAAATCGTTGATAGTTTGTCATTTGCATTGTTTTTGGTTGGACATCAATTTAGCACGTGTACAAATTTTGGTTATTTTTTTTTTAATTTGTGGGTTTTTAAGAGAACAAAATTATTTTCGAGGTAATTTTATATCTTCTTAATGTTATATATTCAAATAAAATTTAAAAAAAACATTAAATAGTCATGGCATAAGGGCAAAGGTGTTCTGAGGACAAGAGGAGTATTATATTTAAGATGAAGTCAAGTCAAAGGGTCGCACAGTAACGGAGATTTCTGAGCTGCTAGAATGTTCCAGGAAGATGGTCTACAATGCTCTTAGACATTTTGAAAAGTATGAAGTGACAAAACATGTAAAACAAGCCTCCCGCACACGAAAGACAACAAAGAGGAAAGATAAAGTCATTTACATGTTTTCAACAAAGGATCCATTTAAGACCTCTAGTGTCATTCGAAATGAATTAATGGAGAATAACAATGTCAATGTATCCAGAAGAACCGTGAGACGACGCCTGAATGAAAAAAATTTGAGAGGGTGCATTGCGCAAAGAAAACCATTGGTTTCGAAAAAAAATCTGAAGGCTAGATTAGAGTTTGCCAAATTACATCTAGGCAAATTACTAAATTTCTTGAAAAGTGTACTTTGGAGCGATTGATCAAAGTTCTGTCGATTCAAATCAGATGGAAGAAAATATGTGTGGCGTCCACAAAACAAGGAACATGATCCAAAATACACCATTAAGACGGTGAAGCACGGTGGTGGAAACGTGATGGTCTGGGCTGCCTTTTCTTGGAACGGTGTTGGTCCAATAGTGAAGATAGACTCCAAAATGGACCAGCACCTGTACAAAGATATTTTCTCGAACCATATGATTCCATATTGCCGGTTTTTTGGCGCTTCATGCACGACAATGACCCTAAGCACACTTCAAAACTAGTGAAAAGTGCCTTAGAGGTCAATAAAGTGAATGTTTTAAAGTGGCCTGCTCAATCACCCGATCTGAACCCGATCGAAAATTTGTGGAATGACGTTGAGCAACACATTGAAAAACAAAAAACGAAAAATTTAACAGATTTGTGGCAAGAGATACAGAATGCTTGGTATTCAATACCTAAGCAACGCTGTGAGGCCTTATACGAGAGCTTGCCAAGAAGACTCAATTCAGTATTAAAGAACAAAGGATTTCCAACAAAATATTAAAGAAAATATAGTTTTAGTAACGGTAAATAACATAACTAAGCAATTTTAATGAAATGTGCTAAATTCATGTCCAGACAAAAAAGTATGTTTTCTGTTATTTTTTTCATTTTTTTCTTTCAGATATAAAAAATGTAAGATTGTATTTTGGAAAAATATACTTATATCCGTAAATAATGTAAATAACATAAAAATGAAAATATTGAAATAGATACAAATTTTGTAAATATAGTTTAATTTTTTCTTTTATTAATGTGCTAAATTCTTGTCCACCACTGTATATAGAAGTGTTGAGGAATCAAAGAAGGAAATAAGATCTGAAATTAAGGAAGTAGGAAACAATATTTCAGAAGTTGGATTAAAGATTGATATAATTAATAACAAAGTCAATCAAATAGAAGGCAAAGTTAGTGAGCACGATGAAAAAATTGGTATTTTAGAATGTCAATTAAGGAGGAAAAATGTAGTTCTTTTCAACCTAGAAGAAAAAGAAAACTCAACAAGCGAACTTGAATCAACGGTCTTACAAATTTTAAAAGAGACTTTTGATATGGAAGTTTCAATAAGAGACCTAGATTTTATTTATCGACTTGGAGTTCGGAATGCAGACAAGATTCGACCGATCAAAATCGGATTTTTGGCATACAGAACAAAAAGTCAAATCATGGACGAAAAAACTAAACTCAAAGCATACAACTCAAAAAACAACACAAAGCTTACTCTTCATGATGATCTACCAAAAGAAATACTTGAAAAAAGGAAAGATTTACTAGCTAAAGCGAGTGCTTTAAGAAACACAAACAGCAATTCAGTAATCAAACTTAAAAACAACAGGTTATTTTTGGATGGAATAGAACTCTCAGCAGAAGAGATAAACAACATAAAATCAGATCCTTATCAAAACAAGAGAAAGCTCTCTGATGATGATTCTTATGAAGATACTGAATCAGATAAACCGATGAATTCACACACAGGAGCAATTAAAAAGAACTACAAGCCCTCAGTAAGAACAAAATTTAATAAATCATCAACCTCAGCATCATCTCCGCTAATGAAATATGTGCTTAAGAAAACTGTTACTATGGAAAACGATAGTAGTCTTACAAATAGTAATAACTTCGAAAAAACATCCACTCAATAACAACTAGCTCACAATAAACCACCACAAACACGAGAAGTCGACCCCAGCATGGCAACTAACAACGAAAGCAAATTTAAAATGAAACTAAAAATAGATGAACCTCCAACCCGGTTGGCCACCGTGGAGGATTTAGGCCAAATACCCCCCTTGAATAAGTTTGCGGAATGCATCTTAAACAAAAAACATAAGAAGGAGAACATCAACCCAAACTCTAAAATTGGAAACAAAAAACGATTGTACGTGGCAACACTAAACACTAGAACACTTCAATCGGCAGAAAAATTTATTGAACTAGAAAACGCTCTAGATAAAATAAATTGGGATATAGTTGGCTTAGCAGAAGTTAAGCGGCAAGGCGAAAGCATACAAGAGCTCAACAACGGAAATGTTTTTTCATATTACGGTACCAAAAAAGGACTTTATGGCGTTGGTTTCCTGATAAAAAAAGATTTGAAAAATAATATTCAAGAAATTAAAGGATTTAGCGATAGAGTAATTGGCATGAAAGTAAAACTAGGTAATTGTAAAACATCAATAATACAAGTTTATGCTCCAACCAAGATAGCAACGGATGAGGAGATTAATCGCTTCTATAGCACACTGGAATCAGCAATAACACATTTTAGATCAGAGATATTACTAATAATCGGAGATTTCAATGCTAAGATCGGGTTCAGAAAAAATGGAGAAGAAGTAATCATGGGTGAGTTTGGCTACGGCAAACGTAACGAGAGAGGAAGTCGGCTTATTCAATACGTTTGGCAACAAAAACTAATAATTGGAAATACACTTTTCAAAAAAAAGCCACAAAATCAATGGACCTGGATTACACCAGACCAAAAACACAGAAACCAAATAGACCTTATTCTTGCCAATAAAAGATCAGTGCTCAAAGATGTCTCTGTCTTAAATAATTTCGAGTTCGAGTCAGACCATCGCATTGTACGTGCTGAATTAATGATCAACCATAAAAGTAGACAGCGGTATAAAACCACAAGAAAAGTCTTATCAAAGTCAGTGAATAGCGAGGTTATTAACAGCTATAATACCGATCTGCAACAACGATTTCGTATTCTTTCAACAATGAATGATCCGACTCAAATAGCGTACAACAAAATGGAAAGAACTATCAAAGAATCAGCAGACAGATATATTCTCACAGCTATGTCTCAAGAACCGCAAAAACTATCGAGCGAAACTCTGAATTTGATAACACTCCGCGAACATCTTAGAAGAAAAACAAACCTAAATGAGCAGGAAAGGAACGACCTAAGACGCATTCGAAAGAATATTAAGAAAAAATCGCGAGAAGATATCAAAAACTTCAACGAGAACCTTCTAAAGTCAATAATTGAGGAAACAAAATCGATTAAAAAAGCTAAGAATTCAGTACAAGAGTACAAAGAATGGATTACTGCAATATCAGATAGTGGTAAAAGAAATCACGGAAGGAAGCACATCAACCAAATAGCTACGAGTTTTTATAGCCAACTGTACTCAAAACAAACAACCGTTAACGAGAATCTACTACTTATACAACAAAGAAACAGCGAAGAAGAATTCCAACCATTCCTTAAAAGTGAAGTAGAGAAAGCAATACATTGCTTGAAGAACGACAAATGTAAGGGAAATGATGGGATTATAGCAGAATATCTTAAGTTCGGAAAATTTTCATTGGCCAACTGGTTGACAGCTATTTTCAACCAGGTTTTGGTTACAGAGGAAGTTCCAACCCAGTGGACAAAATCAGAAATAATCCTCATACACAAAAAGGGAAACAAAGACGATATCAACAACTATCGACCCATAAGCATAATATCTTCGACTTATAAGGTTTTTGCGAAGTGTATTTTTGAAAGAATAAAGACCACTCTTGACTTCAATTAGCCTTATGAACAAGCTGGCTTTAGATCAGGCTTTTCAACAATGGATCATCTACAAACTGTTAGCCAAGTAATAGAAAAGTGCAAGGAGTATAACATAACTGTTTACTTTGCTTTCATCGATTTTGCAAAAGCTTTCGATACGGTCGAACAGAGTTTTATTTGGAGGTCACTTCTGAACCAAGGTATAGACGACAAAATAGTTCGAATCTTAAAGGATATGTACGACAGAAGCACCGCGCGAATAAAAACGGAATTTATCGGACCAGAGTTTAAAATATCACGAGGTGTAAGACAAGGAGACCCTCTCTCGCCGGCGCTCTTTTCCGCAGCTCTAGAAGAAGTATTTAGACAACTGGACTGGGAGCACAAAGGGCTAAAGATTAATGGCAGATGTCTTTCAAACCTTCGATTTGCAGATGACATCATAATAATCGCAAACACCAGTGACGAGCTTCAAACTATGCTAAATGAATTGTGCTCTAAATGTAGAAGTATTGGCCTATCAACAAATCAGCAAAAAACTAAAATCATGACAAATGGTGATGAATATGCAATTACTGTGGATAGTAAACCACTTGCGTACGTTGAGGACTATACATACCTGGGTCAAATTATTTCATTCAAAGACAGAGAAATGAAGGATATAGAGCATCGAATGACAAGCGCCTGGAGACAGTTCTGGAATGTTAAGTACCTACTCGATTTGAACGTTTCAAATAAAACAAGAAAATATATGTTCGACTCGACAGTACTCCCCGTTTTAACCTATGGGTGCCAAACGTGGCAAATTACCAAAAATGCTGAAACCAAACTCCGATCGTGTCAAAGAGCAATGGAGAGAGCTACTTTAAGCGTCCGCATCGCTCAAAGAATCAACCATAGGATTATAAGAAGCCAAACTAATTTTGAAGATGTCAGACATAGGCTCAGAAAGCTTAAGTGGGAATGGGCTGGACATATCATGCGCACATCTGATAACCGTTGGACAAAATTAGCAACAGAATGGGTACCTCTTAATGGAAAAAGAAATGTGGGTGGACAATTCAAACGCTGGAAGGATGACATCCGGGCTACATGCCCATTTTATTGGCGAGAAGCACTCGACAGAAGAAGATGGAGAAACTTGGGGGAGGCTTATGCTCAAATTTCTTAAAATTTTATATTGAAAAATTTAGTACATACACATTAAACATTTATATATACAAAAAAAAAAAAAAAATATTGAATTACCATAACTTTTATTCACTAAATAATGACAAATTTTCCTATTCATGTAACTTTTTAAGCTAAGAATTAATGAGTGAATAAAGCTTGAAATAATAAATAATAACTCAAACACATGTCGGAATGAATTTCAAATATCTGAATATCTAATATCTGAAACTAAATTACTATATTTTGCAACGTTTGTTCTTTTTATTATTACTATTATTATCATTATTAATTTATAATAATTATCTATTATTTATTTATTAATTCTAGAACTTATTTATGTTAAAATTTATACGAACGTCTACATCATTTACTCATGCACATAACTTATTGTTATCTTAATTTGATACTATTCATGAGATTAATCTCGAAGTACAATGTAAAATAGTTTAATATGAAATAAATGAAATGAAATGAAATGAAAATGAAAAACTAATTAATTTTTGAATAGGATTAACTTTAGTTGTTATCTCGATAAGTATCAAGTATCAAAGATATTGGAACATTTTGAATGCCAAAATTTTGTGCGGAAATTTTCCTAGGGGCGATTGCTTTTAGTTTAGCTAAAACAAAAAAGGATGGTGTTGAGCTATTAGTTTAGCTAAAACAAAATTATACTGGGTTTAGTTCTAACGATGATTCAAGTTTTATTCCTCTTGTAATGCCAGTCATATAGAACAACAGTCACAATTGTAGAGAAAATATACATCTTGTAACTCTTCCTCAGTTTTTTTGAAGTAGTTCAGACATCCAAATTCTGCCCACCGTTTACAAGTATGACACTGGCACCAAGTTTGCTAGAACACAAATGACTCAAGAACATGAAATAAAAGAAAAGAAAAGACATCGCCTTTAGAGTTTGGAAATTCTAATTTTTTCATGTACCGTTCTTATACCTACGGTTAGTTGATTTAAAGTTATAAGGGTCCAAGTTTTTTTTTTTTTTTTAACTTTCATGTTTAACAAATTTTAATAAACAAAAAAATAAAAAAAGGAAAAACATCGGCCCTAGAGTTTGGAAATTCTAATTTTTTCATGTACCGTTCTTATATCTACGATTAATTGATCCAAAATTATAAGGGTCCAAGCTTTTTTTTTTTAACTTTCATGTTTAAAAAAATGTAATAAACGAAAAAATAAAAAAAAGAAAAAACATCGCCCCTAGAGTTTGGAAATTAAAATTTTTTCATGTACCGTTTTTTTACCTACGATTAGTTAATCCAAAGTTAAAAGGGTCCAAACTTTTGTTTTTAATTTCATGGTTAAACAAGCTTAATAAAAAAAATTAAAAAAAGAAGAAACATCGCCCCTAAAAAAATTATTGCGTCTATATCATCTCCTAAATTTTTTTTGTCTTAAAAGTTTTAAAACTCACTAAAATAAAATATAACGAGATACAATATAAAAAAGTAACGGACATCGCCCCTAGGAAAATTTCCGGACAACATTTTGGCATTTAAAATGTTCCAATATCTTTGATACTTATCGAGATATGCTATCCCAAATGAAAAAATAGATTCGGATGCAGCGATCTTCAGCTTCATAGATAAAGATGAGAGATTTTATTAAAAGAAAGAGTTATTAAAAAGAGTTAGAAAAAAAAAATGTTATCACCTCATTGTTTGTTCATTTAAATAGACATTGAATTCAACCTCACACAAAAATATTTACAATAATTTCACTATACGACAAGATTTTGTAGATATATTTACAATTAATGGTTTCAACTTTTTGTCAAGCTACTACTTGCAAGTGTATTGAACTGATGGAAATATTTGAAATTTTTCAAAGTCACATATTCAGTACATTTACCATATCTGTTGACTATATTCTTAAATGCCAATTTATAAAATTAATTAGGGTTTCATTATTCCATACTAACTTAATCACCTCCCGATCCATGAAACACCGCTGGATGAAACAGATATCCAGATCAAGCGCCCTCCTCTCTCTTGAAGGGGGCATTTTTGTCAATTCGCTCGATGTCACCGAGCCAATGTAGTCGAGGTATTTTCGTCTGCACTACATTCAACTATTATGCTACTTTAAAGTAGTTGAAAACGTATAGAGTTTGGACTCTAAACTCGTGGTATTTTCCAGGACTTGCCTCAATGTGAAGATTTGTCTTTTTTGCTTAGGGGCCATATTGATACTTGTCGATCAAAGTGTTGCAGAACGGTTTGAGAAACTCACAAAACAAGTATGTTATGTATGACGTTTAGCAGGGATATATATCAATAGTTCTTGCAGGACACCAGATCGCCTTTTTTGTAAATGATATATACCCCATTTACAAACTTATAGTCCAATCACAAGGCATCCTTCCTTCCGCCTATAATTGGATGATGATTTTATACATACACATACATACACCCTACCAAAACATTACTATTGTATTTGAATTCTTCCTATTCTTATAGTTTTGCGCTGTAGCATTTTGACATGTGCGTCATCTATATTGTGACCTAGGCAATACATAATATTATAATGGACGTCTCAGGTGCAGTTTTTCATAACTCAAGGCATTCATGCGTCAAGAAACGTTTAGAGTATTGGTAGCGAGCTAGTCCAAAGTGGTTGGCTTGTTAACTTGGCTTGTTGGTTGAATATCGATGTTGTTGAGCTCCAGCCTCAGAAAGTCTGTTAAAATCCCCCTATATCCGAGACCATTGAAGGTAATTGTACATCTTCTTCCTCATTTCAAAAGAAATAAGGTCCAATGATGCCATTATGCCATAAACCGAATCAAATACTCATTCTTTGTAGATGCATTTTGAAGCTTGAAACTTGTGTTAGCCCCAGAACGAGCATCCAAAGCATCTGACAAGACTGATGGCAAACATATCATCCGCATGTAAACGAAAACTGTTAATGGCGACAACACACGGTATTCTACTGTATGTGAGCGAGATCTGGGCGGACGCACATTGTCGGAGCCAGCTGTTCTAGTAGTCGCAGGTGTGACACCACACCAATAGATCTCCTTGCAGCACAAAGAAAGTACGTACACGAAAATAAAGCGGAAATTGGAGTGAAAGCGGCGACGGCAGAAGCAAAAGCTCTCACACAACGGAAGTGGCAAGAACGATGGGAGTCTGAAAGCAGAGGCCGCTAGACTGCAAGACTCATCAGACCGGTGGGTGAGTGGAGTAACCGGAAACACGGCGAAGTGAACTATTACGTCACCCAGTTCCTTACCGGCCACGGATACTTCAACTCCTACCTACACAAGATGGGTAAAACAAGAAGCCCCTCTTGCCAGTATGGAGATTCGAACTATGATGACGAATACCACACTATCTTCGAGTGCAGCAGATGGGAATCCCTCCGCCTTGATTTGAATCGAACTATTGGCGAAACCAACCAAGATAATATCATCCAGAAGATGCTTGAGAATGATGAACAATGGATGCGAATAAGTTCACATTTGACCCAAATCCTGAGCACTAAGAAACGAGAGGAGCCAGTTCAAGGAACGACTGAACCCGTCTAGAAGTAATGCGATAGTAGTTCCGAGGGGGAGATCATCGAGCCACTTTTGGAGGTTTAGCTGGTATGCCAAGGTTAAAACCCTTGGAGAGCCCAGCAAATGGGGAGGTATAGTGCGTCAAGCATTCCGCCAAAAGTAAAAAAAAAAAAGAATTAGTTTTCTATGGTAGGTGAATGCACAGTGGTTAACATATCACTGAGGTGTTCTCTATAGACTCTGTCAACGTCAATCCTATCTTTTTAATATCGTACTCGTACTACGGAGGCTGTTTGAAAAGTTCTCGACTTAACATAGAAGGCGTTGTTTTAATAAATAAATTTTAATTCCTCAAATAGCCTTATAAATATAATAATTGTATGTGAAGTTTCATTAAAATTGGTCGCGTACTTATATCAGCGCAATTTTTTGTTTGAACGAACCAATTGCTAACAACGAAAATGGAAAAAAATGAAATTAGAGCCGTCATTAAATATTTGGTCAAAAAGAATATGACACCAAATCAAATTAAAGATGACTTCGATGAGACATTGGGGGAATCTGCACCTTCGTGTTCCACGGTCAAAAAGTGGGCAGCCTTATTTAAACATGGCAGACAGAGCGTCTAAGATGATCGCAGATTCGGAAGGCCAACAACATTCACCTCTTCAGAAAACGTCGATAAAGTTCATAAAATGGTTTTAGACGACCGAAGGTTAAAAGTGCGGGAAATAAGCAACACCATGGGGATCTCTTCTGGGCAGGTTTACCACATTTTGACAAAAGAATTGGGGTTGAAAAAATTGTCCGCAAGGTGGGTGCCGCGTTTGCTGAGCGAAGAACAAAAATTCAATCGAGTTGAAATCTCCAGCGATTTCTTGAGAAGATTCATTACCACCGACGAAACATGGATTCATCACTATATTCTTGAGACAAAAGAACAATCAAAACAATGGAAGCATAGCGGTTCTTCTCCACCGAAGAAAGCCAAGTCGTGGTGCTTCAGCTGGGAAAGTGATGGCGTCAGTCTTTTGGGATTACAAGGGAATTATTTTTATTGATTACCTTCCCAAGGGCCAAACTATCACTAGTCAATACTTTGCAAACCTGTTGGACAAATTGACTGAAAAAGTTTCCGAAAAAAGACCAGGATTAGCCAAAAAGAAGATCCTTTTTCATCAGGATAATTCTCTAGCACACAAAACGTTTGTTGTCATGGCTAAACTCCATGAACTTCGATTTGGTGTACTAAACCACCCCCCTTATTCACCTGATTTGGCACCATCAGACTAATACCTCTTTCCAAACTTAAAAAAACATTTGGCTGGATGCAAATTCTTCACCAACGAGGAGGTGATTGCTGAGACGGTGCGATTTTTCGAAGAGTTGGAGGAATCGGCCTATAAAAAGGGTATAGAAGCACTGGAACACAGATGGAATAAGTGCATTGATATGAGAGGAGAATATGTAGAAAAGGATTAAAAAAAAAGTTTTAATATTTATTGCGTTTTATTGGTCAGGCCGAGAACTTTTCAAACTGCCCTCGTAACTTCATATCATATGTTGATAATATCAGAAAATCTGTGATTGTTTGGTTTTTATGCACGAACCGTAATTTTTTGTTAAATGTATTCAGAAATAATTTAATAAAAAACAAAATAGCACCTTCATTTTATGCTGTTTAAAATAAATTGTGGGCTTATGATTTTAGCTAGAGTGGACAACAATTTATATTTGGTTGCCCTTTGACTTGTGTTTAAAATTAAGCTATACAAAGTTTTAATTAAGCTGCCTCCTCCTGTCCCACAGTCAGCGCCCCAAATGAAAACCATGGATTCCTGAGGTCATTTTAAGTCGAAAAACTTAAGTGGTCATTTTCTCGTTTTCGTTCCCTTTTCGAGTTATAACGGTTTTTATTATTTTTCCCTTAACTGGCTTTATCTTTGCCAAACTGCGTCCGATTCGTAAGATTTTTTGTATAACCAATCCCGAATTTATTACAGTTTTAGTTTATCCAAAGACTTTTTTTCTGCGGGCAACCGTTTCTCCGCAATTTTGCATCAAACACATTTTTTTCCTTTTTTAAGTAGTTTTTTCACTTTTATATCATTTTATTCAAAAAAACACGTTAATGAGTATTAATTTTTTTCACTTATTATTAAAGCCCAGTTCATTTTCTTAAAAAAAATATTTTTTTTTCTTTATAAAGAATACTAAATGCAATTAACAAAAAATAAACAAACTGAGTGAATTTAAAAAAAAATAATTTTTAAATACAAAATTAACTTTTTCTGAGCTATTGTGGTTAGGAAAAGTACAAATAGATAAAATTGTCCCATTTCAGCGTATATTAATAACATTTCCAGATATTCTTGATTAGTGTAATCCATTGTTCGCAAATAATTGAAAAAAACTACAACTTGAATAACAAATCCAAAATGGAGTATCAAGTGAAAGAACACGACGCGGACACTAGTTAACGCGAGGAAGACATTTACAACCTTCAAATCATAATGCAAATCTTTACTGTTTACATTAGTTAACGGTCTTACTAATTAACTTTATCTATTTGTCCTTTTCTTAACCACAATAGCTCAAAAAAAGTTAATTTTGTATTTAAAAATTATTTTTTTTTTAAATTCACTCAGTTTGTTTATTTTTTGTCAATTACATTTAGTATTCTTTTTAAGGAAAAAAAAAATATTTAATTTTAGAAAATGAACTGTAGTCCAATCAAATTAGTATTTTATATCTACAAAAAATACTGCGTCGAATTTTTGTTTGTTATTTAAAGAGTACCTATTAGAGAGTGTAAATCCAAAAAGTTCGAACAAAAAACGCCCATGCGTTGTCCGCCATTTTGAAAAAGGCTTTCGAAAGCGTGAACTCGATTTTCTCGACTCCTATCATATATAGAGCTGTATTTGTTTGTATAGGTTTGTACGCTAAAACATCTTCTTTAACTTTTGTTGAGAAAAAAATTTGAAACCTCTTTCCAAAAAAAAGTTATCGACGAAAAACTGTCGAGATTTTGAAGTGAAAAATGGTTTTTAACGTTTATCTCGCCTCATGTTCATCTGATCGAAAAAATACTTAAGGTATAGATCACTTTATTTCCTACATTTTTGTATATTCAAATTTTATGTGCGACAAAAACTGTAGGAAATATAACCTGTCAAAATGGCCAATATCCTGCGAAAATTAAAAAAAAAAAAAATTTACTCACGTTTGAAAATTTTCAAACTCTTTTCCACAACACCACCGAGGAAGAGTTACGGCACATTTTTTTTAATATGGGGTCTCCAGGAGGTATAATCCAGATCCAACGATGTTGATAGCAACGTTTTGGGAGCCGCCGGAGAAAAAGTTTTTATTGCGTTGTTCAATGGGAAGGAAAATGGGTCACTGGATTCTTTGCGATATAGCGACTTTGTTAAAACGTCAAAAAAACTAAGTTTAATCTATCTTCATTACCTCCTAGTGCAACAGCTGCTCGGCAACACACATTCCGTACCTACCATCAAGTATAGACTTGGATCGATGTTCACCATGACCCACTAAAATGGGGTTGGAAAAGAACTCCGAGAGGATTAGAGCCAGTTACAACCACTCAGGATCCAGCTCCACAAAGCATATAGCAAACTATACCCTGCAAATGCAAGGGCCAGTGTGGCCAAGCTTGTTGCTATCGGAAAACTGGTCTGAATTGTTCCTTATTATGTTTCTACTGCAGTGGAAAAACATGCGAGAATGTTCCTACCTTGCAAAATTTACTGGAAGATGAAGACGCATGTGAAGACTTTTCCTCACCTGAAAACATTGAAGAAACTACCATTGACGATCCCAGCACAAAGTTAATATGATCATTGATGTCCGCACGCCTAGCCCAAAAAAAAAAGAGGCTGGGTGTGACCCACACTGATAACTTCCCATTTGTGGTCTTGAAAACTTTATGATGGAAGGTCACTTACAAAATATATCCGCTCTAAAACTAGATATATGTCAAATATAAACCATTTGTTAGAAATTGTATTATGTATAAAATTAAATAATGGCAAAGTCAATATCATTGCTCGTTCTCAAGATATTCTAGTCGAAAAACAAATATTACCACTGTTTAGTAGATTTTTTTTATATTTTTGTTAAAACTGTCAATTCGATACTTGTCAAAATTTAACCATGTGTTAATAATTGTATTATGTCGATACCTTCCCGTAAGAATGTACTAAGCGACACCTTTCTCGAAAATGACTTTTTGATGAGGAAATATACTATGTATATGTTAAGGGCCACGTTTTGGCCTGGGTTTCGCCAACCTATTATGCATGAAAAGGAAACTAGAGTACAAATAAAAAAATTTATCAACTGCCATGTTTTCTCAATAAAATAATGTTGCCCCCTGAAATTTGTATTATCCGCCAAAAAAATTATGCTAAGCGACATTAATAAAGATCTCATTGTCGTGAGCAACAAAAAATTTTGTTAGATGTCACTAAGTTTAACCAAAATTGTCTCTTAGCACACTATGATTCAACTAGAACTTTCTTCGTTTTTTTCGTTTCCTGAACAATTTTAGAAATGTCGCTTAGTATACATTCTTACGGGAAGGCATCGATGTATAAAATAACATACTTTAGAAGGAACTATCGGTGTTCATTCCCAAGAAATTCGACTGGAAATACAATTTTAACTAGTTTTCACTAGAATTTTTAATATGTAGTTTTTTTTATTAAAAAAAAACTATTAATTCAATATTTGTCAACATTTTATCAATTATACAAAATTATACTATGTATAAAATAAACGAAATTAGAAGTCAATATCACTACTAGTTCTCGAGAAATTTGAGTCGAAAAACAATTTTTACCAATTTTCAATAGAATTTTATATAGTTTTTTATTTTTTGTAAAAAAACTGTAAACTGAATTTTTTTGAAATTTTCACCAGTTGTCAAACACATTATTTTTCGTAAAATAAAATTATTTTGAGTTTCAAATTGTTTTCCGTTCTTAGAATATCTATGTTATGAAATTTTTTTTTTCAGTTTTTTTTATTTAAAAAAATAACGGTATGTTCATTTTTTTCTAAATTCATACCAAATCTGTATGACCTTATAATGAGTACATTAAATTTTATTTGAAATCAATAGCATTATTTTTTCGTGAGATATTTGAAACTAACCAAAATTTTTACTTTTTTTTTAAACCGTTATAGTGAAAAAACTACTTACTGAATTTTAATAAACGCCCTTTCAGTCTCTTTCGAAGTTATTATCTATTAAACAAAATTTATTTGAAGTCGATATCTTTACTCGTTCTTGATATATCGACGACGAAATATGGTACCAGAACGTACGGACGTACGAACGATAAGTATCAAAGATATTGGAACATTTTAAATGCCAAAATGTTGTGTGGAAATTATCCTAGGGGCGATGTCCGTTACTTTTTTAAATTGTATCTCGTTATATTTTATTTTAGTGAGTTTTAAAACTTTTAAGACAAAACAAAATTTAGGAGAGGATATAGACCGCAATAATTTTTTTAGAAATAAAATATATGACCCAATGTAGAATATACGTTTCTCTAGGGGCGATGTTTCTTCTTTTTTTAATTTTTTTTTTATTAAGTTTATTAACTTCCCATAGGGAATTATTGTAATCGGTCCGATTTGTCAAAGTGGAATTTTTGACATTTCTCGACATTTCAAGGTCCCTAGAGCATGGCCGTAGCTAGGGAGTGGCATTAGGGGGCAATGCCCTACCTTAAAACCTCCAATGCCCTACCTTAACAATCAACTATCGTACTGATTCTGATTCAGAAACTGGTTTTCCGAAACATGAAAAATCCATTTCCCATTACCAAGCTATGGCGATATGGCAGGATAAGTTAAATAGAGTATCTAAAACTAGCAGTGTTGAAACGTTGATACATCAAAAAGCTTTAGAGAGACATAGGTACTACGTTAGGTCTATTATTGAGGTTATACAATTTGTCAACGAATTAGCTTTGCGTGGAAATTATATTCTGGAGGAAAAAAAGAACAAGTATTATTTCAGAATTTGTTTGAATACACCTGCATGAAAGATCCAAATTTAAAAGAGTCTCTTACCCATAGACCCAAATTGCAACATATCATTCATCTGAAATTCAAAATCAAATAATTCAAGCAATTATTATACCAGTACGAAGTTCTATTGTTAAAGATATTAATGAATCGGACCTAAACAGGTTTACTATAATGGAAGATGGTACGAGAGATAAAAATAACCGCCAAAAAATATCGCAATAGCAATAAGCTACGTTAAAGGTGGAACTGTCAATGAGTCGTTGCTGACAGTTACTACTACTGAAAATCTTGATGCAGCCAATTTTACTGAATTAACGTTAAATAACATAACCAAAATAGAAAATAAATTGGGCCGAAAAATCCCTTACGTCCACTGCTTTAACTATCGCTTGCATTTGGTAGTCGTTAGGGTTATCTCGGAAATGACTTTCATTCGTTTATTTTTTGATCAATGCATCATGTTACATGAATTTTTTTAGCATGGAAAAATAGCTGAATCATATGGTGAAAAAAGGATTTGCCAGCTCTTAGAACAGAGTTCGTCAGGACACTTGGCCGTAACAAAAGTTATACACGATAATTATTTTGAGGATTTTGACGACTTTGGATGAAGTTAGAAATGACAGATTTAAGGGTGATGACGTCGGCAAGAGTGTGGACATTAAAAAAGTGATGCTCAATTTGGAATTTCGAATGGCTTTGATTGTAGCCAAAAAATATTATCCATGCCCCAGCCTTCAGACGCAGCTTTATAATCCCGAAGCGCAGGATTGAAAGACGCCATAACAATCATTAAACTCACTCAAAATAAAATAAGGAAACTTAGATCAGAAATGTATCATCAAAATTTGGAAGAAGCAAAGTCTATGATAAGCGACGATTCCGAAAATACGACCCATACCCAAAAGAGGCAAATCAAAAAATCAAATCGGATGGATGACTACTTGGTAAATATGGCCCTTCCTGTTCCTCTGCGAGACAAAATATAGAACATCAGAACGCTCAGCCATTTAAGTCTGAGTATTTCGAAACGTTGGACATTATGTCATCATTATCATCATCATCGGCTCGACAACCGAGTTCCGGTCCTGGCCTCTTTCAACAAGTCTCTCCACCTATCCCGGTCTCGAGCCGACGCCATCCAGTTGTGCACCCCAAGGCTTTGAGCGTCCTGGTCTACGCCGCGCCATCTCTTCAGCGCAAGCATGGTCTACCACGCTGTCGTCTACCATAGAATGTACCACAAAGAACTTTCCGAGCAGGTTCCTCTTCGCTCATGCGAGCTAGGTGCCCTGCCCACCGGAGTTATGTACTAAAGCTAAATTACAAAGGAGATTTTCGGACAACGACGATCTACTAAATTCAGTAGCGAGTATAGATGAGTTGGATCTAGACAAAATGGTACCGTTGAAAAACTTAAGTAAGTGTGAGAAAACAAAACTATTTGTAAAATGTACAGTTTCACCAAGCCACTTTTAATTCTAAAAGGACAATAAACGAACCAAAACAGATAAATTTATCAGTTCAACAAACCTTAAGACTTTTAGCGAAAGCGCATTTAATTGCAATTTGGTGAAACTGGCCATAAGTAACTGCAAGAAAATCAAATATTTAACGATACTTCATTCAAAGCTGCAATGCCAAGTCTTTTTGATTGCTCCTCTTTATAACAATAAATAAATACATACTTTTAAATGTCATAACAAAATTACTAATTGCATCTGTGGCGACCATAGGATGTAGCACTGCTGTGTGCGAATCTACGTTTTCAACTTTGACTCCAATCAATAGGCCTCAAAGGCTATCAATAAGTCACGAAAGAAAGGCAAGCTTGGTATTTCTGGCCTTTGAAAAGAAAAGAACTAAGTCAGTTGATCTGGATAAAGTCCTTCGTATTTTTAATATATGGCGAATCCAAAATTTATTTTGTAATGATTTTTTATACGCCATCTATCAACCTTTTATTTTTTGTAAAACGCCATCTACCGACCTTTTCTCAAAGAAACACCAAAATGGGCATCTGGCAATGCCAAATAGAAACCATGTGAAAGGCTATTTCCGGTTTGTCCAGATTGTATTGGTCTGGAAGAACGTGCTGGTGAACGCGAAAGTTTATCGCGGAAAATAAAAAAATAAGTTTTATTATACTGAACCTGAAAATATATTTCTTTTTGAAATCGAATATAACAATTTATGTATTTTAATGAAAGAACTCTGTATTGTTGTCTATGTAGATATACTGAATATAATATGTTAAGACA
Organism: Philhelius festivus; assembly: GCA_963931855.1. NCBI lineage: Eukaryota > Metazoa > Arthropoda > Insecta > Diptera > Syrphidae > Philhelius > Philhelius festivus. The sequence continues at coordinate 56,503,319 of OZ007555.1, read as the reverse complement.
AATAATATTATAAACCATTATGTAAATTAATGCTTAGCACTTATCTATCACCCCCTTCCGACAATTGAGTAACACCTTAAAAAGATCAGATCATATTTCATATCAAGTAAAATTTTTACTTCCGCCCTACATGTTATCACCGATGCCCTACCTTGAATTCAACTCTAGCTACGGCTCTGCCCTAGAGGCTATATCAATCATTTTTAGAGAGAAGCGTTGCTATCAACATCGTTGGATCTGGATTATACCTCCTGGAGACCCCATATTAAAAAAACTGCGCCGTAACTCTTCCTCGGTGGTGTTGTGGAAAAGAGTTTGAACTGTTTCTTTAAATTTCATAATGAACATAATCAAATTTGAAAATTTTCAAACGTGAGTAAATTTCTTTTTTTTTAATTTTCGCAGGATATTGGCCATTTTGACAGGTTATATTTCCTACAGTTTTTGTCGCACATACAATTTAAATATACCAAAATGTAGGAAATAAAGTGATCTATAAAAAACGCCTTAAGTATTTTTTCGATCAGATAAACATGAGGCGAGATAAACGTTAAAAACCATTTTTCACTATAAAATCTCGACAGTTTTTCGTCGATAACTTTTTTTTGGAAAGAGGTTTCAAATTTTTTCCTCAACAAAAGTTAAAGAAGATGTTTTAGCGTACAAACCTAAAAAAAAAATACAGCTCTATATATGATGGGAGCCGAGAAAATCGAGTTCACGCTTTCGAAAGCCTTTTTCAAAATGGCGGACAACGCATGGGCGCTTTTTGTTCGAACTTTTTGGATTTACACTCTCCAATAAGTACTCTTTAAGAAACAAAAAAAAAATTCGACGCAGTATTTTTTGTAGATATAAAATACTAATTTGATTGATTGGACTATAGAAATTTTGTTGTTGTTCAGCGCGTAAAATTTAACTGCGTTGCATAGTCCACCTACTAAACAAACACACCTATTGTTCCCCTCAATTTGAAGTCAACAACCTACATAAATTAAGGGTTTTAAGTTGTAAGTCACTAGGCACACGCCTATACGCCAATTTTAAATTATAGAACCTTGCTGATAAATTATATATGCACTAGGATCTGGCTCTAAAAAACAATGACCAAAGAACCAAGGCCTAATATTTTATCCAGAAATAATTGCTCAAATGTTCAAAAGAATTTGTTTAAAGATTTATTTTTAGAAGAAATATTTGTATTAAAATTAAATTTATAAAAATTCACTGAGCATTTAGATAAGTGTTCTTTTTTTTGAGTAATCCTGTTTTAAACCTTTCAGCTCACTTTTCTAGGAAAAATACGTTATTTATATATTATTTTATTATATTTTTTAAGTTACCTCGGTCATTTATTATTTTGAACACACTGGAAGAGCAGGTACAAATCGAAAGAAAAGTAATAATTTCAGATTTTAAGTGAACTTGAAATTTTCCAAATAATTTTTAAATTGTGATCATCAATTTTATAACTTTTTGTATATTTAGTAAGTGACGTAATGATCTCTTGTCGAGGTCAACAAACATCAGCATTTAAAAATAAATGTTGGCTTCTTTTTATTGTATCAGACCAAAACACATAAATGTTAAAACAAGAGCCAAGTTCTTATATACAAAAATCTTTGTGTAACAAGTCAGCCATGAAAAGTACTGAGATCTAAAAGTACGCCAAGTTCTTACTTCATGAAAATTTAATACCGAATATTTAAAGTAGAATAATATTGGAACAGCTACAATGTAATAGAGAAATTTTATTATTTAATTATTAATGACTAAAATTTGATTTACTGGTCAAGTTTTCAAAACCTTTCGAATTGTTCATAAAAAAAAACTTGCCAAGTAAGCTCATCAAATTTTAGTCAGTAATCATGAAATAATAAAATTTCTCTATTACATTGTAGCTGTTTCAATATTATTCTACTTTAAATATTCGGTATTAAATTTTCATGAAGTAAGAACTTGGCGTACTTTTAGATCTCAGTACTTTTCACGGCTGACTTGTTACACAAAGGTTTTTGTATAGAAGAACTTGGCTCTTTTTTTAACATTTATGTGTTTGGTCTGATCGCACTCCAAAGATTTTAATATTTTGCCATTTCAAAATCTCGAAAGATACGGAAAGATAGAAGGGTGGACTCTACCTACTAAAATCAACTTAGTTTGTAGCTTCCTATTTCTTTTGGTATATTTTCTTTTTGTTATTGGTTGTTTTGATTTGCGCTTCAATTTATTTCTTCTTATCCTGGCAAGATACCTTACACTACCATACCTACCTTAATTACAGCAATCGGAAGTACTCCATATATATATTAAACATTTTCTCAGAAAGTGGGCGGATACCACGTCCCCTGAATGGAAAACCTCAATTTTTATTTTTGGTCCTTTATATGCAATGTGAGCCCTACCGTTCTACCAAATTTCATTGTTCTACTGCAATCGGAAGTGCGCCATATATAATTTATGTACATCAGTTCTGAGGAAGTGGGCGGATACCACGCCCCTGAATGGAAAACCGCTAATTTTATACTTTTTCCTTTGAATGCAATTTAAGCCCTACCACTTTACCAAAATTCATCGTTTTACAGCAGTCGGAAGTTCTCCATTCAACCAACACCAATTCGAAGAAAGTGGGCGGATACCACGCCCCCTGAATGGAAAATTTCAAATTTTCGATTTTTTCCTCTGCTTGCATTACAAGACCTACCGTTGTGCAAAATTACAAGATTCTACGATGTCGGGAAGTGCTTCATAATTTTGATGATCTGTCAGTCAGTCAGTTACGGTTTTTGTGATTTTTGAGGCCTTATATCTCAGAAACCGCTCATGCTATTTGATATTTGGTGAGGCGCCTGTGCCTGACTAGCTTAGCATATATTCGCAGTTTTAAGTTTCTGACTTCATTGGTACTGAAGATAGGAAGGGGTCAAAAATCGCCGGAGTTTGTTTCTGTAAAAAGGGTGTAGTGCCAGAACTTGGCTGGGCACTACCGTGCCCTTTGATAACAAATAAAATACATCATTAATATGAAATCTTCAAATTCAACTGCTTCAATTCCAATCATGGTAAATGATTTGGGTATATTATGATTTATTGGATCCAACAATGATTGCAAACTTATTCAACAATTAGTTTTGTTGCATTGGAAACATGTCTTCGCTGAGTGTTGATAATGCTACGTACATGTGATCAATGCTTTAACTTTTCTTTTGGAAACATTTTTTATTGTAGGAGCTTTATTTTTGACAAAATAACTGGCCTCGAAACCATGAAGATTATATAAACAAATAAGGTAACTCTAACTTATGTGGTGAAGATGGCATTTCTGATACAAACTCTTAAGAGTAAAGGTTGCTCATACAATTCATTTATACAAAAAGGGTAATTACAGACCTATTTCTTTACTACCTTAACAGCTATGAAAAGTCGTATGATTCATTACTTTATAAAAATGAGTTTTTTCAGTCCTGTTTAGTAAGTTTCAGAGATGCTCTCTCAACTGAAGATGCGGTAATGTATTTTTGCACATTAATCAACAAAGGTTTAGATGATAAAAAGATAGTCGCTAATCTCTTTGTAGACATTTCGAAAGTTTTTGACATGGTAAACCACAATATTCTTTTGGAAAAATTATTCTGTGCGTGGTTTCGAAGTTTTACTTTTTAAGTTTGTTTATTTCATACCTAAAGAATAGATTACAAAATGTTCAAATTAGTTTAAGTATATGAGTCATGGTCTTAACCTATGTGTTCCCCAAGGATCTGTTCTTGGTCCTTTTTTATTTTTTGTCTACATAAACTCTCTTTTTTATCGAAGCTTTGCCGAAAAAGTGAAAGTATTTACTGATGATTTGGATATTGCATATGTTTCAGCTAATAATTTGAATTAAATTGCTCATATTAACTTGATGTAATTACTACATAACGAAAGTCGTTTGCCACTAATAATAATTATTGTCAGTGATAAAACCAAACGTATGTACTTTAGTTTGAGATCCCATGAATGTCGGGATTTGAATGTAATTTTTCATGCTCCTCATTGTGAACGACATTATGATTCAACTTGTATATGCCACTCTACAAGCTCGAAAATTTGATTCAATTCTGACTCTACTTGCAGTGCATCAAATGATATGGTTAATCAATTAAGATACATCGCTTTGATTTTTGATTGAAACATGGGTTGGTCTCATCACATTTCGAAATTGAAGCAGTAAAACGTTGCGAATAGTGTACTGTAGTATGTTTCAATCTTAATTAAAGTTAAGTTGTGTTGGGGTTGTGTGTTGTGTACCATTCAAAAATTGATTTGAATTGTTCAAGAAATTACAAATCTTACCAATAAAAAACATATTCTATTTAAAGTTAATAGACATTTTCTTCTTGAAAAGTCAAAGTCCAATCTATGACTTTCAAAATCGTACGTATTGGCTTGAGCTATGCCGTTTGTATCTTCTCTTTCCGAATAACGAATTTAATTGGTTTTAATAAATTATAGTTTTATTTCTTGAATTCAAAACAAATGTTATGATTTATGCTTTTTTTTAAGATTAAAAAAATCTATGAATATTAAGTCTAAGTCATTAAAAAAATTATTATTTTAGTTCACAGACTATTTGTATGTAAATATCGTATTATTTAGAGCGCCTTAAAAGTTTTGTTGAATTTTGTACTATACTATACAAGCCCTATATGGCAAGTAAAAATAAATGTTGGCAGAAAACGTTTGGGAACCTCGAGATGATTTTTTACGAAACCATATCTTTCTGTAGGTTAAAGTCTATAGAGTTAAGCACACATGGTACTTTCGTATGACTTTATGTCAAGTAAAAAACCCTCTGTGGATATATAGAACACATAGTGAAATCATATCAAGTATGTGTTAATATCAAATGCAACTAACATTGTTGCAACGTGGTATTTAAAAGGATTTCCAATAAGACAACTGCAGTATAAAATGTCTAAGAAAACAACAGGGATTACATGAAAGTTAACGCACAAGACACAAGACAGGTAGCTGTTTAATAATTCCAAAGATTTATCCGCTCAAGAGATTTACTAAGATCCCCTGGTAAAGGAAGAATAACATCCAACAGGGAAAAATAAACTTTCTCGAAAAGTCCTAGGTATTTTGTTTGTAAGTTTTCTTTTCTCTTGCAAATATAATTGCAAAAATTTGATTTCAATAAATATGACTTAACGTATACTCAAACTTACTTTTATTTTGTCGCCAATCCACCCACAACCGTCCGTTTTCACTTTGCTTAACTTGTTCGTGTATAGCGCTTCGATTTTACCTCGTCGATTTTTACAAACCTACCCAATCAATTGATTCAATTGAGAAGTTGTCTCTCGTTGTATATCAAAGTGATTCAGTTGTGGTGTTGTCTATGGATTCTAGCCAGCTAAAAGGCATCAGAGATCTTAAAAGTGTGTTTTTGTTTTGGTTTCAATTTGTACATGAAATTTAATTTCGATGAAAAATGTTTCGAGGCGGTTTAGAATTTTGATGCATACCTTGGCCGTAGATTAAACGAATCAAGCTTATTTAGGAGAATAGAATTCTATTATTTGTATCTTTAAGAAGTTTTTTTGCAGTTCTTTTCTTTTACTTGCGATATACATATGTCTGTACCCCAACCTAGACCCTAAACCACTTGAGGTATATTTTTAAAACACGGTACTTAAGGGTCGTTGGTGATTCTCTAGAGGAGAAATTGAAATTTTTCTTTTAGCTCCAAAAGTAAAGTTTCCTGCAGCCGTGATGTAAAATCTCATTTATCTCAAAAACGGATTTAACGATTTTGATAAACCAAATTTAATGTGCTATTATGGGCATGGACTACTTACATCTTGGTCAAACAAAACTTTAGACAAAAAGTTTTTTTTTAGTTTAGACTTTATCATATCTATTTTATCCTACTCTCCACTGTAAAATCATGCGCTAATTTCAGCGCCACCACCAAAATAGTATAGGTAACACAAAATCACGCTCCATGATAATACCATAGGTTTTATAAACAAAGGTAGTATCCCTTGGCATAATGGTTAGTGCGTTGGTCTTGGGTTCGGTTTTCAACCGCTGCAAAAAAGATTTTCAGTGATGTACTGAACAAATTCTATCTCTTGTCGTGTAGAACTGTGTAACTCGTTCATTTCAAATGATTGAATAGTTAAACAATCAATTAAAAAAATGATTCATGTCAATCAATCGATCATTTTCATTTCACTCAAATGATTCAATACTGTTCCAATTTTTCGATTTCGATAAAATTCAATCTTCGAATTTTAACCAATTCCAGTTCAATAATGTACCGAATTGGATTCAAAAATAAAAAAAATTATTTCGTTTCGTTAAAAAATCAAAGCGAAATAAAACAAAAATTCTTTAACTGACAAAAATACGAATAAGAGACCGACCACTTTCTCCGATGAAAAATAAAAGTAATTTAATAGCCACGACAAAGCAAAAAAAAAAAACAATTGTATGAACAAGTTATTTTTTAGTTTTATGTAAAAAGCGGAATATCGATGTACTTTGATCAAATTTTTAACTTAATTGCAAAGTGCAGCTGCTGCCAAAAAACATTTAGCGGAGTAGCAACATGTAGCCTTCAACGACACCTGAGGTCTCAATACGTTGGAGGGAATATTCAGCTAGCTATATACGAGTACATAGCGCCTTTAACTCTCGCACAGTACACATACCTGATCCTGATACCACAAATAACACCAAGTCAACCCAATAAATACTTTTGCTCCACAACCTCAACAACCAACACAATCAGGAATGTTCTTCAATGTCGAGTTCAACCCAGAAATTCCAGTCCGTTTGACGTTTATAATCGACATTGATTGAATCGGGACAGATGGAATCGAGTCAATCATGGTTAATCGAATTTATGATTGAGATTGAAATAGAAAATCAAGATTCGAGATTCATTGAAATCATTGAGATTGTGATCGATTGAACTGAAAATTTGTGATTTCACAATACTTTTCGACGATCGGATCAAAAAAATCGAATCGTTTCTGATTACCACAATCCTATATGTCATGCAAAGTGCTGCTTTAGCCGTTCGGAATCGGCAGAAAATTGTAAGTCCCCTCCATTTTTGGTAACACGCACACAGGAATGGTTGAGAGTTGTAAGTCACTAGGTCCTGGTTCTCTTCAAGCTGTTGCACCACAACAGATTTAGCTGATTTTTAACATTTTTTTTTTCGACAAAGATGAAAAAGTTGAATGCGGTGACAAAACTAAAAAAATTCTATTTATTATTTTTGCTATCGCATATTAGTTAACAGTTTTCAACAAGCAATTATTAAAAATGTATTTTTTTCATACGATCAATAAAATTTCAAAAATAGGTTGAATTTTACGAGTAAAAGTACAAAAATACTGGCGCAAATTTTTAGTCGGATAAGTACGATGTTAAAGCCGTTTTAGTATGATACTTGTTTAAAATGACGATTTTGCAAATGTTAATCGAATACAGCATCATGCTTTCTCTACCCTTTCTTAAAAGTTAAAAGCATCGAATACCTATTTTATTTTTTTTGTATAATGCTAACTTCATACAGTTCTTTGACATTTATAAAGGTCTGTTTACTTAGTTTTTTGCACGAACTGTCTGTTTAAGAATATTCAATCTTAATTTGTATTAAACTAATTCACTTAATTTTTTTTCAATTAATATTATTTATAAAAGTTTAAATTCACCAAACTTTCATATAATACTCTAAAATCTTTGAATTCAATTAAATTCCACTCAATTATCTTAATCAATTATTATATAATTTTACACTCATTATGTAAAGTCATTTTATATTGTATAACAGTTGAGGTATGAGCTTCTCTCATGCCCAAGCTCTCGGTCACTTGGATTACGACCTGCAACCAGATAAGTACCATAAAATAAAATTGTATAATCTATTGTTTAAATTGGTTTGTTGGTTTTTTTATTTGGCTGCCCTTTCGTAAAGTGCTGGTCCTTCGTCGTTTGGGTTTGGATTTTTCCTAAACATTTTTCTGGTCCGAATCGAGACGGATTTTATCAGGAACATTAATATGGAAATATTAATTGATTGAAGGAAAATTTGTGGCTGAGAATTACGGACATCGCGTGATCTCATCAAAATATAATTTCTCTATAGGGATTAACGGACATCGCGTTATCCCATATACTCGTATGATTAGAAATTTGACTAACGGACTTCGCGTTAATCTATTGAACATTAACTTTTATTTTTTATCGTGATTTGGCATTTCGTATGAATAAGATAAAATCGTTGAACAATTGCTGAAGTGTTAAAGCGGGGATAGATTGTGTATATATGTATCATTTGCTTGAATTCAGATTTTAATCAAACTCAACATAAATTAATCGGAATTTTAAAGGTGACTCGTTCCAACCAATTGTGTGAATATTTCGATACATACATATATACAGATCTAACGCGCGTATTTGGTTCCTTAATACAATCTATGAAAATGTCGTCCAAAGCAAAGTTATCTAAATTACGGGCAATTCGTTCAAATTTAACGAGTTCTCTTGCAAAGGTAGCTAGTTTTACTGAAAAATTAGAGATTGCCACGGTAGAAGCAATCGAAATTCGGTTAGCTAAGATTGATCAATTGTGGGAAAAGTTTTATGCAACGCAGGAAGAATTATACGAATTAGTCGAGGATGAGGGTTATGTTGATCCTGAACCGGAGTTCGAAGAGTTTGAGTCAAGGCATATATTGGTCAAATCGGTTTTACTTTCGGCCTTGCGAGAAAGAAAAAAATATGAAATTGAAGTTAGCCAGCAAAGGGCGGTTAATGCTGCATTTGAAGAAAACGCCGGGTTAGCTAGAGAGACAAATTCGACCTTACAGCAGCCTCAGGTCAGCATACCTAACGTTTTTCAATATAACGATTCGCTTCCAAATCTACATATTGAACCATTTTGCGGAGATTATCAAAAGTGGCCGACCTTTCGTGACATGTTTGATAGCATGGTTCACAGTAAAACAAATATTTCTCCAGTTCGGAAGTTCCACCTTCTTCGTTCATCTTTGCGCGATAAGCCTTTAGACATGCTTAATCACATTCCTATTTGTGATGCAACTTATGTACAGGCGTGGGAAAGGTTAGTCAAGCGGTATGACAGACCTCGTTTCATTGTCAATACTCTTTTAGAAACATTCATGCAACTTCCTTCGATTCAAAATACAAACGTTAAGATTCTGCGCAAAATATCAGACTGTGCAGATGAGGTTTTGAGGGGTCTGGATTCGTTTAACTTTACTAAAAGGGATCCATGGATGATTTACATTCTAACTGGAAAATTAGATGCAGAAACCAGGCAAGCATGGTCGAATGAAAGCGTTGACTCGGAGGATCCTACGATTAACGAGTTTTTAGCATTTTTGGAGCGCCGTTGCGAAGCTCTCGAGTCGTGTAGAGGCTATATTCGAGAACCTATCCAAAGAAAGTCTACGTCCTTGAAGAGTATGCATGTCTCATCTTCTGGTCAGTGTCCTAAATGTAGTTCTTCGCATAACCTTTCGCAGTGTTCGGATTTCTTAGCTATGGATATCCAGTCAAGGAGAGAATTTGTTAAAAATAGAAAGGTTTGCTTTAATTGTCTACAAGAAAACCATAATTCATTTCGTTGCAAGTCAAAGTCACGGTGTAAAACATGTAATTCGCGACATAACACTCTAGTGCACCGTGATAACGTTGCGCCCAGTTCTTCGTCAAATTCAGACAATCATTCTGGAACACCATCATCAATTTCGAAAAACTTCGTTACAAATCATTCAGTTAATGTGACTAGGTTTATACCGCAGACATTATTACCTACGGCTGTTGGCAAAGTCTTAGACAGGAACGGGAAGTATCAGCTTGTTAGAATTTTGATTGATTCAGGGTCACAAGTTTCATTCGTCACTGAGTCTTGTGTTCAGAGACTTGGGCTAAGAAGGACAAATGCTCGCATTCCTATATGTGGGATCGGTTCAACCTGCGCAGGGAGATCTAGGGGTCGAGTTTCAATAGTCATCATTTCTTGTCATAGCACTTCCAGTATCTCATTAGACACCTTCATTCTTGGGAATGTGACGTCAGCGCTGCCAACCATTTCGTTTGATATCAAAGATTGGAATCATATCGCTAAGTTACAATTGGCGGATCCATCTTTTAATCAATCCAGTTCGGTGGACATATTACTTGGGGCAGATAAGGTTTGGGACATTCTTCAAGGCGATGTTGTAAAGGGAGTTAATGGACAGCCAGTAGCACAAAAAACTTTGTTTGGTTGGGTTTTAGCAGGTCAGTTATTACCTGAAGCTGACGATTCAATTAAGACTCATCACACGATTCTTGACATTGACTCTACGTTGCAAAAGTTTTGGTCTATTGAGGAAGTCGATCCGAAATCTATTATTTCAAAGGAAGACAAGGCAATAGAGGAGCATTTCACTAAAACTCATCGAAGAGATCGTTTTGGAAAATATATTGTGAATCTTCCTTTCAAGAATCCTCCGAATTTCTCTGAAACCATCGGTGGTGCCATTTCTCGTTTAAAGGCGATGGAAAGGAAATTCTCAAAAAATGATTCACTTCTTCGGTCTTACTCTTTGTTTATGGAGGAATATCTAACCTTAGGACATATGCGTAGAGTTCCATTTTCTGAAATTTCGAAGCCTAACGTGTTTTACTTGCCCCATCATGCGGTTCTTAAGCCAGACAGTGTCACAACGAAGTTGCGCGTAGTTTTTGACGGTTCCTTTAAGGATACAAATGGTGTTTCTCTAAATGAATCATTAATGATAGGCCCACCCATTCAACGTAACCTGTTCTCAGTGTGCTTAAGATTTCGTCGGCATACATTTGTCTTTACGGCAGACATTGTCAAAATGTTCCGTCAAATTTGGGTTGCAGATGAAGACACGGACTATCAAAGGATCGTTTGGCGGAAATCGAGCAGAGATCCAATTGAACACTTTCGTTTGGCAACTGTAACCTACGGAACTGCAAGTGCTCCTTATTTATCGGTTCGGGTCTTAGAACAATTAGCGTTGGATTATAAAAAAGAATGTCCAGTTGCTTCAGACATTCTTCTTAATGACTTTTACGTCGATGATGTCGTGACAGGTGGTGACTCGCTTCCTGAAGCAATTTTGAAAAAAAACTGTCTAATCGATCTGTTGTCCAAAGGTGGCTTAGAGCTTAGTAAGTGGCAAAGTAATTGTATAGAATTGCTTTCGGAAAATGACTCTGTACAAAATGAAAACGTTTCACTTCACAAAGACACGGATTGGGTTAAGGTTCTCGGTTTAAATTGGAATTCGAAGTTAGATTGCTTTTCCTTTCGTTTAAATCTAATACAAAACAATGAATTCCCTACAAAACGACAAATCTTAAGTGATGTTGCAAGGATTTTTGATCCCCTAGGGTTTCTTTCGCCGTCGGTTATTCAACTTAAAATTCTTCTGCAAGAGTTATGGCATCAAAAACTCGATTGGGATGATTGTCTACCAGATTCAATCGCTAAAAAATGGTGGAATTATCGTGAAGAACTTCCTTCAATAACTAAAATTAAGATTCCTCGAGCAATTGGAACAATTGACTCCCATTTTCAACTGCACGGGTTCTCAGATGCCTCATCATCCGCGTATTCCGCCGTAATCTATTCACGTCAAGTTTTTCCGAATGGAGACATTAAAACAAACATTGTTGCCGCGAAAACTAGAGTTGCTCCAATAAAACAATTAAGCATTCCACGTTTAGAATTGTGTGGAGCCTTATTGCTCACAAGATTGCTCGTGGCGGTTCAAAATTCATTAAAACTGACATTTTCGAACGTTTTCGCGTGGTGTGATTCGCAGGTTGTTCTTTCCTGGTTGTCTTCTCCTTCTCGTCGTTGGGACATTTTTGTTGGAAACAGAACTTCTGAAATTCTGAACACTATACCTCGAAACAGGTGGTTTCATGTGAGGTCGGAACAAAATCCTGCGGACTGTGCTTCGCGCGGTATAGCACCTTCGAATTTAGTGAATCACTCTATTTGGTGGAATGGTCCACACTGGCTTTCCAAAAGCGAGGATAATTGGCCTATTATTAACACCTTTGAGGAACATCCAGATTGTAAGCACGAGGAGAAAAAGATAATGCAAAAATCACTTCTGGTTGTAAATGATCATCAACATCATATTGAGTTCTTTTCGTCTCGTATTTCGTCGTGGTTTCGTCTTATACGCGTCGTAGCGTTTATGACTCGATATGTGTTGAAATGTATTATGAAGCGATCAAACGCGTATTCTTATCATCTTACTGCTTCCGAAATCTTCAGGGCTAAACGCGACATAATAAGATGGGTACAGAACGTTCACTTTGGGGAAGATATTGCATATTTTATAAAACATGGACATTTTGGAAAAAATTGCAAAATCATTAATCTTAATCCCTTTCTAGATGAGGACCAGATATTGCGAGTTGGTGGAAGACTGCAAGAATCCAATATTTCTTTTAACGCAAAGCATCCCATCATTATTCCAAAAGGCTACGAAGTAACTGAGTTGATTGCATGCGACGCACATGAAAGACATCATCACCCAGGAGTTTCAACATTATTTTCCATACTACGGCAGGAGTACTGGATCATTGGCTGCAGAAACCTACTTCGCAAGATTACCCACCGTTGCAAAGAATGTTTTAGGCAGAAAAAACTGACAACAACTCAAATAATGGGTAATCTTCCAGCTGAAAGGATTAAACCCAGCAGGCCTTTCACACATTGTGGATGTGACTACGCGGGGCCTATTTCAATCAAAACCAAAATCGGCAAAAAAGTACACGTAACCAAAGGCTACATATCACTTTTTGTATGCCTGTCAACCAAGGCCATACATTTGGAGTTGGTTAGTGATTTATCGACAGAAGCATTTATAGCAGCTCTTCGCCGATTCGTATCCCGTCGTGGTAAACCATCACACATGTACTCCGATAATGGTACCAATTTTCGTGGAGCTACTAGAGAGCTAACAGAAATGCATCAACACACCTTGTCAGAACAACATAACTCCATAGTTGCAGAATCACTTGCTCGCGATGGTATTACATGGCACTTCATCCCTCCCTCTGCACCGCACTTTGGTGGCTTATGGGAGGCGGGCGTTAAATCGGTGAAGCAACACCTACGTCGTGTGATAGGTTCTGACATTCTTAATTTTGAAGAATTTTACACATTATTAACCCAGATTGAATCACTTCTAAATTCTCGTCCTTTATGTCAAATTTCTGATAATGATTTAGACGCACTTACTCCAGCTCATTTCATTTTAGGTGAGTCCTATTCGGCTGTTCCGGAACCATCACTGGAAGAAGTTCCACACAATCGACTTTCCTCTTGGCAGTCCTTACAAAGAAAGGTACAGGGATATTGGAAACGTTGGAGCATGGAGTATTTGACATCATTACAACAACGCCCACGTTGGACAAAAACCCGGACAAATCTGAAGTTGAATGACTTGGTAGTCATCAAGGATTCTAATATCCCACCTGGAAAATGGTCTTTGGGGCGCATCATAGATGTTCATCCAGGCAAAGATGGTCATGTGAGAGTCGTCACTCTAAGAACATCTACAGGCAATTTTGTACGGCCCATACACAAACTGGCTTTGCTTCCTATGAGCTGAAACTATGTTCCAGGGGTGGCGGAATGTTTAAGAATATTCAATCTTAATTTGTATTAAACTAATTCACTTAATTTTTTTTCAATTAATATTATTTATAAAAGTTTAAATTCACCAAACTTTCATATAATACTCTAAAATCTTTGAATTCAATTAAATTCCACTCAATTATCTTAATCAATTATTATATAATTTTACACTCATTATGTAAAGTCATTTTATATTGTATAACAGTTGAGGTATGAGCTTCTCTCATGCCCAAGCTCTCGGTCACTTGGATTACGACCTGCAACCAGATAAGTACCATAAAATAAAATTGTATAATCTATTGTTTAAATTGGTTTGTTGGTTTTTTTATTTGGCTGCCCTTTCGTAAAGTGCTGGTCCTTCGTCGTTTGGGTTTGGATTTTTCCTAAACACTGTCATTGTTTCATGTGTTCAGAAGCAAGAAAATTAAGAAAATTGCTGTAGTACAATAATAGAGTTAGAAAATGTTTAAAATAAGAAATGAGTTAGTAAACTTGTTTAAAGTTAGTAGCATCATACTAATACCTTAACACTAGAGGCTGTTTAAAATTTTGCGCCACTGTCTTCGAGATTTTATGTCTTCCATAATTTTTCACCAAAAATTTTCAAACTTCTGAAAAAAATTACCTATTACTGTTTTTCAGCGGTGTATTGCTGCTTGCGTGTGAAAAAAGTGTGTCATTAATTTATCACTTATTAATTCAGCTACAAATAATATTTGTTGCCATTTTTCAAAAAGATATATATAGAGAGTCCTAGTCAAGACCAAGGGTACTCACCTTAATGTTAAGATTTTGTTTTAAGATAATCCCAAGTTGGACCTCAGACACTACCAATATAAAATAATAATTGGACCATAATATAATTCGAATTGGAATGTAAACACTTAGCTTGAATAAAACCAACTTTCCCTTATTTTGAAGTCCTAATTTGACATCTGCTTTGGTAGGGAATAATAAATGTGAGTTATAATAAAAATGTGGTGTGTGGCATCACTATAGAGCATTTTATACGCATATACATATATGTATGTAGAGAATAGATGTATTTTAAACTTTTTCCACAAATATAATTTGCATACTCTTTTAAATTGAATACAAAATATTCCTGCCACAAATTCTTCTGAAACCTTATTTGTACTAATTTAAATTTAAATTATTGTCATGATGAGACATTTTTCGACAAAAAAAAATTGTATGGCCAAGGGATCTATTTCCCCTTTAAGCAAAGCGAAATTTTATTAAAAAATGACTCAAAATTGAAAAAAAAAAAATAATAACAATAAAACAACGGTAACAACTACAATATTGTAATTCAAATGGTAAGATTTTAGTTGACCTGTGGCCTATTTCACCAACTTACAAATTGTAGATTACAAGCACTTTTTTAACAAATTTGTGCAAAAATCGTTTTTTTATGTTTCACAAAATGGTTGTATTACAAAAATGTGTTTGTTGTTTACAAAGGGTAATTTGTAGAAATTTCATTATTTCAGTTTCACCAAAACTAAATTTTGTTTGTTGTTTACAACTACAAATTTGTTAAAATTTATGTTTTTTTGTAAGTTTCTGTTTCACGGAATCACGAAATTTTACAAATTTGTTCAGTTACTAAAAATTTTTTGCAGAAGAAAGATCGTCTGCCGATTTGATAACAATTTGTAATTTTCGCAAAAAATCGCATTTCAAACCCAAAAATGTCCTTACGTCGAAGGCTTAGTAGCACCGATAGTGATATATAAGTGTAGATTTTGTGTTTAATAAACGAAGAAAAATATATCGACCGCGAATTAACTATGAAATTTCAAATTCTTTTGTTTTCAACGAAAAGTTTCGATTAAAACGTTCTAAAGCAGAGAAAATAATAAGTCAGATAGGACCTCGTATTGCAAATGAGTCTGAAAAAAACTTTTCACTGTCACCGACAAATTTCTGACAGCCTTACATTGGCTTGGAAATGGTGGACAGTACCACGGGATTGCAGACATGCACGGTATATCTAAATCTACGGTATGCAGAACTGTCCATATAGTGTTTGTTCTGCCATTGTTGAGACTTTCTTTGAAAATACTGTACGTTGGCCAGAAGAACACGAAAGCATTCGTGAACGGTTCTTTGATATTGCCGGTAAATATAATCTACCTAACAAATTATTTTTACTTACCACAGTATTTCGTCTTAAATTTTGCCACACGACATTCTCTTAGGTATTTCCAATCTTTATCTATTAAAATACCATTAGATTTTATATTGCTGAAAATTTTTTGCCACTCGCTAACTTTAAGATTATGTGTTATGATATCGGAAAATTTTTCGAATAAAATATCTTTCTTATCACGAATTAAATCGGCGATAAAAATTTTATCTTGTTTATTCATTTTTGTTATGATGTGTCGAATGCTAACAAACTTGTACAGAAACAGTTGTTATTTACAACTTTGCAAATTAAACGGTGAAACGGCTTTTTCTTCTATTTGTAAATAACAAACACAATTTCCCTTAATCTTTTCTTTTTCCAACAAATTTGTTGGAATTATGTTTGTAGTTTGTGAAACAGAAAATCAGTTTACAAATTTGTAATTGTAGGTAACAATTACAAATTTGTGATTGTAATTGTAATTTGGTGAAATAGACCACTGTGGTCTATTTCACCAACTTAGAAATTGTAAATGACAAGTTCTTTTTTAACAAATTTGTAGAAAAATTGATTAATTCTGTTTCACGAGATAATTATTGTTTAACAGAATTGTAGTTGTAGATTACAAAGGGAAATTTGTAGAAATTTCATTATTTTCGTTTCAGCAAAACTATTTGTTTTTTTAGAAACTAAATACAAATTTGTAAAATATAATTTTTGTTGTAAGTTGGTGTTTCACCAAATGAAATAACTTTACAATTTTGTTCAGTTTATGAAAATTTCTTACAATAGAAAGATGATGTGTAGATTTCATTACAATTATTTGTAATTTTCAATAAGAATCTCGTTTCCAGTGAATGTCGTTACGTCGTAGGCATAGTAGCACCGATATTGATATGAGTGACCATTTCGTGCTAAATAGACGAAGACAAATTTATCGACCGCATATAAATTACGAAATTTCTGATACTTTTACATTCAACGAAAAGTTTTGCTTGAAACGTGTTAAGGCAAAGGAAATAATAGGATAAATTGGACCACGGATTGAAAATGAGACTGAAAAAAACTTTTCATTGACACCGATGTTGCAATTTTATTTTGCTAATTCATAGCTGTTGAGTTGATGTTCTCTATCGGCCGACTTACAAATTTCTGAAAAAAAAATTGTAGTCTACAAGTCTGGAAATTAAACGTTGTAATTGTAAATTACAATTTCCCCTACTTTTTGTTCCTTTTTTTAGAAATTTGTTAGAATTATGTTCGTAGTTTGTGAAACAGAAAATCAGTTTACAAATTTGTAATTTTAGTTTACAATTACAAATTTGTGATTGTAATTTGGTGAAATAGACCACTGAAGTGTCATTTTATATTACATGATTTCTTTTATTTTTACATTAAATTATTCTGTATTTAAGTTTGATATTGTCTTTTGTGTATACTCCCAGAAATCCCGAAAAACGGAGCTTAATTTGGATAACCGTATATAAGGTACTCTTGTTGTTTTCATTCTTTGTAATATAACAAGATTACTATCGCGTAAGTCTGTTTTGACGCCTTAAAAATATTACACGTTTTCCTCAAAATCTATTGCTCTCCCGAACAAAAATGTTACAATCTATTTTATGTAGATTTTTATTATATACAATGTTCTCCTTGAAATTTCATTTGAAAAAGGAAAAGTTTTCGAGAAATTTTCAAATAAATTCAATTTCTGCTATCTTTATCCCACCTTAAAAAAAAAGGAGGCGGATTTTTTCAAAAACACTCGAATGATAATTAATTTAATTTTTTGTATACATAAAATAAAAAAAATCTGTATAAAACTTTATTTTCTCAATTTATTTACTAACTTTGAGTTTAAAAACATATGTATATGTAAGTGCATGGATTTCTAGCTTTAAAAAAAGCTATAAAATATAACTATAGTTTTTTCCGTTCTTTTCAATAATTTTGTTCAATATTAAATGAAGTAATGAAAAAGAAGTATGATGTTTACGAAGATTTCACATTGTCTGAAACACCAGCATTTTTTTCCGACATTGTACATATGTACATACACAGGGTGTCCGGTAATTCATGTGCCATACGTTGTGGTGTGATTCTTGGTCATATTCTAAAAAAAAAATTGTTCCACTGTAAAGTCTGATTTTAAACTTTGATATCACTTTTTGACGATTTAAAAAAAGGCTAACTTTGGTGTACCCTTACCTACAGCTATGGACAAACAAATAGCACACTTACGAGTATCATTTTTCTTATAGTTAAATTAAATTTATTTTCGATTTTTGAACTTAAATACTTTATTTCTTATTTTATTACATGAACTGACTTATAAGGATCAATTAAATTAATTAATAAGAAATTATTTAATTTCAAATCAATTTTTAAAGAATTTATTAGACCATATTATTTGTGGACAAAGAAATAGCAGACCTGTTATAATCATTCTAGAAAACTTTTTTTAACGAAAAGTTCTTAAAATTTTTAATAATTTGGTACTGCCATGTTAATACTTGGTTGGTTGACCATGATTTTTTAAAGTTGCTTGGCACCTCCATGGTAAGCTTTCAACCAACGCTTGACATCTACTTTGCGGTATTGAGTACCAAGCATTTTGTATTCCTTCCCAAAGATTGTCTGCCCAATTTGTACCTTTAGATCATACCATAGGTGTTCTATTGGTTTAAGATCGGGACTTTGAGCTGGCCAGGTAAGAACATCGATTTGTTCGTCTGTAAGCCAATCTTTTACCAATTTCGATGAGTGTTTGGGGTCATTATCATGCATGAATATCCAATTTACTGGCATGAACTCAAAGGAATATGGTTCCATGGTGTCCTTTAGTATATTAAGATACGATAATTTGTCCATTCTTCCATCAATCCTAACCAATGGGCCCACTCCATACCAGGAAAATGCGCCCCAAACCATCAAATTTCCCCCTCCGTGTTTTACCGTCTTCAAAGTATACTTCGGGTTGTAGGCTTCGCACTTGGGTCGATGGACAAACATTTTGCCATCAGGTCCAATGCGGTTAACCTTTGTTTCATCGCTCCAAAGGACTCTCTTCCAAAACTGTATGTTTTTGTTTTGATGTTTTTTTAGCAAATGTAACGCGATCTCTGATGTGTTTTTTGACAGCAACGGTTTTTTCTGCCCACGCGCCCATACAGCTTTACATCATTAAGTCTTCTTCTTATGAGTCTACTTGAGACGTTAAAACCGAATTATTTCAGCCATAATGGTACGAGATGATTTAAAAGGGTCACACTTGCATTTTCTTGATATCGCTCTATCCACTCGTATTGATGTTTTACGAGGGAGCGGGTGGCGTAATTTATTCTCAAAGCTTAGGTTTTGATTTCGTCTTACCAAATAAATTGCATTATACACCATTTTACGGTAACAGTGGAGGATTTTGGATATTTGGAAAGGATTTTTTCCATCACGGTGAAGATCAAAAATAATTTTTCTTTCTTCCGGAGTACAGTGAACTTTTCTGCCCATTTTGTTTTCAAAAATCGTTGATTTAATGATAAAAATTAAAATATAGCACTTTCTTTCGCAACTTTCAAACGCGAAATAAAGTTTTAACGGTTATAAATATAATGTGCTATTACTTTGTCCAGTTAAAAGAGAGTAAAAAAGTATGAATAGGGTGAGTGCAAGAGAATCTTAACAGTATTACGGTACTTTTAGGTTTTATTTGTCATCACAACATATTAAAAAAAAAAAACATCAGACGCATTCCACATAACGGTAAATTCAAATAATGATTTTTGTTAATAGTGTGTTATTTTTTTGTCCATAGCTGTATGTTAAGGTCAATTTTTCTGTTTATACTAATAGTAGGGACCCTATTTTGGACTGTTTTTTTAGTAGAAATACTAACATTTAAAACTACGTTTAAATTGAGCTGATATGTTTTTAGAGTTGCCAGATATTCAATTTTAAATGGTGGTCAATTTTTTTTGCCCGAGCAAAATTTTAACTTTGAGGTCAATTGAGGTCAAGTCAAATACTACTTGCTATAAAAAAATTAAATTATTAGGAATTAAACTACTTTTTTTTTTTTACAAAAATTTAAAATGCGCGAGTTTCGAATACTTAATGAGAACGCCCATACAACCTGTGCTTAAGTGTAAGCTTTGAGTAACTTTTTTTTTTTTTTTATAATCTACACGCGCTCAAGGGATTATGATTACCCTTTAAATGTTTGAACACAGCGCGGGCGTGAAGTTAAGATAGAGAAAGAAGGATAGGAAAGATGTGTGGCATGATGTTCTGAGACTGAAGGTTGTTGTCTCAGATATTTTATCTCCAGGGATGGCGGCTGAACTAAAGCGGAGAATGCCGTGTCTTATTTCTATGTCGCTTATAATTCACATTATTTTATTCGTGTTCATCCTTGTTGGGCATACTAGTTTAACTCAATTACATGTTGTTAGTGTTATGCCTAAACAACATGTAATGAGTAAGTAAGCAACTCATTGATGACAATTTTAGAAGGTTTTTAATGGAATTAAAACGACATAGACGACGGCAGGGATCGAACCTGTGATCATGAGGTTCACAGGCGATCACACATCCATCGCGCCACGGCCACCCCCAACTCAAATCGAAAACATCATGGTTTACATTAGCCTCATGTTTCATACGTGTCAAAGGTTCATTGAGACCATAATTGGTACGGTGGAAGTCTATATATGAAAAATTTCAGAGTTTCGAGAACTGTGGCTTCTAGCTTTAAAACGAATTTGTTCTAGAAGAACCGGTGAATATATAGAACCAACTAAGATCTGATGTAAAAACATAACATTGCTGACTTTCCGGCGTTTTTCTAGAGAATTCATGTTCAAAAGAAGAAGGCGATTGCTTATGGAGGAAGATGATTTGGGTCACTCCAGTTAAGATGACTTAATGCGAAGCGTACATATTTACGTTGGACAGATTCGATTCGATCAATGTGTATTGAGTAAAGTGGTGACCATACAGGACTAGCATATTCTAATTGGGGACGAACAAAGGTGTTGTACAACGAAGATGTTACAAGACTACACGAAAATTCCTTACTCCAACGCTTATATCCAAGCATTGAGTTTGCTTTACTGACAATTTTCTCAATGTGGAGTGAAAAGTCTAGATTTTGCGAGAATTGAACGCCCAGGTCGCATGTTGTTTCTACCTTACTTAGAATGGCTTGATTTATGCTGTAATTGTAACATGTTGGTTTTTTTCTTCTAAAGAAGGACATTGATTGACACTTTGAAGCATTTAGAAAGAGATTGTTATATGAACACCATTCAGAAAACATATTTATGTCATTTCGAAGAAAAATAGAATCGGATTGGTTTCTGATGATTTTAAATAATTTAATATCATCTGCGTAGATAAGAACCCTACATGATTTTACAATTGAAACAACATCATTGATTGATACTATGAAAAGAAGTGGACCAAGGTGACTACCTTGTGGAACACCAGAGTCAGCATTAATTGGATCAGAAACGATTCCTCTAAAAAGAACTTGGTATGCCCTTCCCTACAAATAAGACCTGATCCATTGAACGAAAGCAGAAGGCAATCCAAGAGATGAAAGTTAAAATAAAATTAGACTATGAGACAACTTGTCGAAGGCCTTACTTAAATCTGTATAAATACAGTCAACTTGATGACCATCCTCGATAGTTTTATTTGTAAACGACGTGAATTCAACAAGATTCGTAACAGTAGATTTCTTTTTCATAAGCCCATGTTGCTCGCTTGCAAAAGGAAAGGTTTGAAGCTGAAATAAAAACTCTTAAATATGATAGCTTCAAATAGTTTCGATAAGCACGAAAGTTTGCCTATTGGTCTATAATTAGAAATATCACCGCGATTTTCTTTTTTGTGAATAGGTATAATGAATGAATTTTTCCAAATTTTAGGAAAAACAGCTTGTTTTAGGGAGTTTTGAAATAGAAACGTTAGGGATCTTGCCAGAGGTTCGCAACAATTTTGTAAAATATAGGCCGAAATTCCATCTGGTCTACTGGAAGTGTGGTGGTCTAAGCCCGAAAGATGGTCTAATACATCCTCAACTGTGATAACAATATCACTCATTGAGCTTTGAGAAAAGCTATTCAAATGAGGAAAATTACTCTCACAAGTTTCAAAATCATCATCACAAAACGAAAGTTTAAAGAAGGAAGAAAACATATTGCAAAATAACAAGAGGGTTGTTGCTGGTTTCATCCAAGTACTTCATAGTAGATGGATATCCGTCAGATTTTTTCTTGCTATTAACAAATTTCCAAAAAAGTTTCGGGTCAACAAGAAGTGAAGACCGCTTGTTTAACATATGTATAACAATCAGAGTATTCTGCATAATGATTGGAACTCTTCATATAACGATAAATAACTGTTTGTAATCATCCAATTTATTAGATATTAGGTACTTTTTCCATGCTCTATTTCTTAAGTTACGTAGACTACGAAGCTGATGGGTGCACCAGGGAGGTGTTGTTAGGACTGAGTGTCTCGATGTTTTTACAGGTACAGATGCAATGAAACATTCAAAGACACTTAAGTAGAAATTGGAAACCATCACATCTATAATAAACATACAGTTTTCTTATTTTTACCTAATGAGCAAAACAATAATAAAAAAAACTCATAAATAAGTGCACCCAAAAACACATACATTTTATGATACTTGGGAAAATCTAAAACAGGTAAAAAATCGTAATTTTATTGCAGCACTTGGCAATTGGTGTGGTTTTCCAAGAATTGATAGCTTTTAGGTAATTTTTAAGACTGCGATCATGAAAAAAGTATACTTATGTCTATTTGACTTGCTATCGAAACCCTTATTACCTTACCTCTTCTCAGGGAGAGTTAAATTTGGGGTATGAATGTTTAATGGGTAAATTAACTAAAAAATTTATATAAAATAACTGAAAAACAAATTCATTCATCAGATTATAAAGTTAAGTCACGATAACAGTTGGATAAGAGCGCTTTTTGAAATGCCTTCATTTACGAGAGAAGAATACGCATACAGTTTATTCGTTTATGGGTTGTGCAATGGAAATTCAAGAAGAGCACAACGAAGATACTAGGAACTTTATCCTAACAGAAATGTTTTTGGAAATACCTTTCAAAGGCTTCGAGTTTCAACTGCAAGAACTAATGCGGGAGCTGCAAGAACAAAAAGAGTTTCGGTCAATGAAAGAATACTGGCAGCTGTTGAAATCGATCCTTCGATCAACTTAAGACGCTTGGCTCCACAGTTTAATGTTTCCAAACACAGAATTTCTAGTATACTGTATAGAGAAAATATGTATCCATATCACCATACACCTGTGCAAGAACTGCTTCCGGATGATTTCGAAAATATACTCGAATTTTGTAACTGATTTCTAGAGAGAAGCTTGGATGACAACCATTTTATAAACAGAATTCACAAGAGATGGTATTACGAATTTCTATAATCTCCATTCATGGGCTTCGAGCAATTCACATTTAAGACGGCAAAGATAATTTAAGCACAGATTCAGTGTCATTATGTGGGCAGGTGTAATTGGAAATAAATAAATCGGGCCTTTCCCAGAGTTTTTACAAAATAATTTAATAATGTGCCACTGCTAGCTTCATCATATTTCCAACAAGATTGGGCTCCGGCCCACAATGGTCGTGAAGTTACGGATTGGCTGCAAGAAGAATACGGTGATCGATGGATAGGCAAGAAATGGACTAATTCACTGGCCTGCAAGATGTCCCGATCTCACTGTACTGGATTTTTTTGAGTGGGGACGAATGAAAGAAATCGTTTACTCATCTGAAATAACAACTTTAACTGAATTAGAACAACGTATTTCTGAAGGATCCCTAAAAGTAAGGCAAGAGTTATCGAGAACAAACATTAAAAATAAAATCCAAAAACGGGCTCTAACATGCATTAAAAACGCACGAAGGCCCTTTGAGCACTTATTATGACTGTATTTGTGTGTAACAAAAATAAAAAAATTACTTAAAACTACACAAAATATTGTTTTATCCAAACCCTTTACACCTCAGGGCAAAAAATTATTTTTTTTTAATTTTACCTGTCTTAGATTTTCCCAAGTACGAGTATCATAAAATGTATGGGTTTTTGGGTGCACTTATCAATGAGTTTTTTAATTATTGTTTTGTTCATCAGGTAAAAATAAGAAAACTTTATGTTTATTACGAATTTTTTGAAAAAAAAAAATTGACCTCAAAGTAAAAATTTTGCTCGGGCAAGAAAAATGGAACACCATTTAAAATTGAATATCTGGTAACCCTAAAAACATATCAGCTCAATTTAAACGTAGTTTTAAAGGTTGGCATTTCAACTAAAAAAAAGTCAAAAATAAGGTCCCTACTATTAGTGCTTACTGAGAAATTGACCTAAACATGGATCAGGGTAAAAAGTTGGCCTTTTTTTAAATCGTCAAAAAGTGATGTCAAAGTTGAAGCTAAGTAGAATCAACATAAATTTTGAAATTTAATGAACATTCCTTCGTCAATATTGTTTTTTAATTTGTACAACTTAACCTAGCCTAGAACGTTTTTGAATCTTCAAGGAAAATACTTTCAATCTCAATAATTTTTCTTATTTCGCCAAAAAGAACATCTTTCTCGCACTCCAATAGATGAGAAAATTCTGATACCAAAATATTGAAGTGTGGCAAAATACTTTGTATGTTTGGATTATTTTTTAAAAAGGTTGAGTCAATTATCTTAAGCGCATTTAGGTAAAATAATGAAAAAAAACGTGCCATATTGAAACTTTTCGTGCCACGGTGCCACGTGGCAAAATGGCACGATCGTGCCACATCGGCAACGCTGGGTACCATTATCATTCTCAATTGCAAGCAAGGAGCTTTTTCAGTGGTTTTTATTAAGGAGCTTTTGGGTTTTGGAGCTTTTGAGAACACATTTTAAGAAGATGAGTATGTTGAGTGTTGTCGTATTCCTTTTCAACTTAAAAAAAACGCGCCTATTATATTACCGCTTGGTGTTGTGGGAAAAGGTAAATTGAATATTGTTTTCAGTCGTTTTGAATCGGCAGACGTTAGCCCCACGCGTTTTTTACTCTCATTTGCGGCGATTTATAATGTAAACTACGGAATCCCTGTGATAGCTTTAAAAGGCGACACACTTATGCATGGCAATGCAACCAGAATGAGAGACAAACGTCCTATCTTCGCTGTACTGACAATTTTTGTTGGACAGAGTATAGGTCCTGGTTCTCTTCGAGGTGTTGCACCACAACAGATTTTGCTGATTTGAAAGTAGAATGCGGTGACAAAACTAAAAAAATTCTATTTATTATTTTTGCTATCGCTTATCAGGGCTGTCGAAGTACTGCAATTGCAGTAGCCGAAGTACTGCTTTTTTTTCTTGTCAACTTTTCCATACAAAATCTTCAAAGCTTTGTCTAAATGCACTCAAAAACTATTCTCTACGAACATATTCAAAAATCAAATTGAAAGCGACAAGGCATTACCCATACGGATCCATTTATTCTATTCTCTTCTCACTCCGTTTGTTTTTGTTTCTGTTTCTGTCGTCATACCTATAAACCGTTTTAACATTTCTTGAATAAACTCTTTGAACGAAACTCGTAAAATTTCAAAAATCTACCACTTGCCACTCATGTATACGTAGTTAAAATTTTGTAAAACACTTTTTAGTACTTCAGTTCAAAATTCAAATTCAAAAATTCTTTTTTTTTTTAAGTTTCGATATGCAATGTTTCTTAAACTTTTTGACGCTTCTGTATAAGATTTTTTATTCAAATTCGATATGATAATGACAATGAGAAAAAATAGAAAAATGGTTCTACTGTAGGTACTGTCAGTAATGACTTAATTTAATTTTTTTTTGTTAAACTGTAGATCGTACAGACATTTTTTTTATCAATATTCTAAGGGCTGTTTTCGAGAAGAATACGATTTTCGAAAAATATTTTTTTAACATTTCTATAGGCGCCGTTATTTTAAAATAAAATAGTATGTGGTTTACGAAATATTGAGTTTTAACATAAATCTCAATGATGATCATCTTCTGATAAAAGCCTGATAAAAGCAAAAAATATGTCTATTACACGAATTGTTGAAATAAAATCGATTTGCCTAAACTATTATAAAACTCCTTGTCTGGCTATAAAAAAGATTCAATTTTAACGATAAAACCCTAATAGTAATACAAAAACTAAGCCCAAGAAATTTAGGTGAAAGTTTAGTAGAACTTATCTCTTTATTTCCAAACCTTGTGCTTAACATTAGCATTGAGGATCGGGAATTTGAGTGAAGGGCTCTACTGAATTTAACAGTAGTTGACTACAGAACTTGAACTAGAATGATTATTATTCTGGTGTGATGTATTTTCAGCCAGAAATGGTTTGGGAGAAGATCGTTTCCCTATTATAACAAAATTTTTATAGGATCCTTACTTGCTTTGCCACACAGTAGTGCTATTTGTGAGCGAATTTTTTCAAACGTAAATTTGATAAAAACGAAAACTAGAAATTCCTTAAATGTAACTATACTGTAAGCGGTATCCTTTCAGCCAAGTCGATGTTGGACAGGTACTAGATACATGAATGGAAACTAGATTCAAATTTATTAAAACGATACAAGAAGACTTAAATTTGCTTGGAGACTTTGTCTAACTTTTTCATAATTTTAATCACGTTAGACAACTCTTCTAACTAATGTGGGTTTTACAACAGAACCTAAACGAATTTGCGTTGAACAACCCTTAATTTGACAGTTACATAACTCACACAACTACAAAAACACAAAAAAAAAAAGTAAAAAGAACAGAAAACTTCAAACCAAATAATTTTTCGCCGAAAAAAGTACATTTAATATACTACCTCGGTACAGATTTTGATTGTTTATAAGTTATTTACATTATAGTGCATTATTATATTATATTATTCACATTTGTAAATAACTATAAAAGGCCTATCTAATTATGCTAATTATTTTTTGTTATCAATCACACCCAAAAATTGCTGTGGGCTCTTAGTCTATTATTTTAGATGAAAATAAAGTATAAATCACAAATTCACAGCATAAAAACTCAATTTGTTGTTGCATGGTGCAGATTAATTTAGCTATACTCGTCTCGGCGCGCGTGCATACATAAGATATGTACATTTGTATTTACAGATTTGTTAATCGTAGAGCACTAAAAAATAAACTAGCTATTTGCTGCTGTTAAAGTAAGACGAACTCTTTAACGTTAAAGTAAGTATAGTTAATATATGTTCTTAAAAATTAACAAAAAGTCGGTTCTCATTTTATACTCAATATTAAGAGTCGACTCCCATTCTAAAATTGGTTTAGAGTAGGTTTAAAATATTTAAGATTTTGCGCCATTAATGTTATAAGATTTACATCCAAAGCATATACAGTCGACTCCCTCTAAGTCGAACTTTCACGGGATATCAAAACTAGTTCGAGTTAGAGGGAGTTTTAGAAAAATTCGAGTGAGAGA
Source organism: Philhelius festivus (assembly GCA_963931855.1). NCBI lineage: Eukaryota > Metazoa > Arthropoda > Insecta > Diptera > Syrphidae > Philhelius > Philhelius festivus. Next base: position 56,475,963 of record OZ007555.1, on the reverse strand, counting down.
GAGGTTTTTTTTTAATGATTTATTGAATTAAATAACAAGTGAAATAAATAACTAAACCTAGGCTTCTTGCTTTTATCGCTCATTAATCTATAATTATGTATTATAAAAAAATATTTCTTCAACTTAATTATTTAAAAAAAATATAATTTTGGACATCACAGTCATCACAGTCGCCGTGTCCATCAGTGATCGCCTTTTTAAAAAAAAGATTCTATTTTAAATAAGAAATTTTGAATTTCATCTTTCATTTCAATTGCAGATTGCAATGTACCAATTGCATTTTTAATTTAATTTTTCTCTGGTATTTCAAAGTCTATTATTTCAGCTTCATCTTCCTCTTCAGCTCCATTTTCAACGTCATTAGTATCATCAGCATCTACTTCCAAAATTGACTCGTTATCAGGTATTTCAGTGGCTACGATGCCGTCATCGACTTCAACATAGTCCTTCCAATGTACGCTTTCAACATTATAATGAGCTTCTGTTAGCCTTTCCCAGATTATCTCGATCTCTTGGGTGTCTTCGTTGTTACATCTAAGTAAGTTAAGCCGAATATCATCTTCGTCATCCCAAGTCTCAGACTTAAATTCGTCCTTTTTGAAACATTTTTCAATTGTCCCCGTGCCTTTAGGATTTCGCGCACACAATCGAGAAGTGGTATTTTATATTGCTCTTTTTTAGTTTCCCAAATACTTAAGATCTTGAAGACGGCGATTATTGTGTACTTTCAAATTTTGTATTATACCCATGTCCATTGGTGAATTATTGAGGTCATATTGTGGGGGAAATACTCAAGCTTTATAAACTTTAATTTATCCTTAACTTGTTTTGGGTGAGCTGCCCAAGTTATCGATAATGAATAATACTTTGCGCTTTGATCTTCCAAATTTAGAATAAAATTTCAAAAGCCAACTTGTGAAAAGGATTGATGTCATCCAAGAACGATGGTTTGCTACATAGTCCACCGGCAAAGTTTTAATTTTATTGAAACAACGAGAATTTTTGGTTTTCCCTATAACCAGAAGCTTCAGCTTTTCCGACGACCTCTGAGATCTGTTGTTTTACTGCTTTCAAATAAAGCACAAAATGTTTGGAAGTTGGAATGGAATGGATCCAACCAACAAATACTTTTTTTATTGCCTTGCAATTTTTTGTAGGAATATCTTTTTAGAAAGAGATTTTTGTGTTTGAGGGAGTTCGACTTAGAGAGAGTAGACGTACGAGTATATATAAAACAATCAATAATATTGTTTTCGTTTGTATAATTCTTTGTTAATTGTGAATTTGATGAAAAAAACTTATATTTTTCAAAAAAAAAATCAATGAGATTTCATTTACTAAGACGGGATAAGACACCGTGACCACGAATAATGAAACTTGTTCGAAACGTCGAGAAAAATAAAATAATAATTATTTCTAAAGAAATTACACCCGGTAAGTTCCGAAAAACTTTATCTATTTAACACTAGAGGCTGTTTAAAATGTGGCGCCACTGTCTTTGAGATTTTATATCTTCCATAATTTTTCACAAAAAATTTCCAAACATCCGAAAAAAAATTACCTATTATTGTTTTTCAGCGGTGTATTGCTGCTTGAGTATGAACAATTGTGTCCCTTGTCATGAAAAGTTTTTCTCATCTTAGGTGATCAGACTCGGCACAAAATTGTAAGACTACCGATTCCTGTTAACAAAGCAACGGTCGACGAAGGACTCATTAATTTATCACTTATCAATTCAGCTAAAAATAATATTTGTTGACATTTTTTAAATAGATATATAGAGTCCTAGCCAAGACCAAGAGTACTCACCTCAATGTTAAGATTTTGTTTTAAGATAATCCCAAGTTGGACCTCAGACACTTCCAATATAAAATAATAATTGGACCATAAATCCCCCTTTGTTTGACATTCACCCAATTTATTCATTAGAATATAATTCGAATTGGAATGTAAGCACTTAGCTTGAATAAAACCAACTTTCCTTTGGTAGGGAATAATAAATGTGAGTTATAATAAAAATGTGGTGTGCGGCATCACTAGAGCATTTTATACGCATATGGGCTTATCCGTGCAAATTTTAACTTTTGCCATGCGTCGAAATATATAGACATTATTATTAAATATTCAGGTTTTGGAACTTATAATATTATATATATCATTGAGTTTTAACTATTCAATTTATAAAATGAACCATCGAGATAGTGCGGAAGTGTTTGAAATCGAAAAAAATTATCGAATATTGAGACTTTTGGCTGCGTGCGTGGATAATTAAGGTTTTGTATTATTGCAAAAATAATGTTTAACATAATATTACTTAGTACAATTTTTGTTTTTTCAGATAAATAAAGGTCGAAATTAATTGAAATCATTCATTTTGAGTGCGTGCCTTCCTTATAAATAATCCTATATGATATAAATTTTAGAAAAAAACTGCCATGCGTGATTTTTCGTAAATCTTTAATTGTCACAAATTTTCGTGTCTATTTTTTTAACATTGATCATGGGGCATTTTTTTATGGTCTGCATCATTATTTAAGCTATCTAGAGTAAAAAAAACTTTGGCTTCAATGCGTGCTTCATTATGTAAAAATTTTATGAAGTTAACAAAACGAACGTAAAAAACGTAACTGTTTCAAAAAAGGCACATTTTTTACTAGCACACCAAAGCATTGTTTGATTATACCCTTATAATGAGCGTAATTTAAACTTCAGAAATTATAAAAAAAAATGGTAAAAGTGTTAAACAAGTAAGTTTGAAAACAAAAGCTGTGAAGATTAAAAATAAAAACCAAATCAATTAACTCGGTGTTTAAAATAAATTATTTTAAATTCATTTTTCTATACTTTATACCTTTATACTCTTCAACAAACAATACATATGAGTTATTTTGAAGGTTTTTATTTATTCGTGGTCTATAATTGAAGAAAAACTCAAATTTACATTCGTGCCTTAATTTTTTTTTTGTTTTTTTCAAACTCAAGAAGTTAAAATTTACAGGGATAAGCCCATATATGTACATATACATTTTTTATTTATTTTTTTATTTATTTATTTTATTTCGTGAATGCTTAATAACAGTAAGATACAATATCTTATAATTTAGTTACAAGCTAATTTTATAAAGAGAGCAAAAGAAATAGTAACAATAAATTAATACTTATTATTAAATCAATTAAAAAAAAGAAGAGAAAACAATTAAATCTTAAAATTCAGTTTAGATTATTAAATTCACAAATTTCCTGAATAAAATTCCTTTAGATCCTTTTTAAATCTGGCTGTGTTTTGTATTTCTTTAATAGAACTTGGTAAAGAGTTCCAAAGACGGACAGAGTTTACAAAAAATTGACGCTCAGATGTTAAGAATGAGCATCGGGGATGAATCAGTTGATGAGATCGATGCGAGGTTGCAGTTCTAATTCTATAAACATATGTAGAGAATAGATGCATTTTAAAAGTAAAATAAATATATTCACTTTAAACTTTCTCCACAAATATAATTTGCATACTCTTTTAAATTGAACACAAAATATTCTGCCGACAAATTCTTCTGAAACCTTATTTGTACTAATTTAAATTTAAATTATTATCATGTTAAGACATTTTCTGACAAAAAAAAATTGTATGGCCAGGGAATCTATTTCCCCTTTAAGCAAAGCGAAATTTTATTAAAAAATGACTCAAAATTGAAAAAAAAATAATAATAATAAAACAACGGTAACACCTATAATATTTTAATTGAAATGGAAAGATTTTAGTTGAACTGAAGTGTCATTTTATATTATATGATTTCTTTTATTTTTATCCAGAAAACCGGAGCTTAATTTGGATAACCGTATATAGAGTACTCTTGTTGTTCTCATTCCTTGTATAACAAGATCACTATCGTGTAAACCTGTTTTGACGCCTTAAAAATATCACACGTTTTCCTCAAAATCTATTGCTCTCCCAAACAAAAGTGTTACAATCTATTTTATGTAGATTTTTATTAGATACAATGTTCTCCTTGAAATTTCATTTGAAAAAGGAAAAGTTTTCGAGAAATTTTCAAATAAATTCAATTTCTGCTATCTTTATCCCTCCCTAAAAAAAGTAGGCTTAGTCCGGATTTTTTCAAAAATACTCGAATGATAACACAGGTCTACAAAAAAAAAATAATTTTTTGGTGCCTTGAGTTTTGCAGCTGATTTTATTTGTACTTCTAACGCTGATTTCAAAACTGAAAACCATTTTTCCCTAGCGGCTCTAGTTTTTGAGTTACAGAAATATTCAATTTACCCTAATTTAAAAAATTCATATGCAAGAAATTCATTTGAAAGAATGATGAAGATAAATCTTGGGCACCACATGTAGTTTGCAAAACATGTACTGAACATCTACATCATCAGTGGACTAATGGGAAAAGGAGGAGTCTGAAATTTGATGTGCCTATGGTTTGGAGAGAACCAAAAAATCACTATGACGACTGTTATTTCTGTCTAGCGAATATCAGAGGCATCAATAGTAAAAACCGAAGCAAGTGGATGTATCCTGATTTAGATTCTGCTCGACGACCCATCCCTCATTCCGGTGAAGTTCCCATACCAACATTTCATCAGCTAGCAGATCTTTCGGAGGATGAAGACAGTGAATATGAGGAAAATGCATCAAGTCCCCAATGATTTAACCAAAGTGAGTTAAGTGATCTCATCAAGAATCTTTACCTCTCAAAACAATCTTCTGAGTTACTGGCATCCCGGCTAAAAGAAAAAATCTACTTGAAGAACAATAACGTTCTATCGTAAAAGGGCAGCAGAGTTGCTTACGTTCTACTCTCAGGATGACGATCTCGTTTTCTGTCAGGATGTTTAAGGTCTCTTAACAAAAATGGGTCTTCCCGAGTATGATCCAGATCGTTGGCGTCTGTTAATTGACAGTTCCAAGCGAAGTTTGAAGTGTGTGCTTTTACACAATGGTAACGAATTGAGATCAATACCTATTGCTCACTCACCCAAATGAAAGAAGAGTACAAGAATATAGTTATAGTCTTGGAAAAGATTAAGTATCACGAACATGGGTGGGTCATTTGTGTTGACTTGAAAATGGTTAACTTTCTCCTTGGACAGCAAGGTGGATACATAGAATACCCCTGCTTCTTGTGCCTTTGGGAAAAATCACTGGGTAAAAAAAGACTGGCCTGAAAGAGAGAACATGGTTGTTGAAGGAAAAAATGTTATTAATGAGCCTTTGGTTGATCGGAATATAATAATCCTGCCTCCACTTCATATAAAACTTGGCTTAATGAAGCAATTTGTTAAGGCTCTAGATAAGGATTCATCATGTTTTAAATTCATATCTACGAAGATGCAAGGATTAAGCATTGAAAAAATAAAAGCTGGCATATTCGATGGACCTCAAATCAGACGGTTAATAAAGGACACCAATTTTGTAGAATCTATGAATGAAAAAGAGCGAAAAGCCTGGACATCATTTGTGTCAGTTGTCGAAAACTTTCTAGTCAACAAGAAGGCTTCAAATTATAAGGATTTAGTTCAGAACATGCTGACTGCTTTTCGTGAGCTTGGATGCAACATGAGCATCAAGGTGCATTACTTGCCATTTGGACCGGTTTCCTGAAAACTTGGGAGACTTGAGTGAAGAGCAAGGTAAACGATTTCACCAGGATATAAGGACATGGAAGAACGATACCAGGGCAAGTGGGATACGCATATATGATGGCAGATTACTGCTGGAATCTGCTAAGAGATTGTCCGAAAAAACCACAATGCGGATCAAGCAAAAAACGAAGCTTCTTGGGTTCCAGTCCATCAAATCAGCAGTGAAAAATATTATGTATTTGAAATGTACTCGCTAGTATCTTGTTAATAGAATTATTATTTTTTTATATTTATATGTAAATGTCACTAAATGAGCTTGGATTTTCAAAGAAAAATGTTTTACTTTCTTCTTTTCACAATTATTTTGGGTATTTCCAAGTGGTGTCAGGCTTGCAACACCCTACCCCACAACATGAAAACGGGAGCTGCTAGACACAAACCGATTGCAGATTCGAATTCAGGAGGTCGAATTTACTAAAGAGCAGTTCAAAAAGTATCGGCACCAAAATGTGTGTATACCTGTGTAATTAATTTAATTTTGTGTACTTATACATAAAATAAAAAAAAATCTGTATAAAACTTTATTTTCTCAATTCATTTACTAACTTTGAGTTTAAAAACATTTATGTAAGTGCATGGATTTCTAGCTTTAAAAAAAGCTATAAAATATAACTATTGTTTGTTCCGTTCTTTTCAATAATTTTGTTCAATATTAAATGAAGTAATGAAAAAGAAGTATGGTGTTTACGAAGATTTCACATTGTCTGAAACACCAGCATTTTTTTCCGACATACATATGTACATATACAGGGTGTCCGGTAATTCGTGTGCCATACGTTGGGGTGTGATTCTTGGTCATATTCTAATAAAAAAATTGTTCTACTGTAAAGTCTGATTTTCAACTTTGACATCACTTTTTGACGATTTAAAAAAGGCTAACTTTGGTGTACCCTTACCTACAGCTATGGACAAACAAATAGCACACTTATCATTTTTCTTAGTTAAATTAAATTTATTTTCGATTTTTTGAACTTAAATACTTTATTTCTTATTTTATTACATGAACTGACTTATAAGGATCAATTAAATTAATTAATAAGAAATTATTTAATTTCAAATCAATTTTTAAAGAATTTATTAGACCATATTATTTGTGGACAAAGAAATAGCAGACCTGTTATAATCATTCTAGAAAACTTTTTTTAACGAAAAGTTCTTAAAATTTTTAATAATTTGGTACTGCCATGTTAATACTTGGTTGGTTGACCATGATTTTTTTAAAGTTGCTTGGCACCTCCATGGTAAGCTTTCAACCAACGCTTGACATCTACTTTGCGGTATTGAGTACCAAGCATTTTGTATTCCTTCCCAAAGATTGTCTGCCCAATTTGTACCTTAACATCATACCATAGGTGTTCTATTGGTTTAAGATCGGGACTTTGAGCTGGCCAGGTAAGAACATCGATTTGTTCGTCTGTAAGCCAATCTTTTACCAATTTCGATGAGTGTTTGGGGTCATTATCATGCATGAATATCCAATTTACTGGCATGAACTCAAAGGAATATGGTTCCATGGTGTCCTTTAGTATATTAAGATACGATAATTTGTCCATTCTTCCATCAATCCTAACCAATGGGCCCACTCCATACCAGGAAAATGCGGCCCAAACCATCAAATTTCCCCCTCCGTGTTTTACCGTCTTCAAAGTATACTTCGGGTTGTAGGCTTCGCACTTGGGTCGATGGACAAACATTTTGCCATCAGGTCCAATGCGGTTAACCTTTGTTTCATCGCTCCAAAGGACTCTCTTCCAAAACTGTATGTTTTTGTTTTGATGTTTTTTTAGCAAATGTAACGCGATCTCTGATGTGTTTTTTGACAGCAACGGTTTTTTCTGCCCACGCGCCCATACAGCTTTACATCATTAAGTCTTCTTCTTATGAGTCTACTTGAGACGTTAAAACCGAATTTCAGCCATAATGGTACGAGATGATTTAAAAGGGTCACACTTGCATTTTCTTGATATCGCTCTATCTACTCGTATTGATGTCTTACGAGGGGGCGGGTGGCGTAATTTATTCTCAAAGCTTAAGTTTTGATGTCGTCTTACCAAATAAATTGCATTATACACCATTTTACGGTAACAGTGGAGGATTTTGGATATTTGGAAAGGATTTTTTCCATCACGGTGAAGATCAAAAATAATTTTTCTTTCTTCCGGAGTACAGTGAACTTTTCTGCCCATTTTGTTTTTAAAAATCGTTGATTTAATGATAAAAATTAAAATATAGCACTTTCTTTCGCAACTTTCAAACGCGAAATAAAGTTTTAACGGTTAAAAATATAATGTGCTATTACTTTGTCCAGTTAAAAGAGAGTAAAAAAGTATGAATAGGGTGAGTGCAAGAGAATCTTAACAATATTACGGTACTTTTAGGTTTTATTTTTCATCATCAGTTTGTCTGCACAACATATTAAAAAAAAAAACATCAGATGCATTTCACATAACGGTAAATTCAAATCATGATTTTTGTTAATAGTGTGCTATTTCTTTGTCCATACTCCATAGCTGTATGTTAAGGTCAATTTTTCTGTTTATACTAATAGTAGGGACCCTATTTTGGACTGTTTTTTAGTAGAAATACTAACATTTAAAACTACGTTTAAATTGAGCTGATATGTTTTTAGAGTTGCCAGATATTCAATTTTAAATGGTGGTCAATTTTTCTTGCCCGAGCAAAATTTTAACTTTGAGGTCAATTTTTTTTTCAAAAAATGCGTAATTTTTTATGCCATCAGTGCTGCTTTATGCAAGCATTTGTAAGAATATTTCTTTCCTCTTCGGGTTTTTTCATCTTTAGATACTGGGAAACATCAGCTTGTCACAGTCATCATTTAGCTTGGTGTTAGTTGTTAAATATATGTACATATAGCCTAACACTCTACTAAAAAACGAACAAAGAAATAATAAATATTAATCTACTATCTGTAGCTACAAAAATAAAAATAACTACAAGTCAAATACTACTTGCTATAAAAACAATAAATTATTAGGAATTAAACAACTTTTTTTTACAAAAACTTAAAATGCGCGAGTTTCGAATACTTAATGAGAACGCCCATACAACCTGTGCTTAAGTGTAAGCTTTGAGTAACTCAAATCGAAAACATCATGGTTTACATTAGCCTCATGTTTCATACGTGTCAAAGGTTCATTGAGACCATAATTGGAACGGCGGAAGTCTATATGAAAAATTTCAGAGTTTCGAGAACTGTGGCTTCTAGCTTTAAAACGAATTTGTTCTAGAAGAACCGGTGAATATATAGAACCAACTAAGATCTGATGTAAAAACATAACATCGCTGACTTTCCGGCGTTTTTCTAGAGAACTCATGTTTAAAAGAAGAAGACAATTGCTGTGTATGGAGAAAGATGGATTGGGTCACTCCAGTTAAAATGACTTAATGCGAAGCGTACATATTTACGTTGGACAGATTCGATTCGATCAATGTGTATTGAGTAAAGTGGTGACCATACAGGACTAGCATATTCTAATTGGAGACGAAGAAAGGTGTTGTACAACGAAGATATTACAAGACTACACGAAAATTCCTTACTCCAACGCTTAATAAATCCAAGCATTGAGTTTGCTTTACTGACAATTTTCTCAAGGTGGAGTGAAAAGTCTAGATTTTGCGAAAATTGAACGCCCAGGTCGCATGTTGTTTCTACCTTACTTAGAATGGCTTGATTTATGCTGTAATTGTAACATATTGGGTTTTTTCTTCTAAGGATGGACATTGATTGGCAATTTGAAACATTTAGAAAGAGATTGTTATATGAGCACCATTCAGAAAACATATTTATGTCATTTTGAAAAGAAACAGAATCGGATTGGTTTCTCATGACTTTAAATAATTTAATATCATCTGCGTAGATAAGAACCCTACATGATTTTACAATTGAAACAACATCATTGTTGATACTATGAAAAGAAGTGGACCAAGGTGACTACCTTGTGGAACACCAGAGTCAGCATTAATTGGATCAGAAACGATTCCTCTAAAAAGAACTTGGTATGCCCTTCCCTACAAATAAGACCTGATCCATTGAACGAAAGCAGAAGGCAATCCAAGAGATGAAAGTTAAAATAAAATTAGACTATGAGACAACTTGTCGAAGGCCTTACTTAAATCTGTATAAATACAGTCAACTTGATGACCATCCTCGATAGTTTTATTTGTAAACGACGTGAATTCAACAAGATTCGTAACAGTAGATTTCTTTTTCATAAGCCCATGTTGCTCGCTTGCAAAAGGAAAGGTTTGAAGCTGAAATAAAAACTCTTAAATATGATAGCTTCAAATAGTTTCGATAAGCACGAAAGTTTGCCTATTGGTCTATAATTAGAAATATCACCGCGATTTTCTTTTTTGTGAATAGGTATAATGAATGAATTTTTCCAAATTTTAGGAAAAACAGCTTGTTTTAGGGAGTTTTGAAATAGAAACGTTAGGGAGCTTGCAACAATTTTGTAAAATACCATATAGGCCGGAATTACATCTGGTCTACTGGAAGTGTCGTGGTCTAAGCCCGAAAGATGGTCTAATACATCCTCAACTGTGATAACAATATCACTCATTGAGCTTTGAGAAAAGCTATTCAAATGAGTAAAATTACTCTCACAAGGTTCAAAATCATCATCACAAAACGAAAGTTTAAAGAAGAAAGAAAACATATTGCAAATAACAAGAGGGTTGTTGTCGGTTTCATCCAAGTACTTCGTAGTAGATGGATATCCGTCAGATTTTTTCTTGCTATTAACAAATCATAGAGGATTCTGCATAATGATTGGAACTCTTCATATAACGATAAATAACTGTTGTAATCATCCAATTTATTAGATATTAGGTACTTTTTCCATGCTCTATTTCTTAAGTTACATACGTAGACTACGAAGCTGATGGGTGTACCAGATGGGTGTTGTTAGGACTGAGTGTCTCGATGTTTTTACAGGTACAGATGCAATGAAACATTCAAAGATACTTAAGTAGAAATTGGAAACCATCACATCAATAATAAACATAAAGTTTTCTTATTTTTACCTGATGAGCAAAACAATAATAAAAAAAAAACTCATTAATAAGTGCACCCAAAAACCCATACATTTTATGATACTTGGGAAAATCTAAAACAGGTAAAAAATCGTAATTTTATTGCAGCACTTGGCAATTGGTGTGGTTTTCCAAGAATTGATAGCTTTTAGGTAATTTTTAAGACTGCAATCATGAAAAAAGTATACTTATGCCTAATTGACTTGCTGTCGAAACCCTTATTACCTTACCTCTTCTCAGGGAGAGTTAAATTTGGGGTATGAATGTTTAATGGGTAAATTAACTAAAAAATTTATATAAAAGAACTGAAAAACAAATTCATTCATCAGATTATAAAGTTAAGTCACGATAACAGTTGGATAGGAGCGCTTTTTGAAATGCCTTCATTTACGAGAGAAGAATACGCATACAGTTTATTCGTTAATGAGTTGTGCAATGGAAATTCAAGAAGAGCACAACGAAGATACTAGGAACTTTATCCTAACAGACGACTTCCTTCTCGAAATGTTTTTGGAAATACCTTTCGAAGGTTTCGAGTTTCAACTGCAAGAACTAACGCGGGAGCTGCAAGAACAAGAAGAGTTTCGGTCGTTGAAAGAATACTGGCAGCTGTTGAAATCGATCCTTCGATCAGCTTAAGACGCTTGGCTCCACAGTTTAATGTTTCCAAACACAGAATTTCCAGTATACTGTATGGAGAAAATATGTATCCATATCACGATACACCTGTGCAAGAACTGCTTCCCGATGATTTCGAAAATATACTCGAATTTTGTAACTGGTTGCTAGAGAGAAGCTTGGATGACAACCATTTTATAAACAGAATTCTTTGGACAGGTGAATCTCAATTCACAAGAGATGGTATTACGAATTTCTATAATCTCCATACATGGGCTTCGAGCAATTGACATTTAAGACGGCAAAGATCATTTAAGTACAGATTCAGTGTCATTATGTGGGCAGGTATAATTGGAAATAAATTAATCGGGCCTTTCCCGGAGTTTTTACAAAATAATCTACTAGACCTAATGGAGGATGTTCCACTTCATCATATTTCCAACAAGATTGGGCTCCGGCCCACAATGGCCGTGAAGTTACGGATTGGCTGCAAGAAGAATACGGTGATCGATGGGTAGGCAGAAATGGACCAATTCACTGGCCTGCAAGACGTCCCGATCTCACTGTACTGGATTTTTTTGAGTGGGGACGAATGAAAGAAATCGTTTACTCATCTGAAATAACAACTTTAACTGAATTAGAACAACGTATTTCCGAAGGATCACTTAAAGTAAGGCAAGAGATATCGAGAACAAACATTAAAAATGAAATCCAAAAACGGGCTCTAACATGCATTAAAAACGCAGGAAGGCCCTTTGAGCACTTATTATGACTGTATTTGTGTGTACATAAAAAAAAAATTAGTTAAAACTACGCAAATTATTGTTTTATTCAAACCCTTTACACCTCAGGGCAAAAAATCATTTTTTTTAATTTTACCTGTCTTAGATTTTCCCAAGTTTCATAAAATGTATGGGTTTTTGGGTGCACTTATTAATGAGTTTTTTTGATTATTATTTTGTTCATCAGGTAAAAATAAGAAAACTTTGTTTATTACGCATTAAAAAAAATGACCTCAAAATAAAAATTTTGCTCGGGAAAGAAAAATTGAACACCATTTAAAATTGAATATCTGGTAACCCTAAAAACATATCAGCTTAATTTAAACGTAGTTTTAAAGGTTGGTATTTCTACTTAAAAAAAAGTTCAACATAAGGTCCCTACTATTAGTGCTTACTGAGAAATTGACCTTAACATGGATCAGGGTAAAAAGTTGGCCTGTTTTTTAAATCTTCAAAAAGTGATGTCAAATTTGAAAATTAGACTTTACTGTCGAACAATTTTTTTCTTAGAATATGACCAAGAATCCCAACGTATGGCACATTATATTATTACGTATTACCGGACACCTTGTATACGAGTATTATTAATGGTTAGTGTAATGCAGAAAGTCTTGCAAGTTTGCAAGTTAGTGACAAACCTTAAATAAGTATGTCATGTCATGAAAAGTACTATTCATCTAAGCCGTTCGGACTCGGCAGAAAATTGTAGGTGCCCCCAATTCCTGGTAACACGCACACAGGATTGGTTGAGAGGTTGTAAGTAACTAGGTCTTGGTTCTCGGTGAGCTGTTGCACCACCAAGTTTTTTTATTTATTTTTTTCAATTAGAATTTTTGATCAGCTCGAAAAATATATACTGTAATATTTTTCCAAGGTTCGTTAAATAAAACTTATTACTCTTTTTAGTATTTCTTTATTCACACTTTCTGATTCAAAACTGTAAATCTCAATTTATAAACAACTCAAATACTTTTATTCAAATTTAAATCACACTTGTTTAATAACATAATCCAATAAGCAATACTTTTGCACACTTTCATAATCCAAAATCAACTGTGTCGCGCTCACCGTGAACACTCCCTTATATACTCAAATTAGTTGTTCTCGAAAGTTCTTGTCTGGGAATGTTCTAGATGTTTGGAATAAGGGGAAATACATTTGACATTGGAAAAGAGCTTTTTGTTTCTTCCATAAATTAGATATGCAGTTTTCCAACAGATGGCGCTGTAGTAGTATAAAGCTCTGTTCACAACAATACATATAAAAATCCTGACCATCTTAGATGCAAATTCGAAGGATATAGTTGTAAGAACAGCCCATGTTGCAAAGATGAAAATGCATATTGGTAACATTATGCAGAGACTTTATGCAATATTTTTAGAAACTTGTTTACGAATTCGTTAATTTCTGTGAGTTTTTGTTTTTCTTTCAGATAAAATTTAAGATGGCGAAAAACTTTCTTGTCCTCGTAATATTTTTTTCCTCGTCCTTTTTTCTTTCGTTGGATGTTAATGGAGATGAAATATACAGTGATGCAGTCAACACAACCAGCACAACAATGGTAAGCTTTTTATTTTAGCAGTATTATATGAACATATACATATATCATACATACTTTTATTAAAGTCAAAAAAATCCAAACGTGCAATTGGAATAGGCAGTGAAGAGAACCGAGAATCAAATGAGCTCCCTTATAGAGATGATTTGGGGTAAAGTTATAATACGAAATAACGAAAGTAGTTTAACAAAATTTAAATCCGTAAATCTTTTATAAAGGTCTTTGCAGTCCTTTGCCAAACGAGCTCCTTCTGGTTTCACCGGAATGAGAGGCAAAAAACAATTCGAATATACTGATCTTAGTCCTAACGGTATAGATTGGAGCTTTGATCACGACTATAACATTCTCAATGAAATTCGTGACAAAAAAGCTCCTTCAGGTTTCAATGGAGTTCGAGGCAAAAAGATGGACCAATTGGAATATGAGAAAAGCTTATTGGATCAACTTTTTCGACGACTTTATCAAGAAAATGATGATTTTGACGATATGAGTGTCTATAGATCAAATGTACCTATAAATTTACATGGTTATTCAGGAAGTGATGGATGGGAAAATTTAATTGAAAAGCGCGCACCTTCGGGATTCACCGGAATGAGGGGGAAGCGTCCTCTAGATTTTCCTTTTGATGGAGGAAAAAGAGCCCCCAATGCATTCTTTGGCGTTCGTGGCAAGAGAGATTTCAAACGATCAACTGCAGAACAGTTTGTGAGTACAGATAATTCAAACTGCTTTAATTATTAAAAACGTACAAAATTTTTTTTTTGTGTTGTAATTTATTTGAAAAAATTTATTAATTAAATTAAGAAATCCAAATATTTCGCAATGCGGGGCAAAAAGCAACCGGAATTTCTAGGTTTTCGAAATAAATTCGTTGGAGTAAGAGGAAAGAAGGATTCGAATGCAGCAAAATTGCAAATGCTTGGAATACCTGTAAACAGCTACAGATCAATGTCAAGATTTCTGATTGATTCACCAGAGTTCATGTCGTTTAAACGGGCGCCTGCTGGTTTCTTAGGAATGCGAGGAAAGAGGCAAGTTAGCAGAGGTAAGAAACTGTAAAATTAGTGAACATGTATATTTTTTTTAAATTGTCCCTGTCCAGATGCAAGTTGTACGTAAATATGCGAATACAATTAAGAAAGATATAAAAGAGTTTAAACAAATGGTTCACAAGTTCTTTTCTCAATAAGATAACATTTTAATAACATTTCTTAAAAGAAAGCAATATGAAATCAAATATCTTCCTAAAAAAAATTCCAAGGGGAGATTTTAATATTAAGAGTAGTTGACCTTGACAAGTTTCACAACATTCCGCAAATTGATCTCTTAGTTCATATTACGCATGCAAATAATACTTTTTTCATTACACTCTTAAAAGTGTATTTAGTTCTTAAACGCTTTGGATTTGAGCTCCTCCACAATCCTTTATAATTGTGTACCCCTTTAATTTCTTTTTCTTATGTGTGCATTATGTATATGAATATAAATTTTCTAGGGCAGAATGGAAATAGTCTGAACTAAAACTTCACCAAGGAGGTAGGTACACTTTGTTGTGCTATTTGTAAATCTAAAAAACAACTACAGAAAACCATAGTTAAAAAGTGTAAATGACTTCCATACAAACATTTAAGTTTTTGTATAGGGATTTGGAGTTGCCACTTGACAGGGAAGTGCTCGTTAACCTTTTTGGTTGAGTGGAGTGGTTGAACGGCTAACGTTTTGCCTTCTTTAAAATTACTGCAGGCGATTGAAAGACAGTAGATTGAAAGAAATGTTGCTGTGGAAATTGTTTATATTATTGTTCGTTCAACTTTTGAGTCATATACATACATATCAACATGTCTGTTTACTGCAATGACTGATTTTATTGGTCAAACTGAGGACCAATCTATTCCCACCTCATCATCTTTAATTAATGATTTTTCCTATTGATAATGGGGCCTATCGTGAATAAAATTTCCCTGGGAATTGTTCCCAACTTTCAAAATTGTCATCTCGAATAATGTTGAAAGTTTCCCTTGGAATTTATTGATATTGGGAATTAAGTTTCATAGTGGCTTTGGCTCTCATTTAAAAAGGCCAGTCGCCAGCTTACAATGAACAGTGCAAAAGTATTGACCTTTCCAATTTTCGAAGATGGGGAAAATTCCGAAGGAAATTTTGTTCACGATAGCCCCCAATTACAAATACAGTCGACTCCCTCTAAGTCGAACTCCCTCTAAGTCGAAGTTCCCTCTAACTCGAACTTTTTAGCCGTATTTTTGCATTCCCCTCAATTTTCCATACAAAAACTATCCTCTAAGTCGAACTCCCTCTAAGTCGAAGTTCCCTCTAACTCGAACACATTTTCTTGATTATTGACCTATTTTCTTTCCCTCTAAGTCGAATTCTTTTCTTTTGCCGAAAAAAAAAAATCAAAAAAAGTCTCTCAAATCGCAACTCGTTATTGTTTGTAATTCTTATCAAAAGCACACACTCGAACTCTTTGCTTCTCTATGTTGCATCGCCTGCGCCGTCACCTACATGTTAGTGTGCTGCGCTGCTATACCTGCAATTTACAATATTATCAAACACAAAAATCTCCTTTTAAAAAGATATTCATAAAAAAAATTGCAAGGCAATAAAAAAAGCATTTGTTGGTTGGATCCATTCCATTCCAACTTCAAAACATTTTGTGCTTTGTTTGAAAGCAGTAAAACAATAGATCTCAGAGCTAAAGCTTCTGGTTATAGGGAAAAGCAAAAATCCTCGTTGTTTCAATAAAATTAAAACTTTGCCGGTGGACTATGTAGCAAACCATCGTTCTTGGATGACATCAGACCTTTTCACAAATTGGCTTTTGAAACTTGATTCTAAATTTGGAAGATCAAAGCGCAAAGTATTATTCATTGTCGATAACTGCCCAGCTCACCCAAAACAAGTTAAGGATTAATTAAAGTTTATAAAGCTTGAGTATTTCCCCCCGCCAATATGACCTTAATAGTTCAGCCAATGGACATGGGTATAATACAAAATTTGAAAGTACACTATAATCGCCGTCTTCTCACTAAGATCTTAAGGGTTTGGGAAACCAAAAAAGAGCAATATAAAATATCACTTCTCGATTGTGTGCGCGAAATCCTAAAGGCATGGGGACGTTACTCCATTGACAATTGAAAATTGTTTCAAAAAGGAATTTAAGTCTGAGATGTGGGATGACGAAGATGATATTCCGCTTAACTTACTTTAGATGTAACAACGAAGACACCCAAGAAATCGAGATAATCTGGGAAAGGCTAACAGAAGCTCATTATAATGTTGAAGGCGTACATTGGAAGGACTATGTTGAAGTCGATGGCGGCATCGTAGCCACTGAAATACCTGATAGCGAGTCAATTTCGGTAGCAGATGCTGATGATACTAATGACGGTATAAATGCAGCTGAAGAAGGAGATGAAGCTGAAATAATAGACTTTGAAATACCAAAGAAAAATTAAATTGAAAATGCAATTGGTACATTGCAATCTGCAATTGAAATGAAAGAAGAAATTCAAAATTGCTTATTTAAAATAGAATCTTTTTTTAAAAAGGCGATCACTGATGACACGGCGATGTCTAAAATTACAATTTTTTTAAATAATTAGGTTGAAAAAATATTTTTTTTATAATACATAATTATAGATTAATGAGCGATAAAAGGAAGAAGCTTAGGTTTATTTATTTATTTTACTTGTTATTTAATTTAATAAATCATTAAAAAAAAACTCTCTCTAACTCGAATTTTTCTAAAACTCCCTCTAACTCGAACTAGTTTTGATATCCCGTGAAAGTTCGACTTAGAGGGAGTCGACTGTAATAATAATAAATATCATCACAAGATCGTATCATTGTATCATTTATTTCAATACGTTAATGCTATCACTGAAAATAAATTCCTAGTAGCCCAGTCAAATAAGCCAGAAAAAGGGGCAAACCTCGGAATGGAAGCGAATAAGCTGAAAATTTGCACCAACCTTTATTTTGATGTTCTAATGACTGACAAAAAAGTCTCATATCATATCGTGTCGGCGTCACAAGTTATTCGAGGTCAAAGGTCAGGTAAATCGGTTTTTTGCAATTATTTCGTTTTCTATACGAAATACCGCGTTCGAGGTTATTATGAATTTTGTAGACCATACACATAAACATCTACAATTTTCATCTCAAACATTTTTTTATAACTCCAACCATTCTCGAGATATAGCGCGGAGAGTGAAAATTTAAAACGTAGATACTTAGCATTTTATGCATAATGACTGATTTGTGTTTTATATGTGATAAACCGCTCTCGGAAGGAGAAAGAATTTACATTAAAAAAGCTGAGAGATGTCATTACAGGCTATATTCCTGATGATAAAACAATAATTTCAAAATTAAGGGAAAGATATTTAACTGAAGTAATAATAACGACGAAAATAGGATCATTTACAATTATTTGTTTTCGTGATACGCAAGCTAATATTTTATCTAATGCTTGGTATAATAATAAAAAAGGCACTGGGTAGAAGAACGAATGCGTGTAGTAGAATTTACAGCTGCAATTATTAGAGAAGATATCGTCGAGTCTAAATCTTATCCGCCTCCAAGTAAAATGATCTACAATTTACTTGTCGACGCCGCACAGTGGGCATAAATCGTGATTTAAGTGGCCAAAAATATTTTTTTTTTGTTTTCGAATCACATAAGTTTAATTTTAATTAATTAAAGAAATATTTATACGTAAAATATATGACATTTTTTTTAAATAAATATGCTCTGGTTAAGAGAAAAATAAATTCAAAGTGAGAAAAACTTATATATCGATGTATGAAGCATTTTTGGCACAATTTTTATTTGCGGATTTTCGTAATAGGTGTCATACTATGTGTACTATGGGTGTTTTTCTTTTTAGTTCAGAGTAGAAGCTGAACTGTCAAACAAAAAATCGTGTTTCTTTTTTAGCTCAGAGTGTATAACAGTTCAAATTTGTGTTCAGAGATTGTTCAGAGCGCACTCTATGAGCTCGGTATAAAATAGCTGAGCAGACAGAGTTAAATGCTGAAATCATTCTGACAGACAGGAAAAGAACTCAAAAACTCGCTTATGTTTATAAAATAATTCAGAGCTCTTAGAACACGCTCGATTCGGAGAAAGTTCAGAGCATGTTCGACATGCTCGTGCTCTGTTCAGTGCTCTACTCTGAATGAAAAAAGAAAAACGCCCTATGAAACGATTTTTGCAGGAGTTGCTTGGACGAGGAGGAAAAGGAAACAATCCCACACCTTCTTTGTACATACCCAAACGCAAACTTCATCTAGGAGAATATTTCTATAACGAACTAAGCGATCTAATAAATACAGACATTAAAAGTTTCCTTCGCTTCATTAGAAGCTCCAAATGGTTTTAACTAGTAGGGAACCTTTTTGTTCCATATAAGATCGTGACAGCCACTTTAACCTTACCTAACCTTACATACCATATTGTTTTTATTTAGTGCGGTTAGTAAATTTACTTGCACTTATTTTCTGTGGTATGCTCTTTTTATGTGGTTCTCATTAATTGTTCCGTTACATTTAATAATTGGATGATGGAAATGACCAAATTGATTTAAGGTTTTGGTTACTATTCTTAAACAAAGTGTTGGCTTGAAGAGGACAAAATGGGAACTACAAATTTCTTTTTGAGTGTTTTTGTGAAGACCCAAAGGGCAAACCTAAGAATTTCAAACAAATAGTTTACTGGTCACTATTTGTTGGATCTTCAAGAAAGTTCTTTTAAAATAAGTTTTGTATCCAATTTAAGTCAATATTGAATAATTTGTCATCCCACATTAACAGGGAGAAAAACAACTTTTTTTTTATTATTTTAAAATCAAAATAACACATATTTGATAAATTATATATTGAAAGGTACTTAAATAAAGTTACAAACAAAAAAAATTATAAAAAAAACTCAACTGGTTCGAAAGTTATGGATTTTTGACCACTTAAACCACGCTTTCTGCCCACTGTGCGCCGTTTAGTATAGACTTTACATATACGGATGCGCGCTACCCACTCTCCGCGTTATATCTCGAGAATGGTTGGAGCTATAAAAAAATGATTGAAATGAAAATTGTAGATAAGTGTATGATCTACAAAATTCATAATAACCTCGAACGCGGTATTTCGCATAAAAAACGAAATAATTGCAAAAAACCGATTTACCTGACCTTTGACCTCGAATAACTTGTGACGCCGACACGATATGATATGAGACTTTTTTGTCAGTCATTAGAACATCAAAATAAAGGTTGATGCAAATTTTCAGCTTATTCGCTTTCATTCCGAGGTTGAAGGCTAATTTGACTGGGGTATAGGTAATATTGACAAAAACGTTTTGTTGACCTTTAACAAAACAATTTTATCGTTTTGATAAAATTTTTGTCAATACGAAAGAATGATTTTGTTGATTTCACAAAATTTTTATAATTCAGCATGTTTTTTTATCAGTTTAACAAAATATGCACTACAAATAATATTGTCAGTTTAACAAACCAAGTTTTGTTAATATAACAAAATAAAACAGAGATTTTTGTCACATCGACAAACTTTTTTGTGATGTTAACAAAATGTTTGTTATATCTACAAAAAATCTTTAATTTTTTTTTGTCAATTTAACAAAAACTGAAAACATTTTTGTTAAAATGACAAATATTTTGCTTTGGGATTGAATTATTTTGTAATATTGATAAAATAATATTATCAGATAGATAAAACTATTTTGTAAGGAAACCAAAAAATTCTGCGCGTATATATTTTTGATCATGACATTTCTTTTGTGTATGATATAGTTCACATTTGGTTTTTGTCGAAAAATCGATGTAAGATTAACTGAACTTAACAAAAATTGCGTATTGTCCATACGCCCTCACAAATGGTTGCATGTGAGATCGTATGGACGAAACGCCAATTTTTATGGACTTAAATCCAAAAAAAAAAAACTATTTTGACAAAATTAATTTTGTGGATTCAACAAAAGAAATTTTATAAATATTGATTTAAATGTAAAATTAAAACAAATAAAATTAGTTTTTATAAAAAGAAAAACTTATTGTTTTATTTATTAAGTTTAAGTTTAAGTTTAATTTTATTGCAACAATTTGAATATTATAAAATAGCGACGCGTTTCGGATTTAATAATCCATCATCGGGCTAATGCTGTCGTACTATGGTGTTGTTTGCCAATGTTGGTGTTTGCTATTTGGTGTCTTTTTGGTTGAGCTTTTCAAAAAGATTTCGGATTTGAGATTGACATTTGTAGATTCAATAAGAGAAGAGAATTTATTAAAAATATTTATTAGCTGGTTAAGAGGACTATAAGCGCCATAGTTTGATCTGCTAAAAATAGTACAAATTGGTAAATTTCTTCTTAAACTAGAACGACTTATATTGAAATTTAATCGACAAAGAACCGATGAAGATGAAATAGATCCATTCATTACTCCAGTTATGAAACAGAACTGCAAATATTCTCTGTGAACAGAAAGAGATGGAAGGCTTATCAACTGAAGTCTATGAGCGTATGGGGGTAATATAACTCTATCTGACCAATGGAAAAAACGCAGGGCAAATCTTAAAAATCTTCTTTGAATATTTTCTATTCTATTTCTGTGTACAGAGTAGTATGGTGCCCATACTACACACCCATACTCAAGAATTGGCCTAATAAAAGAAACATAAAGAATTTTTATAACATATGGATCACGGAACTCACGGGAAAATCTTTTTACAAAACCAAGTATTTTGTTTGCTTTCTTTACAATATAGTTATAATGATCAGTGAATGATAATTTTGAGTCTAATAAGATTCCGAGATCGGAGAAACTATACACTCTACATAAATGTGACGAATTCAACAGGTAGTCAAAAATAAATAAATTACGTTTGCGTGTAAAACACATAGTCTTACACTTGTCAATATTCAAAAACAAACAGTTATTATTGCACCATTCATAAAATCTCCGAAGATCGTCTTGTAGTTGTTCACAATCCGCAATGGAGTTAATTGTTCGAAAAATTTTCACGTCGTCAGCATAGATTAAAGCCATAGAATGTTTTAATATAGAGGGAAGATCGTTTATAAATAAAACAAATAGCAAAGGGCCAAGATGACTCCCTTGAGGTACACCAGAATTAACTTTAAATTGACGCGAACGGTTATTTCTGAATATTACACTATAAAATCTATCTTTAAGGTATGAAGATATCCACAAAACAATGGTTAAATCCAATATTCCTTAGTTTATCTAATAGTAACGGGTGATTTTTTTGAGGTTAGGATTTTCATGCATTAGTATTTGACAGATCACGCGGGATTTCAGACATGGTGTCAAAGAGAAAGATGCTCAGTATGCTTTGACATTTCATCATGAATAGACTTACTAACGAGCAACGCTTGCAAATCATTGAATTTTATTACCAAAATCAGTGTTCGGTTCGAAATGTGTTTCGCGCTTTACGTCCGATTTATGGTCTACATAATCGACCAAGTGAGCAAACAATTAATGCGATTGTGACCAAGTTTCGCACTCAGTTTACTTTATTGGACATTAAACCAACCACACGAATGCGTACAGTGCGTACAGAAGAGAATATTGCGTCTGTTTCTGAGAGTGTTGCTGAAGACCGTGAAATGTCGATTCGTCGCCGTTCGCAGCAATTGGGTTTGTGTTATTCGACCACATGGAAGATTTTACGCAAAGATCTTGGTGTAAAACCGTATAAAATACAGCTCGTGCAAGAACTGAAGCCGAACGATCTGCCACAACGTCGAATTTTCAGTGAATGGGCCCTAGAAAAGTTGGCAGAAAATCCGCTGTTTTATCGACAAATTTTGTTCAGCGATGAGGCTCATTTCTGGTTGAATGGCTACGTAAATAAGCAAAATTGCCGCATTTGGAGTGAAGAGCAACCAGAAGCCGTTCAAGAACTGCCCATGCATCCCGAAAAATGCACTGTTTGGTGTGGTTTGTACGCTGGTGGAATCATTGGACCGTATTTTTTCAAAGATGCTGTTGGACGCAACGTTACGGTGAATGGCGATCGCTATCGTTCAATGCTAACAAACTTTTTGTTGCCAAAAATGGAAGAACTGAACTTGGTTGACATGTGGTTTCAACAAGATGGCGCTACATGCCACACAGCTCGCGATTCTATGGCCATTTTGAGGGAAAACTTCGGAGAACAATTCATCTCAAGGAATGGACCGGTAAGTTGGCCACCAAGATCATGCGATTTGACGCCTTTAGACTATTTTTTGTGGGGCTACGTCAAGTCTAAAGTCTACACAAATAAGCCAGCAACTATTCCAGCTTTGGAAGACAACATTTCCGAAGAAATTCGGGCTATTCCGGCCGAAATGCTCGAAAAAGTTACCCAAAATTGGACTTTCCGAATGGACCACCTAAGACGCAGCCGCGGTCAACATTTAAATGAAATTATCTTCAAAAAGTAAATGTCATGGACCAATCTAACGTTTCAAATAAAGAATCGATGAGATTTTGCAAATTTTATGCGTTTTTTTTTTAAAAAAAGTTCTCAAGCTCTTAAAAAATCACCCGTTATATTACCTTTCAACCAAGGCATAAACTGTCAAATTCCATTGGAGGATGGTTGAGATCTCGATGGATTAAAAAACATCTACAAAATCTGAATTTTTTTTAGCGAAAAATCGTTTTTTTTGCGCATTTAAATTGTCCAGAAAGTTTGAACGTCCAACGCGAGCTCATCTTGTGTGTATGCTTTACGCATATTCCGTATTTCGTACCTGTGGATACTGAATTTGTGCCAAAACAAAAGTAACGACATCGTGATCGTGCGAGTAACGACCTCGTGCGAGTAACGACTCTGATTTGTGTGTATAATTTACGCATTTCGCCTGTCGTATCTCGTATGTCGTACCTGCGTGCGTTATTAGATACTGAATTTGTGCCAAAAAAAAAAGTAACGACATCGTGCGAGTAACGACTTTGATTTGTGAGTAACGTTTCGTTATTTGGTATTTCATTGAATACCCGTTACTCAGTAACGAATACATACGATTCGCTACAGCTCTAATTTCCTTTTTCTGTCGTTTTTGTGTCAATTCTTACTGGACTATCTGTGTATGTATACATTGAAATAATTTTTGATTTTAAATGATGAAAAGAAGAAAAAAGATGTTGTCAGTATCTAAAAAATTTACTTCTAATCACATTTTTAAATTTTGTTTGATTATTTTTTAGATACCATCCCATTTCGCCGCCATGGTTTGATTCGCATATAAAAAAATTGAAAAATAAAAGAAATAAAACCTGGTTGAAATTTAATCTATCGAAGACTGAAGAGACTTTTCTTCGAATACTTCTTCTTCCATTCCTTCTTGTACTGAACAATACACTCATCTGGATTTTATAAATTTTTCGATTACAGAAGCTTCTATACACGACAATATTTTGAAACTTGATGAATGTTTTAGTCCTGGCCCGGATGGTGTTCCATCATTTATATTAAAAAAATGTGTGTCTTAGCTATCTTATCTGTTATATATTCTTTTTAACGAGTCGATTAGAAGTTCGAAATTTCCTGCTCTTTGGAAAAATTCATATTTAACGCCAATACATAAAAAAGGCCTAAAGAATTTAATAACTAGGCTTCGGATTCTCATGCACTTAAAATCTGAAAATATGCGCTTAAAATATGCGCTCAAAAATGCAAAATATGCATTTAAAATATGCACTTAAAACCAATTCAACTTAATTTCTATTCAATATAAAAACACATTTTCTTCATCTTTAAAATCAAGTTAAATTTTTTATTTTTATTAGAATGAAATAATGTCTTAAAACGAAATTAACATTTAATAAAAAAAACATTGTCAAATAAAAAATAAACATCTTCATTTGTTTAATTAAAATAAATAATTCTAAATAACAGAAAATTCCTCAATGAATTTGAAAAGTTTTATTTGCATAAATCATAAAATTTTTCTTGAAGTTTTCGAAGTCGAAACGTTGCCGATTTGGTCTCAAGAATGATTTATATAACGAAAAAGATCGCTCGACGTCAACTGAAGTAAGTTGAGCGTTTTTAAAGCACCAATCTCATCGACGGTAAAGTTCTTTGGGTAATCTCGTCACTGCATTCCAATTTGAACGTCTTGCTTACATTTTTCATTATTGAAAATCCTTCATTTTTTGCCAGAACGCACTGAAGTACCTACCTATATTCGTATATGATGTGGTAGACTCAAAAACTAAGCATGAGTGCATCGGTCAACAATTTTCAGTTTATATGTAGTGGTTTATGTGTAGTCGAAACCGAAAACAGTTGGCTGTTGTACATGTAACGTGTTAAGCTTTATGCGCGAAACAGATTAAACCAGCAACGGCACCAGCGCCGTCAACAGCAAATAGCACGCTGGCCAGCAAATACTTTTCAAACACATTAAACCAGCATCGTGTTTAAATTTTTTGACATTTATACGTCTTATTGTTGTTGCATTTTGTGTTATTGTAACCAACAACAGCAAATTTTGGATTTTGACCAAACGACGCTGTTGACGTTGCTGGTGCTGGTTCAATTTGTTTCGCGCTTTAAGCTTTACCACATTATACCCACACACTTTCATTTTTGATAGATGATCGTTTAAATTTCGATCTCATTTATACAGCACAATCTAGTCAAGTTCATATATGCACCTTTGTTTATATAATGCTTTATATTGTGGTGTTTGAATATGGCTCAAGATTGTGAAATTAATAAAAAAAATAGATAATAGTCTTAAGGTTCGTTTGCACTGACATAAAATTTATATTTTTTTACTGTCTAGTTTAGTTTTTGAACAAAATAGGTAGGTAATCTAAAAATATAAATTTATTATAAAAAATATGCATTTATAGTAAAATATGCACAAAAAAATGCAAAATATGCATTTATAGTAAAATATGCAAAAATATGCACTAACGGTTAAATGCCATTTTAAAGGAAATTTCCTGATTCGTATACATAATTAGTTACCTTGCTTCCAAGGTGTTCCTAAAAAAATATGCATTTGCATGGAAATCCGAACCCTATTAATAACAAACCGATACCTTCCCGTAAGAATGTATTAAGCGACACTTTTTTCAACAATGACTTCTTGATGTGGAACTATAAGCAGCTAAGCGTCACATTTTGGCCTGGGTTTCACTGCCCTTTCATGTATGCAAAAGAAACTAGAGAGAAAATAAAATTGTAGCAACCGCCAAGTTTTCTCACTTGAATAATGTTGCTCATTGAAATTTGTATTATCCGCCAGTAAAATTATGCTAAGCGACATTTTTAAAAATATTATTGTCTTAAGCAACCAAACGTCCACGAAAAAAATTTGTTAGATGTCGCTTAGTTTAACCGAAATTTTCGCTTAGCACACTCATCCAAATAAAACTTGATCCATTTTTTCGCTTATAATCTAGAAGATATTGTTGTCTTTGTTTTTAAATATTTTTCTATCAAGTAGGCTACTACTTTTTCCCCATTTATTTTGTGTTTTTTTGTTTTTGTCATCGTAAGCACCATTTAACATTGTATCAAGCGCCAATGCTTTGACCACGAAAATGTACTAAGCGACAAAAACTTCTTATCTGATTAAAATTTCGATTTTGCAATGATGTCAAGTTTTGTATTTTAAAAATCCCTCTCCAAATCCGTTTCTTCCAATAAAATACACAAAAAAATAACTAAATGAGAAGTTTTTTTCGTTTACTGAACAATTTTAAAAATGTCGCTTAATACATTCTTACGGGAAGGTATCGAAACTATCGTCCTATTGCGAAACTATCAGCTATCCCCAAACTTTTCGAATCTCTGGTCTGTGACATACTTGCTTTTAATTGTTCATCCGTTATATGTGAAAAGAAATCGTTTCAAAACTGCCTTGGAAAACGCAAAAAACAACTTTGTCAGAAGAAAAATTGATAATTCGACCGATCAACAAACTATGTGGAGAAATATCAAACAATTAATTATTAAGGAAAATCCTAAAGAAATAAAAGAACTTTACCACAATAACAAAAAGTATAAAAATAACATAAGCATTGCTAATGTTTTAAATAATTTTTTTGTAAAAAGTATAGATGAAATTAGAAATCAGATACAGAATATTAAATATGTTAATCAAATAGATGATTATTATTATATAAAATTTGAATTTAAACTAATTAATACAGTAGAACTAAAAGAAATAATGAAATTGATGAATAACAAAAAAGATACAAATTATGCTAATATTAAAATGTACAATGATTCTTTTGATACATGTGGCAACTTATTGACAAACGTAATTAATAACTCTTTTATTGAAGGGATTTTCCCAGATTGTTGGAAAGAGTCAACTATTGTTCCAATTCCTAAAGTAAAAAACACGAAAAATCCCGAAGAGTTTAGGCCTGTCAATATGCTCCCATTAGAAAGCAAAATTATTGAAAAAGTAGTTTACATGCAATTACAAAAGTATTTCGAATCTTTTAATCTAATATCCCAGTATCAATCAGGATTCCGGAAAAATCATAATTGCGAATCTCTTCTTAATTTGATTATAACTAAATGGAAAATTGAAATACACAATACAAAAATAGTTGTTGCAGTTTTTTTGGATCTGAAAAGAGCTTTTGAAACTGTGGACAGAGACATTCTCTTGCTAAAATTGGAAAAGTATGGAGTAAGAACAAAAGAACTAAATTGGTTTCGATCATATTTACATCAAAGACGGCAAAAAACTAAAATCAAGAACTGTTTGTCAGACTCTATTTATGTAAATCACGGAGTTCCTCAAGGATCTCTGCTTGGAGTTCTTTTGTTTTTGGTTTATACCAATGATATGGAAAAAGTAGTTGAATTTTCTAAGTTAGTATTGTTTGCCGATGATGCCCTTCTCTTTGTCTCAGGAGACACTGCAGACGAATGCATTCAAAAAATTAATTTTGATTTAAAAAAATTGCAACAATGGTTTAATATGAACAAATTGAAACTTAATATCAACAAAACAAAAGCCATGGTTTTAAATGGTGAATTACAAAGTGATATTCATATTAACGATACAAAAATTGAAGTCGTAAACGAAATGAAATATTTGGTTGTCTTGATTGATAATGGTTTAAATTTTAATTCTCATGTTGATTTTATTTGTAAGAAAATTGCAAAAAAAATTTACTTTTTGGGTAGAATTAGAAAACGAATTTCAAAATCAACAGCTATAAAAATTTACAATATTATAATAAAACCTCACTTTGAGTATTGCTCAAGTGTCTTATTTATGTGCGATAATTCTATGATAAATCGGTTGCAAAAACTTCAAAATAAAGGAATGAGGGTTATTTTATTATGTAATAGATTAACACATATAAATGATATGCTAACGCAACTATCGTGGATAAATATAAATCAAAGAATTGTATTTAATGTGCTATTATTCATTTATAAAATGAAGTTTAACATGTTGCCAAATTATTTAAGTGAGAGTTTAATATATGTTAATGAAGTCCATTCATATCCACTTAGAAATGCAAATGATTTTAGGTTATTAAATTATAGAAACCAAAGAACCAGAAACATGGTAATGCATAAAGGATTATCTATATTTAACAGCTTGCCAAATGAAATAAAAAATGAACAAAATGTACATACTTTTAAAAAGCTTGCCATTGTATTTGTTAAAAATAGATTTTAAGAAAAACTTGTAATTTTTAAATAGCTTTTTTAAGCTAAATAAAGCTAAATAAAAAAAAAAAAAATAAACATGGTTTTGTAAAGAAAAAATCCACGGTCACAAATTTATTACAATTCTCTACCTTTTGTCTAGATGCGTTTGAAAAACACTCTCAAGTAGATTGCATCTTTACTGACTTTAGTAAAGCCTTTGACAAATTAAGTCACAAAATAACGGGTGATTTTTTAAGAGCTTGAGAACTTTTTTAAAAAAAAAAACGCATAAAATTTGCAAAATCTCATCGATTCTTTATTTGAAACGTTAGATTGGTCCATGACATTTACTTTTTGAAGATAATTTCATTTAAATGTTGACCGCGGCTGCGTCTTAGGTGGTCCATTCGGAAAGTCCAATTTTGGGTAACTTTTTCGAGCATTTCGGCCGGAATAGCCCGAATTTCTTCGGAAATGTTGTCTTCCAAAGCTGGAATAGTTGCTGGCTTATTTGTGTAGACTTTAGACTTGACGTAGCCCCACAAAAAATAGTCTAAAGGCGTCAAATCGCATGATCTTGGTGGCCAACTTACCGGTCCATTCCTTGAGATGAATTGTTCTCCGAAGTTTTCCCTCAAAATGGCCATAGAATCGCGAGCTGTGTGGCATGTAGCGCCATCTTGTTGAAACCACATGTCAACCAAGTTCAGTTCTTCCATTTTTGGCAACAAAAAGTTTGTTAGCATTGAACGATAGCGATCGCCATTCACCGTAACGTTGCGTCCAACAGCATCTTTGAAAAAATACGGTCCAATGATTCCACCAGCGTACAAACCACACCAAACAGTGCATTTTTCGGGATGCATGGGCAGTTCTTGAACGGCTTCTGGTTGCTCTTCACTCCAAATGCGGCAATTTTGCTTATTTACGTAGCCATTCAACCAGAAATGAGCCTCATCGCTGAACAAAATTTGTCGATAAAAAAGCGGATTTTCTGCCAACTTTTCTAGGGCCCATTCACTGAAAATTCGACGTTGTGGCAGATCGTTCGGCTTCAGTTCTTGCACGAGCTGTATTTTATACGGTTTTACACCAAGATCTTTGCGTAAAATCTTCCATGTGGTCGAATAACACAAACCCAATTGCTGCGAACGGCGACGAATCGACATTTCACGGTCTTCAGCAACACTCTCAGAAACAGACGCAATATTCTCTTCTGTACGCACTGTACGCATTCGTGTGGTTGGTTTAATGTCCAATAAAGTAAACTGAGTGCGAAACTTGGTCACAATCGCATTAATTGTTTGCTCACTTGGTCGATTATGTAGACCATAAATCGGACGTAAAGCGCGAAACACATTTCGAACCGAACACTGATTTTGGTAATAAAATTCAATGATTTGCAAGCGTTGCTCGTTAGTAAGTCTATTCATGATGAAATGTCAAAGCATACTGAGCATCTTTCTCTTTGACACCATGTCTGAAATCCCGCGTGATCTGTCAAATACTAATGCATGAAAATCCTAACCTCAAAAAAATCACCCGTTACTATATTTTGACCTGCTTAGAGTATTTTTTTCTAGATGCTTTCCGAAAGCCCTAAAATTGCAATTTTCCTGAACGAAAAAAAAAAATCAAAAAATTAAGATTTTTCAGAAGTTTTTCAATCAATTGACATTTGAGATTTCTTGTACGTCTTTTACAAAATAGACATGAAACATTATTTCCAAATGTCTTGACATAATAAAAATCTCTGAGAAAAAAAGATGCATTCCGGAACATTCCAAAACTTCCCAGTACCAACCTTTCCGAAGCAATCAATCGAGTTCCATTATTTTTCCAAATGCAAAAACTTCCCCTAAAGTACATATAGCGCAAGTAATAAAATAATAATCATATACATATAGTCAATTAAAGTACAATAAACAGTTACCAAAAAGACTATTATTCATTTGCATTAAATCCATAGGTTCCGAAAATATTAAAAGTATCATTTTTGGCGACCTTTACAAGACATAACAAACAATGATTTTTTCATACTTATGTATGCATGCGGGTATTCATTTTATCGTTATTTTTACAGCTCCAAAGGAAATACCTAGTGAGAGGCTAAAATTTGGCATACACTTTGGTAATGGTATTCTTCATAAACTAAGACAAAGATCATGAAAATCGTTTTTTTTTTTTAATTTCACAAAAACGTTTTGTCCTAGAGAAAAAAATTACTTCTAGAAACATGCAGTTAAGTCAATTTTCCACAAAAATGGTCATACGCATTTTGGAAAGTTGGAAAGTAACCCAATTGTGTAACCACCATAGAGGCCGAGTGCCAGGTACGTTAACATTATTCTGTGAAGGTATAGATAAAAATAGTTTTTTTTTATTGTGGTATGTTAAATAAAGGTTCTACATCATCATTAATGTCCTCCCAATACGGATCTATTTGAACAGAGTTTGTGCATGACTATCCATGACATTGACCACAAACAATAGAACAATTTAATGCCGATTTTTGCAACCTTTACCTTAATTACAAAATATCGTTGTGATGACTTATCAGGTACTAATTTTAACAGAGTGGTCATTGGCTCCATTGAGTAGCAATAGTTTTTAGAGACAGGAAAGACATTTGTTCAGCAATGTTGAGGCAGGTCAATCGGAAAAATGTGAAATATATTAAATCATTGATACTATCTTTGTTCGCAGATGCTTTGAAGAATTTTAATTTGCCTTTATTGTTGAGAGCATAAGTGGACCCACAACCAGTAAATGCTTACATTGTTGGGAAATGGCTAAACTTCTAGTTCAATATCATTACCTATCAATATAAGCTTTAGCTGATTTTCCAAAGTAAATCTTTTTGTCCCGAAGATCCCGTGATATCAGAATTGCTAGTAAGTCGAAATTCTTTCCTACAACAACATACATACGTGTGTTTTTCAGTGTTCTCCATAATCTATAGTTGTTTCGATAGTCAAAACATCATCATCATCATTTTTGTCTTGCCACACTAGGAATCTAGTTGTCTAAAATTTTTAATAAAGAATAGTAATCAGTCGACTTTTGGTGTTCGCATTAGCGAATTTTTTTTGGTGGTACCGTCGATGTCGTATCGAATAAAATATTAGCTGAAACACACCGACGACACTTCTCTGAAGTTCTTATATGATTTTTATAACCATCAAAAACAATGGTGATATTTTGTCCAAATTATTTTTGCATATAATTAATATACATAGCTATCGAAATTGAATTAATTTTTCGACCCGTGCATTTTATGTTGGTAGAACATAAGATCCACACCGTTACATGTATATTCTTAAAACTTGCGTATTGACAAGGTCCTCACAAGTCAACTGATGAGTCCATGTGAGATCACCCGGACGAAACGCCAATTTTTGTGGACTAAAGGCCAAAAAAGCTAATTTGAATCAATAATTCAACAAGTCCAATAATAGTGCTAAGTCTTCTACTTGGCTGATTTATTTCAGTAGTATATAGAGTTTGTATTATAAAAACCTTCATATAAATATTCAATGCCAGGCCACGGGCAAAAAAAAAAAAATTCCAACATTAATGATTACAATCCTAATCTTTGTTGGATATAGTTCACATTGGATTTTTGTCAAAAAATTCATGTAAGATGAACTGAACTTAATAAAAATTGCGTATTGACAAGGTCCTCACAAGTCAACTGATGAGTCCATGTGAGATCACCCGGACGAAACGCCAATTTTTGTGGACTAAAGGCCAAAAAAGCTAATTTGAATCAATAATTCAACAAGTCCAATAATAGTGCTAAGTCTTCTACTTGGCTGATTTATTTCAGTAGTATATAGAGTTTGTATTATAAAAACCTTCATATAAATATTCTTAAAACTGTTGTGAAGTATGTCTCTTTGTTGTTTGGCACGTTCCACTTCCAGGGAGTAAATTTTTGGGAAGTTTAAGCTTTTGTAAAAACTCTCCACAAAGCCTTACCTATTCTAACGCGACAAGTTAAATTCTCGAAAAATATAGCCATTAAATTATGCCTGTCCTAAATAAAATGTCCTTTTAAGAATGAAAACGGTTCCCAAAGAGATATTGGCACAAAATTTTAAACAGCCTCTAGTATTAAGGTACTAGTATGATACCACATACCAACTAGCTAACTTTAATGTAGTTTTGTAACTCATTCTTTATTTGAAGCATTTTGTAATTAGTATCGTGCTAAGGATATTTTTGAATAAATTGCTTCTAAACACACCTAAAATAATGTCAGTTCTTGAAAAAGAAAAACCAAAATAAACAGACCTTTTTTGACGTTTGTAACTGTCAAAGAGTCGAATGAAGTTAGCACGATTCTAAACTCAATTAAAATTTGTTAATTCGTTGTTTCAACCAAGTCCCATACAATACCATGGCGCTTAATTCAATTGTAGAGAGAAAAATTTGACATGTGGCTCTAATTTTAAAATTTAAATAAAATATTGAATATGTAAGAGTGAGTACAAGCGTCTTAGTTAATTTGAATTGTTACTCTGGTTATCTGCTTCAAGAAAACTGGACTATCGTAATTTGTTTGAAAGATTCGCTTCTATTGTTGAAAATGAACATGACTATATCAAAAAAAAGCAGAAATAAAAATTTACAGTGCCTTAACCCGATCGAAAGAATGTTAAATTTTGTAAGGTTTATGTATATCAAATCCCATTATTTGAATTATTCAGTAGTGAAAGGTTTTAGCATTAAGCAAAGTCTGCAAGCCGACGAATTTTATTTTCAAAATCAGTCTTCCGTTTGTCCGTTCGTACATAACGCAAAAAAAATCATCTTTTGTCTGGCGACGATACCCATTTTTATTGACGATAGGTACCAATCCTTACGAAATACACCATCATCAAATGCATCTCGATAAAGAAAATGTTTGGTGCTAATTTTGTTCGGGTCAACTCAAAAGTTCATACTTCTCTTAACACATGGCAATTTGCCATTAATGCAGTCAACCGCTACAGAGCGCTACATATCGACAAGACGCAACTTTTTGTGGCCTAAACGGAGAAATATGGGCATATAGTCCCAACAGGAAGAGGACGGATGTTCCACACAGCGCATGCCACGATGAACATTGGCCGCGTTCACTTCGTAGACCGATAGGGTATCTAAGATACTTTAGTATCCGATACGTTGGCGAACGACCAAAACCGGATAGGTAACATTTACTGTCAAAGTCAAAAAAATGCAAAAAAAGACGTGAATCGTCCAGGGTTGGCCGATTCAACTACATGCCTAATTTACTACAATTTGTTACGTCTGCTACATACATAGTTAATTCATAAAAAAATAGAATAATGGAAACCAAACAATTTTGCACATTTATGATCTTATAAAGGTTTGTACAAAAACTGAAAATGTTTCATTTACCATAAGGATGAGGAAATGTAGGAGTTATACATGATAGATGGGAAGTTCATTTTTGGAGACAAACAATTTTCTTTGGCATAATCAAAGGATTTGGATTATGAACACATGATTTAAAGATATTTTTTAATGCTGAATTTATTGTACAAGGTATGTTGCGACGATTTAGTTGCAGCAAGAGACCATTTGCTAATCCGCAAAACAAACAATTAATATTATACATATGTATGTATACTGGATTACAAATCCTATGAATTTTTTTTATTATAATAATTCATTAAATATTTAAGAATATAATATGGTATAGCCCTTATAAATATATACAACTGACAATGTCTATTAAGTTTTTAGTTCAAATTTTTGATAATTTAATCCTGCAATAGGAAAGGTAAATTGAAAAGGGCAGATTTTTTAACCACAAATTATCTCACGCCAACGAGGTTTCTTTTTTTTTTTGTGATTTTAATTAGCGGAGAGCTTTAAGCCGACAGAGTTAAGCTACGATTTATTTTAGTTGTTGTTCGCATTTGGTGAGCAGAAGCTGTCGTTTCAAGGTACGTACATATAAATATTACCAAAAAAACTTTTTAAAAATAATAAAAACCAAGAACTGGTAATTATATTGAAACTGTTTATTTTTAAGGAGCGCAGCACACTTGTCGAAGAGAGCTCCAGTACGATCATTTTCCATTTTAATTGGAGTAAATCCACCTTCAGTCCAATAATTATGTAGCTTTTTGACCAGCCATTTTCACTTCGCTTATTAAAAATGAATAAGTCCAACTAACATACTCTCCAGAGCGAAACTCTTGAAATCTGACAAAAAAAAACTCCCATACAACTCTCTTATATCCCATTGTTATACCTAAGTATTAATATCTTGTTATGAAACTGAACTGGGTTTCATAACATTTTTATTTTAAGAGGTAAACACTTTTGCAGCTTAAAACTACTTAAATCTTATAGCTAAACTATTTTCTCTTCTTGCAATAAGATTATATAAGCTTATAGTCTTAAAAGAATCCTTTTCTGAAAACTCAGCTCTAAGAAAACTTGTAAAAAGCCCGATGATGGAATAAACTTTCGAAACGCGTCGCTTCTGTATATTTATTAAATAACTGGTGATTTTTTTGAGGTTAGGATTTTCATGCATTAGTATTTGACAGATCACGCGGGATTTCAGACATGGTGTCAAAGAGAAAGATGCTCAGTATGCTTTGACATTTCATCATGAATAGACTTACTAACGAGCAACGCTTGCAAATCATTGAATTTTATTACCAAAATCAGTGTTCGGTTCGAAATGTGTTTCGCGCTTTACGTCCGATTTATGGTCTACATAATCGACCAAGTGAGCAAACAATTAATGCGATTGTGACCAAGTTTCGCACTCAGTTTACTTTATTGGACATTAAACCAACCACACGAATGCGTACAGTGCGTACAGAAGAGAATATTGCGTCTGTTTCTGAGAGTGTTGCTGAAGACCGTGAAATGTCGATTCGTCGCCGTTCGCAGCAATTGGGTTTGTGTTATTCGACCACATGGAAGATTTTACGCAAAGATCTTGGTGTAAAACCGTATAAAATACAGCTCGTGCAAGAACTGAAGCCGAACGATCTGCCACAACGTCGAATTTTCAGTGAATGGGCCCTAGAAAAGTTGGCAGAAAATCCGCTTTTTTATCGACAAATTTTGTTCAGCGATGAGGCTCATTTCTGGTTGAATGGCTACGTAAATAAGCAAAATTGCCGCATTTGGAGTGAAGAGCAACCAGAAGCCGTTCAAGAACTGCCCATGCATCCCGAAAAATGCACTGTTTGGTGTGGTTTGTACGCTGGTGGAATCATTGGACCGTATTTTTTCAAAGATGCTGTTGGACGCAACGTTACGGTGAATGGCGATCGCTATCGTTCAATGCTAACAAACTTTTTGTTGCCAAAAATGGAAGAACTGAACTTGGTTGACATGTGGTTTCAACAAGATGGCGCTACATGCCACACAGCTCGCGATTCTATGGCCATTTTGAGGGAAAACTTCGGAGAACAATTCATCTCAAGGAATGGACCGGTAAGTTGGCCACCAAGATCATGCGATTTGACGCCTTTAGACTA
The DNA here is from genome assembly GCA_963931855.1 of Philhelius festivus. Classification (NCBI taxonomy): domain Eukaryota; kingdom Metazoa; phylum Arthropoda; class Insecta; order Diptera; family Syrphidae; genus Philhelius; species Philhelius festivus. Next base: position 56,440,082 of record OZ007555.1, on the reverse strand, counting down.
TTTTTTGTGGGGCTACGTCAAGTCTAAAGTCTACACAAATAAGCCAGCAACTATTCCAGCTTTGGAAGACAACATTTCCGAAGAAATTCGGGCTATTCCGGCCGAAATGCTCGAAAAAGTTACCCAAAATTGGACTTTCCGAATGGACCACCTAAGACGCAGCCGCGGTCAACATTTAAATGAAATTATCTTCAAAAAGTAAATGTCATGGACCAATCTAACGTTTCAAATAAAGAATCGATGAGATTTTGCAAATTTTATGCGTTTTTTTTTAAAAAAAAGTTCTCAAGCTCTTAAAAAATCAGCCGTTAAATGTTGTTAAATTTAAAAATAAAATATTTAAAATTGTTTTAACAAAATCAAAACGTTTTTCTTTACTAAAATTCAACTAAATAATATGTCCATATAATCCCATAACATGTCATGTTTAAGAGTTAAGATCATTTCATATTTCTATGAAAACCCTAAAAGAATTTGAGTTTAATACCTCCTATATCAAGAAACAATCCGAAGTTCACAGAATAAAAGCTTTGCAATAGGATCCGAATGAGATCTTTAACGCAACAAATTTTACTTTTCTCAATTAGTAAATTAGTACTAGACGTAACAAATGTTAAAAAGTTACAGTTCGGCCAACCCTGTACTCGACACAAAAGAAAATAGATCAGCTGAAATGTCAGCTGTTCTTCAAAATTCCCCTTGGATAGTTAAGTATACCAAACATTTTTGGATAGCTTTATATTTCTGCTTGACATCAGCTGTTTCGTTAATCAGTTGTTTTTTCCTATGGGATTACAACAACACCAACAAATCCGGATACCTTTGGATACGTACCCGAACGCGACCATTTCACTGACATTTAAATAAAATCAAAACAGTTGATTTCATACAATTGTTTTATTAAAATTTGAAAATCGATTGTTTACATTGAAAGACCCTTTGTATGTGTTACCAAAACAGGTTGCATTAATTTAATAAGTGCTTAATGATTGTTGATTGGTGAACTGAGTGATGAGCATTCCTAGCGAAGCTGTTATCATGGGTGAATTGATAAAGGGGAGGAATGCAACTGCCTACTTCGAGTGAGCATGAGCATTGCTTGTGAAAGAAGCGATAAAACAGGGAAAAACATGAAACATTCCGACATAATTGAATTGTATGTAGTTTTAAAGAAGCTTCAGGCTAAACGAAGAAGCAATGTTTGCATTTTTGAAGCAATAAATCTCTTAATAATATAGACTTCAATTCCCTTAACACAGAGAGGCCTCAGATTGCCGTTGTCGATTATCAATCGAATCGAAACTTTTCGATTTTTTCGATTGGTTTTCGTTTTTTTGTATGGTGTACGAGGGCGGGTCAATAAGTCCGTGACTTTTGGAATAAAACACAGATTTTTTGATAAAATAATAATTTTATTTTTCAACGTAGTCTCCCTTGAGCTCTATACACTTTGTCCAACGCTTCTCCAATTTTTTTATCCCTTCCAAAAAAAATGATTTGTCGAGGTCCTCAAAATAGGCCTTTGTTTGCGAGATGACTTCATCATTGGAGTCAAATCTTTTTCCACCAAGCCATTTCTTCAGGTTTGGGAACAAGAAGTAGTCGCTCGGAGCCAAATCTGGAGAATAGGGTGGATGAGGGAGCAATTCATAGCCCAATTCATGGATTTTTGCCATGGCAACTGCACATGTGTGCACCCTTGCATTGTCTTGGTGGAAAAGAACTTTTTTCTTGGCCAAATGAGGTCGGTTTTTTTTTCAAATCGTCATTGAATCGGTCCAATAAGTTGGCATAATATTCCCCATTGATTGTTCTTCCCTTTTGAAGGTAGTCAATGTGGATTATCCCGCGTGCATCCCAAAAAACAGTCGCCATAACTTTATTGGCTGACAGACCCACCTTGGCCTTCTTTGGCGCCGATTCACCCTTAGAAACCCACTGTTTTGACTGTTGTTTGGTCTCTGGTGTGTTGTGATGGATCCATGTTTCGTCCACGGTTACAAAACGGCGCAAAAACTCCTCCATATTGCGATTAAACAACGCCAAACCTTCCTGTTAAGTTGTTACACGATTGCGTTTGTGGTCGACTGTGAGCAAACGCGGCACCCATCTTGCGGAAAGCTTTCTCATGCCCAAGTGATCATTCAAAATTGAAACCACTGAGCCATGCGAGATCCCTACGGCTTCCACAATCTCTCGCACTTTCAATCTTCGGTCGGCCAACACCATGTCGTGAATTTTTTCGATTGTTTCGGGTGTGAAGACCTCAACTGGGCGTCCAGGACGTTCGGCATCTTCAGTGCTTGTACGGCCACAACGAAATTCAGTAAACCACTTTTTTACCATTGAAATCGATGGTGCAGAGTCCCCATAGTATTTATCAAGCTTATACTACGTTTCCACTGAACGATAATCTAGATTATTTTCCAGTTTGATTTAAAATAATCTAGTAGTGTTTCCACTGGACTTTTTAGATTAATTTTGGCATCTAAAATCTTAATTACAAGCAGTGTCACAATTGAATGTTTTGTTGGCTATTAAAAGTAGAATAAGAATGTTCTCAACTGAAATTAAAATTTTAGTTTTAAATTATTTAAATGAAGAAAACAAATCAAGTTTTTGATGGCGGCCTTAACCAGAAAATCTGAACGTCAGAGGAAAAAACGCCAAATGTATATTTTAAAAATTATTGCTCTGAGGAAAACAAAAATGTTACTGCATAAAAGATTGAAAACGAGAAACTCTCTTTCTTCGACCACAACATCCTTTTTTTGATTTTGTTTTCTTTTCCTTAGAAATACAAATATTTAAAATCTTTTTTTCAACAAAAATACAATCGTATTTACCATTACGCTCCAGCCAAAAGTTTTTGCGGCATCAAGTAGTTTGAAGCTGTTTACAGTTATTAAAATGTTTTTTTTTTTTGTTGTTCAGTTTATCAACAGACTGTTTTTTTTTTCTTCCATCAAACTGTCAAATTCATTGGAAATGGAAAAGTGAATCCGTTCAGTACAGTAGATTTCAAGTAGATTTATTTGAAATCTCGAATCGAGATGATTAATTTTTGTATGGTAAATCTAGTGATTTCAAGAAGATTTCAAGTAGATTTGAGTAAATCTCAGATTATCGTTCAGTGGAGACGCAGTATTAGCCTTGGTCTCGGTAATGGTTTTTTTTTCGCAAGAAATAATGCTTACTAAGCACACGAAATTCACTTTTTTCCATTTTCTCCTCAAATTAGTGAGTAGTCTGATAAAAAAAGCTCTCAAACACAAACTAACTGACGCAGCAAGTTTAAATTTTGACAGGAGTCAACTGACAGATGCCTGTTGACAGGAGCAGTGTTGCTGTTTCAGTAAAGAGGTCAGAAATTCAAAAAGTCACGGACTTATTGACCCGCCCTCGTAACTCAATCGATGCACTATTGTGAATGCACCCACGGAATATTTCAAATTTGACAGTTCTATGATGTGTTAGCTTTTAAAATCATGTGTTTTTCTGGTTTTCATTTTTGAATATAATTTAATACTTTTATAATGGTTTAGAGATAGTGACGCAGATACCGAAAATGCTCCAGAAAATTATAAAATGGCCTGAAAAAAAAAACATATCAGAGACACCTCTAATCCTTTGAAATAGAAACAAACAATGTAAGATTTATGGAATAAAGGTTTTTACTTGATATACACACATTTCCTTTCTTATAGTTTTTTTTTTTGATGTGTAAACATCTTTCCCGGCGGTAGAGTGAATCGAAAACGTGTGTAAAACTTATACGTCCCGTGTAACCCGTTACGGTTACACGTTCCGTGTAGCAATCTACCTTACCGACGATTGCATTTAACACCATGTTTACATTGTTAATATTGCGTACTTACGACATCGTGTTTACATTGGAGACTTTGAGTACTGAAATCTCGATTTTATTACTTTCCATTGCTGGCTAGAACTTAATTCAATCCCTCAACATTTCTTCACCTCTCGACCAATTAGGCCTATTCTGCCACATTTGTTATTCTGCTATAGATTTTCTATTATGAGTCATAAAAGATTTCCACCTTAAAAGATCTTTTATGATTGGTACATGGTATTCAGAGGTTCGAACTTTTATAAAAGTCTGTTAGGCTAGTCGCGCACTGGCAACTGTGATCGAAATCAAATAGTTTAATCACCAGTTGAAAGAGAACCGCGCACTGCCAATTCTTTACTCACGCTTATGGAAAACAGCTCAACTATTACGAATTAATTTTAGGCAATCGTTTAGTTTGTGTCAAATCACAAACTTTTTAGTTGCTCTAAGTGCGCGGTGTCCTATATAAGCCCATATGTTTCATTTTAGCAACTAAACAGTTGTGAAACTAAAAATTGAATGTGCGCGCCTGGCCTTAAAAGGATCGAAATAGTTCGTCGACACAATTTTTTATGTTGTTTTTAGTTGTTAACTAGTGTTTTTGATCCCATTAATCTTAAATTCACTATATAATTTTTTGATTATTACATTAAAAGTATCCTAAACACAAGTAATAATGGAAAATGAACAAGCAAAATGTGTTTGGACTCGTTCCAAAATAATTATTTTACTAGAAATAAGTAAACACAACAAAATAGTTGATTATTTCAAAACGTTTTTACAGGGCATGGTCCAAAAATACATGTGTTTAGGTGGAAAGCGTTATGTACAGCTATGAAGAGATATTTTTGGATTTAAGTATAAGTGGAAGGGATAAATTGTGGAAAAATAGTGGCTTTCATTTGAATATTACCCCTAACACACACCACGAACTACTTCATCGAAGCATATTGTCGATAAGGTTTTTGGGTCGGGTGAAATGAATATGTGTCGACATAGCAGTGCGAACTCTGGGAATCGAAGTAGTATGCCGACATGGCATGTAAAAAGGACCGAACTAGTTCGTCGACACAGTTTTTTATGAAGCTATTCGTTTTTAGTTGTTAAAATTAACAATTCGCCTGAAAAGGCAAGAATAAAATTTAATCTCCTTAAGCAACAATTCAATAAAGCTCTGATCAACACAAAAAAGTGATTCTGGAGCATTAAAATTCAAATATTTTTCGGTGATTTTCACTTTTCATTTAAAATTTCACAACTCTACCATTTAACAGCTGATTTTGGCATGTACTTCTACGTCGGCGTATTGGCGTGTGGGTATATATCGAAAGTCACAAACTAGTACGATTGCATTGTATGTTTATTGGGTACGTTCGATAACAAAAATTCGGCACTCGGACGAACGTTGATGTTTACACATCTTAACCGTGAGTCCTGGCACTCACACTTTTTTTTAAATACTTTCGCTTATCTAAAGATATTAGTGAAGTTAACCCAAAACTGAAGCCAGCAAAAAGAATTTTCTATTCCCAACATAAAATAAATTTTTCTCAACACTACGATGAACGAAAGCCGAGTAATAATTTATTGAACATATGTAAGTCAGCGCACCCACGCAATTTTATGTTTTTATGTTTTAATTAATATATCAGCCCCAGTATGTTGCAAAGTAAAAATAAAAAACTGTATTGCTAATAACAATATTTTCTATCAACTTGCATTTATTTTAATATGTTTAAGCAAAAACATAAAAAGTTACCGTTGATTTCAACGTTTTTTTTTTCTTGTTTTTAATACCTTTTTTTCATAGTCTACCGAGCTTAATTTTTGTCACGATATCTGCTTCTAGGTAGATTGCGTACAGTTCATGATTGTACCGTCTCCGGAATCGTCCTTCCTCACATATGGGGCCAACAATTCTCCTTAAGACTTTTCTCTCGACCGCAGCTAAGAGGTCGGAGTGCCTTTTGCTAAGCACCCAAGTCTCGGATCCATATGTGAGTACTGGCAGGACCATGGTCATGTACAGCAGCAGTTTTGAAGTTATGGTGAGATTTCTGGATTTGAAGAGCTTTGACAGACTATAGTAGGCTCTGTTGGATTTGAGAAGCCGCCCGCGTATTTCTTCTTCTATATTGTTATCGGCTGCTACTACTGACCCAAGGTATTTAAAGGATTGCACCACTTCAAATTCGTGCTCCGCTACCTTGATTGTTTGACCAACTGTTCCTCTCGCATTCGACGCCACCATGTACTTTGTTTTACCTTCATTAATGTGCAGCCCCAGATTTTGTGCCGCCTGCTCGATCTGGATGAAGGAATCGTGTACAGCTTGTTCGGTTCTTCCGATGATGTCAATGTCGTCTGCGTAAGCCAGTAACTGGCTGGACCTGTTGACGATGGTCCCTCTTGTTGCCGTGCTAGAGTCACGGATTGCTTTCTCCAACGCCAGGTTGAAGAGGAGGCAGGCCAAACCGTCCCCTTGTCGGAGTCCATTAAAGATGTTGATTGGTCTGGATTCGGCCGAATTCTGTCATGGCTTTGTAAAGTTCTACCCTGGCTATGCTATCATAGGCGGCCTTAAAGTCTATAAACAGATGGTATGTTGGGATGTTAAATTCTAGACATTTTTCCATCGCCTGCCTAAGGGTAAAGATCTGATCAGTTGTTGATTTGCCTGGAATGAAACCACACTGATATTGTCCGATGACGGTTTTAGCGTATGGGGTTATCCGGTCTTGTACGATAGAGGAGAGTATCTTATAGGCGGTACTCAACAACGTGATACCTCTATAATTGCTGCACGTTGTGACATCTCCCTTCTTATGTATGGGGCATATTATGCCTTTTCGCCAGTCTTCTGGCATTTCTCCTGCTCCCATACCTGTACTATAATATCATGAATTGCTTGACGTAAGGCTGGCCCGCCGTGATGAAATAATTCGGCTGGTATGTCATCGGCTCCCGGGGCTTTGTTCTGTTTGAGCAGGCCTATAGCCTTCTCAACCTCTTCTATGCTTGGTGGCGGCAACATAGGGTATTCTTCTTGAAGTAGTGGAGCCTCCACTTCTGCAGTGAGCTGACCATTTAGCAATGCATTAAAGTACACTTCCCATCGCTCCAGTATGCAGTATGTGCAGCGTGGTGTGTACTGCGTCATGTTTCGGACGGATTGGTAGAACTTCCGCGCTTGTTGCGGACCTCGCTCTCGGCTGTTTTCTATTTCACAGATTAGGTTCTTCTCCCAGGCTGATTTTTTTTGTCTGTGAAGCCGTTTTTCTGTTCTTCTGAGCTCTTTATATTCCTCTTCGCGTGCCCGCGTTCTATGAGATTGTTGCATTGCTCGGTACGCAACATTCTTACGTTCAATCGCTAGCTTGCATTCATCACTTCTCATTTACGCTCAGCATACTGGCTCCAGGACTTACTCTCCCTAAATCAGGTGTTTCTAGGGCGAGTCCTAACGCATTACCAAAGGTGTTACTGGTGTTTTCATTGCGCAGGGTAGCCGTGTTGATTCGAACCTGATCGGCGGATGCAATGCGTCTTCGCAAGGCAATCCGCCCTCGGAAAACCATACCAACAAGATAGTGATCCGAGTCGATATTGGCACCTCGGTACGTTCGTACCGTCATCAAGTTCGAGTAGTGGCGACGGTCTATCAACACGTGGTCTATTTGGTTACGAGTGACTCCATCAGGTGATACCCAGGTGGCTTTGTAGATATCTTTACGCGGGAACCTGGTACTCGCAACGACCATGTTTTTCGATGCTGCCAATTCTAAGACTCGAAGTCCATTGTCATTAGTGTTCTCATGCAAACTATGGGTGCCTGCTTAATGCCTGAATACCGGCTCCCGACCTATTTTTGCGTTCAAATCCCCAAGGATGATTTTAACATCATACCTTGGACAGGCATTGAGGGCCCTCTCGACTTGTTCGTAGTAAGTCTCTTTTTCTTCGTCGGAGGACTCCTCCGTAGGTCCGTGAACGTTAATGAGGCTGATGTTCGTAAATTTGCCTCGCACGCGAAGGGTGTATAGCCTTTCGCTTATAGCGTTAAAGCCGATGATAGTAGACTTCATTTTTTCGCTGACTAGGAAGCCTACCCCGAGCACATGGTATTTTGTATGACAGCTGTAATATACGTCATATTCTTTCTTCTGTAAAACACTATTCCCTGTCCATCTGATTTCTTGGAGAGCTGTTATGTCAGCTTTATATTTTGACAGGGCATCGGCTAGCTGCTGAGCAGCTCGAGCTCTATAGAGCGATATTTACAAATGTCAAAATAGGTCTGTTTACCTAGATTTTAGCATGAACTGTCATTGTTTTAGATGCACTCAGAAGCAATTTTTTAAAACAAATTGTCTTAGTACGATATTAGTTAGAGAATGTTTAAAGTAAAGAATAAGTTAGATAACTACCTCAAAGTTAGGAAATGTATAAAAAGTTTTATACTATGACCTTAATATAATAGACGCTTTAAAATCTCCAACACCCAAAAGAATTCAGTATAAATGAAATAAAATAGTTTTTTTTTACAAATGTTCCTGTTTTTAAAATCTATTATAATATTTTTAATATATTTTGTATATTTTTTATATTTTTTTAAGATACCCTGGACAAAACTTTGTAAGATGTTAAAGCGGTACTGACTAAAAACAAACTAATGTTTCTTAATATTAAAAATTATCTTTTTATATTTATTTAAATTAGAAATCGCATAATCCATGGCTGGAGGATTATATGATTTTTAATATTACTTTTTTTTCTTGATACTAAATTCTAATTATGTATGTATGTATATGAACTATGTTTATATGTAACACCAAATTCTGTCACAAAAGTACAATTAAAAATTAAATTATTTAGTTTGTAAAATACATACACATAAACCATACACATAAGACGAATCTGTAAAATATATAAATATACTAAAATTGAATTATATGTCATTAAAAATGTATACTTCACCATTTAAAGGTGTCAAACTAATATTGTCTATGTATCAAAATCACAGTATTTTAATAAATAGATAATCTTAAATTAAGTTTAGAAACGAAATGTGGTAAATTATAATTGTTTAACTAAGCATACATATCAACAAAATATTAAAAGTAATAAAATATTAAAAAAAAAAAATCGTTTTTACTGTTGGATTTTTTTTGTTAAAAGGTAAGTACATATATACTAAAAGTCTTAAGTTATTAATCTTAATAAAGAAAAAAAAATACTGTCTCATTTGTAGAAATTCAGTAATAAATACTTTCACACAATATCAACCCATGGAAATGCTATTGGTTTATTTTTTTTTAATTTCAAAAACCGTCCAACCTATGCGACTGTTAATATTTTAATTCATTTATTAGAGATAAATTTATATTTAAAGCTCAATTTTATGTTTGCAGCTGCACCGATGCTGATTGAATTTTGTTGAACACACATGGTGATGTAGACCATTTCATTCATGATTCACTTTTAACAAAACTCTTTGTTGATTCTTAATGAAATTAAAGCTATCACTACTAACCAACCTGATGACTGTTCGGTTTCAGAATGCACGCAATTTAATGATTTCTGTAATAGCTACGAGTATCATTAACGTATTTGCAACCCTCTCGTTTTATTAAAAACTGATCTCCTCTAAAATTAGTGTACCTATTAAGTTAATAGAAAATTACCAGGGTTATATGAAGACATTTATACAGGCATACAGCCGTTATAAATAAAATAAAATGCACCAATGGGTCGCGCGAACTTGCTCTTATGTAAAAGACTAAAAATTTCAAAAATGAATGTTATTACAGAATAACTGTTCATAAGCATAAAATTAATTTTTTAAATGAATAAAACAACTTCTTAAGTAGTTGGACCTAAAAACAAGATGCCGGCCATGTGATTCAAGCAAATATTAGTTTATGCAAGAACAAAAATTAGTCGTAGTAGTTTCTTAAAAAAATAGCTTTTATACATATACAAAAATTGGAAAATTCGATAGTCGTGCATTTTATTTACTATGATATTCCTTCGAAAATCATTCGAATGATCATTCGATTCTTTAAATCATTCGAATACTAATATCTCGATTCTTTAAATCATTCGATTATGCCCAACACTAGTTTTAATATACATATAATCATTTTAATAAGCTCATTACAAGGATTTGTGATTGATCTCATTATAAAGATAGGTTGATTTAGTATCTTTGAGTTATGTACTATTGGTATGGTACTCACTACGATAAATGTTTGCAATATAAAAGTGCCTAATACGATTTTTTAAATAAATTAATAAATAAATAAATAAATAAATTTGGTGGTGCAACAACTCGGGGTGAACCAGGACCTAGTGAATTACAAGTTACAACTCTCAACCATTCCTGTGTCCGTGTTACTAGGAACGGAGGGGACCTACAATTCTCTACCGAACGGCTAATGAGCAGCACTTTCCATGACAACAGATACTCTTGAAGAATTTGTTAATTTGTACTGCCTACATCCCTGAGAAAAACTTTCTTGCAGCTGCTGAGAATCGAACTCAAGACCTAATATGATTTTAAGAAATAAAAAATAATCTGAATTGAATTTAACAAATTTTAGATAACATTCTATCTATGAATTGAAAATTAATAAGGTAAAAGATCCGCCAAAAACTAACGGATACGGATCTTAGTGCACATAATAGTGCTGATAAAGTTTTGGAGCATCTGGATTACAGTGACACTCAAATTGGTTGCAAAAGTCTTTTTTTCGTGAGGTTGACAGATTTTGATTATTCGAGAATGTGTTCGGTGATATTTGTTCATTTTATGGTAAATTTTCACAAGGGCAAAATTATGTGGTTTGAAATATTAATTTACGATTAGACGGTAAACGTTAATAGTCAATGGCCAAAATTTGCCTCTTATTACGTGTGCATGTTCCCTATCTGTCACGTGAGAGTATGAAAATCATCGAAGGATGGCTGCGATGCCAAACGATTAAAAAGGACATGAAAATGATTTTTTTCTGACACCGAGCCCTTAATTTGACTTTGTGTACATACAAGCCATTGAGATTTGATTTTATTAATAATTTTGGCACTTATTTGACAACAAATTTTTCAGTCATGTTTATTCAGCATAAACCACATCAAAACGTATACTTTTCCAACGCATCCCTTAGCTTATTCAAAAGTGGATTTTTTACTCGTAGGTATATATTTCATTTTTTGTCTTCGTTTCCATTTACTTTGTTCACTTAATGAGTCTGAAATATCTACTAAATTAAGATGATTTTTTAAAAGAAACTCAGAAATTATGTATTAGACCGAGAGCCCACAGCAATTTTTGGGTGTGATTGATAACAAAAAATAATTAGCATAATTAGATAGGCCTTTTATAGTTATTTATAAATGTGAACGTCTTGCATACTCTAGTGGGCGCAATAGTGCATTATAGTGCATCAAGTATGCAGTTCTTTCCAAAGTCTAAAAAATTGAGATACAAAATTTGCCATAACTTAAAAATGAAGAGCTAAGTGTCCTGATTGCAAATATCGAGGTCCAAGACGTTTTGAAGGTGGCCTTCTTAGTGCAAGAAGTAGCCTATTCTTATAGCGTCTGGCAGACAGAAGGCTGTCTGTAAAACGTATTGGACCTCGATATTTTCAATCAAGGGGCTTAACTCTACATTTTGGCAAAGTTTTTATCACAATTATTTGGACTAGGAAAGAACTGCATACTCGATGCACTATTATGCACTATTGCTCCCACTAGAGTATGCATGACTTTCACATTTGTAAATAACTATAAAAGGCCTATCTAATTATGCTAATTACTTTTTGTTATCAATCACACCCAAAAATTGCTGTGGGCTCTTAGTCTATATAGCCCTTTTCTGTTTTGGATCTTTATTCATTTCAATTTGTATTATTTTTATAAGAAATTACATAAATTTATTTTACTTCTGTTCCAAATCAGCTGATTTTGACACGGGTATAAATGCAAAGTATACCAACTTTAAAATTTAAAGCAAAAGTGTATATGCAGCCAAAAAACATTTTATTCGGACTTCCATTGCTGCACTATGTATACATTACCAATAAAATACGCCTAGTTTTCACAATTTCTAATGAAATAAAAAATACAGTAGAAATGTAAAATGGTTCAACTTTCATATATAAGTTTAAATATTCAAAATAACTTGCTGCAACTACGTGTGGTACAATATAGAGATCCCAACGACTAATATTCCTCATGATTTTAAATTACAATTTCAAGAACACAGGTATATTTCGTTAAGCATAAATTAAGAGCTTAATCAGCTTTTAATCTTAAGTGTTAACTTTTATTTAAATTATTAAAACTTTTAAGGATTTTTAGCATACAAAAATTGATCAATATCAGTTGTACCATTTTTGATAAAATCGAAAACAAAGAGAAATGGTTCTACCGTTATATCATTTTTCGGAATTTTTTTCATCCATTAGCTGGGTTTTACTAAAGAAATTTTTTGATTTTTATTTTTAAATCTTCGTAACTATTTTTGAAACAAGATATTAATATAAAAATAAAAAATATAATATCTGCCAAATTTAAAGAAAATCGGCCGAGTTGTTTAAACTGTAGTCGAACAAACGAACAAAATTTTAAGACACCCTTTTTTCGTCTTCCCTTTCATCGTAATGTCAATACCAATATGTACCAATATGTCGCACGCACAAAATCTGAAGAATTTTACGAATCATCCCCATCATCATCCCCAACATTAAAGGCTCTCAAAAACCCTTAAGCGAATGTGAATTATAAGAAATCTACAACAAGCGAGTCGTAGAAAATTTTGAAATTCTTTATAGTCTTGTTCCGTTTGATGTTATCTCTTTATAACTCGCTCGGAAGGACAAATTTTGGTTTCTTTTTTTTTGCTTCAAAATCAAAATTAATATTAGAAGTTTTGTAAACTGTTTAAAATTCAGATTCTAGGTATTTATATATTTGTTCGCTGTTGAACTGTTTTTTTTATGGACTTATTTTATTTCTTCATCACATTCCCGTGTTAATTGTATTACCCGGAGTATCCTATGGACTCCAAGTTCCATTCAATATTGCCCGCCACTTTGTTCTAGCAATGTTTTTGGGTTTTATTTTATTTTGTATATTTTTTTTTCAATTTAATTTAATTTTACCATAAACAAATTAAAAAGGTCAATGTCCCCTCTAAAAAGGCAAATATAATATTTAAATAGATTGAATCCGTCTATAATACTTCAAATTAGAAGTTTAATAAAAATCTATATAGCCGTTTTTAAGAAACTGAAAAAACTGTTATATTGGAGCTGCCTCTAAATTAGTTAAGTCATAAATCGAATTTATAATACTTTGCCTAAAGATGAAATAAGCTTATAATGTATGTACTCGTATCTTAAATTTTTTTTCGACTGATCTTAATTTCTAAAAAAAAATTCCTCCTTGTTGCAGTTTTTTAATCTCGGCGGATCAATGTAATTTATGAAAAATAACTTAGATTACAACTCTGTTGACTTTAACAAATTCATTGACACGATTTGATATCATAAAATAAGCTGTGAAGTTAAATTTAGCTGTGTTTTCCGTTGGCTGAAAAAACCCAAATTCATTTCCTTACTCTTTTTAAACCTACTCAATATTTCACACAAAAACAAAATCGACGATTTACCTTTGTGACTTGTAATCCTTAATATATCTTCCAACAAGAACAAAAATCGATTTTCACATTAAGTAGTAGGGCTATAGCGAGTACTTACGTAGCAACACGTTTTACACAATGCATTTATTATGCCCAAATAATACTCGTACACCCGACATACATAGACCCAATACTCAAGGGAAAACAATCAGATACCAGATTTACATACAGGGCTTTCGGAAGAAGTGTTATAAAATAAAAACGAAATACCTATAGATCACCGAAGTTCAGAACACAAATGATTTAATCTCATCATTTTTCGAATCACGTCCAAATCTCGAATATTTTTCTATACTCGTAAATATTTGACAAAAGAAAGTGTTTTCGGTTATAACCTCACACTATCTATCTGAGATTCCCATAGTATTTGTTGTACTAACACTTCACTTAAACAACCCCCTTTCATACTATAACTCTGATTTCATTTGGGAATAGATGGCCTTTCTGGATCTCTGAAATTTCTGGACAAGCAATACCTAGTAGTTTTTAAAATTATTTTAATATCATTACACATTTATCGTGTTTGATCCAGTGATAAATAAGGTGTGGTGGTTCGACATGTAGTCGAGAACCTGGGAAAAATGAATTGCAAGTGGCTTAGATGTAAAGGGTGGTTAAATTCTAAGGGCCGATGTTGATTTTGAATAAAACACAAATTATTTAGGAAATTATTGTCATTTCTTTTTATTATGATAATATGGTATGGTTCAATTATGTGTGGAACAAAATATCGGCCAAATGGCCGCCGCGACCTCGGCGGCACACCTCCATCCGATGGTCCAAATTTTCTATGACGCTGAGGCATATTTGAGGTTCTATGCCGTTAATGTGCCGAATTATCTCATCCTTTAGCTCTTGAATTGTTGCTGGCTTATCGACGTACACCTTTTCTTTCAAATAACCAAAAAGAAAGAAGTCCAACGGTGTCAAATCACATGATCTTGGCGGCCAATTGACATCGCCACCACGTGAGATAACATGGCCATTGAATTTGTCGCGCAAAAGAGCCATTGTTTCGTTAGCTGTGTGGCAAGTGGCACCGTCCTGTTGAAACCAGATATCGTCCACATCCATATCTTCCAATTCGGGCCATAAAAAGTTCGTTATCATCTCACGATAGCGAACACCATTCACAGTAACTGCCTGACCGGCCCAAATGCGGCAATTCTGCTTATTGACGAATTCACTGAGGTGAAAATGTGCCTCATCACTGAAGATGATTTTCTTCGAAAATTGATCATCCACTGTTGCCATTTCTTGACACCATTCTGACCATTGACGACGCGACGCTTGAAATGGTCAAGAGGCTTTAATTCTTGAGTCAATTGCACCTTGTAAGCGTGTAAATGCAAGTCTTTATGCATAATGTTCATGAACGACGAGCGTGAGAGGTGCAATTGTTGGGCACGACGACGAGTTGAGGTGGACGGCTCTTCAGCCACACTATCGTGAACAGCAGCAATATTTTCGGCAGAACGAGCTGTACGAGCATGCACTGGTGTTTTCACATCTCCTACAGACCCGGTTTGCTCAAATTTTTGCACGATTTTTCTGATTGTGCGCACATTTGGATTTGGACGATTAAATTGACCGAAAAAATCACAAAGTGCACGATATGCATTTCGATTTGAACACCCATTTTCATAATAAGCCTGATTAACTCTAGCTCGGTCCTTAGCTAGCTGTCTCCAGTTTCGCACGCCAAGTTGGTTGAGGTCCTCTCCCACTTGTGTGCGCTACCTGAACCGCGGTCTTCCTCTACTTCGCCGTCCCTCGGGGTTTGATTCGAAGACTTTCCGGGCCGGAGCATTCGGGTCCATTCGCTCTACATGACCAAGCCATCTCAATCGCTGGACTTTTATACGTTTGACTAGGTCAGTTTCGCTGTTTAGCCCGTACAGTTCGTGGTTAAATCTTCTCCTCCACTCCCCGTCTATGCAAATCAAAGATCACATGAAGAATTTACCTCTCGAAACAGCCTAAAGCGCTCTCATCCACTTTCGACAAAGTCCATGTCTCTGCACCATAGACAAGGACCGAGATGATAAGGGTCTTATAGAGGGACATTTAGTTGCTCGAGAGAGGACTTTGCTACTCAATTGCCTTCTTAGTCCAAAGAAGCAGCTATTGGTAAGAGTTATTCTCCGTTTGATTTCAGCGCTGGTGTTGTTTTCAGAGTTTATAGCGGCGCCTAGGTATATGAAGTCCTTCACTACCTCAAAGGTACAGCTGTCTATAATGACGTTCTGTCCAAGACGTCGCGTTGGTGTTGTGTGTACTTTCTTGATGACAGCATATACTTGATCTTGCCCTCATTTACAGCTAAGCCCATCTTCTTCGCTTCCGTCTCAATGTTCACAAAAGCGCCACTGACATCACGCTTTGTTCTTCCAATAATGTCAATGTCGTCGGCGTATCCGAGTAATTGGACGGACTTTTGAAAGATTGTGCCTCTTGTGTTGACGCGTGAGTTTTGCACTATTCTTTCAAGAACTATGTTGAAGAAGTCGCACGATAGAGCATCGCCTTGCCTAATACCTTTTTTGACATCAAATGCATTGGTGAGATTTTTTCCGACCTTGATGGAGCAGCGTGCATTCTCCATCGTCATCCTGCATATAGATGCTATCGTACGCGGCTTTGAAATCGATGAAAAGGTGGTATGTGTCGATTTGTACCTCCTGGGTTTTTTCCAAGATTTGCCGTAATGTGAATATTTGATCGATGGTGGACTTTCCTGGTCTAAAGCCGCACTGATATGGACCTATCAGGTTGTTGATGAAAGGCTTCAGACGTTTACATAATACGGCAGAAAGGATCTTGTACGCAATGTTCTGGAGACTTATGCCTCTGTAGTTAGCGCAGTTCAGAGGGTCTTCTTTCTTGAGGATCGGGCAGACAATACTGAGGTTCCATTCATCGGGCATGCTTTCTTCCGACCATATTTTGCAGATGAGCTGGTGCATACTCCCAACCAAGTCATCGCCTGCCGCTTTGAACAGTTGAATGGTGCTATTTCTATAGCAGCAGCATTTTCTTCTTCATCGCCGTTATAAAGATTGAAGAAATGTTGTTTCCATATTCTCAGCATGGACTGCGTTTCCACTACGATGTTCCCTTGACTATCCATGCAAGCTTCGGCTCGGGGATTGTATCCTTGTGATGTTTTTTTTACCTTTTGGTAAAACTTCCGAACCTCATTTCTGCCATGGCATCCTTCTATTTCCTCGATCAAGCGCTTCTCATGCTCCTTCTTTTTCTTTCTTAGAAGCCGGTATTCTTCTCTCCTCTTCTGCTCGTAGAGCTCGCGAGCAGCTCTAGTCCTTCTTTGCAGCGCCGCTTTATATGCGTTCTGTTTTGCTGCATGTGCTTGCCGGCACTCATCGTTAAACCAGGGGTTTCGTTGTGGTGGTCCTGTAAAACCCAGCACATCAGAGGCGGCATCTCTTATGGCTGCTTGGCAATGTTGCCACTGGTCCTCAATACTTGATGCCGGCGGCAAAGGACTTCTTAAGAGGTTGTTAGAAACTCGATCGGAAAACGACCTTGCGATCTCTTGCGATTGTAAGCGTCCAAAGTCGAACTTCCTCGCAATACTTCCTTGTTTTGGCTTGGGTCGGGATAGCCGCAGACGAACCTTGTCTACAACGAGGTAGTGGTCCGAGTCGATGTTAATCCCTCGAAACGTGCGGACATCCTCTATACTAGAGAAGGGCCTTGAATCGATCGCAATGTGGTAAATCTGGTTTACGGTTGACTGATCAGGAGATCGCCATGTCCCTTTGTGAATATCCAGATGTTTGAACTGCGTACTAGCTACAAGAACGTTTCGCCCCACAGCGAAGTCAATCAGCCTGAATCCGTTATCGGAGGTGGTATCGTGCAGGCTATATCTTCCAATTGTGTCACCAAAGATGTCTTCTCTTCATAGTTTGGCATTAAAATCTCCAAGGACAATTTTAATGTCATAACTAGGGCACTGCTCGTATGTTTTATCCAGGAGCTCGTAGAATATGTCTTTGGTGTATTCATCTTTCTCCTCTGTTGGGGCATGCGCGCAAATCAGGCGAATTTGGCCTTGATGCGGATTGTCGTGAGGCGCTCGTTCACACAATTGAAACTTAAGACTTTTTGCCTGAGCCTAGTTCCAACAACAAATCCGCATCCAAATAAACGCTGCCTGCTTTTGTTCTCTGTAGCAGTCGCCGCCGTAGTAAATATCGCAGTCTTTTAATTTTCGTCTCCCCGGTCCGTCCCATCGCATCTCTTGGATGGCGGTAATATCTGTTTTGTAGCAGTTTAGGGCTTCCGCTAATTGTTCGGCTGCACGTGGTCTATTAAGGGACCTAACATTCCACGTACAGATCCGAAGTTCGTTATCCTTATTTCGTTTGCATGGTTCGTCAACAGTGAATCCTTCCGTATCCGAGGCTTGTTTTTGCTTCGCAACTAAGTCGTATTTTATGTGTCCGGGAAGTCACCCCGACGGCACAACCCCCAAACTGGAGGGCCAGGTCCTTAGTATGACTGCAAGAACGTTGAGCCAGATAAACCGCTCCTTATAGGCCTGAGCTCCGAATACGTCGGAGTAGCCCTGTAAGGTGTTCACTAAGTAGTTCAGCCTCACTGGAACTGTAGACGCCACCGTTGATTCCATCTGGGGAATTCCTCCGCTGTCACCTGGATGAAAGGAGAGATGCCTTAGTGGAAACACCTCTCCCCCCTCTCTCGTTTGCTACCCCCAACAACCTCTGGGGTTGTGAGTTGTGACCCAATCTCCAGTTGAGGTACTAGTCACCCGATGTTCACCGCGAGGAGGTGAGAGCAGGAGTCGATAGACAGAGGTGGGTTTTAAGAAAAACCTGTGGACGCTTGTGTCCTCTTGGTGCACGTGTCTACCATTCGAACATCACTAACATACCTACCTTATTTATAAATACTAGTACCTACATCCGATCAAAGTCATAAAACAGCAATAATTGATGAGGATGCGATGATGTTTTTGTTGCAATTTTAACTCCTTTTTTTAAATGAAGGTAACCCACCAATTATAGCCTAATTAGTGGTTTGATTATAGTTCACATCACAGTTAGGAGTTTTTTTATTTACACTCATAATTTTTCCTGATATGTAAATGTTTTCTTTTTTCATTCATTTTAACATAACATAGAGAACCAAATTGAGCACTAAGAGAAGTCATGAATTTTCAAGATGCATTTATAGTTTCAAAATGACAATAAAAAGACACTTCGAATGAAAAATCTTAGATTTTCTATTTTTCCCTTTGAATGTACATTAAGCTATACCGCTCTACCGAATTTCATTATCTTTCATCAATCGAAAGTGCTCCATATAAATTAAACATTTTCTAGAAAGTGGGCGAATACCATGGCCCCTGAATGGAAAACCTCAATTTTTATTGTTGGTCTGTTATATGCAATTTGAGCCCTATTGTTCTACCAAATTTCATTGTTCTACTGCAATCGGAAGTGTGCCATATAATTTACGAGTACATCAATTCAGCGGAAGTAGGCGTTTAAAACGCACCTGAATGTAAAACCTCAAATTTTATATTTTTTTTCTTTGTATGCAATTTAAACCCTACCACTCTACCAAATTTCATCGTTTTAAAGCAGTCGGAAGTGCTCCATTCAACCAACACCAATTCGGAGAAAATGGGCGGATATCACGCCCCCTGAATGGAAAACCTCAAATTTTCCAATTTTTCCTCTGCTTGCATGACAAGACCTACCGTTGTGCAAAAGCACAAGATTCTACGATGTCGGGAAGTGCTCCATAATTTTGATCATCGTCAGTCAGTCAGTCAATAAGTCAGTCAGTCAGTTACGGTTTTTGTGATTTTTGAGGCCTTATATCTCAGGAACTACTTATGCCAGAAAATTGAAATTTGGTGAGGAGCCTGTGCCGTGCCTGACTAGCTTATTCTGAATTTTAAGTTTCTGACTTCATTGGTACTGAAAAAGGGTGTAGTGTCAGAACTTGGCTGGCCACTACCGTGCCCTTTGATCATGAGCGAGAACCAAATACACCAAAATTGCAGAATATACCTATCTTGCGTCCTGCGTCAAGCAACATAAGACCATCATTTTGGATTTTACTAGAGGTTAAACAAACGTTTTTCCATTGGTACAGATGTTAAAACATTTCCTTTAACTGTGCAGTGTTTTAAAACTCTGTACAAAACTAATTAATTTTTTTAACTTGGAATCCAAAAAATCAAAATCGCAACAAATAGTTTATTTTTTTATTTTATTCATGAGCTTAATACAAGCAAACAAACATACTTAAAACTAGAATAACAATTAAGATCTTAAGACTAAATTAAAAACTAAGGAGCAAGAAAAAAAAAGAAAAAACTAAGGATTAAGTTAGGAGAGCAGATAGAAGGGAGGATTTAGAGAGATTAGGATCGAAAATGGTTGAACTGTTAGCTTTCCGAAGCATTCTAGTCATGGGCTCATTCTGGCCGTATTCAGTTCTATGGAAGGGAATACATAGAAGTGGTATGGTTCTTAAATGACGTTGGTTTACGTTGAATTTAATTTTTTCACAAAGAGCTTGACAATCAATGCCACCAGTCAAGAGCTGGTGTATAAAAATAATTTCTGCACTATCACGACGTCGGTATAAGGTATGTAGATTTATAAGTTTAAGACGATTTTCATAGGGAGGTAAGTGCAGTGGGTCATCCCAACTAAGGCCACGTAATGCAAATCGTAGAAATCTACGCTGAACCGCTTCAATACGTTGGATATGAATCTGATGGTATGGTGACCAGACCTGGGAGGCATATTCTAGAAGGGGTCTTACAAAGGTGATATAAAGAGACTTGGTGACGTAGGGATTTGAAAATTCTTTGGACCAGCGTTTAACGAACCCAAGTGTGGAATTAGCTCTATTAATAATACTGCTAATATGTTCACGAAAGTTAAGTTGACAGTCGCAAATAACACCTAGGTCACGAATGGAAATGACGATGGGAATTGGCTGATTATTAATCAGGTATTGACGTTGTGGCAAGGGCGTCCGTTTACGAGAGTAAGTAATTTGAAACGAAGCAAAGGGAGTTGGAAGGAATCTATACGAGAAAAATATGAGATGAGTCGGGATAGGATTAGGATAAGGCTAGGGTGGAGGAAGAGGGGTAGAGTGTCAACTAAGGAGGCGATGGCATGCTGGTGATGCTCGGCTCAGCTCGTCGGATGTAGGGGGGGATCTTGCTCCCGTAGCTAGACCTCGCCTGTGTCAAAAAAATAAAAAAAAAACATGCCAATACACAAGAAAAACTTAGCCGCCACATATTGTATCTCACCTTGGGGACACTGCTGCTGTCGACGCAGTGTTTAGCCTTGGCCCTCCCAACCTGAGATTCGGTCGGCTTAGAATGCGAATCCCCTTATCTGAAAAAAGGATTTCTTACTGCTGCTGTTGAATCATACTCACTTTACCGACCCGATATTGGCCGGCCGTACCGCACCCCCCTGAAAATTAAATTACTCAGCCATTAAGCTTTTTCCAAGCTCGCAAAAACAAAACGAGTAGTTTTCATCAAATTTGACGTGATTTACAATATACTTTATTTCGAATGATTGTCGACCGCATTACTTAACCTAAATATTTAACGATTCATATGTTTGCTTTTAAAAATTTAAACCTAACGGAACATAAAACAATTAATTTTGAACGCAATCGTCCGATTTGGCTTAAAGTGTCTGACTTTATGTTTCTTTAAGTAAAAGCTAATAAGTACGCCTATAGTAGGGCTAAGCTCCCGAAATCCCAGTATTATCTTATTTGAATTTCTTTTCTGGGCAGCTAGTACTGCTCGAAGCGCGTTCTATTTCCTGTCGGTATCTTAAGGCTATTGCAAAATCTGGGCTTTTGAAGAGCCTAGGTCCGAAAAGGCTAATGGAAATTTACGTTATTATACACTTCTCGCCAAACAAAGACCGAAATTACGTAACACAAAAAAAAAGACTGAAAAATATTTATGACTGACAAGGTAAATGATAATGTTAACGAAAAATCAAGAAAACTACAAAATTATATAAGGAACAAAAAAAAACTATCACGCCAATTATTTTATAATATAAAATTGTTCGATCTGGAACTCAGGAGCCTTCCGGGGGCCGCGCTTACAGTCTCTAGCGGTTTCTCTATCGCCTGATTATATTTCTTTGCTTTCCTTATATAGGTAGGTTTTAATCATATCAAAGTAAACGGGTAAAACTTCCGTTGCGGTGAGGGTGAAATTACGGGATTCAAAAAAAAGGAACCCAGAAAAGTTAACCCAAAAAATGGCACTCTAGTTGGCCTTATTTTCCACAGGGAACTCAAAGAACTTTATTTTTTTTTTTTATCACAGATTACTTGTTTGTCCGGGTTTTTTCACGGACTTTCAAATTTGAATCCTTCACGTCTTTTTCAGACCGTATAAGGTCACCTGGTTCAGATTCGCTTCTTGGTTAGTCCTCAGCTTTATTTTCACTCAACCGCTGCACTTTTGTTCTTCGATTCAAGGGGATCTATAGGCAGTAACGACTCCTCGTTTTCGACCAGAATTCACCCTCACCGCTTGAACTTCTTTCTTTTTATACACAAAAAAACTTTAAAATCTATTTAAAACTTATCACTGACAATGCTATCAATTCGATAATTATAATTTTCTCAATTTACACTTTCGACAGTTTGATGCGACGGTGTCGACTCTAAGTGGGTTCGATTAACAATCATCCCGATGCCGTATATGGTGTTGTTACAGCATCATCTTCAGTGACCGTTTCACATTCACCTGATTGGGGGTATTCCTCGAGAAGGTTCAATAACCTATAGTGGTACAAGTTAACGCTAGTCATCTGGACCCTAGCTAATAAGAATAATTTCTACTACTTTATAGTACTAACCACCTAATTTTAGCCTCATATCCCTGCAACATATTTTCCCCGCCGACACCGAATATCCTACCTATTCACTTTCTCCTACTGCTTGCCTCTTCAAACACCTATTTCATAGCACCTAAGTTAACTCATATGCCCATTCCATTCTGCCTTGCTAGTTTTATGACCTCCATATTGCCATAGCTTTTTAGCTTAATCATATCTAAACGCTTGTCTCACTCTGTCCTACGGTTCCTCTTTTACTTTCGCCTGTCATACGCGTCTTTTATGTTTTCGGTAAAACCGTATAGCAATTTGCACGCTATAATTTTGTTTCTAAAGTTTGTTTGTTTCGGCCTTAGGAAACGAAAACAAAAATTATTTCGCGAGTTACGATACAAAACAAATAATAAAAAAAAGGAAATATACATATATACCAGAAATAAAACGTAAAAAGCAAAAGGAACCATTTGACTGTGCCTCAACCGTATCCTTGAGCCCCCGTGGAATGATTTCCTTGTTGAGTTTGACCCAGCATCCGAGATGCTAGCGCCTAGGATACGGTTCACAAAAAAAAACGACTCTGGTGGCGTGGATGCCCTTATTTTCAAGGAGCGGGTTCCTAAACCATAGTAGCTGTCCAGATAAGTATCCCCTTCCCCCCTTTTAATTTTGTACCAGATGATGCGTTTCCATTAGTAGGTACGAAAGAGTTAATGAATTCGCTCTGGGGTTTGTGAGACTATCTTCAACTCCCTTGTGGGTAGCCGTAACAAATGGCTTGACATTTGCTTACATTAAGCTCAAGAAAATTATGTTGACACCAGGTAAAGACATTAGTAAGGTCTAGTTGTAGCGATTGCGCACTTGAGCCAGATAAAATTTGTTTTGAAATGCGCATATCATCAGCGTAGATCTCAAGGTCAGATCCTGTAAGAATAAGTTCAACATCATTGATAATTAACAGGAAAATCAGGGGCCCAAGGTGACTTCCTTGCGGCACACCTGAATTTGAGCATATAGGGTTTGAAGTGCATGATCTAAAAATAACTTTATACTGACGATTGTTGAGGTAGGACTGTATCCAAGATACAAAAAGTGGAGGAAACCCGTATGCTTTAAGTTTAAAGATGATAATGTTATGGGAGATTTTATCAAATGCTTTGCTAAAATCCGTTGCAATTGCATCCACTTCATGGCCGGATTCCAGAGCACATAAAGTTTTGGAAACAAATTCAGTAAGATTTGTGATCGTTGATCTACCTTTAAGAAAGCCGTGTTGTCTCGGAGAAAAAAGTTGTACACAATGAAGAAGCATTGTGTCATGAATTATACTCTCAAAAAGTTTAGGTATACAGGAGAGTTTGGCAATGGGCATATAGTTGTTATTAATATCATTCTTACATCCTTTTTTGTGTACAGGGATGATGAACGAGTCCTTCCATTGTATAGGAAACATACCACAAGAGATAGATAATTGAAAAAGAGCTGAGAGAGGTTGGGCAAGTTTAGAGACACATTTCTTAAGGACTATAGGAGGAATCCCATCGGGCCCAGAAGAAAAGTCATCCTTAAGTAGACTGATTTTGGTTACTACTGAAGAATATGATATATAAATAGAAGTTAAGGAAGTTTGAGTGCAGTTGCTCATATAACTAAAGTAATTTTTGTCTACTTCAGTGTTATTAGAAACAAATGCTTGACTAAAGAAATCAGCAAAAAGGTTGCAAATAATATTTGGATCTGTTGATGAGGAATTCAGGTATTTCAATTTGGAAGGATAACCATCAGACTTCTTTTTTGAATTAATAAATTGAAAGAAATGTTTGGGATTCGATATAAGATCGGTTTGGGTTTGAATAAGGTGACTGGAGTAGAGAGACTCACACAGGTTGGAGAAGTTATTGTGAATAGAGACATAATTGAAGAAGTCTTGATTAGACCTCGACCTCAGATATTTTTTCCAAAGTGTATTCCTTTTATTGCTTAGAGAGCGAAGTTCTTTATTGTACCAACAAGGGGAGGAAGTAAAGTTCTTTTGAGGCAAAAGTGGAATGGTTTGAGAAAAACAGTTTTGTATCTGAGAGTAAAAAGCGGATATTTTAATGTCGATATTAGAGTCATTGGAGATAAAATCAAAGTTAATGTTACCAATAAGATCGTTAAGTTTTTCGAAGTTAGCTTTACGAAAATTGAATGTTCGTGATGTAAGGGAGTAAGGTTCGATGTTATCAGATTGGAAAGCAAAAGTGAGAGAAATGGGGGGATGATAATTGTCAAGCCTAGAGAGGATATGCTTACTTTCCATTACTTCGGTATTATGGGCATCGGATGAAAAAATCAGATCTAATTGTATATCTAAACAATTCTTAACACCACTCATCTGGGCAAGATTCGAAGAGAGGAGCCGGTCAGTGAAAAGGATTTCTTTTTCGGAAATAGCATTAGATGAAAAGAAGTAAAGTTCATCGTCTGATACTTGCCAAATTAATCGTGGCAGATTGAAGTCGCCGACGATTATAATATCGTCTTCAGGATTAGTGATCTCAATGACATAATCGACTGCATCCGCTAGAAGCTGATATTCGCTTGTTGGTTGTGATGGTGATATAATAACAACACAATATGTAAAGACAGCGGTTTGATACAGAGACTTTAACACTAACAAGTTCCAGATTTGATGTATTGGAAATATGTAGCAAGGAGGAGTCAAGGTTGGAATGAAGTGCCAAAAGGACACCACGACCGGTGGATGAACTATTGGAGGGATCATCATGATTAGTCACATCAGTAACGAAGATATCCTTTCGGAACACATTAAACTCTGAAGTGAAGAATTCATTATTCAGAAAGTCGGGTGTAAGATTGGTTTCAGTAAGAACAAAAATACATCATAAGGAAGTTTTTGTGAGTTCAAGTAGACTTCAGAACTTTTAGTACGTAAACCCCTAACGTTCTGGTAGTAAACAGATATAAGTTGGTGTTTTGAAACGTTTGAAATGTTAGGGTTAGGAACGAAAAGTATTTTTATTATTAATGTTGTTTCGATTTTTGTTTAAGTGCGAAAGCCTTTTAGAATTGACATATGAAGCAAAAGCAGATAGGCCATTTTCAACATCAGTGGGAGTTAAATTAAAGGTTTTATGAAATAGAATATATATTTTTAAGAGCTCATTGGTATTAGTAGGAAGACCTTCTTGATGAATAGATACCATTACGTTAGTTCTAGTTATACCATCAACGCAGATAGAATCATGTTTGTCATGAAGATATGCTAAATACAATCGCACGTTCGCATAAATACGATGGTCTCTGAGGCGTGAAAGAACATATCGGCCATCGCCGTTTAGGTCAGAGAATTGTTTCGTCAATTTAACAGCTGGAGGAAGAAGAGGGTCGATAGAATGGAGTGTGTTAGCTGCTTTGAGTATATATAATATGGAGGGCTCGTTTCTATTCCAAATGCGTGACTATCATAGGGGGCGCTACTAAAATTTGTGTAAGACAAAGTTATTGCCGAGTGCTTCATATCACATGTGACGGAGAACTATATGCGAGGAGAAGATAAGCACAATTCGGAGGATACGGCTGTATCCTTAACTTACAGAAAGTGAGACAGCGACCCCTATCAAAACTTCAAGTACTACAATGCATTAGGGATAGGAACGAGCCCTCCATATTATATATACTCAAAGGTTAGCTGTGGCGTTTGAACATAATGGGCTATTTGAGATATCTGGTTGGTTAGGAATTATGTATATTTTTTGAGGGGTGAGAGATGTGGGGGTTTTTCCTTGATGTAAGAATATTTGGCTTAAGAACATGTGAAAAATTGAAATTTGGATATTTAAGATTGGAATTAGATTGTGCGCTGGTAGGTGTTGAATCAGGGATTTTAGATGACGGAATAGAACAATTTAAGGTGTGTGACTGAATGAAGTTACTATAGTGCCCGCCAGAGGAAATGCTTTTGTTTGAGTTAGAACGAATTTGTGGAGAACTGAAAGACTGTAGCACTGTAGGTCTTCCGCAGTAGGCAGAGCGGGGAGTGATTGAGAAGGTGGTGGGCTCTGATTGGATTCAGTAATTTCAGCATCACATGTTAGAGAAATATTTCAAAATGCTGTTTAAACTCTTTAAAATAAAGACACAGCTGTACTTAATTTGTATAGTATAATGAATTATATCAGAGTATTATTAAATAAAATGCACGACTGTATCGCACGAACTTGCTCTTATGTAAAAGTACTTTAGAATTTAAGATACATCTTATAAATATAAAACATGGATTTAATGAGATAATAATGTTCAAATGCACAAAATTGCCGTCTGGTTACCGGAAAAGTATGAATTTATGCAAATAAACTTTAAAAAAAACGTTTTATTATTAAATAAATTTTTTATATAAAAAATTTCTCTAAAATTTTTCAAGAAAAAAAATGTGGGATGCGAATTTTAATTATTAAATAATATTGATTTTAGGAAATAATTTCAAAAAAATATCGTTCATAGGTTTTGAAGATATTGATTTAAAAAAAAAAAAATTCAAAATAAATCCAACAAATATTTTTTCGACTATTTTTGTATACAATATTATTTTAAACTTAAGGGGACTCCTGCTGAAAATTTTGGGTTAAAATCCTTAGAGCCGTTAATGAAGGGAGTGGCCGTGGCGCGATGGATGTATGCTCGCCTGTCAACCTCATGATCACAGGTTCGATCCCTGCTGTCGTTTATGTCGCCTTAATTCCATTAAAACCTTATAAAGTTGTCATCAATGGGTTGCTGGTTTGCTCATTGCATGTTGTTCAGGCATAACACTAACAACATGTGATTTAGTAATACTAGTATGCCCACCAAATATGAAAAACGAATAAAATAATGTGAATTATAAGGGACATAAAAATAAGACACAGCATTCTCCGCACTAGTTCAGCCGCCATCCCTGGAGATAAAAAAATCTGAGACAACCACCTTCAGTCTCAGAAGATTGTGCCACACATCTTTCCTATCCTTCTTTCTCTTCCTTAACTTCACGCCAGCGCTGTGTTGAAACATTTAAAGAGTAGTTATAATCCCTTGAGCGCGTGTAGATTATAAAAAAAAAAAAAAAAAAAAAAAAAATGAGAAAGTCGAAAATCAAAAAAAACGGGTCTATGGCAGGTACCCCTAATAACATTTTCCCCAACATTTTTTTTTACCAAAATGTAGTCCATGTCCATAATATCACACTTAATTTTTTTTATCAAAATCGTAAGAGCCGTATTCGAGATAAATAAGATTTTGCATTACGAGTGTATGGGGGTACCATTAGTTTTGGAGCTAAAAAAAAACTTTCAATTTTTCCTCTAGGGAATCACCGAAGACTCTTAACTACCGAGATTGAAAGAAATAGGTCCAGTGGTTTAGGCTGTAGTGAGAGGTACAGACATACAGACACACTGAAACATGTTTTTTGTGTACTAAATTTTCCTTAAAATTTTTATAAAAAAAATTGATATGCAAATTGTTAGTATTTAATAAAGTACATTTTAAACCGTAATTTAAAAATTTAATCGTATATCGGTTTTCAAGATATTGAATTTTCAAAAAAAAAATTGTATTATTTTTTTAAAAATCCAAAACCTATTTTTTCGAAAAAAATTTTAGTTTATATTTTTTCAAATGCAAAGCAGCTCCTGCATAAAAATTTTGGTTAAAATCGTTAGAGCCGTTGGTGAGAAATTAGAAAATCAAAAAAACCGTTCTATGACAGGTACCCCTAATAACAATTCCCCCCAATTTTTTTTTTGCCCAAAATATAGTCCATGTCCATAATATCAGACTTAATTTTTTTTATCAAAATCGTTAGAGCCGTTTTCGAGATAAATAAGATTTTGCATTACGGGTGTATGGGGTACTAAAAAAAAATTTTCAATTTCTCCTCTAGGGAATCACCGAAGACCCTTAACTACCGAGTTTGAAGAAAATACCTCCGGTAGTTTAGACTGTAGTTCGAGGTACAGACATATAGAGATACAGACATACAGACATACAGAAATACAGACAGACAGACGGAATTGTCGGACTCACTTTTTTCGTCTTAGCTATAATCGTAATGTGAACTTTGATCAAAATCTCGAGTTCGATTTTTTTTCCAAATGCAGAACTTGCCCTATAGTACCTATATCGCAAGTAAAAAATGATAGAAAACATAAGTATTAAGAATTAAAGATTAAACAAAATTTTAATACGACATGTAGAAAATTCAAAGAATTCTATTAGCCTGATTTTGGTTTGATCAGCAGAAAAACTATTTGGGTTGAGTTTATTAGTTTTTAATTTCAATTCGTTATTTATTTATTTACATCTTAGTATGTAATAATAGTTTATACAACGAGAATGTAAAATTAAAAACTGGTTTAAAATGTGTTTGGTTTTTGAATAACAAATAAATAAAACTTAACTAATTTTTCGGAAAGGTGGTTTATGTTTTCAAAATAAATTTGCCCGCAAAGCAATTTTTCAAATCTAGCATCCCTACCCACAGTATTGAAAGTTTTTCAGTTGAGGGGAAATTGAAATTTGTATTTTAACTCCAACACTAACTGTATCGGCCATGCAGCCGTTATGCAAAATTTTAATTATCTCAAAAACCGGCTCTAACGATTTTGATAAAAAAAAATTAATGAGGTATTATATGGACTTACATTTTGGTCAAAATAAATTATTTTTCATTTTCTCATTAACGGCCTTAACGATTTTGCCCAAACTTTTTAAACAGAAGCTTCTTTGAATTTGAAATAATACTGTATATTGTATCTTGCAACCGAGTAAACGATTAGTTTTTGCTAAAATGTATATTATTAAATACTTAAAATTGACATCCAAAATTTTTTTAGAAACATTTTAAGGAAATTCCTTACATAAAAAAAAATAATTTTAAAATAAAACGATTTTTTAAACTTTGTTTGAATAAATACATATTTTTTCATTTGAATATTTTTCTCTATTTAAAGTTTATAAAAAAAAATTAAATTCCAAAGTCCTTTTACAGAAGAGCAAGTAGGTGCGATTCAGTAATAGGTATTAGGTTATATAGACCATTTTAAATAGCGTTTGACTTTTACAATGACAAAAAGGTGTAAATAATTTTCATTGGTTTAAATGTTTTCAAAGGCAGTTTATTAAAAATAAAATTAATAACTAAATTGCACGAACTTGCTTTTATATTTAAGAAACATAGAATTTTAAAAATAGATTTTGTTAGTGATAAATGTTCAGAAGCACAAAATTAGTTTTTAAAAAGCTAAAAAAAAAACAATCCTTTTATTTTATGGAGGAAAAGAATAATAAATCGTTAAGAATAAGGTTCTAAATAAAAATTTTGTATAACTATGCAAATAAAACTTAAATTTCAAAATAATGTATGACCCGTTTTTAAGATATGGAATTTAAAAAAAATGAAGTTTTTTGAAAAATTCAAAAATTTTTTTTTTTGAAGTTTTAATGTGCAAATTTTTTTACTTTTGTAGAAGCTTCTGTATACAAATTTTCATTCAAAAAAATTATTCAATGTAGGTATTGTCAGTAATATCTTAATTTCATTTTTTTATATATAGATTGTGATTTTTGAAACATTGAGTTTTGTAGATTTGACGATAAAATATCGGGTTTTTCAAGAAGAGCGCTACAAAAGTTTTTTTAAATAAACAAAAACGGTTTTGGATATCAATGAAATTCTTTATTCCTGTGAAAGTACGTTCGATGCCATTATGTATCGAACTCGATTTCTTTTGCATGGCCACCACGGGCACGCTTGCAGAAGTCCAAACGCTGAACCCAATTTTCGACGGTTTTCAATCATAAATAGGCCGATACTGCTGCAATTTCCCGTTCGATAGTCGTACGAAGTTCATCAATCGTCAATATTCAATATTGTTAATCGTCAATATCAATATTCTCGACACTACGGGCACTTCTTTGTCCCACTGGCACGGGAACATTTTGTACTGTGCCTGTGGATTCAAATTTTTCCACTAGACGCTCAATTGTTGATCTGCTAGGACGATTATGACGACCATAAATTGGACGTAGCGCTCTTAACTGACTCCGAATTTCGGTAGTAAATTTTAATAATTTCGCATATCTTTCCATCATGAAATTGCAAACCTTACTGAAGGGAAATGTCAAAAGAGCGGCAAGAAATATGGCGTCGTTTGCTGTCCCTGTCGCTCTACTTTTGTAGCGTCCCTGTTGAAAAACTCTTTACTATTCAAAAACAGAAAGTCTACACTCAGCTTGGAAAATAAGATCATTATGTTTGTATAGAGTAATATTTAAAAAATATTTTTTAGATTTATGGTTTATGGTGCCCCTGTTTGGTATAAATGCTGATGATTCTGGACTGACCGTGGTACTTCTCCACCTCTGACTTAAATAACATGTCAAAAGTTGATTTTGACTTAGACGAATTAAACTCCCTAGCAAACAAGTTTTTTGATAGATGTTCATCCTCTCATAATCTTAAGTTTTTATCTAGTGCTAAATTTGTTTATATATAAAAAAAAGAAAAAAAAATATTACTTGATTTTCACATAAACTTAAGTTTTCCCAAATTATAAATGTTATGAATGTTAAAAATTATATTCCTCTGTTAAGCTTAATAATTAATATCAAAGCTGAATAAGCATTTTTTTTTGCACTTATCCTAGATTAAGTCCTATTTCTACTTAAAAGTAAATCAAATGAAATAAAATGAAAAATGAGATTAAAACTTTATGAGAAAATCGAAAACCAAAAAAAAAATTATTATATAGAATGTAGCATTAATAACTATTTTTTGGAAGAAAAATTTCAAACATTGTCTGGCTGGTACTAAATGAAGTTTTTGGAATTATGTATTTAAATTTGGAAAAAAAACATTGTTGGAAGAAAATTTAGGGCACGTAGCGCTACTTTTGGTCTTACAAAATGAAAAAA
Organism: Philhelius festivus; assembly: GCA_963931855.1. Classification (NCBI taxonomy): domain Eukaryota; kingdom Metazoa; phylum Arthropoda; class Insecta; order Diptera; family Syrphidae; genus Philhelius; species Philhelius festivus. The sequence goes on along the minus strand of OZ007555.1, from coordinate 56,408,668 downwards.
TCGTGTGGAAGGAAATTTAAAAATGATATCTACCAAATTTAAAGAAACGCGGCTGAGCCGTTTAGGCTGTAGTCAAACAAGCAGCATTGCGAGACCTACTTTTCTAGTCTTCTCTATCATAGCAATTAATTTTTTTCTACGAATGCATTACTTGCCATGTAAGAATCTACTTTTGTGTCGTAAATAAAAATAGCCTTATAGATTATAGCCAGATCAGAAGGGGTAAAAAAGGTTTTGCAACGTCGAAGAAAACCCAAGCACTTTGCAGCGTTTTTGGCGACGCAGTGGCCCGAATTGACTTTTTTGGTTGCAAAAATCATATCTCTTAAACGAATAAAGATATCACCACAATTTTTTTTTTTATCTTAAAGGACATTTCCAAGGCTATAAAGTTTGAGAATTTAAAGAAAAAATATTTACAGTGTTTCAGAATCTGCTGCTGAAATAAGAAGTTTTAGTTAAGGTGGTTAACATATATGGGCTTATCCGTGCAAATTTTAACTTTTGCCATGCGTCGAAATATATAGACATTATTATTAAATATTCAGGTTTTGGAACTTATAATATTATATATATCATTGAGTTTTAACTATTCAATTTATAAAATGAACCATCGAGATAGTGTTAAAGTGTTTGAAATCGAAAAAATCATCGAATATTGAGACTTTTGGCTGCGTGCGTGCATAATTAACGTTTTGTATTATTGCAAAAGAAGAAAGCTGTGAAGCCGATGAAGAAAGCTGTGTGTCCATGAAACGTTTGGCATTATTAATTTTAATTTTGCAATTAGCCAACTTTTTTTGACCGTCAAAGCTTTAACACCATCACTACAAATAGCAAAACATTTTGTCCAATTAATCTCGAAGTCGGGAGAGCTTTCTAAAAACATATCGTACAAACACTGGCCAGTAGTATTAGCAGGAAGAGCTTTGCAAAATAAAATTTCTTCTTCAATGTTTCCCTCTGCCTTAAAACGAACAAATACCACAAACTGTGCACAGTCTGAAACATCAGTAGATTCATCCAGTTGCAAGGCAAAATGCGGACTCATCTTTAATTTTTCTTGAATGTCAACGGCCATGTCACTTATTCTCCGCTAAATTGTATTGTCAGAAAGTGGTATATCTTTAAGTTTATCTGCCTTCTGTTTGCCCAAAATAATTTCAATCATATCAAATGCCGCAGGGAAAATAAATTTTCGTTCGAAAAATTCTAATGGTTTATCTGTTACTTTGGAATGTTTAGTTGAGAGATGTCGCATAAACTTTGATGGTTTCATTCTTTCGGCAGGTAAAACTTCACAACAAAGAACACTTTGAGGCTTATTATTTGAAGCTGTGAAAACATATTTAAGATATCTTACCTCATAAAGTCTATTGTTTTTTCATTGCTTCCTCCACTTCCAATTGCACCGGATGTGCAAAAAACTTGTCCATAATCACTCGTAAACAACACAACACTTAATTTTTAAAAAAGTTCTTACTCTCAGTTGAAAAAAAAATTAAATGACAATTCTCATGTGCACTTAAGAATTAAAAAAAAAAAGAGGCTGGGTGCGACCCACACTGATAACTTCCCATTTGTGGTCTTGAAAACTTTATATTTAGTTTTTTTCAAATAGCCAAATTTTCAGCGAAACAAACTTTAGCTGTAAAATTCAAACAAACATTATTTTAAGATTGAAAAGCATTTTAATTATTTAAAGAGATTTGAAATTGAGATTGTTGATGTAAAAGTTGTTTCAAAATGTATTATATTATAGAAATTACTTTATTATTTCGGTTCCAAACATTTTAATTGAAAAAAATTTAAAAACGAAATATTCAAATATAAAAGATATGGTTTGGCTATTGATGGAAGGGTACTTACAAAATATATCCGCTCTAAAACTAGATATATGTCAAATATACACCATTTGTTAGAAATTGTATTATGAATTAAATTAAATAATGGCAAAGTCAATATCATTGCTCGTTCTCAAGATATTCTAGTCGAAAAAACAAATATTACCACTTTTTAGTAGATCTTTCTTATATTTTTGTTAAAACTGTCAATTCGATACTTGTCAAAATTTAACCATATTTTAATAATTGTATTATGTCGATACCTTCCCGTAAGAATGTACTAAGCGACACTTTTTTCGAAAATTACTTTTTGATGAGGAAATATACTATATGTTAAGGGCCACGTTTTGGCCTGGGTTTCGCCAACCTATTATGCATGAAAAGGAAACTAGAGTACAAATAAAAAAAATTATAAACTGCCATGTTTTCTCATTAAAATAATGTTGCCCCCTGAAATTTGTATTATCCGCCAAAAAAATTATGCTAAGCGACATTAATAAAGATCTCATTGTCGTGAGCAACAAAAAATTTTGTTAGATGTCACTTAGTTTAACCAAAATTGTCTCTTAGCACACTATGATTCAACTAGAACTTTCTTCGTTTTTTTCGTTTCCTGAACAATTTTAGAAATGTCGCTTAGTATACATTCTTACGGGAAGGTATCGATGTATAAAACAACATACTTTAGAAGGCACTATCGGTGTTCATTTCCAAGAAATTCGACTTGAAATACAATTTTAACTACTTTTCACTAGAATTTTTAATAGTTTTTCTATTTAAAAAAAAAAACCATTAACTCAATATTTGTCAACATTTTACCAATTGTACAAAATTATACTATGTATCAAATGAACTAAATTAGAAGTCAATATCACAACTAGCTCTCGAGAAATTTGAGTCGAAAAACAATTTTTACCAATTTTCAATAGAATTTTATATAGTTTTTTATTTTTTGTAAAAAAACTGTAAACTGATTTTTTTTGAAATTTTCACCAGTTGCCAAACACATTATTTTTCGTAAAATAAAATTATTTTGAGTTTCAAATTGTTTTCCGTTCTTAGAATATCTGGGTTATGAAATTTTCTTTTCAGTTTTTTTTATTTAAAAAAATAACGGTATGTTCATTTTTTTCCAAATTCATACCAAATCTGTATGACCTTATAATGAGTACAATAAATTTTATTTGAAATCAATAGTATTATTTTTTCGTGAGATATTTGAAACTAACCAAAATTTTTACTTTTTTTTTAAACCGTTATAATGAAAAAACTACTCACTGAATTTTAATAAACGCCCTTTCAGCCTCTTTCGAAGTTATTATCTATTAAACAAAATTTATTTGAAGTCGATATCTTTACTCGTTCTTGAGATATCGACGACGAAAAATGGTACAAGAACGTACGGACGTACGAACGTACGAACGTACGAACGTACGAACGTACGAACGTACGTACACCACACACACAGACATCTCTCTAAAAATGATTGATATAGCCTCTAGGGACCTTGAAACGTCGAGAAATGTCAAAAATTCCAATTTGACAAATCGGACCGATTACAATAACTCCCTATGGGAAGTTAAAAAACGAAAATTACTGCAAGGCCTGCTACAATTTTTTTTGGCAATACGGGAGAAAATTTCATCACGAATAAATAAAATCTTGTGTAATTAGACCGGGCTTGGAAGGGGTTAAATGTATGTAGCTTTTTAAAAGACACATTATAATGGGGGGGTCGCCAAAATTTTGTTACTAGCAAAGGGGTCGCGTACTCAAAAAGTTTGAAAACCACTGGGATAGATCAATGCCCGACTTGCTTTGTTATATTCAATAATAGCAAGAGGCTTCTCACGATTTCCCTGGCGTCGGTTTGTTCTTCTTCCTCTACTGGTGGATGGAATATTTGGGTCAGGAATCGATTGGTCAAATACGGCAGCCATAACAGGTGCATGTTTAGTCGATAGCATCCTAACATCTCGGGTGTCCTTCCACTTTAGAACAACAATGCCGTTTTCTTCCTCACGTGCTATCATTTCTGCTCTTTTTAGCTGTGCATTCATAACCTCTTTTGGACAGAATTTTTTGTTCGCTCAAAGTGTCCCAACTACGTACGTTTTTTGATCAAGCATGGAGCGTGCCAGTTCGTAGCTCGTATAAAAATTATCCACAAATAGAGTACGACCTTCTCCTTTCAATGAAGAACTTAGTTCTTCACAAACATTTTTCGCCAGCCCAATTTCTCGGATACCTGTTGAGCTTTTACCGGAATAAATTTTGGTAGACCAAGTAAAACCTTCCGTCGAGCTAAGTTTGAATAACTTTACACCATAAGGATGTGCTTTATTTGGTATATATTGTCGGAAAACTAGCCTGCCTCTCCAAGGAATTACCGTTTCATCTATGACCATATTTTCTCCAGGTATAAGCACCCTCTGAAACTTCGCCTGCAGCATGTCCAAAAGAGGTTTTAGTTTTCCAATTCTATCTTCTGCCGCTATGGAGGTGTTGTCAGCAAAATGAATGAAGTTCAGAAAAAGTTGGAAACGATTTCTTGACATAGTTCTTTTTTCTTAATGCACGAGTTATTGGAACGCGATTTATTTGCTGCTCTGCATACCTATTTTTTTCCAAAACTATAAGTTTTATAACATCTTCATCAACAAAAAGGTGAAAGGCTTCAAGACAACTTTAGAGTTGAAGACAAGTCTATTAGGAAACCGGATTTCTCAGTGAAAGGAAAGGTTCTTTGGCGGTGTTTCCTCTGTTTCTTCAAGCATCTCTTCTTCAACACTTTCTAGGACTTCCGCGTCAACCGCGTTGAAATCATGTTCCGAGTCGGTATCTGTGTTAGGTTCATCATTTGGTAGCCAATTATCATCAAAGTCCAAATCGTCACTTGAAAAATCTTCCTCACTTTCTTCCATTTCTGGTTCCGTCTCCACCTCATTTTCATTTAAATTTGGTCTTTCCATTTCAAATACTTATTTTTTAGAAACCTATAACTGTACGAAAAATATTATTGACAACTTGTGCAATCACTTATGTAACACTTACTAAAAACACAGGAGATGACACGAGATAACACGAGGAAACTACTGTCGTACGTTTAGTATTTTTTTTATTTTATAGCGCCACATGCGTCGTCGTACGAAAATGTGTGACACACAAATACCGTTAAAATTTCACAGTTATGATGACAAAAAAGGAGGCATTAGTTGGAAACTTCTTTTTAGGCACTAAGGCTCGTATTCACCGAGCGCTCCTAAACGGCTCTTAACTTTACGAGGCTCTTAACTTAAAATTTCTGTGGGGTATTCACCGACCACTCGCAAGTGTTTTTCGAAGTTCGAAAATGAGAGCCACTCTCTCTTGTTTAGGCATACCCAAACTGTGAAATGTTGTGGAATGTTGGTCTGGACAGCAAATGGATACTCTTCTACTTGGCATTGCTCACATGGATTCGAGTCAAATGCGTGCGTGGCACACGCACAAGCGAACAAACTTTCGAAAATAATAGCGCTCGTAGATCTTCACTAATATTGCTTGGTGAATAGGTTTATGAGCTTCTTAAGTTATGAGCGCTCGGTGAATACCGGCCTTAGATCACTGATCTCTATAATACACTGGATAGCGCATTCATCCAAAAAAGTTGACTCCATTTGAACATTGTTATATTATGAAGCTGCCCACGGTGCCGTATAACAGTATAACTGTATAACATCTAAAACAGCATCATAAAGCGCGGAACAGATTGAACCAGCAACAGCACTGTCAACAGCAACAGCGGCCGCCATTAATTTAAAACCAATGCATTTCAATTGTTCAAAACACATAAGAACAGCAACAGCAACGCCAACAGCGTCGTTAGGCCAAAGTCTTAAACTTGCTGTTGCTGGTGCAGTATTGTCAACTTTCCCACTGCAATATTTAGTGGCATCACAATGCAAAACAAAATAGAACGTAAAATAATTTTTCCATTTTGCTACTTTTTTATTTTGGTTGAAATTATCGTGTGAATAAAAAACAATAAATAATTGTTGAAACTAAAATTGCAAAATTAAGTGACCAAAAAGTAATAAAGAATAAAAAACTATCGTGAGTGTTAAAAAATCGCTGAATAAATGAAAAATTTACTGTGCTTGCCAGTCTTTTGCCTAAAAAACAGAACTGAAACGACATTCCTTCAATTTTATTAATTTGTCAATCAAAACAAATAATTTTCGTCCAATTTTCAATTTATTATTTTATTTTTAATAATAAATATTTAAAATTTACAAATAATGCGAGAAATAAGAGAAACAGATTGACGGTGTGTCAATCTGTTGCTGTAACTTGAACAGCAACTTTAACAACCACGTCACTGTTTTTAGGGCCACTGTTTTAAATGATTACATTAAGGCTAGGCGCGCACATTCAATTTTTAGTTTCGCAACTGCTTGGTTCGAGCAACTAAAAAGTTTGTGGCTTGACACAAACTAAACAATTGCCTAAAATGAGTTCGCTATTTTGTGTAACATATAATTATATGTACCTGCGCGGACATTCAACCCAATAGTTCATCTGTTTTCTATAAGCAACCAAACAGTTGTGCAACTAAAAGTTGAATGTGCGCGCCTAGCCTAACACAGCAACTTCGACATTAACGTTAGACCTTAACCCTAAATTCGATGTCGCTGTACAAATGCTACCAACTTTTGAGGCGAAATTTGTCAGTATTATCAATACTTAAATGAAAATGTAACAAACATCTTTTTGATTCGTCTATTTATTTTGGTTTTGACAATGGAGGAATTGCTAAAAACAAATAAATTTTAGTACGACAAATTGTGCAAGTCGTATACATTACGAAACTAAAAATTGAATGTGTGCGCCTAGCCTTAAAGTTGTTGTGTCAATCTGTTTCCCGCATAAACAAGTGCAGTCACATTTGTTTTTCTCTTTGTCATGTCAAAATATTTTTTTTTTGTGAAAAGAAGACGTCAAATTATGAAGCTGCCCACCATCTGTCATCTTCAATTGGAGTCAAAAAATCTGTTATACAATGTAGTGAATGAGCTATCCAGTGTATTATAGAGATCAGTGACTTAGATACAGAAAAATGAAAAAAAAATATTTTGGCCTAGCGTAAACCAAAATGCTAATATGGCTTGGCATACAAAGTGTTTTAAGCTCTTGAAAATGAAGACACAACTGTACTTAATTTGTATAGTATAATAAATTATATCCATAGCTGGGCACCGTTAATCAAAAAGTTAACTTCGTTAATCGTTAATCCGTTACTAAAAAAGTTAGCTTCGTTAAACGTTAAATCGTTAAATTTCGGAAGAATTAACGCAAGTTAACGTTAATCGTTAATCCGTTAACATGTGATAAAAATTGCATTTTTTTTATTTTTTTACTCTGTCGTCCACTAGGCGATCAACGCACAAATTTCGAATTCAACGCATACAACTCTAATGTACGGTGCCTTCAATTATGTTCAACCAACGGGTTGGATCTAGTTGTTGGCCGCTGCTCAACGAATTGCGCAACAAGTATACGGGTAGTGTACGAGCTCGTGTTGCTCCTTGAAAATGTTCGATCAACACGTTGAGCAACATTTTCAAGATAATGTGTTGCATATTATTTGTTCAACGCGTTGATCAACTTTTTAATTTTCTTTGCGATTTCTTGACGTAATATTGTGTTGCGTTGCGTTGGCTGCAGTGAAATGTGTCTACGTGGTTGAACTATTGCGTTGCCATGAACTTGAAGTTGTTGCAACTTGCAAACTGTAGTTTATTTTGGTTTTTCGTCATGAAAGGTGATACAAAAACAGAGTGGACCACGGAATTAATTTTGCAGTTGATTTCAGCAATTGAGCAAGAGCCCAATATATGGGACATCAAGAGCCCCTCTTATAAAAATCGAGATACAAGGGAATTGGCTTGGTCTCAAATTTCCTCGAAAATGCAATTGCCTAATGTACCGAACTTAAGTCAAAATTATTTCAGGTTTGACGTTTGAGTTTTTTGTTTATCGTGGTCCGTTCAACTAGTACGTTTAACCAGTAGTGTACGAGGCTATTCAACATTTGAGTAAGTTGGTAAACTAGGTGTACGGAGCTATTCAACACTGAAATAAGTTTGGAGAGTTGATCAACTAGGTGTGCGGGGTTAATCAACATATGGGAAAGTTGGTCAATTATGTGTACAGGGTTCCAAACGCATTTTGTTCAACTTTAGTTGCTCAACGTGAATTACGTAAGTTGCTGTACTAGTGTAAGAGGTTGTAAATTCGTTTATCCAACGAAAGAGTTGAATAAAAAGTTGAACGAAGTTGGTTGAACTTATCGCACACATAGTGGACGACCGGCATAATGAAATGATCAAACGAAACGAATCTCTTCGCAGTTTTCTCAGTCGCACGCGCCGTCAAAATATAATACGTACCTATAGCTGTTTTTGTTTCACCCGCGGCACGCGCCGCAGGGCACTTGTCTCATACTTGTCTGAACCTGCTTTTCGCGCCGCGCGGTAAATAGTAGGCATTGGATTAACGATTAACGGACTTAACGTGGATTAACGGATTTAACGTGTCCGTTAACATTTTTAAAAGTTAACTTAAAAGTTAATCCGTTAATCAAAACATTAACTTCGTTAATTAACGATTAACGGATTAACGAGTTAATGCCCAGCTATGATTATATCTGAGTATTATTAAAAAAATGATAGAGAACATAAGTATTTTGGAACATTAGCACGTACTTTTCTATTGAATGATGATCAATTTTCGAAAGAGGTTGATGAAATTATGAATGTGCAGTGCTTATCAGCATTAAGTTTTAAAAATAATCCAGAGTTAGAGAAATATATCAAAATTATTGATCTTTTTAAATTAAAAAATTTTATTTATTATTTCAAAAATTTGTACAACTTAAATTGTTTTATGAAAATGAATAAAGAAATAGTAAAAACGAAAAACCTGTTGGTATTGGGTAAACTTTTTTAAAAAAAATTCAGACCCTTACTTTGAAAAATTATGTGATTATTTTGTTTCGAATGCCAATTCTGAAAGAATTTCCAGTTTTATGAAAAACTCATAGCGTGAAGAAAGAAATTAAGTTTTAATGTCGGTTTAAGAGGCAGAATTAAAGATTAAACGAAATTTTAATACGACATGTAGAAAATTCAAAGAATTCTATTAGCCTGATTTTGGTTTGATCAGCAGAAAAACTATTTGGGTTGAGTATTATTAGTTTTTAATTTCAATTCGTTATTTATTTATTTACATCTTAGTATGTAATAATAGTTTGTGACTCATACAACGAGAATGTAAAATTAAAAACTGGTTTAAAATGTGTTTGGTTTTTGAATAGCAAATAAATAAAACTTAACTAATTTTTCGGAAAGGTGGTTTATGTTTTCAAAATAAATTTGCCCGCAAAGCAATTTTTCAAATCTGGCATCCCTACCCACAGCCTATTCCACTGAAGCTATTTTCTTCAAAATTGGTATTGAAAGTTCTTCAGTTGAGGCGAAATTGAAATTTGTATTTTAACTCCAACACTAACTGTATCGGCCATGCAGCCGTTATGCAAAATTTTAATTATCTCAAAAACCGGCTCTAACGATTTTGATAAAAAAAATTAATGAGGTATTATATGGACTTACATTTTGGTCAAAATAAATTATTTTTCATTTTCTCATTAACGGCCTTAACGATTTTGCCCAAACTTTTTAAACAGAAGCTTCTTTGAATTTGAAATAATACTGTATATTGTATCTTGCAACCGAGTAAACGATTAGTTTTTGCTAAAATGTATATTATTAAATACTTAAAATTGACATCCAAAATTTTTTTAGAAACATTTTAAGGAAATTCCTTACATAAAAAAAAATAATTTTAAAATAAAACGATTTTTTAAACTTTGTTTGAATAAATACATATTTTTTCATTTGAATATTTTTCTCTATTTAAAGTTTATAAAAAAAAATTAAATTCCAAAGTCCTTTTACAGAAGAGCAAGTAGGTGCGATTCAGTAATAGGTATTAGGTTATATAGACCATTTTAAATAGCGTTTGACTTTTACAATGACAAAAAGGTGTAAATAATTTTCATTGGTTTAAATGTTTTCAAAGGCAGTTTATTAAAAATAAAATTAATAACTAAATTGCACGAACTTGCTTTTATATTTAAGAAACATAGAATTTTAAAAATAGATTTTGTTAGTGATAAATGTTCAGAAGCACAAAATTAGTTTTTAAAAAGCTAAAAAAAAAACAATCCTTTTATTTTATGGAGGAAAAGAATAATAAATCGTTAAGAATAAGGTTCTAAATAAAAATTTTGTATAACTATGCAAATAAAACTTAAATTTCAAAATAATGTATGACCCGTTTTTAAGATATGGAATTTAAAAAAAATGAAGTTTTTTGAAAAATTCAAAAATTTTTTTTTTTGAAGTTTTAATGTGCAAATTTTTTTACTTTTGTAGAAGCTTCTGTATACAAATTTTCATTCAAAAAAATTATTCAATGTAGGTATTGTCAGTAATATCTTAATTTCATTTTTTTATATATAGATTGTGATTTTTGAAACATTGAGTTTTGTAGATTTGACGATAAAATATCGGGTTTTTCAAGAAGAGCGCTACAAAAGTTTTTTTAAATAAACAAAAACGGTTTTGGATATCAATGAAATTCTTTATTCCTGTGAAAGTACGTTCGATGCCATTATGTATCGAACTCGATTTCTTTTGCATGGCCACCACGGGCACGCTTGCAGAAGTCCAAACGCTGAACCCAATTTTCGACGGTTTTCAATCATAAATAGGCCGATACTGCTGCAATTTCCCGTTCGATAGTCGTACGAAGTTCATCAATCGTCAATATTCAATATTGTTAATCGTCAATATCAATATTCTCGACACTACGGGCACTTCTTTGTCCCACTGGCACGGGAACATTTTGTACTGTGCCTGTGGATTCAAATTTTTCCACTAGACGCTCAATTGTTGATCTGCTAGGACGATTATGACGACCATAAATTGGACGTAGCGCTCTTAACTGACTCCGAATTTCGGTAGTAAATTTTAATAATTTCGCATATCTTTCCATCATGAAATTGCAAACCTTACTGAAGGGAAATGTCAAAAGAGCGGCAAGAAATATGGCGTCGTTTGCTGTCCCTGTCGCTCTACTTTTGTAGCGTCCCTGTTGAAAAACTCTTTACTATTCAAAAACAGAAAGTCTACACTCAGCTTGGAAAATAAGATCATTATGTTTGTATAGAGTAATATTTAAAAAATATTTTTTAGATTTATGGTTTATGGTGCCCCTGTTTGGTATAAATGCTGATGATTCTGGACTGACCGTGGTACTTCTCCACCTCTGACTTAAATAACATGTCAAAAGTTGATTTTGACTTAGACGAATTAAACTCCCTAGCAAACAAGTTTTTTGATAGATGTTCATCCTCTCATAATCTTAAGTTTTTATCTAGTGCTAAATTTGTTTATATATAAAAAAAAGAAAAAAAAATATTACTTGATTTTCACATAAACTTAAGTTTTCCCAAATTATAAATGTTATGAATGTTAAAAATTATATTCCTCTGTTAAGCTTAATAATTAATATCAAAGCTGAATAAGCATTTTTTTTTGCACTTATCCTAGATTAAGTCCTATTTCTACTTAAAAGTAAATCAAATGAAATAAAATGAAAAATGAGATTAAAACTTTATGAGAAAATCGAAAACCAAAAAAAAAATTATTATATAGAATGTAGCATTAATAACTATTTTTTGGAAGAAAAATTTCAAACATTGTCTGGCTGGTACTAAATGAAGTTTTTGGAATTATGTATTTAAATTTGGAAAAAAAACATTGTTGGAAGAAAATTTAGGGCACGTAGCGCTACTTTTGGTCTTACAAAATGAAAAAATCGTGTGGAAGGAAATTTAAAAATGATATCTACCAAATTTAAAGAAACGCGGCTGAGCCGTTTAGGCTGTAGTCAAACAAGCAGCATTGCGAGACCTACTTTTCTAGTCTTCTCTATCATAGCAATTAATTTTTTTCTACGAATGCATTACTTGCCATGTAAGAATCTACTTTTGTGTCGTAAATAAAAATAGCCTTATAGATTATAGCCAGATCAGAAGGGGTAAAAAAGGTTTTGCAACGTCGAAGAAAACCCAAGCACTTTGCAGCGTTTTTGGCGACGCAGTGGCCCGAATTGACTTTTTTGGTTGCAAAAATCATATCTCTTAAACGAATAAAGATATCACCACAATTTTTTTTTTTATCTTAAAGGACATTTCCAAGGCTATAAAGTTTGAGAATTTAAAGAAAAAATATTTACAGTGTTTCAGAATCTGCTGCTGAAATAAGAAGTTTTAGTTAAGGTGGTTAACATATATGGGCTTATCCGTGCAAATTTTAACTTTTGCCATGCGTCGAAATATATAGACATTATTATTAAATATTCAGGTTTTGGAACTTATAATATTATATATATCATTGAGTTTTAACTATTCAATTTATAAAATGAACCATCGAGATAGTGTTAAAGTGTTTGAAATCGAAAAAATCATCGAATATTGAGACTTTTGGCTGCGTGCGTGCATAATTAACGTTTTGTATTATTGCAAAAATAATGTTTAACATAAGATTACTTAGTACAATTTTTGTTTTTTCAGATAAATGAAGGTCAAAATTAATTGAAATCATTCATTTTGAGTGCGTGCCTTCCTTATAAATAATCCTAACTGATATAAATTTTAGAAAAAAACTGCCATGCGTGATTTTTCGTAAATCTTTAATTGTCACAAATTTTCGTGTCTATTTTTTTAACATTGATCATGGGGCATTTTTTATGGTCTACATCATTATTTAAGCTATCTAGAGTAAAAAAAACTTTGGCTTCAATGCGTGCTTCATTATGTACAAATTTTATGAAGTTAACAAAACGAACGTAAAAAACGTAACTGTTTCAAAAAAGGCACATTTTTTACTAGCACACCAAAGCATTGTTTGATTATACCCTTATAATGAGCGTAATTTAAACTTCAGAAATTATAAAAATAAATGGTAAAAGTGTTAAACAAATAAGTTTGAAAACAGAAGCTGTGAAGATTAATTTATTTTAATTTAATTTTATTATTTAATTTTTAAAAGGTTCAAAGTCAATTTATGAAGTAATTTGTGTGTAATTTAAGTAAAACAGTGGGGAAAAAAGAAAACAACCCAAATTGAATGAAAATGTGGCGAAAAAATATCTTTTTTTTTATTAAATGATTTTTACTTGCGATATAGGTACTATAGGGCAAGTTCTGCATTTGGAAAAAAAATCGAACTCGAGATTTTGATCAAAGTTGACATTACGATGATAGCGAAGACGAAAAAAGTGGGTCCGGCAATTCCGTCTGTCTGTCTGTCTGTATGTCTGTATGTCTGTACCTCGAACTACAGCCTAAACTACCGGAGGTATTTTCTTCAAACTCGGTAGTTAAGGGTCTTCGGTGATTCCATAGAGGAAAAATTGAAATTTTTTTTTTAGCTCCAAAACTAAGGGTACCCCCCATACACCCGTAATGCAAAATCTTATTTATCTCGAAAACGGCTCTAACGATTTTGATAAAAAAAATTAAGTGTGATATTATGGACATGGACTATATTTTGGTGAAAAAAAAATTTGGGGGGAATTGTTATTAGGGGTACCTGTCATAGAACGGTTTTTTTGATTTTCGAATTTCTCGCCAACGGCTCTTACGATTTTAACCAAAATTTTTATGCAGGAGCTGCTTTGCATTTGAAAAAATATAAACTAAAAATTTTTTCGAAAAAATAGTTTTTGGATTTTTAAAAAAATAATACAATTTTTTTTTTGAAAATTCAATATCTTGAAAACCGATACACGATTAAATTTTTAGATTACGTTTAAAAATGTATTTTATTAAATAATAACAATTTGCATATCATTTTTTTTTATAAAAATTTTAAGGAAAATTTAGTACACAAAAAACATGTTTCAGTGTGTCTGTATGTCCGTACCTCTCACTACAGCCTAAACCACTGGACCTATTTCTTTCAATCTCGGTAGTTAAGAGTCTTCGGTGATTCCCTAGAGGAGAAATTGAAATTTTTTTTTTAGCTCCAAAACTAAGGGTACCCCCCATACACCCGTAATGCAAAATCTTATTTATCTCGAAAACGGCTCTAACGATTTTGATAAAAAAAATTAAGTGTGATATTATGGACATGGACTATATTTTGGTGAAAAAAAAATTTGGGGGGAATTGTTATTAGGGGTACCTGTCATAGAACGGTTTTTTTGATTTTCGAATTTCTCGCCAACGGCTCTTACGATTTTAACCAAAATTTTTATGCAGGAGCTGCTTTGCATTTGAAAAAATATAAACTAAAAATTTTTTCGAAAAAATAGTTTTTGGATTTTTAAAAAAATAATACAATTTTTTTTTTGAAAATTCAATATCTTGAAAACCGATACACGATTAAATTTTTAGATTACGTTTAAAAATGTATTTTATTAAATAATAACAATTTGCATATCATTTTTTTTTATAAAAATTTTAAGGAAAATTTAGTACACAAAAAACATGTTTCAGTGTGTCTGTATGTCCGTACCTCTCACTACAGCCTAAACCACTGGACCTATTTCTTTCAATCTCGGTAGTTAAGAGTCTTCGGTGATTCCCTAGAGGAGAAATTGAAATTTTTTTTTTAGCTCCAAAACTAAGGGTACCCCCCATACACCCGTAATGCAAAATCTTATTTATCTCGAAAACGGCTCTAACGATTTTGATAAAAAAAATTAATTGTGATATTATGGACATGGACTACATTTTGATCAAAAAAAATTTTGGGGCAAAATGTTATTAGGGGTACCTGCCATAGACCCGTTTTTTGATTTTCGACTTTCTCATTAACGGCTCTAAGGATTTTAACCCAAATTTTTTAGCAGTAGTCCCCTTAAGTTTAAAATAATATTGTATATAAAAATATTCGAAAAAATATTTATTGTGTTTAAAAAAAAAAAAAAATTAAAATCAATATCTTCAAAACCTATGAACGATTATTTTTTGAAATTATTTCCTAAAACCAATATTATTAAATACTTAAAATTCGCATCCCACATTTTTTTCTTGAAAAATTTTAGAGAAATTTCTTATATAAAAATTTTATTTAATAATAAAACGATTTTTTAAAGTTTATTTGCATAAATTCATACTTTTCCGGAAACCAGACGGCAATTTTATGCATTTGAACATTATTATCTCATTAAATCCATGTTTCATATTTATAAAATGTATCTTAAATTCCAAAGTACTTTTACATAAGAGCAAGTTCGTGCGATCCAGCCGTGCATTTTATTTTATTTTATTTTATTTTTTATTTTTTTTTATAAAAGAGTACTTATAGATATTTATAAAATATTTTATTAATAGATTACCTACAATTCAAAAAGTAGAAGAATAAAATAAAAGGAACAAAAATTTACATACAAACATTAAATTTCTTGGAAACTATCATCTAAGTCCGGGGAAATGCGTAACAAACTTATCATTTCTGGTGAGTACTGGGCTTTCAGATCTTTTTGGGTTCTTACATGCCTCAAGGAAGAAATAAGTGGATCGGATGAGATTGCTAGCATGTTTAATAAGTATTCATTCTGCCGAATTCTTGAAACTTTGAACGTATTTTGATATCTGTATTTCTTGTAGTCTTTATTTTTGGACTCTTGGGCTTCTTCTGAGAATTCTCCAAGTGGTAGAGATTGGTATTCGATTATATTTTGACTATCAACCAAAATTTTATGAAGAGTAGGTGTTAGTAGTTTTTCAGGGTACTTTTGTTTCAATAACTCTGCGGTTTTTTGGTGTACTCTCCAAATTTAACTGTATTCACTTCTTCCCTGCAATTTAAAACATTAAGTATTATTTTGATCCTAGTTACAACCTTTTCATTGACCCCAGTTATTCGAGCGGTTACCTTCGATTGTTCAAAAAATCTCCTTGAAGTGTTTCCATCATTGCTATTTCCAAATCCTTGATTTGGTTTATCCACAGCAAGTCCAAGCTCATCGTGAAAACGTCTTTGAATCTCTCGTTTTCTTCGTATTTCTGCCTCCTTGATCCCAATAGATTCATCAAATTCCTCTCCCTTTGTCGAAGTGTATAAGCAAGTTTTTTATTGGAACATTATGGGTCGGCAGAAATGAGTTGATGATGGGCGAGGGTTCCTCCAATGTTCGCAATCTGCACTATTGAGCCTGAGTGGAACAACTGATGCCATGAACATGTTTGCGTCTGTTTCTGCTTTCCTTGACTCTTTTGACTCGAAGTGGACTTGCAGTAGAAATTGCCTTGATCACATCACTCTTCGCCTTTTCATGGTCTTTATTATACCTTATTTACTAATGCATCAGAGAGATTTGCAGTACTTATCTCCTCTGTTGCATTGATTAGTTTTTGCTTTTTTGTGAATCTTGCGCACTCATTGACAGACTTCCTTGGCCTTCCTCTTGATGACCTTGATGTAGTTTTGAGATCACACATTACTTCTGTTTGCCTGGTGATATGGAGAAATGAAGATAACCATTGCTCATTTTTGTTTATAAAATTGACTCTCGATCTATGGGCTGCAACCCATTTTTTCTTAGTAGCGCAATAAAAGTGTCTTAATTTTGCTTTATTTTCCGGTAAATTTTCAGCAGATAGTTGGTGTTCACTTATTACGGCAGAAATAAACTCGTCAGTGCTATTAACTTTTAAAAAAAAGTTCAAACAAAATATTGTTTCGTATATCCATTTTAAATAATTTTTCCTTATACAACTGCTCGATCGCTCGTTATAGTTTTAAATAATAACTCCATCCCAATGTTTTATTTATTTATACCTTAAAACTAATACCTTCACTAAAAATATTCGTTTTTATGACATCCCAATAAGGTAATCTGTTTACCTAAAAATATTCTAATCCAGTTAAGAACCCTTATCCATCAAACTACCTGACAATAATTAATCATACCCGAAATCAAAAACATTCATGCTTAAAAGTTTTATTAGGGGTTACACGAAATAAGCTATAAAATCGTTTTTAAAAGCTAAGCATAAAATATGTCTTCCTTCTAAATTACAAAACCATTTTATTTAAAACCAACCTGCAAAACAAAGAAATAATAATTTCCATGATTTTTTTTTTGCAATTGAAAAAAAACTCAGAAAAAATTACTGACTTTTTCAAATCAAATCTCTCTAGCTCAGTGTTATGCAACTTTGTGCAGCTGAGTTCTTGGTTGTAGACAAAGAGATATATTATAAGGATTCATTATCCATCCAGTTTGGCTTGACAACTTTTAAAAACTTTTTTTCTACTCAATGTAAAGTTGAAAAAGTGCCTAAGAAGTGGTGTTTCAAAAAACATTAAATTTAGTACTTTAAAAAATTTATAATTTTTTTTTTATTTCTGATCATACTCGTAGTAATTAACACATATATCAAGTAAGAATAACTAAAAAAAGTTTAACTTATACTCTTTTCCTAGTTTTTACACTCAAAGTTAAAAAAAAGAGTGACTGTTTGGTGCGGTTTATGAGCTGGCGGCATCATCGGGGCGTATTTTTTCCAATATAAGGCCGGTCAGGCAGTTACTGTGAATGGTGTTCGCTATCGTGAGATGATAACGAACTTTTTATGGCCCGAATTGGAAGATATGGATGTGGACGATATGTGGTTTCAACAGTACGATGCCACTTGCCACACAGCTAACGAAACAATGGCTCTTTTGCGCGACAAATTCAATGGCCGTGTTATCTCACGTGGTGGTGATGTCAATTGGCCGCCAAGATCATGTGATTTGACACCGTTGGACTTCTTTCTTTGGGATTATTTGAAAGAAAAGGTGTACGTCGATAAACCAGCAACAATTCAAGAGCTAAAGGATGAGATAATTCGGCACATTAACGACATAGAACCTCAATTATGCCTCAGCGTCATCGAAAATTTGGACTATCGGATGGAGGTGTGCCGCCAAGGTCGCGGCGGCGGCCATTTGGCCGATATTTTGTTCCATACATAATTGAACCATACCAATATTATTATAAAAAAAAGAAATGAAAGTAATTTTTTAAATAATTTGTGTTTTATTAAAAATCAACATCGGCCCTTAAAATTTAACCACCCTTTACTATCAAATCACCAGTGGACCTATTGCTACGAAAGCCATACTGCTGGTCATTAAGAAGCTTTCGTTCTTCAAGATATTTCTTGAGCAGATAGTTTATCAGCGTTTCCATGACCTTAGAAAGAAGGGATGTAAGTGCAATTGGACGATAGTTAAAGGGGGAAGAAGATTCGCTGTTTTCCATCCACTCAGAAAGAGAATACTAGAGTAGGAGTAGGACAGATGAAAAAGCTTACGCAATGGTTTTGCCCTCGTTGAAAAACACCTCTTCAAAAAAAATGGGGGCGATACTATCCAGGGATTTGTGTATATCGAGATCTTTCAGTACTCTTGCAACTGTACGAGTGCAAAAGAAGATTTGTCCCATAGAATCATTAACGCTCTCAATTACAGGAGGAATCATGGCACTCTCTGGTAGCGTCGAATTGACAGAAAATTGTGCTGCAAGCAAATTAGCTTTTTCTTGTGAGCTGACATTAGGAGTGTCATTTAAAACGTGCGTAGGAACCGAAGACAAAGTAGTGTTTCGTACGTTTTTTACATATGGCCAAAATTTGTACTACCTTTGGGACATTCTAGTATTTTTTGCCGTAATTTTTGATCATGTAAGAAACAATGTCAGGACAGAGGCAAAATCTTGCAGCTTTAAGCTAGCCCTAAACGATGAACATGCTCGCCGAACTTGTTCGTGCTCGCTAATCGCTATGTTTTCCTCGTGTAGGGGCTGGTTCGCGAGCCGCTCGCTGTTGGCAAAAAATTTCGATTTTGTCGTGTTCGTTGGCTTCGATGTTCGCCGTATATGGGCCATGTTCGCGAGCAAATCTTATTTTTGCTGGGAACGTCGCACAGTGGGTCCTCTTCATACATTAACAGTGCTCAAAATACCGTTTTTAATTTTTGTTGATAAAAACAAAATAAAAATGCCTAATCAATATAAATATTATAACACATGTAATTCGTAAGTATTATCTTTCCTCTCTATCTAATGGCCAAGTTACGGTACATTTAAGTTGACCCTGTGTCATTGGTTTTTCGTTAAACACACGGAAGTTTTAATTTTGTGCAGTTTTCTTTTATTTTTAAAAGTCAGAACTATATTCATTATTAATAATATTTTCATTTTCAACAGCAGTTAATACCTATTTATAACAGTTTTTAGCATTTTAAACAAGACTCTGAATTTTGAGCACTGCTTAGTATGAACATGACGCACTGTGCGCCGCACATGCTTACTCTGTGAAGAATCAACATGAAATGAATGTTCGCCAAATATGTTCGCCGTGTAGGTGATATGATAACGCAAACGAACAAGTTCGGCGAGCATGTTCGTCGTTTAGGGCTAGCTTTAATGATTAAGAATTTTAATCTTGGTTGTCTATAGTTCACATTTGATTTTCGTCAAAAAAAATGATGTAAGATGAACTGAATTTAATAAAAATTGCAAATTTTGAAGGCCCTCAGAAGTCAACCAATGGTCCATGTCAGATCGTCTGGACGAAACTTCAATTTTTGTGGAATAAAGGCGAAAGAAAAAGATAATTTACAATCAGTAATGTATTTTTCTGTCTAAATAGTACATTTTCCAATCATCTTCCAAGTAGGTAGCGTGGCCGAGCGGTCTAAGGCGCTGGTTTAAGGCACCAGTCTCCTCGGAGGCGTGGGTTCGAATCCCACCGCTGCCAGGAGTTTTTTTTTTTATTTTGTATTCAACATTCTTTTTAAGTTTAAGAAAAGTAAATTCATCACAGTTAGGCCCGTATTCACCGAGCGCTTCTAAACGGTTCTTAACTTTACGAGGCTCTTAACTTGAAATTTCTGTGGGGTATTCACCAACCACTCGCAAGTGTTTTTCGAAGTTCGAAAATGAGAGCCACTCTCTCTTGTTCAGGCATACCCAAACTGTGAAATGTTGTGGAATGTTGGTCTTGACAGCAAATGGATACTCTTCTACTTGGCATTGCTCACATGGATTCGGGTCAAATGCGTGCGTGGCGCACAAGCGAACAAACTTTCGAAGAGAGCGCTCGTAAGTTAGGAGTGGTCGGGACCACTCCTAACTTTTAAGAGCGCTCGTAGATCTTCACTAATATTGCTTGGTGAATAGGTTTATGAGCTTCTTAAGTTATGAGCGCTCGGTGAATACCGGCCTTAATCTCTACAACATGTGCCACAGCTACATACAGTGCTGTGCAAATCATTTGCAACCAAAGCATCGTATTTTTATTTGTGGTGTACACTTGAATGCTTCGGCACTAGCTAACTATTTTAAAGTATTGTTAAACCCGACCCCTACAGCTTACAGCGTACAATATGCAGAACCTTATATTAAGGAAGCTTTATTAGATCAGAAAATATCTATGATTGAACTTGATTTCGCCTTAAAAAATGCGAAACTAAATAAAGCACCAGGTCCAGACCGTATAACTATGGAGTATTACCAAAATGCTCCTATCGAATTCAAAGAGTATATGCTTACACTATTCAATAAGTTTTTCGAAGCCGGAATTATACCACAAGCCTTAAAAGATGCAATTATTT
Source organism: Philhelius festivus (assembly GCA_963931855.1). NCBI lineage: Eukaryota > Metazoa > Arthropoda > Insecta > Diptera > Syrphidae > Philhelius > Philhelius festivus. The sequence goes on along the minus strand of OZ007555.1, from coordinate 56,388,099 downwards.
TCCCAATTTATAAAAAAGGTGATGTTAATATTCCCAGCAATTACAGAGGAATTACCTTTATGAATGCAGTAGCTAAAATATTTACCAACATTCTTTTGCGGCGCATCCATTCTTGGGTAGGGAGAAATGGTATTCTGAGCGAATTCCAAGCGGGCTTTCGTAAGGGATACTCAACTGTAGACAATGTATATGCACTAACCACCATTTCAAACCACTATTTAAGCAATTGAAAGAGGCTTTATTTGTTTTTTGTGGATTTTAAAGCGGCATTCGACTCTATAGATAGAAATGCTTTATTTTTTAAACTAACACAGAAAGGATTATCCACAAAAATAATTAAAGTTCTGAGAAGTATGTATGTATAACAATACAAGGCAGATGGTATGGGATGGTTTTTCCCTATCGGAATGGTTTGAGACTCTATCTGGAGTAAGACAGGGCTGTGTCCTTAGCACCATATTATTAGCAATTTTTTTGGATGACATAGTTACTCACCTGCCTGCAGGGATCCAGATTGCCGGTTTAACTATAAAGGTACTTCTTTTTGCGGACGACATTGTTTTGTTTTCTGAATCACCACAAAGCTTGCAATTAATGATTAATAAACTTAACAATTATTGTAAAATGTGGAACTTGACGGTGAATTTAGAAAAGTCCAAAATAATGATCGTGCGTAAGAGACAAGCAAAGCTCAACGCTATGGAAAAATGGCACTTTAATGGGCAGGAGATAGAAACGGTACCTGAGTACAAATACCTAGGGGTTCTTATAAAGCCAAATATGAAAATGGGATGCCATTTGGAAAAAAAGCTAGCCTCCGCAAAAAGCCTAATCAACGCATCATGGCAAAACATATTAAAAAACCCAGATATTCCCTTGTCAGCGAAGTACCGAGTCTACGAAACAGTCCTGCGATCTGTGTTGTGCTATAGTTGCCAAGTATGGGGATATAGGTCTTATGATGAAGTAGAGAAGCTCCAACCCTTTTTCATAAAAAAACTCTTTAGGTTACCAGCGAATACGCCAAGCTATATTATACAACTCGAAACTGGTCTACCTTCAATTTTTATATACACATTAAAACTACACTTTGACTATATATTAAAAGTACTAGGCTATATAGCCCTAATCGCATACCTTTTGTTCTTACAAAATATTTTCTTGAAAAAAAGGTGGGCTGGGTCACAGACTGGTTTCTTCTGGCGCGGAAATGCGGGTGCGATCTGAATCTGCAAGCGACGGATGTGTTTGCTTTAAGAACACAACTCTACAAGTTAGTAGAAAAATATGACATACACCAACGTAACGAATGTACTCAGCAAGCGGTATCATCCATAAACAGGATTATATACCCTGAATTAAATTTTGATCTTGGTCAAAATAACTACTTCAGGGATGAATTCGGTTTGGAAGCGGTGCCCCTGATTTGTAGAGCAAGGGGCGATCTACTTAATTTAAATGGTACACCATACAACAAAACAGACACTCTTGTTTGTACGTTGTGCAACATGAATGCGAAGGAAGATTGCTTTCATTTTTTTTGGCCATCTGCCCGGTTCTTAAAGAGCTTAGATACATGTTTTTTGGATTTAGAACACTTTGCATGGAGCAATTGAAAGTTATTTTAAATGGAGCTAATTGGGAAAGTCTTTTCAAATATTTAAAATCTGCAAAAAACTACCGTTTTGTTATTACAAACGAATATGCTTAGTTAAAAAGCAAAAATAAAAAATAAAAAATAATAATAATAAAAAAATATCATGTTCCTAGTAATGTTTACTATAGTTAATTGTATTAAAAACGAATATATCTATCAAATCTGGCTGAACGGCAATATGCCATAGCCTTTATATTTACCTTTGTTATGTAAAATTTAAAACCCAGAAAAGAAACCGATTTTTTAAGAACTACTATTGAATTTACATAATAAAGAATCTAATCTAATCTAATCTAAAAAAAATCCAAAGCATCGTATCAGAACCTTCCCGTGAATTTGACCTTGACGCGGTGGGAAGGCTTACGTCCTGTTTCCCCAGCAATCCAGCTGCGGTAGCAGAGACAACAAACAAAATTCAAAAACCCATGAACCATGATGAATAAAGCTAACGAAAAAGAGAAAATTCGAACGGGGATATACGTTCAAATGTCGGCAGGAGTCGCGACTGCCGGCACGGGCTTGGCCTCTAACGAGGATAAGTCGCCAGCGACTATAATAGCTTTACAAGGCGAAGCGGCTATCAAGCCTGACACAGTTTGCGGAACAACTGTTAAGACAGGGTCCGCGGGCTGTAGCAGGACTGATAAGCTACGCTCCATTGGTAGTACTACCAACAAACCCAAACCCCACTTCAGTGGTAAGGCGCCCTTGAGAAAAGGGTCTGCTGCAACCACTACGGCCAGTGACAGTACGTCCAGCAAGCCCCACTTCAGTGGTAAGGCGCCCTTGAGAAAAGGGTCTGCTGCAACCACTATGGTCAGTGGCAGTACTACCAGTAAACCCCACTTCAGTGGTAAGGCGCCCTTGAAAAAAGGGTCTGCTGTAACCACTACAAGACATCCCCTATCGCAAAGCGTTCGCGAATTGCGGAATGCTAAGAGGATCATCAAAAGACTAGGTGATAAACTAGAAACTAATGGTGACTCTAAGCAGGAAGCATCGCTAGCATGGGCCAAAAGCGTCATTGCTAAACAGCAAGATGCTGAGACCAGCGGTGACTCCACGTCAAAGCGACAAAGGTCCATTGAGGGAACCACTTCGGAACCCAAGCGCCCCAAAGTGCAGAAGACCAGCACGGTATCAACTGCGTTAAGGAAGGATGATCTTTCTTTTAGCGATGCGCTAAAATCAAATATAATAGTTGCAGTCATCGACAGAAGCGATATCGATGGCAAGATCTCAGTAGATCGCTGGGCAGTGGTAACAAGAGAGCTCTCGGTACGCTACCTGGACATCATGAAAGCCAATCCAGGACCACCCCCAGTTATTAGAGATAACGGCTGGCACCGAGGCCAAGTAAAGCTTATCTCTTGTGGAGATCAGAGATCTTGCGATCTATATAAGCTTGCTGTCAGTAAGTTAGGAGAGATCTGGACAGGCGCGAAGCTTGAGGTTGTTGCTAGAGAGCAAATCCCTACAAGGCCAAGGGCTCGCACCTGGATTCCAGAGGAACCTTCTCGACCGGATACAATCCTTAAAATTATACAAAGCAGTAATCCAGACCTGCCCACTCATAACTGGAAAGTTGCGAAAGTGGAGGAACCAAAGGGCGCTTCAAGATCTGCAATTATTGTAGTGAATAAAGAGTCCTTGGCTCCTTTACTGGCAACCAAAGGTGTGATTGGGTATGGATTTTCTTCGATTACTCTGAAGGTATACAAAAAAGATGAGGGTAACACTGTTCCTCCACAACAAATAGGTACTTCCACAGTCGAAGAATCTGCGGTAGACATCGACCCAGCAATGGAAATTGATGCTCCCAGCAGCTCTGAGACTGAAGTGAAGACCACAAATATCGCCGAAAAGGCTCCTGAAAATGTCGACAGTCTCTCCGAGAAGGAAGCTGAAGACTCCGTGAGGAAGGTTCTTCTGAGTGAGGACGAACCCATTGGCTCGGACTCTGAAGCCGAGTTACTGGATTCGTCCTCTGAATCGGAAGACCTGAATCTAACCATGTTGGGGGTTGGTCTGGATGAGTGTAGCCAAAATGCTGCAACTACTTCAGATTAACCTTCAACATTCCATCAAGGCTTCGGCCTCACTTCTTCTCCGTCTGCACAAGAACCGAGAGGATATAGTCCTGATCCAGGAACCATGGATTGCCAAATCTAAAATTCAGGGACTCAGGACTCCTGGTTACTACTTGCTGTATGCATCGGACAAAGGTGAACCCAGATCCTGCATATTAGTTAAAAGTAGTTCTAATGTATATTTACTCCCTGATTTCAGCGATCGAGATATAACCGCCGCCAGACTACACACCAAAAATGGGACGTACTGGATAGTGTCGGCTTATCTTGGCCACGACAACCCTGGCCCTCCTGGCGAGACGCTCAAGAGGATCATCGCTGAGGCAAAACGGCAAAATATCAGCCTCCTTATTGGGTGTGATGCCAATGCCCATCACACTGTTTGGGGAAGTACGGATATAAATGATAGAGGTGAGTCTCTTTTTGATTATATTCTTAGTACTAACCTTATAGTCAGTAACATCGGCAATGAACCTACCTTTGTTACCAGAAACCGACAAGAAGTGCTAGACATCACTCTTGTCTCTGACACTATATATCAAATGATAACGAATTGGAAAGTATCAGAGGAACACTCATTCTCAGACCATAGATACATTCAATTCAGTTTAAATGATGTACCCACCACACGGCCAGTTTTTCGTAATTATAGGAAAACAAACTGGCAAACGTATAGAGATATACTGGAAAGATCGCTTACAGCCGAATCTCTAGATATCCCCTCCAACACCTCAGATCTAGATAATAAAGTCAAGGATCTGACACTAACCCTGAACAATGCAATGAATATTTCTTGTCCTCTTCTGCAAGTTAGAGGAAAAAAGAAACCTTATTGGTGGAATTCAGGATTAGAACCGCTCAGGAAAAGTTGCAGAAAACTCTTCAATCGAGCTAAATACACAAAAGAATCCTCAGATTGGGACTTATACAAAGAATCCTTAAAGATTTATAAGAAACAATTGAGGACAAGCAAAAGATCTTCATGGAGGAACTTCTGTAATAAAATAGAAGATACTTCTGAAGCATCCAGATTGAGGAAAATCCTCTCAACAAATCCAGTCATGCCAAGCTCTTTGAAAATGTCAAATGGCTCCTGGACAAATTCATGTGAAGAATCACTCAATTTGCTACTTGACACTCACTTCCCAGGTAGCTCGCAAAACATTTGCAACACTGACTCATTAGAGTCGGATAACAAAGGTATAAAGATCCAAGGGTTAATAACAAGGGACAAACTAAAATGGGCAATTAACAGCTTCGATCCATACAAATCGGCAGGACCAGACGGCATAATACCAGCCGAACTGCAAGTTGCTTTAGACATTATCTTACCCACGTTAGAGATAATAATGAACAGTTGTCTAAACCTGGTTCATATTCCCCTTATATGGAGAGAAGTCAAAGTAGTCTTTATACCCAAAGCTGGTAAATGCTCCCACGTTACGCCCAAGGACCTAAGACCTATCAGTCTATCGTCATTTCTTCTTAAGACACTGGAACGATTGATTGACATCCATCTGCGTAGTGTTATAAAACCAAACCTTTTTTCTACAGCACAACACGCTTACTGTAAGGGAAAATCAGTAGAAACTGCGCTACATACCTTGGTACGCGCAATCGAATACTCCCTAGATCACAAAGAATACACTCTAGTTGCATTCCTAGATATAGAAGGCGCCTTCAACAATGTCGACAGCGCCGCAATAGCGAAGACACTGCAGAATCTCAATGTGGATAGCTCACTTGGTAACCTTATAAAATTCATGCTGAAAAGCAGAATTATAAATGCGGAACTAGGTAGCTTTACTACAAGAAGGTCAGTCAGTAGAGGAACCCCACAAGGTGGAGTCCTATCCCCACTTCTATGGAACATGGTAGTTAATGATCTGCTAATAGACCTAGAAGAAGAGGGATTCAAAGTGATTGCATACGCTGACGATATTGCCATTGCCGTATCAGGAAAGCACCCTCAAGTTTTAACAGAACTTATACAAACCGCTCTCAACAAGCTACTAAAATGGACAGATCGCTGTGGCTTAGGTGTTAACCCCCACAAGACTGAACTAGTCCTCTTCACAAGGAAATACAAAATTCCTCAACTAGACCCTCCATCGATTAAAGGTGTTCCACTCACTTTCTCAGATCAAGCTAAATACCTGGGTCTTATTTTAGACAAAAAGTTAAGTTGGAAACCTAATATACAGGAAAGAGTAAGGAAAGCCACGGTAGCTCTCTTTTCTTGTAAAAAAGCCGTAGGGAACAAGTGGGGCTTGTCTCCACAAATAACTCACTGGCTATACACTGCGGTCATCAGACCGATACTTACTTACGGGGTGACCGTATGGTGGACGGCCTTAGATAAAGCGACTAATCGCGATAAACTAAGCAGAGTTCAACGTTCAGCGTGTATGTGCATCAGCGGAGCTCTCCGCTCGACACCTTCCGCTGCACTAGACATACTACTCAACCTGACACCCCTAGATATTTACAGTAAACAAATGGCCGCGAGCACAGCCATACGTCTCAAAGCCATCTCTCAATGGACCAATAACTCTATTGGCCACACCACCATTCTGAATTTATTCGGAACTCTACCAAGTCACTCTGACTACATCACTCCCTTTTTGGTCTTCGATAAAAACTTTGAAGTCACCATTCCCTCAAGGTCAGCTTGGGAGGAAGGGGCTTTGACAGATAATAAATCAGTAAACTTCTTTACAGATGGATCGAAGACTGAAAACGGAGTGGGTGGTGGAGTGTACTCAGATGAACTAAACCTTAGTCTCTCCTTCCGCCTACCAAACCATTGTAGCGTATTCCAAGCGGAAATTCTGGCGATAAAGGAAGTATTGTCCTGGCTTAAAGAAAACGTGGTATCTAACACGGATATCCGTATCTTCTCAGACAGTCAGGCTGCTTTGAAATCCCTAGCATCAGTCTCTGTAAACTCCATTACAGCCCAAGACTGTCGTTCGTCTCTAATGGAGATGGCCAAACAGTTTAACATTCACCTATTCTGGGTGCCGGGTCACAGGGACATTCCGGGGAATTGCAAAGCCGACGAACTCGCCAGAATCGGAACGGAAATGCCTATCTTACCCGAAAAGGCAAATATAGGTATGCCCATAGCTACAAGTAAACTTATGCTGAAACGAATCGCTCTGGAACAATCGAACACAAGATGGCTTAATACTACCACTTGTATGGCGACCAAGCGGATCTGGCCTAAACTGGATCTGAAACGGTCAAAATGTCTATTGTCCCTCAGTAGATCTCAGATCAGCTCCGTCATAGGTGTCATAACTGGACACTGTCTCATAGGTAGACACGCCGCACGTCTCGGTGTGCTATCAAACGATTTCTGCAGGAGTTGCTTGGACGAGGAGGAAGAGGAGACAATCCCACACCTTCTTTGTACATGCCCTGCTCTCTCTTACAGACGCAAACTTCATCTAGGAGAATATTTCTATAATGAACCAAGCGATCTCATAAATAAAGACATTAAAAGTCTCCTTCGCTTCATCAGAAGCTCCAAATGGTTTTAACTAGTAGGTAACCTTTTTGTTCCCTATTAGATCGTGGTATCACAATGGACCTCTAATGGTCTAAGTGTGTCAGACGCTTTAATGACAGCCACTTTAACCTAACCTAACCTAACCTAACCTATCGTATCAGAAATGGATTAAAATGCAAAACCCAAAATTCATTTCAACATATTATAATCCTTGTACATTGTATTTGACATTTATAAAAAAAAGAAATAAGAGTTGCACAACTGCATATAAGCAAGAAGGTAATTGATAACAGTTTATGGAAAGTAATTCCACTGCTTCTGAATTTCAGCAAAAAGTTCGTCTTTCGGCATACAATTTTGACATCCAATTCTTCTTTTTACAATCTGCTACAAGTGCTCAATGAGTTTGATATATGAAGACTGCGGTGGCCATTGCAAATCTTTGATACTATTCTGGGAAAGCCAACTTGTCGCCAACCTCGACTTGTATTTGGATTCAATGTCGTGTTGGATGGAATGTTCATTTAAGTGGCATTTCCGGCATTTGCTCCGGCCAGCGCGGCGTGAGTCTATTCATGATGAGTTCCCAAACCGAAGTAACCTCAAAACAATCAAAAACTTTCACTTCCCCTATCTCAGAAAACAGTGCTTTTAGTTTAAAGTTCTCCGCCTGCATAGGACAAAACAACTCTCCCATGCTAAATATGATTCTTTGAAAAAATATTTCATTTACCGTGAGAATGAACAAAGAAAAGGGTAGTTTCTAAAATTGAAGTTTTGGATGATTTTAAATCCGATATTCATAAAATAAATGCTAGTGTGTCCACGGTTCCGTTTTGTCTCCGTCCTGTTTCTCATGAACATCAATAATCTTCTGTCTGAAACTCCTAATCCCTTAAATTATTTTGCTAACAGTACCCTCAGCTTATCATATTCGGATGTGGAACTTGAACGGGACCGTATTTTAAACTCATTAATTTCAGATCAGGGGAATCAAAAACCTTGTAGAATTTAATGTTTGAAAGTTTTAATACTGTGTCATATCGTTAAAGCGGAATCCAGTCCCCATACCACTGTCCATACACTTGCATTAAGGAAACTGAACAGCTTTCAGTTCTCGGATGTGCTTTACAAACAACTTTGTGTGAAATGACCAAAATTTCGACCTCGAAGAGCTGCTACGGGTTAGGTTTCCTTCGTCGATGCATGAAATATTGCAACCCTTCTGATCTGGCTGTAATCTATAAGGCCTATGTTCGTCCAAGGCCTGTGTATAATTCTCATGTTTGGAAAGGGACTATAATAACTCACTTGAGACTCTTGGATAGAACCCAAAGATTAACTTTTAAAATTATAGGTGATAGAACGATAACTGAAACATTTGTATCTCTCGAGGAAAGTCGCAATGTTTCACGTTTTTCATTATTTTGTTGTTATTTCTAAAAACAGTATTTTAATAAAATAGCCAGTTGCACTCATTCTTAAAAAAAATTCTTTCTTTAGCCGTACTATACGAACGTGGAATACATTCAAAATCAATGTAGATCTGTATCTTCTTTTGAATCCTCTCCAACTTTACTAAGCTCTCGCACTGTGCTCAATCATTTTAAGTCCAGTAACAATACTTTTAGCCAACGCAAGATTTGAAAAAAAAAACTGAAATATTTTTTGGGTACAATCTAAACACATGACACATGATTAAAGTATATTAAAACCAAGAAGAACTCTAAAAAAGTCATGGTTTTTATATGTAAGGTATTACATGTAAAAGTATGGCCAAAAACCTTTGCGAAAATTTTGGTAATAATAATGGTCCCTTAATGAAAGTTGGCAAAAATGTTATTAAGAGTCCATGCAGTGGTATTTTTCGTGGTAGGTTTTTTAAAACTAAAATTGTTTATTGTTGCAATTAAGGAATTTGGCGACATGATTTAATAATATTTTTGAAGACGGGTCTAATTGTGCTTTAAAAAACTAGAGCGTTTATATAAGGGCAATGCTAGACAAAAATCGAATACAAGATGCGACCTTTTCTTATCCGTTTAGTACATTTAGTTATGCTGTTCATAAAACATAAAATACAAATCAATAAATAAGAATTTTATTTATTTTTTCATCGACTTTATACAAACATGGATCAATCTAAAAGATTTAAATACAAGCATGGCAAGTATTAAATTTGTCATATTTAATTTGTATAGATTTAAGAATGCTGTTGATTTTTTTATTAATTTAAATATCAAAAACATATATTCTAAATTCAAAATATAACAACCTACAAACAATAGGCCAAAATAACGGGACACACTTTTTCATGTTTTCCATCATCGCTATGTCAAGTTTGATTAAAGTCTCGATTTCGATTTCATCTTTCATTTGTACATAATACATAACTGCACACTGTATACTTATTTTGTGTACCAATGTCTGGTCTACAGATTAAATAGTGCTTCATTTAATTAGAAAATAGTTAAATTCCCCTTGACCATTATATTCTTGTTTTCTTTATTGCTGTGCACACACATAGTGTGCTCTGCTGAAGTGGACGAATTCTTCTTATTATTAAAAATTAAAAATAAATGCAATTAAGTTTTTTTGTACGGCGTTAAAAAATGTATAACAATATAATCCAGCCAATTTATATTGTGCTTTCTTAAGTCCAGTTTTATTAAAAAGGAAATAACGTATACTACAGAAGTACAAAACAAACATACAAAATGCTACAGCTATTTCTTAAGACTGTCCTTTTTTATTAATCGTGCGCTTTCACCATTCCCCATCGCATCCAGAGACAATTCGAAATATTGTTTCAAGAGAATTACCACGGTTGGGGGTACAGCTTTGGTAACATTGTGATTAAGTTGAAAAGGATCCTGCACATTTATATGTGTGATTTTCAGCAAGGCGTCTTTGTTTTCCTTTTCAGATTCTATATATTTAACATACCTGTAAGGAAAAATCAAAATTTAAATAATCAACTACATAGGAAGAGACGAATGTTGTATCTTACCTAGGTAGCAATGGAGATGATTCTAGGTCTTTAACACTTATCGCTTGCCCCAGATACGGGCAAAGGAGATTGTGTTTGAAATCGAATGTGGAATAAAACTTAAAAAATGATCTTAGTTCTTTTTTTAAAGTTTCCAACATATATAAAGCTTGAGGTATTTTTAACTGTTCCAAACTTTTTTCAGCAAATACTGCCAGCCACGCTGTAGAAATAGATTTATTTAAAATAACAATGATTTGCTCAACATTTTCTTGATAAATTTTGAACGTAATTATTAAAACTAAGTGATTTGCTTTAATTTTTAAAAATAACAAAACTCCGAAACTAAAAGAATTATGAAGTAGCACATTATAAAGTTGGATAATACCTCTGACTCAAAAAAAATTAAAGATTAGTCGTGTTCCTAGTTTAGATAAAATTTAATGTTAGTTAATTGCATCCCAGTGAATTTGATTTTTAATTAAGGGAATAATAATTTATCTTCAGACTAGACCAGAACAAGAATCATGTGTAACGAACCAAGGTGGAATTTTTTCAAACTTAAAGAAGAAACTTGCAAATGGATTTTTTGCAATTGACAACTTTTAGTTCAATAAAGTTCGAGATTTGTACGTTTGATAATAAAAATAATTCAAATAAGTGAACTGAGTAGTGAACGGGTTTTAATAACACAGATATTTTGTGACGAAAAGACTTCGTAAAATAAAATAAAATCGACTTCGCTCTCAAGTACAGGAGAATTTATCACATTTTCTGACAGCATCGAATTAACAGCGAACTGTGCTGAACATAAATTGACTCTCTCTAAGGAGCTGACAAAAGGAGTGTCATTAAAGACAAGTTTTTTCCGTAATCGGGATAAAATTTCTCATTCCGAAAAGAATACAATTTGTAATCATATCTGCACTGGTAATCAAATCATAACTATCGAAGAACAGTTAGACTTTTTTTTCGTGTTTTCTCTAATTCGGTTTTGTTAGCACGAGAAGTTAAAAGATATGGCACAAGGTTCTGACGTGCGAGGCGATAATACGCTAATAGTGTATTTATCAGAGTCAGAGGCAAAAAAAAGTCTAAAGTGTTGGCGGATTGACCGCAACAGCAAGAATCTGTGAATGCTTGTCAAAAAGCTGAGGTTTTTAGCTCAGAAAAAGAATCTCGACATACCTTCCTCGGATGAAGTCTAACCAAAATATCCCAGTCACAAAAATTTCCCGTAACAACGATTTCGCTCAAGATAATAATAGGTACTCTATGCTTTCAAGTAACTCCCCATAAGTACAAATTTTAAGAAGTCCGTTTAGCTACTTTCTAATGCAATAAGCATAATTGTGAAATAAGCGCAAGTTAATAGTGCTTCATTTATTTTATTGGAATATATATATACAGTCATGGAAAAAGTTATAGAAACAAGCTTCTTATGTGCCATTTTTTAAAAACAAAAAGTTTATTGGAAGGAAATTGAAAATAAAAAATACATACAATAAGTCTCTATAAAGTTTAAAATATACACAATATTAAATTTATTAATAAAAAGAAAAATTAGTAATGAGAAAAATTAAAATTAATATTAACAGCCATTTTACTAGGGCTGATGATACCCGGCTACCCGAGTACCCGGGTAATACCCGGGTACCCGGGTACAGCAAAATAAAAGACATTGAAGTTAAACTCTATTAAATTAAATATATCCGAACCAATACCGCTATTCGTTTCTAGGATGGTTTAGAATTTAGATTAAGAGGTTTAGCAAGTACACAATGAAATGCACTGATTAAAGTACAGATACAACGGTTAGGCTTAGGTGTGTTTTACAAATGGAACACCTGAACTTGTTTTCATAATGTTTTGCAAGTACAAAGAGATTTGTAAAAGTTCGCAAAATGATTCAACTCAAGAAGAGAGAATACAAATTGGTTTGGATTATTACCGTTAATGAATGTGGGTGACAATGTGAATTGTGCTGCTCACACCCTACAACTTTGTGTAAAGCATATATTTAAGTCTGTTGAATATTACGAAATTGTCGCAATAAAATGTCGAAGAGTGGTATCACATTTTCACCAATCGAATGTTGCTACGTGTCGGCCTTAAACAGAAAACAATTGCAGCTAAGAATGAAGAAGGAACGTTTAGTTCAAAATTGTCCAACCCGATGGCGTATTGCCAAACTGTATATCAGTACAGAGCTCCGACGCTCTATAATAGACTACAGAATGCTCATTCAAATTAAGAGCATACTATATACTGTGTCAGATCAAAAGCAGATTTTTCTGTGTTGGTATACATTTTGCTCAGGAAACTAAGAGCAAAGTACCTGTGATTACAGAGCCATCGTTCACGTTGGTATAGTTATTGTGTGTGGTGAGTTCTGGGTTGGTATATATTTTGCTCAGGAAACTAAGAGCAAAGTACCTGTGATTACAGAGCCATCATTCACGTTGGTGTGGTTATTGTGTGTGGTGTGTGGTGCCGTGACATAAGGCCAAGTGACAAAAGGCCAAATTTGTTTGTGACTTAAGGCCAAACATAAAATGTTTTGTCTTGAGCAACAGTACCTTGGGTGGCCCGCGGGTTTTCAGGATTTTAAATCCCTTTTCGGGGCTCACACCCGCTCACGCAACTCCGTTGCTCCGCTTAGGGTATGTTCAGTCGCCAGGCAGGCGCCTGTAGCAACAGTTTTCCTGAGCAGCAGTACATAACTGTTAGTTGTTTACTCCAATTAATGTAAAATACAAAACTGTTGCTACAGGCGCCTGCCTGGCGACTGAACATACCCTAAGCGGAGCAACGGAGTTGCGTGAGCGGGTGTGAGCCCCGAAAAGGAAGTTAAAATCCTGAAAACCCGCGAAGCGGGCCACCCAAGGTACTGTTGCTCAAGACAAAACATTTTATGTTTGGCCTTTTGTCACTTGGCCTTATGTCACGGCACCACACACCACACATAATAACCACACCAACGTGAACGATGGCTCTGTAATCACAGGTACTTTGCTCTTAGTTTCCTGAGCAAAATATATACCAACCCAGAACTCACCACACACAATAACTATACCAACGTGAACGATGGCTCTGTAATCGCAGGTACATTGCTCGATCTGAACTAGCATATAGTTTGCTTCAGCTTTTTTAATATTTTACAAGCAAACTGCATGTGACCACAGAGCGCTCTGTGGTAGCATACAGTTTGCTCTACAATACTTTCAAATTCGGTGAGCAGAAAATGGCTGAGCACAGACTATGGAGATCTGTGCTGATATACAGTTTGGCAATACGCAACCCGATGGGATTCCATTTATTTTATGTGTGATATTTTGCAACACAATCGCTCCGACGTTATTGCAGTTCTAAGTGATAACAGCTATACGAGTTCTTCTACAGCACTGAACCTGGAAATATCTGAGTACGAATGGGGAATAATGGAAGAGTTAACGACAGTTTTGAAGCCACTTTACATAGCAACAAAACTGCTATGTCGTGAAAGTAAAGTAACGCTTTCTGCAGTGCGCTTGGTTATCAAAACTCTGATTGAAAACCACTATGCACCTAAGCTCGAAGACACAAAAACAGCCACCATATTCAAATATAAAATCGTTTTTTCTCTAAAAACGCGCTTTCACCTAGGCGAAATGTCCACAGCCGAGAATATTTTACCAAGTAGCATCATTCTTAGACCCAAGGTACAAGGACCTTAAAACTGAGAGCAGTGAAGTAGCAGACTAAATCCGTACTTTTGTTAAGGAAAAAATTCTGGGAATGTGCTCTGACAAAGTAACAGAAGAAGAACATAGTGGAAGTAGTGATGACCAAGATTTGGATTTCTTCTTTGGAACTGAAGGGCAATTACTTGACAACATCTCTTAGTTTGAGCAGTACATAGCAGAACCTCGTATATCGAACCGTTTGGACCCTCTTGTATGGTGGTGCTCGAGAGAACGCTCTATCCTCGTTATGGCATCTTTGGCAACAAGATATCTTGCTGTTCCAGCTATATCAGCAAGTTCAGAAAGGCTCTTTTCGACTGCCACTGCAGGCAATATTATTACTGCCAAAAGATCATGTTTGGCCCCAGAAAATGTTTCTTTGTTGGTGTTCTTGCACAAAAATCAAGATCTATTAAATTAGAATTTAAACCCATCAAATTTTCCTCATCAACAATTTATGAAATTTTGATAATTCCTTTGCTCATTATTAATATAATTGTATTTCAGAGCATTGTTTTTATGTTTTTGACTACCTATTGAATAAAATGTTTAGTTTTTCTGAAATTTTGTCGCTGTACCTAATTGTGTCATACATATAATTATATACTCGTAATTTGTTCCAAGATTTGTAGGTGTTTTTGAAAAAGCGATTTACATAGCCACGAAGGAGTTTTTCGTTTTTATACCCGGGTACCCGGGTAATACCCGAATACTACCCGGGTAGAATCATCAGCCCTACATTTTACCCTGGTAAAAATAATAGAAACAATATTATAATTATTGTGTTTTTCTTTTTGGTAAAGAAAAACTTAACAGTTAAATTGGTTCATATTCGTTTAATACTTGGTCGTTGCACCTTTATTTTTAATGACGGCTTCACATCTCCGCCCCATGGTATGAACCAACTTGGCGCATGTCTCGGAAGGTATGGAATACCATACATTTTGTATTATAGACCACAGTTCTTCTTTATTCTTGGCTCTGAAGTCTCCAATTTTCCTCTTAAGTATGCCCCACAGGTGTTCTATGGGATCCGGGGACTGCGATGGCCACTCCATAACATTTATTTTATTTTTGTTAAAGTATTCCTTAGCCAATTTTGAGGAGTGCTTGAATTCCCATTTAATTGGCATGTTATTTTCGGCAAATGGCAGCATAACTTCATTTATGATTCGGACGTAGTCAATAGCACACATTCTGTCTTTTATCCAAAAAATTGGACCAACCCCAGATGTTGAGAAGCACCCCCAAATCATGATATTTCCTCCACCATGTTTAACAGTCTTTTTTGTGTACCTTGGATCGAATTCTGCGTTCTTAGGTCGTCTGACATATATTTTGCCATCGGAACCAGATAAATTTATCTTTGTTTCATCCAACCATAAAACGGTGTTCCAATTTTCTCGTTGGGCGTGTTTATTTGCAAAAGTCATTCTCTGCAGAATATTTTTCTTACTCAAGAATGGTACTTTTCTGGGACTGCTTCCAGGAAGCCTTGCTTCCTATAGTCGGTTTCTTATTGTACGACTTGAAACAGGCGCATTTAGTTCAATTTTCAAGTCGTTTGAAGAAGAAAAAGGCTTTTTTTACACAGTCGTACCAATATCTTATCAAACCGCGTTGAGGTCTTTCGTTTTCTGCTTCTTGTTTCTGGCTTTGGACATGAATGGAGAACTGTAAATATCTTCTTTTTTGAACAATTTATTGCTTGTGCTATTTCTTCCATAGTTTTCCCATTTTTTCTGAAGTTTTTTTATTAAATTGCGCTCAGTAATAGTACAATGCACTCTACGACCCATTTTTATAAAATTTTAAAATAACTGTTATATATTTTTTTTATTAAGACGACTGAAACACGTGCAAAACTAATAAACAACAATAAAACGTCTATTTCAATAAAAATAAAAAACGAAATTTAAGTCAAATTGAAAGTCAAAGTACCTTGTTTCTATTTTTTTTTCCAGGCGAAATTATCACTTAGCTCATTTTTTTTACCGTTAAGTCCAAAAAAAGAGCTAATGACAACAAACGGCTGCACCATTTCAAAGTCATGCTAGGTGCGATTAATATATAAAAATTAGAACCAAGGAAGACGTAATTGTATGTAGTTATTAATGGTTGAACATTATGTAAAGCTTTGTTTCTATTTTTTTCATCACTGTATATATACAGTGTTGGGCAAAACTAGAGCACTAACAAAATATCACATTGGAAACATACGAATAAAAAGTGAAAACACTCGTGATACTTTTATAATTTTTATTTTTTCTTAATCACAACATATTATTCTATATTTTACAGCTTTTAATTTGATTTTAAATCTTAACATATTTCTAAAAAATAAAAATATTTAAAAACTCATTTAAAAGAAGCTGGACAAAACTAAAGCACATGTACCATATTTCTGTTTACAATTATCGAATTTTACCGCTAACTTCTTAAATGCTACTTCCTTCACTTGTTATTTTGTCAAGCATGTTCTAGGCAAAACAAAAAAAAAAAGTTAATCGCGTATCTTTGATGGTGCTAACGGTCAAAGCTAATGAACAATTTAAAATTTAAATAAAAATTATTAAAATAGCGCGGAATAAATATTCCAATAAATTAAAAGAAAAAATAGTGTCCGACTTTCAAAGCGGTGAATCAATTACATTTATTGGCAATAAATATAGTATAAGCCATACGGTTGTTTCTTGGATAATAGCTCGATTTCGTGCTCGGGGTAGTGTTCAAACAGTGCACAAAGGTGGTATACCTCGAAAAACCACGTCGTATTGCGATAAAAGAATAATGAGCTTAATCAAAAAGGACCCTTATATTACCTCTAAAAAATTAAAAAAAAAGGAACTAGACTTATAAAACTCTTGCAGAACGATCCGGCGAAGAGCGGTTGATAGCGGCTGGAAAGCTCGTCGTGCTGTTTTTTTACAGCATTTATTTCCCTTAAAAATATACGTGCAAGACTAAACGCATCTTAGCTGGACTTGGGAAAAATGGAAGACGGTTCTATTCTCTGATGAATTGAAATTTAATTTAAAAGAATCGGACAGATTTCGTACGGTACGAAGCCCGAAAGGTGAATGATTCAATCCTCGATTGGCTTAATGAAGGTAATATTACAGTTATGAAGTGGCCAGCGCAATCAACTGATCTCAACCCCAAAGAGAATCTATGGGAAATTGTAGATCAGAGGATTGATCGAAAAAAATGTAACAATTTTGACTCGCTACTTGACAACAAGTACAAACTGTCTGAAAAAACATCCCCAGACAAATAATTGACAATCTCATTACCTCCATGCGTCGTCGATGTAATGTAATGTTTACGCCATCAAATACTAACATTAAAACTTTTTTTTTATTTATTTTGTATATGAAATCAAAAAATTGCTTTAGTTTTGTCCACCTACTTTTTAATGAGTTTTGAACTATTTTTATTTTTTAGAAATATGTTAAGATTTAAAATCAAATTAAAAGCTATAAAATATAGAATAATATGTTGTGATTAAGAAAAAATAAAAATTATAGAAGTATCACGAGTTTTTTCACTTTTTATTCGTATGTTTCCAATGTGATATTTTTTCGTGCTTTAGTTTTGTCCAACACTGTATATATATGGATGTATGCATGTATTACTTTTGAACAGCTTATCTTTGGTAGCTTCCTCAAATTGGTTGCGGCACTTAAGACTAGCTTGAGTACCTAATAATTGCTACAAGAAATATCGTCGCACTTATACCAAAAACATGAAAGCGCAAAAATGAAAATTTTTGAAATTGTGTTTCAATGTTAATTGCTTTAAAATGTTTGGTTTCTATAAAAAAATATATTTGTAAATTACTACCCATTTTGTCTTTGACATAGTTCTTATGTTGCTACCTCAATCTTTCAATTCACTTAACTTTTTCAATTTAATTGATATACTCACGTCCAATCTCAGCGTAATCCTCTAAACCTTCTTGTAATGTTTTTATAGAAGGAAGCATTTTTTGTATCTGCAGGTAACACACAACCATGAGAACAATGCTGTACGTGGTTATGTGGTCATTAAGCTTTGAACGTTCAATCCATTTTTTCATAAAGAAAGCTAAAGGCTTGGCTGGGAAATTCAAACGTTCGTCAACGATATTTACATTAGTTTAATTTTTGTTTCTCACCAATTGGTTGGAGTTCCAAAAGATACCTTGTCAGTTTTGTATTGCAGAATCCCAAACTATTTGAAAACCCAATGTCACAATTCGTAGACTTTGGTTTGTATAAAATCTTCAAGATTGGCACACGTGCATTTTGAATAGCAATCAATTGTGACCATTGGGGATTTTTACTAAGAACACCTTGGACGGTTTGTAGTTTTTTTTTAGTATCTTCAGATGGTCTATTTTCGAAAGTGTTGAAAACTCCGCCTAAGCAAAACATACAAATTATATTAATGAAAAATTAAAATAAAAATCTTAACAATGTAAATACCTATGTCAATAAATATATCCAAATCAGAGTACTTTGTTCCGATTCCAGATAAACGTGAACCAAAAAAGTAGATTTTAACAGATTGATCAACAAATGCTGGACGGATAAGTTTCAATAATTCATTTTCAATTTCATCGTAATCTGGCAAGTTGGTCAACTTTTTAGCAATAGCAAGATTTTCAGTAAAGAAACTTTGGAGATCTCCCTGAAGCAGAGCTTTAGCTTCTGAAAATAAAAAGAAAAAGTAATATAATTGCTGTTATTATAAATAATTGTAATGATTTTGTTGCATTCCACCAAGATATTTCAAACTTTTAGTCTTGGTGTAGACAAAATGACCTTCAGATTAATCTGTCAAAGTGCTCTGTTATGATTTACAGTCGTTTTTCGAGTCATATAGTTTTTGATTATTTACTGGAAGGATACAAATTACCAAGAGTTCGTGAAATAAAAGACCTAGGCGTAGTTTTTGATGATAAACTAAATTTATACTGTTTCCTAGTCTAATTCCATGTTAGGTTTTCTAAACCGAAATTCCGCAGATTTTAAAGCTCCGTACACTTTGAAAGCAATTTTTTGCTCTATTGTTCGTACATTATATGAATATTGTTCTATTACTTGGAATCCTGATACTAAAAAATTAAAGTAAGAATTCAGAATATTCAAAAAAATTAGGACTTGCTTTAAGAAAATTCGCAACAATTGAGAATGTAAATCTTAATTATAATAGTAGATGTTTATTGTTAGAAATGTAAACTCTTGAATCAAGACAGTGTCTCTCAAATGATTTTGATAGTGAGTTTTTGCTCTCTTTAATTAATATTTACGCGCCAAGTTGACCTTTGAGAACGAGACATTTTATTTTTGAAACTCATCATTCTACAATTTATGGACAGCGTGAACCTATTTCTCATTATTGTAAATTGTTTAATATGTATTACAACGATCTCGATGTTTACTTATCAAGATGTCAATTTAAAGCTTTTTTGTTTTTATTATTACAAAACAATCTTTAATAAATTACTTTTTCACATATAATATACATATACCAATTATTAGTTTATAACATTTACATATATAATTTAAGCTGTGGATTCATTTATCGTAGATTGAAATAAATAAAACAAAAAAATAATTGGAATTAGTAGAAATGTATTGTAAGAGGAATCGCGAATAGGTGGACTGCTTTTGTGAGAAGAGGATGCTGTGTAGTTGCCGAATGTCCAAAATTCAGAAGTACGAAGTTAGATATTTTGTTTTTGTGGGGTAAATCCGTTCGAGTCTTTCGGGATTAAATTTTTGTAGTGGTGGTGGTAAAGGCTTCAATCAAGATACAATTCTTCTAGCAATTTATTGGTAGATGAGCTGTATTGTATTTAATATTTTTTTTTTTTTTTTTTTTTATAATTTGCGCGCACTAAAGGGATTATGACTACCCTTAAAATGTTTTAGCACAGTGCGAGCGTTTTAGGAAATTGGGAGAGGATTTAAGAGGAGGTACCGATGCACATTGGTTTTGAATGTCTGAATATTACAATGGGAGGGAAACATAGAGTCGGGTAAAGCATTCCACATTCGTGTGGTGCGGCTGAAGAAAGAATCTCTGAATTTAACTGTACGTCCGAAATTGGGCTCAAGGGTAAACTGATGGGCATTCCTTGAAGCGCGTGTATTACGGTTAAATAGTTTAAGGGGAGGAATGCAGCTGGCTATTTCACTAGAACAGTGTTTATAAAAATACCGGTAAAATAGTGAAAGACAAGAAACATTGCGACGGTGTTCGAGAGTTTCAAATGTTTCTGTTATATTTGAATCACCTATCATTTTTAAAGCTCTTTTTTGAATTCTATCCAAGAGACTCAAGTGAGTTATTGGAGCACCTGCCCAAATATGGGAATTATACTCGAGTTTTGGACGAATATAGGCCTTATAGATGACAGCCAGATCAGAAGGGGTAAAAAATTTCTTGCAACGTCGAAGGAAACCTAAGCACTTAGCAGCATTTTTGGCGACGTCGAATATATGGTCATTCCACACAAGGTGGTCTGTGATACACATACCGAGAACTGAGAGCTGTTTGGTTTCCTCAATGCAAGTGCCACTCATGGATAGCGGCATAGGGGGTGGGTTCTGCTTTAACGACAGAAGACAGCATTGAGTTTTTGAAGCATTAAATTCTACACGGTTTTTCATTCCCCATTTAACAATGCTATCAAGATCAGAATTTAATGAGCTTATCATACGCTGCCGTTCTAGATTCACATCCGAAGAACAAGGACATGTATCTGGAAACGAATATGAGAAGCTGAGGGTACTGTCATCAGCAAAACAATTTAATGGATTAGAAGTTTCAGACAAAAGATCGTTGATGAATATCAGAAAGAGAGTCGGAGACAAAACGGAGCCCTGTGGCACACCAGCATTTATTTTATGGACTTCAGATTTAAAACCGTCCAATACAACTTGTATTGAGCGGTTTGAAAGGTAGTGTCTAATCCATCGAACAAGAGATTCATCAATACCAAATGCACGCATTTTCGATAAAAGAGCTTGATGCCAAACTCTATCAAATGCTTTTGAAATATCCAGTGCAATAATCTTACTTTCTCCAAAACGATGTAAAGATTTGTGCCACTGTTCGGTGAGATATACCATCAAATCACCAGTGGACCTATTGCTACGAAAGCCATACTGCCGGTCATTAAGAAGCTTTCGTTCTTCAAGATATTTCTTGAGCTGATAGTTTATCAGCGTTTCCATGACCTTGGAAAGAAGGGATGTAAGTGCAATTGGACGATAGTTGGAGGGGGAAGAAGATTCGCCTTTTTTAGGGACAGGCTGGACAAATGCTGTTTTCCATCCACTCGGAAAGAGACCAGAAGAGTAGGACAGATAGAAAAGCTTACGCAATGGTTTTGCCAGCGTTAAAGAACACCTCTTCAGAACAATTGGGGTGATACTATCCGGGCCAGCGGATTTGTGTATATCGAGATCTTTAAGTACTCTTGCAACTGAACGAGTGCGAAAGAAGACTTGTCCCATAGAATCATTAACGCTCGCAATTACAGGAGGAGTCATGGCACTCTCTGGTAGCGTCGAATTGACAGCAAATTGTGCTGCAAGCAAATTGGCTTTTTCTTGAGAGCTGACATAAGGAGTGTCATTGAAAACGAGCGTAGGAACCGAAGACGAAGTAGTATTTCGTACATTTTTTACAAATGACCAAAAATTTTTACTACCTTTGGGACATTGTAGTATTTTTTGCCGTAATTTTTGATCATGTAAGAATTTGGTTCTTTGAATATGATCATTACAGGTCTTTCTGGCTTGCTTAAACTTTTTCCGATTTTCCTCAGTAGGGTTGGCTTTATAATATCGGAAACTTACTTCTCTAACCCTAATAACCTCTTTACAGCTCGAATCAAACCATGAGTTCTCTTTCGGTTTGATAGATTTTTCCCTATTCGGGATAAACTTTCTCATTCCGAAAAGAATAAAATTTGTAATCATATCTGCACTGGAGTCCACGTCACTATCGAGGAAGCATAGTGACCAGTTAAACTTCCTGAAGAAATCGTTGAGACCGTCCCAGTTGGCTTTCTCGTATTGCCAAACGGTTCTCTTAGGAATTATTTCTCTAACTGGGTTTTGTTGGCATGAGAAATTCGCAGATATGATACAATGGTCGGATGTGCCTAGAGGTGATAAAACATTTATAGTGTATTTGTCAGGGTCGGAGGTAAGAAATAAGTCTAGTGTATTAGCGGATTGACCTGCAACGTCAGGAATTCGAGTAGGCTCGTGAACGAGTTGAGTCAAGCTGTTTAACTCAGAAAA
Source organism: Philhelius festivus (assembly GCA_963931855.1). Lineage (NCBI taxonomy): Eukaryota > Metazoa > Arthropoda > Insecta > Diptera > Syrphidae > Philhelius > Philhelius festivus. The sequence continues at coordinate 56,365,821 of OZ007555.1, read as the reverse complement.
GATCTCGACATACCTTCCTTCGGGTGTTGTCTGACCAGAATAGCGCAGCCACGAAGAATTGTGTACATTGAAATCGCCCGTAATAACGATTTCACTGTGCGGAAAATGAGAAACAATTCTTTGGATATAGTCAATATTAATATTGATTTCGGACACTGGCGATATACAGTGACGAGCAAAAATGAAGGTACCCTATTAAAAATCTTGTAAAATCTAAAAATTCTGCTAAATGAAAACAAGAATTGAAGTAAAAAATGTATACTTTAGTTTATTCATAATACTGCATTACTGTATTATTTGACTAACCGAAAAAAAATATTGTTTATAAATAAACGCAATTTAAAAAAAATGCACTTCAATTTTATCGAGCAAAAGTGTTGGTACCTATTGTTTTTTTATATACAGTTATTTCATTTTAAAAAGAAATAATTCAATTTCAAAATAAAACAGTTACCTAAAGCTTTGTTTATTGTGTCATAATTGATGTTTGTAAATATTTTAACTTGCAAATAGTTTAAAGTTAGACGTACAAAATGAATAGAGTCTTTTACATATTATTATATATTAACAATATATTATATCGTCGTCGTTCTATGAAAACTCCCTAAGTCCATTTTTTTGTGTTTTGAGATATTTGCATTTAAACTTGGAAATTAATATAAAAAAATCCAAAAATTATCAGAATAGCAAGATCTCAGGCTTCAATTGTAGAATGGGCTTGGCGTAGCCATTGTGCAATAAAATTTTTTGCAAATGGTTTATCCGAAATGAATTAAATAAGAATTTAATCACATTTTTTTTTTAAATGGACTTAGGGAGTTTTCATAGAACGACGACGATATATTAACAATTGAAGAGAAGAGTATTATAATAAACCATCACAAAAACGGTAAATCCTCTAAAGAAATCAATGAAATTGTTAGCAGATCAAAATCAACGGTGCAGAAGGTCGTAAATCGGATCAATAACGAAAAAAGAATTGAAAATAAGCAACGATTATGGCGACCTCGTAAGCGAGTTATTCAAAAAGATCCATTTAAAAGTGCACTAAATATAGCCATCGACATTGGAAGTTATTTGAACAAAACGGTTTCCGAGTGAACTGTTAGAAGATCACTCCATAGGTCTGACTACAGCAATTGCGTAGCTCGTAAAAAGCCTTGCGTTAGAGATGTCAACAAGAAAAAACGAATAACTTTTACTTATGGGTATAAAAATAAAACCACCGAATTTTCGGATGACGTCATATTCTCAGATGAGTCCAAGTTCAACATATACGTGTCAGATGGTAGACTTAAGGTGTGAAGGAAAAAGTTAGAAGCCCTCAATCCCCAAAATACAATAAAAATAAAATGCACGACTGGGTCGCACGAACTTGCTCTTATGTAACAGACTAGGAATTTTAAAAACGAATGTTACTAGAGAAAACTGTTCATAAGGATTAAATTATTATTTAAATTCTTTTAGTAGTAAGAGACAAAAACATAATGCTACTCGTATCCAAATATGAATGTATGCAAGAACAAAAATTATAAGTCGTTGTAGTGGTTTCTTAAAAAAAGCTTTTATGTACAAACTTTTTCAAAGCTTTTTAAGAAAAAATTTTGGTACGCCAATTTAAAGTTTTTATTATTGTTCGAATAAAAATAAAATTTAAAAAAAAAATATTGAGCCGTTTCTGAGATATCGAATTTTCAAAAAAAAGAAAAAATAGATTTTTTTTTTCAAAAATTCAAAAATTATTTATTTTAAAGTTTTGAAATGCAATTTGTTTTAGACTTTTTAGAAGCTTCTCTATAAAAAATTTCATTAAGATCCGTTATGTGGATAATGAGAAGTTCAAAATTCGAAAAAATGGTTCTATGGTAGGTACAAGCTGTAATATCTTAATTTCAAAATTTTTTTTAGTAAAATAAAGATCGTAAAAATTAATTGAAAGAAAAAAAATTTTATCAAAATTCTCGGAACCGTTTTCGAGAAAAATACGATTTTTGAAAACCATTTTTTTTGATTTTTTAGCATTTGTATGGTAGGTACCTTTATTTTTAGGTAAAATAAAATTTTTTTTCTCACATCTTGTAGATTATATTGAGAAACTTTTATTTATCAAGATTAAAAAAAATCTAGCGAGGGGTTTTCGAAATATTGAGTTTTGAAAAAAAAATTTTGAAGTTTTTTTTAAAACTCCAAAAAAATTTTTTTTGAATATTTGAGTACACAATTTTATTCAGGTTTTTGGGGAGCCTTGGCAAAAAAAAAAATTATCAAAATCGGTTGTACCGTTTTCGAGAAAATCAAAAACAAAAAAAAATGGTTCCATGGGGGGTACCCTCAATAACCATTTTTCTGAAAATTTTTTTCAACAAATACCTAGCTTTAATTAAACGAAATTTTTTTGTGTTTTTATTTTTAAAATCAGTCGAACATTTTTTGAGAAAAAAAAATGTTTATAAAATTTCGAAAAAAATTCGTATGGCAGGTACCGTTATTTTTGGTCTTAAAAAATCAAATCAAAAAACATCCGGGGGGAAAAAATTAAAACCCATATCTACCAAGTTTGAAAAAAATCGAGCCGTTTAGCTGTAATCGAACGGACAGACAGACAGACAGACAGACAGACAGAATTGCGAGACCCACTTTTTTAGTCTTCGCTATCATCGTAATGTCAACTTTGATCAAAATCTCGAGTTCGATTTTTTTTCCGAATGCATAACTTGCCTTATAGTACCTATAAGTCGCAAGTAAAAACTGTAAGGCATGGGGTGGTGGTGTTATAGTATGGGGGTCTATGTCATCTGGCGGTGTTGGTAATCATTGAGGAAATAATGAATAAAAGTGTTTACCTTAACATTTTGAAGAAAAACTTTCACGAAAGCACTGAGAAATTGGGGATCAGAGACAGGTTTTATTCCAATCAAAACAATGATCTCAAGCACACCGCTCTACATGTGAAGATGTGGATCGCGTATAATGCACCACACATGCTTGTAACACCTGTCCTGATTTTAATCCCATTGAGCACTTGTGGACCTCCTTAAAAAGCGTATACGGAACCACGAGATAAGGAATAAATCCCAAACTAAAAGAATTAATTCTTGCAGAATGGCCAGAAATAACGCCTGAAGCGACTAAGAAACTATTCCACTCAATGCCAAAGCGTTTGCAAGAAGTTTTGAGGTTAAAGAGATTCCCAACTAACTGGCTGAACACAATGGAGACGGAGCTGCAACTGGAGCTGCAACTGGAATAGCTGTCAAAATATTCAATACACGTAAATTCAATGTTACGAACACAACACAACGCAACTGCAGTCGGTGCTGCAAGAGTTGGCGAATTTTTAACTTTTTCGTGCAGCAATTTTGACATTTCAAATTTTATATATCTGTCAGTGATTTTAAGTGTTGTTTTGTTTTATTGTGATTTAATTTTAAATTTTAATTAAAATAATGGACGAAAATCTTCAATTTCAGTGTCCATTTTATAGTTTCAATTACTTAAAATATTTACAATTTGCCAAAGATTCAACACCTGACCCAACAAATGACAGCAAAACATGAAAGCTGTACAGCCTCATTGTGGGCGCATAAAAAAAAGTACGTACGACACTTTTTGACAGCTCTTCCAGTTGCAGCTGCAGCTCCAGTTGCAGCATTCTATTGTGTTCAGCCAGTTAGTATTAGGTACAAATTTGAATTCTTTTAAGGAAACAAAATGGCTAACAAATATGTATGTTTTATTTAAAGGTACCATCACTTTTGCTCGATGAAATTATGACTCAATTTTTGAAAATGCATTTCTTTTGTAAAATGTTACTTATTTTTTTTCTTTTTGGTTACTTATGGTATTCTGTACATAATAAATAAATTAAAATGAACATTTTCGCCTACGTTTTTATTTTTATTTAGTATATTTTTCAGTTTTTATAAAAACAATAATAGAGTACCTTCACTTATGCTAGGCACTGTACATATATAAAATTATCGTTTGTGTATATGTGATATTCTATTAATTTATGCTTGTGTATGACTTATGTCCTGAAAAGCAATTATGAATAAGGCAACCGATAGAGATGATCATGAGGGGATACCGTTGGTTTTAAGAACAGATATTGTTTATTCATATGCACAATTTTCTATTGCTTAGCATTTTACCTAATTGTTTATATTTATTCCAGCTCCCCAATTCCTAAAATATCCTACAACAAAATTTAGACCTATCTTATCGGACGCTTTTTCAAAATCAAGCGACAGAATGTTTTGCCTTTAACTCAAACTAACTTGTTCGATGCTTTTGGCGGTGGGGGTTGTAGTTTGTTGGTGAGGTGAACGATTTTATATTTTGTATTCGCTTTTAGTATTCATACAAATATTGTACAAAATTTTCATAAAATTGACAGCCAGATGCCGAAATATTTCTAACATTCTTCCAACGTACTTGTACATGTTTTCCCATTTAACAAGTACATTCTTTTTGAACAGAAGTTGGGATTTGTCCGATTAATTGCATACTAGAATGGCATTCATTTTCATTTCAGTTACGTTGCCCTTGTTAGCTGATACGACGACGATATTTTTTTAAAATAGTTTTCGTGGCTTCGTATACCTTAACTAAATATGTATTTGTAATAGAAAAATAGAATGCACAACTGGATCGCACGAACTTGGTTTTATGTTAATGAAACCTAGAATTTTAAAAATTTTCGATGTATGAATATCTATATAAAAATATTTTTAAATTCCTAAAACAACTAAATTAGTGGCTTGAGCCAAAAAATACCGCGGTAATGCTCGTCTAAAAGCAGGCACGCAGATACTCTTGTACACAATAATATTATAAGGGTAGTCATAACACCATGAGTAATTGCAAATTATAAAAAAAAAATCTAGATCCTTTTAGCGGGTGTTTTTTTTATATAAGTTTATACAATATACATTTTTTGAGAAAAAACTTTGGTACCCGAATTTAAAGTTTTTTTAATGTTCAATTTTTCACTTAAATGCCCAATATGGGAAATTTAGCCCAGATTTTGTAGTTATTGGCCACTTAAGTGACCGACTTATGAAACCGAGTATGTGATTGAAAATTTAAGTGAAAGTGTAACAAGACAAAAATAAATTGTTTTGTAAAATGTATTTTCTACGCTTTTGTTTTGTAGCTAAGACCAGGATATCAGGGACTGGAATCAAATAAAATAATTTTGAAATAATGTGTTGGAAAATAAAAAGTAAACAATAACAAAAAGTGGACACATTACGATTCAATTTCAATCAACAAATTAGCGTTAAGCTTTCCTTTTAGAACTAGATCTTAATATTTAAGCTATTTTTAACGATATCTGAATTACACATAATGCAGTCGTTTTACTTTTTCATTGAAAATCAAACTCAGCTAGCCTATTTATTTTGACATCGAAAAATAACACTGAGGAAAAAACTTAATCAACTTTAACAACAGATTCATTCTCTGATTGAATGCGCTGAGTTGCTGAAATGTATCAGTTTTAAAGTAAATTGCTTAAGAATCAATAACCAATTAAGCAAGGAAATAAATACCGTGCTATAAACATTTAGCTACAATATACCTACTATGTAATATGTTTAATTGAACTTTGAATAAAAATTTGACTGTAGATGTATGAAAAAAAACACAAGCAACTGCTTCAAGATCTAAGTACAAAAATGAAATTCACTTTCAATGGCTGAAAATACCTACAATACGCCAATAATCGAAGTTGCCATCGTTTCCATATACAAGTTTCAGTTCTAGCATTATTGTCCGACTCCATAATCTCCATATCTATTCGTACTAGAAATATATAACCCATTAACAAAATATTTTATTTATTTACCTATATGTACCCCAATTTATAATGAAGCTTTCTAATGCTACATTCACTAATAAAAAAATTCAAAAATGTCCCTACGAGCGGCACAGCACTGCAAATCAATGTTCATTTGAACAATTTTCCCATTTAAACACACGTTCTTTAGGTTACAACGAACAACGAACGCCGAGATTTCCAAGCTCCTTTGAATTTGCACATTCTTCTTTCGTTCTTCTTTTTTATCATTTACATTCTCAACGAACAACGTACACAGAGTCTAAATGCATCTTAAGACCTTAGTATTCCTTCCTTGCCAAGTACTAACAAATACTTTAATCCTTAGTTGAAGCTACTATAAATCGTATGGGGGAAAAACCAAGTTATGTACTTACTTTTAGGCAGAGTTTTCTTTTCCAGATTTGCTTTCCTTGAAATATTAGGGATTGGTTGTTTCTTGTGATTCTTTTTAAGGCTTTCATGATCAAATGATTGCAAATGCTTTGAAACATCAATTAATGAATTTCCAATTATATTCTAGTATTAAAATGTATGTTTTTAATTATTGTAATAAATAGATTTTTGTCATTCCCGATACTTACACAGTTGCATTTCTTGCAAACAAATTTTTTGCAAATACCAAATTTCTTTATATCCTCAGGAGTTGGAGTTGTTTTATCTTTGCCTGGCGGTTCTATTTCTTTCGGTTTACTTTCGAGGAAATTATCAATTTCCGTTACAATTTGGTACAATTTTATACAAAGTGATTCGTCAATAGCATGTATAGAATTTCGGAATAAAGAAAAGGCTGTGCGGAATTGCTCTGCCTCGTAGTTTATTGCTTCAATCTAAAAATAAACCATATTTTATAAAAGTTTTCCAGTTTTAAAACTAAAATATGAATTTTATGTGTCTATGTACATGTAAGAATGTTTTATCCATTATTTTTATAATTTTCAATTTCAATTTATTTTAATGAATAATGCGCAAACATTAACAACAAATGAAATTTTAGAAGATAAATAAAAACAAATTCGGCAACAAGAACAACCAACGAGAACGACAATCAGGAAGCGACAAGCTGCAAGCGAATTAAATTAGCAATGAATGTGTTCAGCCAGAGCTGCATAGACTGCTTTTAAACGAAGCAATGACTGCTTTTAAACGAAGCAATTATGCGCGAAACAGATTAAACCAGCAACAGCACCAGCATCGTCAACAGCAAACAGCACGCTGACCAGCAAAAATTTCTCAAACACATTGGCCGTGAGTAATAGATCCGAATCTAGTCTAAGTTCGATTTTAACCAAACATTCGTAGAAATAAAACAAATTTCAAGTATAAATACTTAAAAGCGGCTTTCCTGTAACTAAGTTAAATTTAAAATGATAGAATCACAATAGAACTTTACGAATCTGGTTAATAGAAATCTGTTTGTGTATCAGTTCACAATAACGAAATTATGAAAATGAGTCACAATTATTGGTATAAATAAGACTGTTGTTTAATTTGATCTGTTACTACGAATTTTTAAAAGCAACTTTTCTACATCTAACAAAAAGTGACTTTAAAACCGATTCTATGAATGTCTATTACTAAGGGCCATTGCCACCAGCAACGTCATTTCATCTGCTTGACATTTCATATGGAAAAAAAAGCTTTTCATTGTGGTGCCACTGAATATTGCAGTGGGAAAGTTGACAACACCGCACCAGCAACAGCAAATTTAGGACTTTGGCCTAACGACGCTGTTGGCGTTGCTGTTGCTGTTCTAATGTGTGTTGAACAATTGAAATACATTGGCTCTAAATTAATGGCGGCCGCTGTTGCTGTTGACGGTGCTGGTGCTGGTTCAATCTGTTCCGCGCTTTAGGCCTATTCGGCGAGATCTTTTATGCGCGAAACAGATTAAACCAGCAACAGCACCAGCATCGTCAACAGCAAACAGCACGCTGACCAGCAAAAATTTCTCAAACACATTGCCACCAGCAACGTCATTTCATCTGCTTGACATTTCATATGGAAACAAAAGCTTTTCATTGTGGTGCCACTGAATATTGCAGTGGGAAAGTTGACAACACCGCACCAGCAACAGCAAATTTAGGACTTTGGCCTAACGACGCTGTTGGCGTTGCTGTTGCTGTTCTAATGTGTGTTGAACAATTGAAATTCATTGGCTCTAAATTAATGGCGGCCGCTGTTGCTGTTGACGGTGCTGTTGCTGGTTCAATCTGTTCCGCGCTTTATTCTTCTATTCTGTTATTCTGCTATGAATTTCCATACAAATGTTTGACCTGTCAACAAATCTTTTATGAATTTTAATTTTGGTATTCAGCACGCTGAAATCTGTTATAAAATCTGCTAAGAAAACTTTTATGAACTGTCAAACGTTCGAACATAGAAAAAATCTTTTACGAATAGCATTTTTGGTATTCAGCATGCCAAAATCTGTTATGAAATCTGTTAAAAATCATAAAAGAATAAAAGACAAACTTCTGTGACTTTTATCATAAAAGATTTCAATACATACACAGATACGAGTATATCAATGAAAAATTGATATATCATCGTGGTCCATTGTGCAATACAATATTTTGCAAATATGGCTGCTCTGGAATGAATTAAATAAGAATTAAATTACATTTTTGTTAAGAATGGACGTTTCATAGAACGACGACGATATATTTTTTATTTCGTCAACGAAATCTTTTTAAAATGAGACAAATGAAAGAAAATATATTTACACACATACGAGTATTATATAAATAATATGTATATGTAAGTAGAGTAGACACCAATAATGTGTAAGATAAGAGATTACTTTTTTGTTCGTCATCCATTTTAATTTTGTCAGATGAATTATTTTATTTAATCACAGCTGATTATGATAGCAGATTTAGTTCAGTTTCATAACAGATTTCGTTTTCGAAGTTGCATAACAGACTTTTATAAAAGTTCGAGCCCCTGAATACCAATTATAAAAGATCTTTTAAGATGGAAATCTTTTACGATTCATAACAGAAAATCGATAGCAGAATAACAGATGTTGCAGAATAGGCCTAAATATTGCCTTGCGATTTTTAAGCCCGTAGGAGAGAGACTTGTGTGGTGGCGGGGGTACACAAAATTGCTGGGGTTGGAAAAATTGCAGAGTTATCGTTCTTTCTTCTTTGTGGTTTTCTATATTTCTCAGGTATGTTTCATTTCTATTTGGCGTTTGTTGAGCGAACTTCGATTAACTGAGTAGAGTAAAGAATGCGGAGAGATGTTTCCTTTTCAATAGAACAAAGTTAACTTTGATTAAAAATCGCTGTGTTTAAAAGCATTCATGCAATCGAAAGGAAGCCAAAAGAGAATCAAGGATTAAAAATCGCTTTCGTGTAAAAGCAGTCATAATTACACACGATCTCACAGAATATTTCCATTGACTGCTTTTATACGAAAGCGATTTTCAATCTTCGTTTCTCTTTTGGCTTCCTTTCGATTGCATGGATGCTTTTAAACACTGCGATTTTTAATCAAAGTTAACTTTGTTTTATTGAAAAGGAGTTATCTCTCCGCACTCTTTACTAAACCTAGTTAATCGAAGTTCACTCACCGAATGGCAAACATACCCGAGAAATAAAGAAAACCGCGAAGAAGAAAGAAAGATAACTCTGCAATTTTTCAACCCCAGCAATTTTGTGTACCCCCTCCACCACACACGTCTCTTTCTCCTAGAGGCTTAAAAATCACACGGTAATATTGCTTTGCTTAAAAGCAGTTATTGGAAATCAATTATTAAAAACACTTGTCGTGGTTCGTGAATGGCCGCTTTCAGATTTATATTTCAAGCCATCTGAATGGCTTTGTGTTTTTGTAATCCTGATAAGAAAACATATATGTTGAAAAAAAAGCTATTTTCAAAACAAAAATTTTAAGCTATCCAAAAATAATTAAAAATAATTCGTATTTTATGCGAGCAACTTTAAGGCTAGGCAACTTTAAGGCTAGGCGCGCACATTCAATTTTTAGTTACGCAAATTTTGTGTTTTGACACAAACTAAACGATTGTCTAAAATGAGTTCGCTATTTTGTGTAACATATCATATATGCACCTGCGCGGACATTCAACCAAATAGTTCATCTGTTTTCTATAAAGCCTAGTACGCAGATCGGGAAAAATTTTGTCTCCCATACATTTTTTTTCCTGGGACAAATTTTGTCTCGGATATTTTTCCCAGCAGTACGCAGTTCGCGCGCAAAATTCATACTATTGTGAATTGCTCTTCAAAATGTCTCCACTAAATTTTGCCAGGAAAAAGAATGGTACAAGCATTATTTTGCGGGACAAATTTTGACAGCCAAAAGTGATTTTTGCCAAAACTGGTTTTATGTAAAAAGTGCTGATGCTTCTCTTGAAAGCATCGAGAGGAGATTCCAAAAAGGTATGAACGACTTTTGTAAGACAACCCGTTCCAGAGATATACAACAAAACACATTAAATTATTTTTTAATTCTCCAACTTCAAACTTTTGCGCGAGATTTGGAAAAGTTTTGTAGAGATTAAAATTGTAGAGATAAAATTTGTCTTGTCTTGATCTGCGTACTAGGCTTAAAGCCTAGTACGCAGATCGGGAAAAATTTTGTCTCCCATACATTTTTTTTCCTGGGACAAATTTTGTCGCGGATATTTTTCCGAGCAGTACGCAGTTCGCGCGCAAAATTCATACTATTGTGAACTGCTCTTCAAAATGTCTCCACTAAATTTTGCCAGGAAAAAGAATGATACAAGCATTATTTTGCGGGACAAATTTTGACAGCCACCGTATTTCCGAAAGTGATTTTTGTCAATTCTGATTTTATGTAAAAGGTGCTGATGTTGTCTTGAGATCATCAAGAGAAGATTCCAAAAAGGTATGAACGACTTTTGTAAGACAACCCGTTCCAGAGATACACTAAAAAACACATTAAATTAGATTTCATCTCTCCAACTTCAAACTTTTGCGCGAGATTTGGAAAAGTTTTGTAGAGATTAAAATTGTAGAGATAAAATTTGTCTTGTCTCGATCTGCGTACTTGGCTTAAGCAACCAAACAGCTCTACAACTAAAAATTGAATTCATCAGGTTATATAGGAAGGGACCCAGCTTTGATCCTTGGAGTACTCCAGCTTTGATGGATTTTGAATGAACGTTCCTCATATGAAAATTTTTCGAAATTTTTGTTAAAATTAAAATTGGTTTTCAGAATCACTTAGAAGACTGAAATCAACACTCGGAACCGTTTCAATAATCCAAATGAAGCAACTAGCTCAGAAATGACAACATGGTTTATCTATCAATTTTAAGAAAATCAGAATTTTTCACGAAATTTTTTGCTTGATTTGGATGATTAGAACGGTTTCGAGTATTGATTTAAGTTTTCTAGGTGGTTCTAAGAACCATTTTCAAATCAGACAAGAATATCGACAAAGTTTTATACAAGAGACGTTTCAACATTTTCATATTCATATTGAAATTGTTGAAACGTCCTCCATATGAACATTTTTCGAAGTTATTGTTAAAATCAAAATTGGCTTTCAGATTCACTTAGAGGAATCTTAATCATAATCAACACCCGAGACCGTTTAAATCATCCTAATATAGCAAGTCGTTTGGAAACTCCACCTAGTAGTCCAGTCATTTTAGGCATTTTAAACCCCAATCTGCGGAAAAATTCCTAGTGAGCTGAATTTTTGTATACACCTTTATTACGGCATTGTAATGAAGATGTGAAAAATCGACATTGATATCATGCCGGCTAAAAAAGTTATAGGGGTCAAAAGGTCACAAAAATCAGTTTTTCGCAAATATCTCGCGATCTATTGCTCAGAGGTCAATAAAGGTCATTATAAAAATTGTTTGTCGTGAAATTGTCTACAAAAAATGTCTTGCATTTTTCTGTAAAATTAACCGTTTTCGGAGTAGAGCGCTGAGAAAGCGAATATATTATGACGATGCACTCGTTTCCGCACCACCATCGAGGTAGAATGCAGGGCGCGTTTTTTTACATGTTTTTCCCCGTAGGCATAATCCATGAAATGTAATCAGAGGTTTTTTTTATTTACGAGTGAATAATTTTTTATTTGAATACAGAAAAATACAGGAAAATTAACTTTAGTATATAATTTTTTTTTTATCATTCATTGTCGATATCTTCAGTTTCTGTGTCATTAACAATTGCATACCGCAATCTTCGATATTAAAAATGGTCTTCAGCTGTGTTAACTCGCTGATTCTATTCAGCATTTACACCAGCGATCTAATAGGTAGTCTAACTCGGGCAATTGTGTATGCCGTCGACCTAATAGTGTACATAACAGCTCCCAAAGTCGAGGTCATCAGAATTCTTTTGCAATGTGACTTCAACTAGATTCAGTGATATTGCGATGATATGGAAGTCAGTTTCAGAAACCTGAAACTATTCTGCTTAGGACTCGATCCATCAGTGTGCCACTTGATGAAATTTGTTTCGAGGATCTCAAGATAACTCCCATTGCCGCACTTCTGATGGCCTCGTGTAGAGGGGATAGATAGAGGAGAACCTCTATAGCTGCGGTAGGGCGGATTCTCATACACGCGAGCCCTTAGACTTTTTCTAGAGCTTTCCTTATTCTTGATAATTCGGTTCTCTTGTGCCATGCAACCGCCCCATATGTAATGATTGGTCTTACCATCATAGTGTATATCCCGCTAAGGATGTTCGGTTTGAGTCTGCATGACTTGCCTGCAAGTCTCTTGCAAATCATTAGGGCTTTTGTGGCTTTCCCGACTATAGCTTTTAAGTGTTTGTTCAAAAGGAATCTACTATCTGGTAGAATTCCTAGATATTTTACCCCTCTCTGCGTTTCAATCACTTCACCAGCTAGATGGATAGGTTTCATATGTGGCAGAAGTTATTCCTTGTTAATGGTATGATTGTCGTCTTGGAGGGGTCTATTGATAATCCTACAGATAGACACCATTTCCGTGTAATTGTTAGTCCTCTTTGGATTATCTACGGCTATGATAGCAACATCATCAGCAAATCCAATATACCTTGGGAGGTAAGATTTTCTAACAATTCATCCACTACAAGACTCTTCAACAAGGGTGATAGTACACCACCCTGAGGACAGCCTCTTGTTGTGATTACTTTTTTTTACATTTTGTCCTCTTTGTGACAGTATTTTTAGTGCCTAACAATTCCATCTAGTTATGGTGATGGGTACGCATTTCCTAACAAAAGTTGTGCCTACAGCCTCGTGGGATGTGTTGTCGAAGGCTCCCTCTATGTCTAAGAACGCATCTAATATTCTATCTTTTTTCTATATTTTGGGAATAAATATTAGCTTTCCTGTTCTCCATATACTTGGTATATACCCAAACGCAATGCTACTACGAAGAATATTAGTGAAGAATATTGTTAATGACACAGAAACTAAAGATATCGACAATGAATGATAAAAAAAAAAATATATACTAAAGTTAATTTTCCTGTATTTTTCTGTATTCAAATAAAAAATTATTCACTCGTAAATAAAAAAAAAACCTCTGATTACATTTCATGGATTATGCCTACGGGGAAAAACATGTAAAAAAACGCGCCCTGCATTCTACCTCGAAGGTGGTGCGGAAACGAGTGCATCGTCATAATATATTCGCTTTCTCAGCGCTCTACTCCGAAAACGGTTAATTTTACAGAAAAATGCAAGAGACATTTTTTGTAGACAATTTCACGACAAACAATTTTTATAATGACCTTTATTGACCTCTGAGCAATAGATCGCGAGATATTTGCGAAAAACTGATTTTTGTGACCTTTTGACCCCTATAACTTTTTTAGCCGGCATGATATCAATGTCGATTTTTCACATCTTCATTACAATGCCGTAATAAAGGTGTATACAAAAATTCAGCTCACTAGGAATTTTTCCGCAGATAAAACCTAAAATGACTGGACTATAGGTTTATCTAACATTTTCAAGAATATTATGAAAAATCATATGATTTTCTTGAAAGTGATCGATAAATCACATTGTCATTTCCAAACTACCTACGATGTGGCATTTTTTGCTTCACGCATAGAGAAAAAACGGCATATTGTTGGAATGAAGGTTTGATTTTTTTCGTTCGCTGTGTTGTATTTATGTTGGAGCAAATAAATATATGTATAGGATTTTTATTCCTAAATACCTACACGATTACCACTCAGAACAATTTTTTTGTATAGGTAGTTGGATAATTATTTTTGTTAGCAAATCTTTCAAATGCAGAATTTTGAAAATAAGAGTTTTGAGTATTAGAGTTCTGAAATAGGTACAGACAAATTATATTGAAAGCTTAAATTTTGAAGAGTAGAATTTTGGAATGCAGAATTTTGGGAAATGAAATTTTGAAATGCATAGAACTTAATAAGTAAAATTTTGTAAAGCAGAAGTTTGAAAAAGAAATTTTGAAATACAGAAAACTTAATAAGTAAAATTTTGAAAAGCAAAATTTCGAAATGCAGAATTTTAGGAAATAAAATTTTGAAATGCAGAAAACTTAAAAAGTAAAATTTTGTAAAAGGTATTTTGAGAAGCAGAATTCTGAAATGCAGAAAACTTACTAGGTACAATTTTGAAAAGCAGAATTTTGAGAAGTAGAATTTTGAAATGCAAAATTTTGGTAAATACAATTTTGAAAAAGGTATTTTGAGAAATAGAATTCTGAAATGCAAAAAACCTTAATAAGTAAAATTTTGAAAAAGTTATTTTGAGAAGTAGAATTTTGAAATGCAGAAAACTTAATATGTATAAGCAAAATTTTGAAAAGCAGAATTTTGAAAAAGGAATTTTGAAAAGTAGAATTTTGAAATGCAAAATTTTGGGAAATAAATGTAGAGCGCCCTCAGTAGAATGTATTCCCCAACTTTTTTTTTTCTGTTTCATGAGAGTACTATAGATTTTATATACAAGGTAGGAACTAAATTCAAAACGCACATAATGGTTCCTGGGATTCTTGCTTTGGAGTAGAAGTCACGTTTAGCTTCAAGTTTTTCAGCGTCAGTCATTTCTAACTTAATCCATATTAGTCTTTTTTTCAAAAATTTTCAATACAGTTTTCAGATTTGCAGAAAACGTAGACTATGCCATTCTTATTTCGAAATCCTTTTCTATGTCGATTGATATCCTCCTTCCGCCAGGAATCTGAGCACAGCTGCTAATCTGCTGAGGTGTGATTAAAAATGAGAACACACAAGGGCCCAGTTCTTGATCCAGCTCCTCCTATAAGTATTTAAATGCAGCTTTTTTAACTCGATAGTCTTGTCTGAATCTTGATATGGACCATGTATACAATTTGAAAAGATAAATTTAAATTTTACTTACATTTTGGTATCAATATCAAATGGATTAAATGCATCGATCAAAATATTTCTTTGTATTTTTAATCCGCGTTTTCATTGCAAATTTTCTTCATTTATTGCAAAAATTAAATCACTCAATCGGATTGGTTACTTTTTCAGTACCAGTCAACAAGCTGTCTAGCTTGGCCGGGGTAGATGGTGTCGGGTGAGTGCGGTGGTCCGATTGGATAAAACAATTTTCTGATGATTATGCAAAATCAAACACAATAAGAGAAATCAAAACCTACTAGATCCATATTTTTGAACTTAATCCAAACTGGATGACTCCGTGAGAATGTCCACATTTTCCCATTTTTCCATCCACAGGTTCATACCAGTTATGGTATCAAAATGGAGTACTTCAGCGCTAATTGGACCACAGGGCTAGACTGCCAGTGGACGCCATTTCTACCTATCTAAAAAAGGACAATTGGCGTTGAAATGAAACTAGCCGACCCAGCTCTCGAAATTCGAGTGCCAATTTATTTATTATTTATATTATTGGCAGTATTTTCAAGCAAATTTATTAAATTAAATTTTATTTTATGTAATATGCAAAGTGTTTGACAGTGCAAAAACAAAAATGACCCACAGTGTGTAAATGCGTGTCTCAAGTATATTCTGCACATCTCCGTAACTGTGGCTTTCCAACCATATAAAATTTATCGAAATCAGTTAAATACTTTTGAAGAAAAGTGTACCACAAAAAACATGTTTGCCGTTTTATTATATGATGATATCTATCGCAATAAGGGTGAATTTTCTCAGATAAAGCTTACTGAAAATTAGACTAGATCTCAGAAATAACTTCTTTTATCTATTAGAAATTAATTAAACTATTCAAATCTTTCTATAATTTACTTTATTAAAAAGAATTTTAACACTTAGCTCGCTCAAAAACGTACGTGCACTTGAAGTATTATTGATGGGGAAAATAGTATTGTAAATGAAATAAATCTATTTGTTAGTATTATTAATTTATTCATTATGACATACTAATTTATTTATTTCTTCTCGTTGACTCACAAGCTGTTGGTGGAGGAGGAGGACCTCTTTTGTGCAAATCCTCAAGATACGTCATAATAATCTGTGTTCTATCTTGTGGCAAATGCTCCAAAACTAAATACCTACAAAAGTAAAATATGTAAAACATTTAAAGTAAGTAACTTAGAAGTTATAGTACCTCTTGTCATTCTTCAGAATTTCTTCAATTTCCTTTAAATGGTTTGGATTTTCATTTACTGTTTCTATGGTCTTATAGGATATCAGTTTGCACTCTAGTAAAAGCTCTCGTAAAGAACTCTTTGCACTGACTGTCTTATCTTTTAGATAATCTCTGAACTCACGTTCACATTTTTCTGAATTGTTGTACTTGAGGTAGCGTGGGTCCTCTTTGACCTGCTTTTTGATTTCTTTCCATGGACTAGTCAGAGTTAGTGTGGGAATTTCATCCAACATTTCACGAAATTTCTCACGTTTTTTCTTCATGAGAGCATCAATGTGATCGTTAAAAATTCTGAAAAAAGATAATTAAAATTAGTTTCAAAAAATTTTAAGAAAAAGAGTTTACTTTTCTCTTTCTTCGCGTTCCAGACTTTCGACTGCATCCCAACGGTGGTCTTTGCGAAGTTGTTTTTTCACCTCTTTCCATGTTAGATCTGGATTACGAACAAGGTCGACCAACAAAGCGCTGAAATGGCGTATCGCTTCGTCACGCAAATGATGCTCACGTTCCTTGTCCCGGTCCCTGAGGTGCCCAGCCAAGGTCCGTTGCACCTCCTTCTCTCGTTCGCGAATACTCTGTTCGGCTCTTTGCTGACGATCACGTTCTTTTTGCAGCCGTTCGGCTTCATCATCACTTGTTTTATTATCATCCTCCTGAATATAAACAAATTTTTATTTATTTTGCTTCATTTTGATTTATTCACTTGTTTGTCACCTTTTCGACATCTTTTTTTTTGTCTCCGCTCTTCTCATGGGTACTCTTTTCCCGGCTGCGGTCTCTTGTTCGGTCACGATCTTTCTTGTCAGATTTCCTTTCCTTGCGATCACGTTCACGTTCCCTCTCACGGTCCTTCTCCTTGCGTTTCTTCTCGTCCTTCAGTATGCGCATGTAGTCCAAAAAGTAGTCCTCTCGTAGCATTGAGCTCTCTACAGCACGGAATCGAGATTCTGATTCCAGCTTCTTTTTCACATCTTGCCACCTTGAATGACGATCTACATCCGAACGATCTCGAAGCAATTCGATGAAATCTTTCCTAATCTACAAGTTCATTTGGAAAAAAGAAAAATCCTCTATTAGCGGTTTTAAGGGTTTTCATTTTAAACTTAAAACTATTAATGATAAACTTAATTCTAAATAACATAAAATGTGTGAACAATGTGCTCCACTCCTTCAAAGATATGCACACACATTATGTAAGTTAAATATAAAAGCTGAAAGAGAATATATTCTTTTTTTTATTATTCAACCTGAAAAGAATACGATTAAAATTATTTCATTAAAGGCCGACTAAAAATGTCGTACTTAGTCTTAAAAACTATATGAGACTACCAGTTTCTTGGTCATCTGGTTTTAAATTTGATTTTTTTATTATTTAATTCAGACAGACGGACGGACAGAAGATCTAATCATTCTAAAAATTATTAACAAATTTTATTATTTGTGTTTCGTTATTTTCGTTAAATATACATATTTGTTTTGCTATTATTTTCCATTAATCATTAGCCTTAATGCATGCTTTCTTTATGACTTGAAAATAGACTTGACATACTTTGAAGACAGAAGTAATAAATCAGTTGGAAATATGATTTTTTTTTCAGACTACACAAACTATGTAATTTTTCATTAACACGTTCAAAAGAGAGTACATTATTTTTTTTCCAGCGAACTTCAATTCAAGTAATAAAAAAAAAATCTGGAAAAAGATAATTTTGAATACGTTATAAAAAACAACATGTGATGTTTTTGAATGACCAAACAAATAATTTTTGTTTTAGTTTTGCAAATGATGTTAGTAATTTAAAGAAAGAAACTAAAAATTAACAAAAATAAGGAAAAATAGATTCTGATTATTTTTATAATATGAGAATGTATTATTAATTTTCTTTGTGGACTTTTGTTAAATACTTAGGGTTGCTAAATTGTTAATTTATTTTTATATCAGATAATATTGTAACTTTCGCTTAGCAAAACTTTCTGAAGAAAACATTTATTAAAAATTAAATTTTGTTCGTATATTGCAGTGCTTTTTTATAAAAACAAATAAATTTCAATATAAAATATTAATTATATTATATCGAAATGCCAAATTTAAAAAAAAGATCTATAGTAACGCTAATTGTATTTGTTTATTTCGTTTTCTGAGATTTTATTAAAGGGTTTTAGAAAAGTATTCAACGCGATTTGCAGTTATACTTCTTACTAAGCGATTTTCGTCCTAACTCTTTAAAAATTCAAGATTCGCAAACTAAAGCGTACAGAAGGTTCGAAACATAATGTTTAGGTTTCCTAAAGCACAAAAATTATAATGTTTCTCTTTTTTCATATTTCTTTTTTACTCCACAAATAAAAATTCTAAATCAAAGCTCAAACAAAAGAGATGAGCTCATCAAGTTTACATGAAATCGAAAATATTACTTGTTTTAACGAAGATGAAAAGAATTACGAGTACTTTTAATATTTCAAAATGCGTTTCGCCTACCTGCCTACATACATTTGTTTGTCAAGCTTTGGTAAAGCAAATCGTTTCCAATACGAAGTACAAAATGTTATAATTTTTGCCGAAATTTTAATTTATCAAAAAAAAAAATAATACAACTATAAAAAAGAATGATTAAGCGAAAATATGTCAAGTTTAACCAGCAAATCATGAATACAATACATATGGCTAATGTCAGAAAATAGTTCAGCTTTTTTGTATGTATGTTTTGATTCTCGAAAAGGCAATGTAGGTACCATTTTTTAACTATTGAGTTCGTATCAAAAGTATAAGTACAACCAGATTTTCATACAGTAGTAGAGTTCCATTGGCACCGAAAATGGCGACACCATCAAGTGATAGGAGGGCAGTCAAGGATTGGATCGATTCGGCAGCTTGTTATTACAGCATCTCCGGCACTCTTCATCACATTCATAATTGGCACCAACACCATCAAGTTCAATCAAGCACCTCGGGTTCTGTTTTTTTTTTTAGTTTTTTTTTTCTGTTTCAAAAATACCATCTCACCGTTATTGAGGGTCTATCATCTGCTTGCAAGCTTTATTTTTTCATCTTCAGAGGCTTTTTCTAAGCGCATAGACTAGCACAAGAGATCACAGACGCACGCCAACAAGATGGTGGTAATATTGGGCTGCTGGTTGCCATAGCAAGCATAGCCTAGCGGTAGTAGTAGTTGATGTTGTATGTGGAAGTAGTAGAAGTATGAGAAGACATCAGCATAGTGATGCGACATCATTAAAATAAAAATCCATGAAAATTTATAAACAAATTACAATCTATACAATTTTGTTTTTGAGATTAAAAATAATTTTTGAATTTTTATTTTGTTGTTGTTTATTTTTAAATTTGTTAATCTTGAGATTGTAATATGATTTTGGAATATGTCATTCATTTTTTAATATAAAATATTTACAAAAAACAACAGATTGTTTTTTTTTGCTTCAATAAAAGGGACTAGAAACTCTGCACATACCTGCTCCTTTTTTTGAATTTTATCCTCTTTCTCCTGGCGGCGAACATCGACGATGTACTCGTTGAAAAGACTTTCACGTTCACGTACTTTCTCGATAGCCTTGTAGCGGTCTTCGCGTCCACAACGTTGACTAAATTCACTAAAGGATGATCTTTACGGAATGAAAAACAGAAAGAATTGTAAAATTTTGTTTTTTCTTTGTTTTTATTCAAAGGGGTTAACTTACTTTCCATTAAGATGGGCATCTTCCATCAATTTTCTAAATTCATCTCTTTTCTGACGCATCTTATTGCGTTTTTCTTTGCGCTCTTCTTCAGCGCGGTCTTTAACGTATTTCTCAAAAACTTGTTTACGTTCTTTAGACGTCAAAAGCAAATAACGAGGATCAAAGACGATCTTATGAAGTTCTTTTTCCCAAGTACTAAATGCTGAGACCTGAAAATATATACTGTATTCATCTCGATATGTGGAATTGATATTCTAGAATAGACAATAATACGTTCTATACATAAAATGCTACTGGTCCACCGATTTGGCCCTTTATTTGGTATTTCAGAAACTCAGCTGCAGTGATTAAGTAATTAGATCCAAAACAAAAAAAAATCCGAAATGGAAAGAGTTTTCCTGATTAGGAATGTACCCTCAAAAGCCGTCAGTTTCTTGCACCTGGTGTTAGTTTGGCTTCGAAAGAAAATAATCATGCCCGTGACATAATCTTACACGAACACAATACAAAAATGTCAGTCTTTAGCAGTCGTGCAAAAATAAATGATTTTTCGAATAGCCCATGTGAGGATGGGACTGTGTGAACTAGAGAGTGATAGATTGCGCATGAAAGGAAAATTCGACAGACAGACAGTTTGGAAAGTGGCTCCCGCACAAGCGAAGAAGATGGGAGCCGAATCGAGGTCAATTTTTTCGTTAGGGTCTAATCAACAAAGGAAACAGAATAAGGAAGAGGAAATCAAAAATCCGAGAAGAGCAGTAGAATAGAATAGAATAGAATAGAATAGAATAGAATAGACTTTATTTTACAAAATTCATTTATACAATAAATGATTACAGGTCTTATATGACCTGGTATAAAAACCGTCGGTCAGAAGAGAAGAGCAGTACCTGCGTTTATACATCTGGCACAGTTGACCTAACAAACGTAAGTCTGTTAAAAAAAAAATCAATCAAATTTATAAATGTAACTGACAATAGTAAGTAAAATTAAATCAAAAAAAAATTATAAGTATTCAAAATTTAAGAATTGTAACATGTTATAGGTCCAATCAGGATTCAGAGAAGGGCACAGCTGCAAATCTCTGATAAACTTAATAATTGCTGACTGGAAGACAGAAATGAATCGAAAAATGAAAATTTTTGCTGTATTTGTTGATCTGAGAAGAGCGTTCGAAACAGTCGATAGAGAAATTCTTCTTAAGAAACTGGATAGATATGGAGTGAGAGGCAAAGAGTTCAGATGGTTCCAATCATATTTGCAGAGGAGAACGCAGGGAACGAGAGTTAAAGAAGCTGTTTCGGAATCTATAAATGTGAATTTAGGTGTTCCGCAAGGATGCGTTTTAGGGACTTTGTTATTCATAATGTATGTTAATGAAATGCCTAAAATTGTGAAGTATTCTTTCTTAAAACTATTTGCCGATGATGGCCTGTTATAATGTCCTAGGAAAAGACTTAAACGAATGTATCGATAAAATTAATTCGGATTTAGTGCAATTAAGTAAATGGTTTCGTATAAACAAATTAAGTTTGAATATAGGAAAAACAAAGTGTATGACTATTAACGGAGAAACCGATGCAGAAGTTAAAATTGAAAACCAGGTGATAGAAAGAGTAGACCAAATAAAGTATCAGACCAAAAACATAAATGTTAAAAAAAGAGCCAAGTTCTTCTATACAAAAACCTTTGTGTAACAAGTCAGCCGTGAAAAGTAATGATATCTAAAAGTGCCCCAAGTTCTTACTTCATGAAGATTTAATACCGAATATTTAAAGTAGAATAATATTGAAACAGCTACAATGTAATAGAGAAATTTTATTATTTAATGATTACTGAGTAAAATTTGATAGGCTTACTGGTCAAGTTTTTAAAACCGTTTGAATTGGGCATAAAAAAAAAACTTGCCAAGTAAGCCCATCAAATTTTACTCAGTAATCATTAAATAATAAAATTTCTCTATTACATTGTAGCTGTTTCAATATTATTCGACTTTAAATATTCGCTATTAAACCTTCATGAAGTAAAAACTTGGCGTACTTTTAGATCTCACTACTTTTCACGGCTGACTTGTTACACAAAGGTTTTTGTATAGAAGAACTTGACTCTTTTTTTAACATTTATGTTTTTGGTCTGATCTCACTCCTTTTTGCAAAGATTTTAATATTTTGCCATGTCAAAATCTCGAAAGATACGGAATGATAGAAGGGTGGGCTCTACCTACTAAAATCAACTTAGTTTATAGCTTCCTATTTCTTTTGGTATATTTTCTTTTTGTTATTGGTTGTTTTGATTTGAGCTTCAATTATTTCTCCTTATCCTGGCAAGATACATAACACTAACATACCTACCTTAATTACAGCAATCGGAAGTGCTCCATATAAATTAAACATACCACGCCCCCTGAATGGAAAACCTCAATTTTTATTGTTGGTCCTTTATATGCGACTTGAGCCCTACCGTTCTACCAAATTTCATTGTTCTACTGCAATTGGAAGTGCGCCATATATAATTTACATCAGTTCTGAGGAAGTGGGCGGATACCACGCCCTTGAATGGAAAACCTCGATTTTTATTTTCGGTCCTTTATATGCAATTTGAGCCCTACCGTTCTACCAAATTTCATTGTTCTACTGCAATTGGAAGTGCGCCATAAATAATTTACATCAGTTCTGAGGAAGTGGGCGGATACCACGCCCCTGAATGGAAAACCTCGATTTTTATTTTCGGTCCTTTATATGCGATTTGAGCCCTACCGTTCTACCGAATTTCATTGTTCTACTGCAATTGGAAGTGCGCCATATATGATTTACATCAGTTCTGAGGAAGTGGGCGGATACCACGCCCCTGAATAAAAAACCGCTAATTTTATATTTTTTTCTTCGAACGCAATTTGAGCCCTACCACTTTACCAAATTTCATCATTTTACAGTAGTTGGAAGTGCTCCATTCAACCAACACCAATTCGGAGAAAGTGGGCGGATACCACGCCCCCCGAAAGGAAAATCTTGGTGTTTATTTTTGTTTTTTTATATGCAATATAAGCCCTACCGGTTCACCAAATTTCATCGTTTTACAGCAGTAGGAAGTGCTCCATTCAACCAACACCAATTCGGAGACAATTCGGAGAAAGTGGGCGGATACCACGCCCCCTGAATGGAAAATTTCAATTTTTCGATTTTTTCCTCTGCTTACATGACAAGACCTACCGTTGTGCAAAATTACAAGATTCTACGATGTCGGGAAGTGCTCCATAATTTTGATGATCTGTCAGTCAGTCAGTCAGTCAGTCAGTCAGTCAGTCAGTTACGGTTTTTGTGATTTTTGAGGCCTTATATCTCAGGAACCCCTTATGCTAGAAAATTGAAATTTGGTCAGGCGCATGTGCCTGACTAGCTTAGCAAATATTCGGAATTTCAAGTTTCTGACTTGATTGGTACTGAAGATAGGGAGAGGTCAAAAGTCGCCTGAGTTTGTTCCTGTAAAAAGGGTGTAGTGCCAGAACTTGGCTGGGCACTACCGTGCCCTTTGATCTCGGAATAATGTTTGACAAAAAATTAGATTTCAATACACACATTGATTACATATAAAAAAAATGGAAAGAAGATTGTTTTTTTTTTTTCTAGGATAAGAAACCGAATGTCAACTCTGTGTGCAATTAATGTATATAATACTACATATTATAAAACTTCATTTTGAGTATTGCTCTACTATCATTTATCTTGGTAATATAACAATGATTGATAGGTTACAAAAGTTACAAAGTAAAGCTATGAGAATAATTCTTAAATGCCACTGGTTAAAACCAATTGTTTCAATGTTAAATGTGTTGAAATGGCTAAGTGTAAACCAGAGAACTATTATGAATGTGTTAATATATGTTTTTAAAATGAAAAATGGACTGGTTCCTAACTACATATTTATGTGATAGAATTATATATGTTTGTGATACACATGGTCATAATGTAAGAAGTAGTTTCGATTTTTTTTATTTACGATAATGTTAGTTTATACAAGTAGCTAAATATTGCTAAATAAAGAAAAGAAATTCAAATTCAAAATTCAATAAAAATAAAAATAACCCCTTGAAAAAGTTGGAAAATACCCAACGTATTGCAAAAGCAATACGTGTTACGGAGATGGGAAAACGAACAACAGTTGAACAGCGTGAAATAGTGCTTCATTTTCATAAAAATTTACTTTCTCGGCGAAAAATAGTCGAAATTGTTAACATACCAGATGGCACGGTCAAAGCTATTATCCACCGTTTTGTATTCGAGAATCGAATTGAAAATAAAGGAAGAAAACCTCCGAACAAAATATTTAGTGCATCGGATGAACGATATATTGTGCGAAGAGTAAAGCAAAATCCAAAGCTATCGGCACCAAAACTGGCTAGTGAGATGGCGAATACCCATGGAAAACCTTGTTGCCCCGAAACCATTCGCTGGATCCTTAGAGATAATGATTTGCATGGAAGAGTAGCACGCAAGAAACCTTTTATCAATAAAAAAAATCAACTTAGCCGTTTTCAGTTTGCAAAGGAGCATATAACAAAGGATTCCACGTTCTGAAAGAGTGTTATATTCGCGGATGAATCCAAATTTAATATATTTGGATCCGACGGGCGGTCTTATGTGTGGCGAAAACCGAATACAGAGCTTCAAGATAAAAACTTTAGAGCAACAGCGAAGCATGGAGGAGGGCATGTAATGGTATAGGACTGCATGTCTGCAGCTGGAGTCGGCAAGCTGCAATTTATTGAGAGTACCATGGATAAATTAGTGTACCTCAATATTCTCAAAAATAATTTGCTCCAAAGCGCATAGAAACTGGCATAAAGGATATATTTCGATTTTATCAAGACAATGATCCGAAACATACATCGGGTATTGTTCAAACTTGGCTAATTTATAACTGCCCTCACGTCATGAAACCGCCAACACAGAGTCCAGATTTGAATTTCATCGAAAACCTTTGGTCAATTTTGGACACAAAAATACGCGAGCGCCATATTTCTAACAAAAATGACCTGAAGACGGCTTTAGTTGAAGAATGGGCAATAATACCTATGGAAACGACAAAAAAACTGGTGGATTCTTATCAAAATCGGCTTAAGGCAGTTATAAATCAAAAGGGAGGACTACCAAATACTAAAATTATGCAAAATGTGTCTTTTTATTAATAAATAATAATAATTTTACTCGATTTTCAAAATGGGTCAAATAAGCTGTGACCCTGAAATATTGATTTTAATTTGTTTTTGTTATTTTGTTTTCTAGTTTTAATTAAAAATAAATAAATGAAGTTCTTATGTTTTAGTTAAAAACTTAATTAACATTTTCGCGTTTTTATTTTTTTTGATTACTTGCTTCGTTGAAGAGATATTCTCTTTTAAAGTTTTGAGTAAAGGGTGGGTCAAATAAGCTGTGATCCACTGTGTTTTATTAATTGCATAAAAAATAAAAGATCAGAAAGCCCAATTAACGTACATAAGTAAGTCTGCGGAGTTGATTTCCGCGAAAATCGGCTGCGGCATTTACAAAGAAAGTGTATTGAGTCCTCTTCCGCCTCTTCATTTTGAAAACAGTATAAGATGTCCTTATACCATTCTGCTTATGTACGTGTGATTAGCGGCTTTGAGGAAACTGGTGAATTCAATTTTTTTCAGTGGTGGTAACCCGTTTCGGGTCAATTCTTTTCAGAGACTTATCAAATATTAGCTGAGTTTATTGAGCTCAGTATAATCTACTCGATGAGACAATTGAGACAACCGCCTCGTTGTCTATGAAAATATTAATAGTTTTATTGACTACTTCACATGTGAAAATCAATTTACAACATAAAATCAAAAATTTCGCCGCGGTCTTGCTTTATCATAGGGCAAATAAAAACATAGTAGTTTCTGACGCTTATGTTCATATTGTCGGTTGGGACGAAATAGGACACAACTTAAGTTAATGAAAAATCATTTTTTGAAAGTTTTTATATGCACAAAATTGGGAAGTTGAACCATTCTTTCTCCGATCCTGAGGATATCTCATGTCTTAGAAAAATATGTTTAAATTTAAATAAACTTACATCTTTTTCACGGAGCATTTCTTTGAACTGCTTGACTCGTGTTTCTAGGGGTACTAAAGCACGTTCTTTCGCTGCACGCACTTCTGCCTCTATTGCTGCATCATTAGCTACTTCATTTGGTGATTTTTTTACAGCTTTCACATCTTAAAAAATAAAGAGGGGGCGTTTATATTATATAAATATAAAGATAAAAAACACGAACAAGAGGTTACTTACCCGTTGCAATTTTAGTTTTCTTGAGTGGTACTTCTTCAACACTTGATTCAGACTCAGTTCGTATCTTTATAGTTTCACCACTCTTGTTGCTAATGTCCAATACTGGTGTTGGTTTTATTGGTGCCTTCGCTTCGGGTGGCGATGCTTCTCGTTTTACTATGCCCTTGAGTTGTTCCGGAGGATTCGAAACTGCCTTATCGACATCCTCGCGCTGAAGAAGATCTTCAGGCCGCTCCCAAACCGAGGTACGTGTCGATGGATTGTAGAAGAATACTCTTCCATCTCCAGTCCATACAACGCACCATGGTGTACCAGCAATGGGAGTACTCGAGATTGGTCGACTCTTGTCTATGGGTTTGTTGGCGGCAGCCGTTTTTTTCTCTTCTTCTTTCTTTTTCCTTTCAATTTCGGCAGCAATAGCTGCAGCTTTCTCCTTAGACTCTTTAAGTTCGGCCAACTTAATAGTTTGATCAGCAGCAACTGCTTTCGCTGCATTACTGTAGGCTACGGAAGGATCGAATGGTGTTGGAGCTTGTCCGCTCATATGCATGTGTGGGTTCGGGAGAATATGATGAGTTTGGTTCATCGGAGGTGGAACAACGGTCTGAGGTGTAGCACCTGAATGTGCTGCCATTCGGGCTGCTTCCATATCTCGAATGGCCTGTGGTTTTTCCCACACACTTTCTCCACGCCCAGCATGATAGTAATAGGGTCGTCCATCGGGAGCACGATGCTCTGACCATTCCGCTGCTCTGGCAATCACAGCTGGATCGATTACTCCTGGTTTTATAATAAGATTTTTAGCGGGTTTTTCCTGCTGGGGAATGGCATGATGCTGTTGCATATTCCAAGGCATTCCCCATGGAGGTTGGTAGCCACCGTGTCCATAGCCTGGTGGGGGCATCCCAAACGGTGGTGGATTGAAGTTTGGCGGATGCATGCCCTGATAGTACGGAGGTGGCTGCTGATGCTGTGGAGGCGGTTGGGTATGCTGCTGTGGTGGAATCATTTGTGGAGGCGGCTGATGATGGTGTACTTGCTGTGGTGGGTGTTGCTGCTGAGGGGGTAGTTGTTGCTGTTGCTGTGGCGGCGGCAACTGCTGCTGTTGTTGCAATGGCGGCAGACTCTAGTAATTTAGTGCAAGAAGTTAATGTAAATAGATTTAAAAGTAATAAGCGATTAATATAATCGATACAGCACTTCAGGTCAACATTATACATCACCCGGAGACAACATAATCTAATAGTCCGAGACCCAGTCAACGTTTTTACTGTCAAAAGCTAAAAAGCTTATATTTTTGTATATGCTTTATTTGCTAAATATTGCAATATATAAAAAAAAATTTATTTCAGAAAACCTGGCATTTATTATTGAAATAGCTTTTCTGAAATCAATTGTATTATTTTGTTTGTTTTGGGGCTGCCGCAGCCACACCCACAGCAATTGCGCAGGCTGACGGCCGATTTTCTTACCTGTGATACTAAATAAAGCATATGAAAAAATATTAGCTCTTCTGGATTCATTAAATTCAAACGATCTTTGGCTCCCTGATTATAATGATATGATTGAATTCTAAGGCAGGCAATGAAAACAGCGTACTGGGCCATGTTATCGGAAAATTTGGTATTGGCATTTTCAAACGATGATGGCTAACGTTTTTGATTTTGATATTTCGATATTTACAACAACCGACAAGAGCCGGGGCCACGAAGTCTTTTGTCGATATACGAAAATATCTCTAAGAAAACATAAGAAAAATTAGATAATTTGTACTATTAAAATGCTTGGCTTTCCGAAGGAACTTGGATAAGCGTTGACGCCGGATAACACATTACAACTACCTTGACAGTGGCTCCAGCAGCAGAGACTATATACTTTATTAAGATTAGAGAAGTTCACCGTAGCGCGCGAAATTATAAGCGTCATCATAAGAGATATTGATTACGGAAGCAAAAGAGGCCATGAATCGGTATAATATTAGGAGAAATGAGCTCACAGCAATCCACTGAAGAACTTGAAGATTTTCTCACAGCACCCGCATTAACAAAATTGGACGAACTACTTGCTTTAATAGATCCCCGCCTGGTGAGTGAGAACAGCAATGAATAATTGTCAAATTTTATAGAAAAAAGGGACCTTATACATAATTACAATTGTTAGCGAATTAAAGACTATCTCAAACCCACTAGATCCGAAACAAGCACGAACTGGGAATTCAAATTAATAATCATTAAAATACACAATTTGTATGTACTAATGAGGACACCTCAATCAATGAAACTAACATTTAGTAAAATAAGAACAAAAAAGTGATCTAACAAATAATATATTTTTTTTTTATTTAAAAAAAGTTGATTGATTTTTTTTAAGTGGATATTGATACGAGTAAATACTTAAAATTATTATAGCAAATTTGTATTAAAAATATTAAGGAATTTAATATTAGGATAAACAATAACATTTGGTTTAGTAATTTGTGAGTGCTGCTTTTGTATTGAAGATTTTGGCCAACTAATACTTCAAACCAACGTTAAAAATCTTCAATTTAAACCAGAATTTGGTCTTAATCTTCAAAAAAAAATCAATGGGGCCTATCGTGAATAAAATTTCCATGGGAATTGTTCCCAACTTGCAAAATTGTCATCTTGTATAATGTTGAAAGTTTTCCTTGGAATTAATAATTGATATTGGGAATTAAGTTTCATAGTGACTTTGGCTCTCATTTAAAAAGGCCAGTCGCCAGCTTACAATGAACAGTGCAGAAGTATTGACCTTTCCAATTTTCTAAGATGGGGAAAATTCCGAGGGAAATTTTGTTCACGATAGCCCCCAATAACAATTAAATGTATGTATGTACGTAATATGAACTTTTTTCGATAACAAATAATTTATTGCAAGTAATAGAATCAAAAATTATTTCTAATTGAAAAAAAGGAGTTACTTGAATTCAATATAACGTAGATACATAAATGTAATTAAAATGAAGGTAAATCTGGTAATCATAACAGAAATACTATTGACAATTCATGTAGTCGACCAAAATCCAGTTTGGGGCGATGAGGCTCACTCCCACAGCGGGTCAGGCTTAGCCAAACAATGTCATAGGACATGTGCAGATTCTACAGAAATACAGGGGAAATAGGGTATGATGCACTGACTACATTACAAGCCCTTCACGACCGCCTTTCCTAGCAGAAAGAACTGGCAAAGCAACGAGCCATCAACCTGCGAATCGATGATAGCAATACAGTCTCTGGCCATATTATTAGAAGCACTACGGATTTTTTTGTACGTGGTTAAAGGCACAATAAAACATGACCAGAAAAATAAAGTCATAAGGAATCGGTTGTTGCCTCATTTCAGATTCCCGAATGGTGAACTTAAAACTGCAAAAACTTATTTACAAGGATCTTATATCCACTTTTTGGCTTGGCCAAGTAACAGCAATAGCTTGAACCCTATTGATAATATGTTGGAACTGATGAAAAGAGAAGTTACAAAACGCAGCAGACAGTTCAGCCTTGCATTGATAGATTTTTTTTAATTTTCACCTTTGTTCAAATGGTGTTTTATAATTGTTAAACATTTGTTTACAAAAGAACAATTTTACTGCAATCAAATATTCAAAATAGTAATCACATTTGATTTTGCATTAAATATACAGTGCGTTTAATAATATGGCCAGGGACTGTATACACCGACGGTTCCAAGAGGGATACTGGTTTTGTGAGACCATTCTCAATGACGGCAATTATATCATAAGCAGATATCTCTTTTTTCATTGATAGCTAAGCAGTAATAAAAGCAATTTGTGCCATTGAAATCAAATCGAAGCTTGTAACTTGCTGTCGCGAAGAATTAAGGCTCTTTGGTACACAGCAGAATATAAGCCTCTGTTGGGTTCCTGGTCACAGTTGTGTTCCAGGTAATGAAAGCGCTGACGAGGTGGTAAGAATAGGATCAACACTTGATCTTAATCAGGCATACACAAAAGTTCAGGTCCCACGCTGTAATGTTCAACAAGTTAACATGAGCAAAGTTTTAGCTACAATAAAAAAGAGATGGAACTCGCTCGGTACCTGTCTTATAGCCTGTGGCCTAGTTTAAGCAAACCAAAGACCAATATTATCATCCACCTGAGTAAAAACTCTCTTTCTCTTTTCGAGAGCATCACCACCGGTCACAACCAACTTGGTTACCACAAGAAAAAGATGAAACTCAGTAGGGACGACTTATGCAGAGGATGCAGTGACGAGGAGCTCCTCTTCACTACCTAAGTCACTGCCCTGCGCTATATCATCTAAGCACCTAGGGAGACACTTCTTCAACGATTTGGAGGAGCTCTCTGACATTCCAAAAAATGGCTTGAAAATTCCTAAAATCTGAAAATCGCCTTCAACTACAGTACGAGATTGTAGTACGAACGAAAACGACTTAACGATGCACGTGTTCCTTGTAGGAGCAGCATCAACGGAGAATGGGGACTTCGCCTGACACACTTGCGATTGCCACTCCTACGTTGAACACGAGCATCAGTGGGTTGATGGGGCCACCTCTCCCTAAGATTGGTAAAATCCTCTTTGGTATAGAGACAGCCTCTTGGAATTAATCAGCAATACTTACCAAACAAACATACACCAAACACTGACCTATCAAACTCATCAACCAGACGTTGTAAGAAGACACATACTACGGGCCTGTTGGACGGATGATTTCTCAAATTGGAATACAGGGGTGGAATCGACTAAGGTGATAGTTGATTGTGATTGTCATTTTGACTTTAGCTGTCTCCATCATATCAATAAAGAAATATAGAGAGAGCGATTGTCAAAATGACAAACACAATCAACTATCACCTTAGCCGATTCTACCCCAGGAAAGGAAAACGCCCTTAAAAGGCGTCTACCTCTCCTCAACCAAGTGATTATGTAACGACAGAAATTTCAATGACTTAGAAGTACCCTCCGACATTTCAGGCTATAGCTTGCTGAAACTCATCAACGCCCTTAACGGACTTAAATGAAATAGGATATATGA
The DNA here is from genome assembly GCA_963931855.1 of Philhelius festivus. Lineage (NCBI taxonomy): Eukaryota > Metazoa > Arthropoda > Insecta > Diptera > Syrphidae > Philhelius > Philhelius festivus. Next base: position 56,334,359 of record OZ007555.1, on the reverse strand, counting down.
TAAATCATTTCATTAATGGTTGTCACAATCGTTAGGGTATCACAACGATCTACATTGATCTAAGGGCGACGGTAGCAAGATCAACTGTCAGCCTATTAACGTAAACTAAGACCCAGTTTTTTAGTGGGAGATAATAGTTAAACTCAAGTTAACTTACATAAGTTAGTTTCGAAGAATAAACTCGATTTTACCTGATATATTCGAATGATCCGACTCCGTTAAAGTTTTTTTTTTTAATATTTTTAAATGATCGCTCTTAATAAATGGTGGAAAAATATATTAGATAATATAGCGCTTTCGAGGCGATTCGACTAAATTTACCATGTGCAAGGCATAAATCCGGTGTCTTAGGGCCATTTGCTGAAACGAAACTTAAATATTTATGTTCAACCTAAGCGCTTATGTTCTACTTTTTCCTCTACGTAAACTGTCACATAAGAGTTTATGTGGAACATAAGTATTTATGTTCTGTATCAGCAAATGGGCCTTAGACGTCCTAACATTTCGACAGACTGTAACGAGCCTTCTGTGCCGTTTGGTCCTAACTGGCCTTTCAAAACCCCTAGCTCAACGGTGTGTGGTTCTTGGACCTATAGCTCCTTACAAAAAAATAATTTCAGCCAGTCTCTATTATATGTATCCAGGGTGTTATGGGATACTGCGAGATATTTTCTTATACCCTCCCTACCTTGATTGCATTCCTCGCCTATGCAACCCCATTACTAGGCTCCTATCTCCATCTCAGCTTCATCCTTCTTTCCTCATCCCACTCATCCTTTTAAAAAAATTACTCACTCATCCTTTTTGATTCTATTTTTCAAGTGAAATAATAAGAAAATCTCATCTTCTTTAAACAACTTACAAATCGCTTTTTATTATTTATCCAAAATTACCTTATAATTTTATTTTTCAACTTTAAAATTCAAAACTTTTAAATTTACTTTACTTAATATTTAAATCGCTAAATTGGTAATTTTCACGAAGATAATTCAAATTTCAATACACTTCCGATTAAAACGTCTTCGATTTATTACAAGTTTGGGAATTAAAATCCTCTTTTTTTTTTTTGCATTATTTGACTTTCGGCTTTATTCCCCTTATTTAAACCCACCCTTTTCAATTCGCGCACTATCTTTTTTTTTTATGGGTATATATATAGATATATCTCTTTTATTACTTCAAAATGTAAATAAATTTACTTTTGCATTAATATGTTTTTCTTACAATAAAAAAACTCACCCCTAAAATTCCTCCGAAGTGGCCACTGCAGCTGGATTAATAGGTAGATCGTAGATTCTTATCACTGAATAGAATTTGGTCACACAAATATTTCTATATGTATATACCTATACTCTTTAATAATACACGAATTAAAGTTCAATATATTATTTCCGTTTCGCGTTTTAATTTGAAGTTAATCGGATTTATAATTTTCTTTGCACGAATTACTCTAATTTATAATTAATTTAATTTACAAATTCTTTAATGAAACTAGTTAAAAAGTTACTGCGAACCAAAAAAAATTTATATGTAGAAATAAAAAATAAAAAAATTTTAACTGATTTTTCTTTGTTTGAGCATTGAACTCCGGACTTCCTATACCGCAACTTTTTACGGTCGGCGCACCAACGCTCTGGGCTACGCCGCTACTTGGAAATACAGGTGGCTTGGTTGAATTTAAGACTTCTTGGTTTTTTTCTACTGTATATGCATTCAGGCTTTCTATATTCAAAGCGATGATGGCTGTTTTTGCTGCTCGCCTGGTTACTTGCTAATTTAAGCAGTAGTAAAAATGCTAGAAACCCTTTTCTTGGTGGGTTAACTATTTAAGTCGACAGCAGTAAACGCAATTTTACTGCTTAAGTTTTCCTAAAAAAGAATTTATTTTCTTTTATTCTAATTTAAAATTTCGTAAATGTTTTTAAATTATCAGGGCTTAATTAATTAGCACCAATTAGACCATACCTTTGTGCAATATTCTCCTTTTATTTCGATCACTATTTAATGCGTTATATTTTATATAATATATGAATATATATATTTTTTTTCTTTTAAAGTTAAATTTAACTAGGTATATAATAAAAAAATGTCGGTTTCTATGGTCCGCAAAGCAACCGTCTTGACTGCAGGAACAAAATTCTTTGTTTTAAGTTTTACTCTTCGATCTAGTGCAAACCTAATTGGAAACTCTGCAAAAGCTCGCTTTTCCGTTTATTTGTTTCTCACCATTTCCAGGATCCTCGACATCATCAAGCGAAAATTTTCACTCCAGAGTCAAAGTTCCCAAAATTTTGCATGAGCGCTCGAGCCTCTCCCAAAAATTTCCTCGAGAAAATCTGCACGAGTAAACTCCTGAGTAGTAAGTTGTGGAACGCATTCCGAGCCTAGATCACGAGAAATCTACTACAATCTTTTTTTCAATTTTATCCTCTTCCCTCATTCTCAAAATCTGACAGTTCAAATTTGCAAAAGTTTGTTTTTACTTCTGTCGCCGACTCGCCGTGTAATAATTATTCTATTAATTTCGGGAAATAAAAATTAAAATCGGTAACAGGGCTTTGCGTTTTCCCGATATATCGATATCAGGAATATGCAAAATGAACCCACGAATTTCAATATCGGTCGAGTGTGCAAAAAAAATGAAAATAACCAAAGTTAAGTGATCAGGAATGTTAGTGCCACAAAAAAAAAACTTCCTGCTTAAATCCCTTCAGTGATACATATGCCCATAACCTATTGATAAAAAGTGTGTGTGCAATTTGCTCACAATTTATAGATGGTAATCTAAATAAGTTAATTGCCATCCCATAAAAAAATTTTGACCATAAGTGAACAGTGTTGTAAAATAAAAAAATTTGTAAACAACAAAATTAACTGCTAATGATTTAACGTATTGACAGTTCTGTTCGGTTGCCATTGCCATATAAATTCCCCCGCCTGTATACGCTGTACATAAACAAAAAAAATTTATATATGGTTCGGTCGTGAAAACCAAAACAACAACAAAAAGTAAATAAAGGCGTGGCTTTAGTTTTGTTGACGGAATAATAGAAAAGGTTTATAATGCGTTTTGCCGTCGGGAAAACATTAAAAAATTTTATTCGTAATGAATATGTGATTTGTTGTCGGTTAAACAAAAAAAATGAAAAATTACAGTACCGATTATAAGTCTTTATGCTTATACGTAAGTGTGTACAAAAAAAAAATTTTGAAGAATTAAATCTTATTTGTTTTGCCGTCGGTAAACAAAATTTGAGATTCGATATCTAATTATATAGATATAAATTCGTTATTTATTTTGAAAAATACACCAATTAGTGCGTTTCGCCGTCGGAAAAACAAAACAAATGTAGTTAAAACAATCAAAGTGAATTGCGAATTTTTTTTGTTATAAGTATCTGTTTAAAGTTCTTTACGTTAAGTGCGAATAATAATTAATTATTTTAATAAATATTACTACTAAAAATAATAGTTTAATGAAGCTTTTTCTAAATAAAAATAGTGTTTAATAAAGACACAAGATTAATATTATTTCTGCTTCAAGATCAACGTGGGTCGCGAACCCATTTACCTAGCCGGGCTTTCACCTGTGTCAGATAAGTTTTGCAATTAATTTTAATCTTTAAATTCGATACTTTGTGTTTCGTTTTCTCTCGTTTCAGGATATTTACTGTCGGATATCTTTGGCGTGGAATATACCAAGTGATTTGCCTGCTCTTGTCTCGAGTTCGTACATGCAGTTGCCTATAACTTTTCTTACACGGGATTTAACGAATTTTGGAAGAAGTTTGGCATTTACTCCTTTGACAAAGTTACTTTGTGCAAAGTTTCTATGGAATACCTCTTGACCCTCACGGTAAGTGACTTGTTTAGAGCGCGAGTTATAGGTATTCTTTGACTTAACGTATGCCCTGAACAAATTCTCCGACAACTTCTGTCTGGTTAGCGTAGTTTTAAGTGTGTTAGGCATGACTAACATTTCTGGATCTTCGAGAGCTTTTAAATCGCGTAATATTCTGTATGTTGAGCCGTGGCATACCATGTTTTGTCCAAATAGAGCGTGGTACGGTTGGCAACCTAACGAATCGTGCACGTCTGAACGCAAAGCACATGCTATGCTGGACAAATGCACATCCCAATCGGTCTGCTCCTCCGAAATCAAAACCCTGAGTTTGCTCAGAACACTACGATTTACTCGCTCAGAAATGTTAGCCTGCGGAGAGTACACTGCAGTTCGTATATGCTTTACGCCGTAGCTCGCCAAAAAGTTTTCAAACTCTTTGGATACGAACTGACGTCCGTTGTCGGAATGAATTAGTTCAGGGGTCCCGAAAGTATGAAAAATGTCTGACTCTAGAAAATTTATAATTCTAGAAGAAGTTGCTTTCGGCATAGCTTTAAGAAACACAAACTTCGTAAAGTGATCTACCACAATGAAAACATACACATTTCCTCGCTTCGTACGTGGATATGGTCCCAAGAAGTCAACGTAAAGTCGTTGAATAGGTCTTTCAGAAACAATCTGCTTGGTGATAGGCGGACGAAGAATCGCATTAGGGGCCTTTACCATTTTGCACGTATCACATTCACTCACAAAGGCTTTGATGTCTAATACCATTTTTGGCCAATAATATTTTTCTCTAATACGGGCATATGTTTTTGCGAAGCCACTATGGCAACTCAGTTTCGTATTATGAGACAATTCAATGCATTTGTGAGTGAGTGCATCGGGCAACCAAAGACGCCATAACGAATCCTCCTCGTTCACATCACCATTCCTGAACCTAACTCTTTTGTATATAAACTTTCCCGATACAACTAGGTCAGGAAGCGCAGATTGATTTGAATTGATGCTCTCTCTCAGTTGGGAATATTGCTCCGAATCAAACTCAACTGAATCAAGATCGATTTCACCACATAACATTGTCGAAGAAACTTCATCAATCTCATTTTCTATCAAGGTTACTTTCGCCGAAACCTCTTCCATGTCCATACGTGATAGAGTATCTGGTACTACGTTGAGGGATCCCTTTCGGTGCTCGATAGAAAAATCAAAACTTTGGAGCTCTAAACTCCAACGAGCTAGTCTTCCGCTTAATTCTTTCATTGACATCAACCATTTAAGACTGGAATGGTCGGTTATGACTTTGAAAGGCAATCCGTCAACGTAGGGCCTGAACTTTCTAATACTTAGGACAGCTGCAAGACATTCCTGCTCAGTAACAGTATAGTTTTTCTGAGCTTTATTAAGCTTCTTCGACATGTATGCTATCGGTCTCTCGTTGTTGTTCTCATCCAACTGAAAAAGAACACCACCTACTCCTTCTGAAGACGCATCACACTGGATAATAAACGCCTTGTTAAAGTCAGGTTGTGACAACACAGGCGCCGAGGAAAGTGCAGTTTTCAATTTGTTAAACCCCTCCAAAGCTTCAGGTGTTAACTCGAACTTTTTCTTCTTTCTCAAGCAGTCAGTTAATGGGGCTGTTAGATCCGAATAATTTTTGATGAACCGGCGGTACCATCCAGTCAAGCCTAAAAATCTCCTAACTTGTCTTAAGGTCGTGGGGACGGGAAAATTAACCATTGTCTCGATTTTATCAGGATTGGTTTTCAAAGTTCCTTGGCCGACAATATATCCGAGATACTTTATCTCTCGCATGCAAAACTTGCTTTTATCGAGGTTGATGGTAAGATTTGCCCTGCGTAGACAAGCAGCCACTTCGTCAAGGATACGTATGTGCGACTCAAAATCAGCCGTACATATCAGCAAATCATCTAAATAAATGAACACATTTTCACGAAGCGAACTTGGTATCACTTGATCAATAACTCGACTCATCGTTTGACCAGCATTGCTCAACCCGAATGGCATAACCTTAAATTGGTAGAGTGGTCTACCAGGAACTGCAAATGCTGTCTTTTCTCTAGATTTTTCGTCGAGTGGTATTTGCCAGTAAGCGTCTTTCAAATCGATACCTGTGATAAAATGTGTATCCTTTATTCGACTCAGCAAGCCTTCGATATGAGGCAACGGATACGCATCCTTGACTGTGACTGCATTGACTTTTCGAAAGTCTAGACACAAACGAACCTTACCAGGTTTTCTCACTAAAACAACAGGGCAACTCCAAGGAGAATTGCTAACCTCGATAACCCCAAGTCCTAACATACGGTCCAATTCCCTATAAACTTCCTCCTGACGAACCGGAGACAATGGATAATGCCGTGATTTTATCGGTACAGCGGTTCCCGTATCGATGACGTGACAACCGAGCGTTGTCTTACCCAGACCTAACACAACAAAGTTTGGAAATAGTTTCTTGACGTTTTCTAACCGCATATTCTGCTCAGGTGTGAGAGTTATCAACTGAGCCTCATCCTTGAAATTAACGTCGCCTTCACATGACCCAACGTCGGCTTGTATTTCGCTTAATTGCGGCATAAGATGAAATTCACGCCAAAAGTTCATCCCCAAATACAGTTTTTGAGTGAGGTTGGGGATCAGATAAAAAGATAAGGGTTTGGTGATGCCATTGTACTTGGTCTGAATTTCGCAATGACCAACTATATCGTGCGAATTACCATCAGCAGTACGAACCACGCTTTTATATGGCTTCACTTCCACACCAATTCTGTTCACTAATTCCCAACACTCACTACCTAGAACAGATATGGATGCCCCGCTATCCAATAAGCCGAAAACTGACTCGTTGTTGAGTTGGACATTCGCATACATCCTACCATCTGTGTCTGAGGATATTATTGTTTCGACAATTTGTTTGCGAAACATTCTTCGTTTCCGAAACCGACGACGACATTTTTGAACATGAGCGCTAGCTGAATTACTACTAGTTCCGAAAATTCGGGAACGAATTTTATAGTAATTCAGCTTTCGCTCATGAAGCGACTTTAGGTCATGAGGATTAGGATGAGACTCAGAGGCTCGATGACTGAGAGGTTCTTTTCGTTCCAAGATCTTAACTGGAACACATTCTTTAGGGACTTCTGAGCTGGTAATACTTTTATTGGGAGCATCTACTTTTGTGGGTGATCGGGGTAATTCCTTGAGGAACGAATCTCCCCCTTCCTTTTTTCGTCCCTCGAAAAGTTTCCCGTGTGTTTACCGCACTCAATAGTGTTCACGCCCTTTTCTCCACAAATGAAACAGAACAAGTTTCTCACCCGTGATGGGCAATAATGGTAAGCGTGACCTTTCTCATCACAATTCCAACAAACGTAATCCGCTACTGAAGTACGTTTTTGGAATGACGAAATAGCCGCGACTTCCTCCCCTTCTTCATCTAAGACTTGTTCGTCTTCGACCGCAATCTCATGAACCGTCTTTTGGAAAGAAGTTCGCTTCGCTAAAAACCTCTCAGCCTCTCTTGCCTTGTTTCTAAGCTCCTCGATATTTCTCACATTCGCTGACAACAGAATCTCGCCTATCTTGTCTTTTGCATTATTGCGGATCACATCAACAAGCTTTCGTTCATCAAACGGTTCTTTTAGACGGTCGTTAAGACCTACGACTGAATTGAAGAAATCGTCGAATGGTTCTTTAAAGCCCTGCTTACGAGTCAACAACCTCATATAAATTTCCACGTCACTTTCCAACCGCCCGAATTCCTTTTTCATTGCTATTTTTAATTCAGTTAGTTTTGCAGTTGGATTCCTGCGTAAAAACGTCCAAAACCATTTGTTCGCTCTTCCACTTAACAAAATGTGAAAGTTTGCTGTCACCTGCTCGTCAGTGTATGATGAAGATGATTGCATCCTTTCAACTTTAAAAAGAAAATCTGAAATATTATCAGTACCGTCGTATTTAATATTCCACCTGTCAAGTCTACAAGACTCAGCCGCGCTGAACACAGATGGACTAACGGAATTTCTAGGTCTAGGTTGCGGTTGGAAAGTTTCGGACAATCTATCCTCAGCACCTACCCCACGAGAGTTACTCTGGCTAGATGAATTTTGTGGTTGAGCTGGTAAACTCAAAGTCTCTAATTTTTTGATCACATTAACCATGAACATATCCATTTGTTGAAAGAGTCTGACTTGATTATCGATCATGCTTCTTTCTATTCGTGCTGCCAACTCTTCGGTTGGATCAGCTCTTTGACCGCTTGCCTCCTCTCGACCCTCTTCTTCTAATGCATCGTTGTTTATGGGAGAATTATTTCCGTTCGACATATTCAATGTTGAATTTGAAACTATTGAATTCAAATTTTCAGAAAAACTAAAAGAATTGTTTAAATTGAAACGTTCGACCGTATTTCTAAACCTTTGATAGAATTCCTCGAACCTTGCCTCGGAATGCGCGTGAATAATACTTAAGTCGTCGTGAAGTGAAATTCGTCGACTTCTACTCATGCCTTTTCCAAAAAAAAACTCTTACAAATCTTCTCTCCTAAATTCTCAAAAGAAGACCAAGCTTGCTGCAAAATGAAAACTCTAACTCAAAGGAAAATAAAAACCCCACTCCACAAAATCGAAGAACCAAAGAAATTACAATTTTCAGAATTTGCAGAACTGCAGAATCTCCAATTTAGCCAGTTGCAGATCGAAGAAAAAGAAAATCCCGAAAACCAAAGGTAAAAAAAAAATTGTAATAATGTTTTGAGAAACTTATTTCCAAAACCAACCAAAGTTGAATTCAAAGACTTGAAACCAATACCACCTCAAACCAATATTCAAAAATAAAAAAAATAAAAAAAAATATCTGTTGAAAATTCAAAACACAAGCCAAATAAAAAATCAGTTTTTAAATATTTAAAAAAAAATCAAATTTAAAAATTTCAAAAAGAATAAAATCAAAAGAAAATTTTCAAAAATAATATAATTCATAAAATGTAAAAGGATGAGCATTCAGATTTGAGAAGGATGATAACCGATGCTGGAGATGAAGCCGTAGTTCTGCGAGTCAAAAAAAAATAAATGAGCAAAAAAAAAATGTAAAGATATACTATTGGAATCTATTGACGTATTAAAAAAAATGTATTCTCCTCAGTTTCCAGGACAACGACTAACAACTCTTTCATTAGCGAAGGCATCCGAAAACCTCGGAGAATTAAAAATAAAAAAAAAATTTGTCGAAAGGACTTCCGAAAACGCTTCTCGTATTAACGGGTCTCTTCCTTTTGTTTAAAATGTAAAATGTGTCTAAGAATCCGGACATTTGGGTATCTATTTTACCAATACTCAAAGACTCGGATTACTTAACCAACACTTTGTCTATCTATTTATTGCTTAGTTGCATCTTCCTTGTTGCAACGCGGTACCAAATGCTTTACATCCAGTTACCGGGACTCACAAGGAAGCTGCAACTAATATTGAAAAAAAAAATCAAAAATAAAAATTGTAATATGTAATTAAATAAAAAAAACTAATGAATTAAAGATCTAAAAAAAATGAAAAAAAATCTATTAAAAAAAATGAATTGACTCAAAAAAAATATTGTTTAACCTCACCATCTTAAGATGATGGGTTCCACGTTGGGCGCCATTTTGTAACGAGCCTTCTGTGCCGTTTGGTCCTAACTGGCCTTTCAAAACCCCTAGCTCAACGGTGTGTGGTTCTTGGACCTATAGCTCCTTACAAAAAAATAATTTCAGCCAGTCTCTATTATATGTATCCAGGGTGTTATGGGATACTGCGAGATATTTTCTTATACCCTCCCTACCTTGATTGCATTCCTCGCCTATGCAACCCCATTACTAGGCTCCTATCTCCATCTCAGCTTCATCCTTCTTTCCTCATCCCACTCATCCTTTTAAAAAAATTACTCACTCATCCTTTTTGATTCTATTTTTCAAGTGAAATAATAAGAAAATCTCATCTTCTTTAAACAACTTACAAATCGCTTTTTATTATTTATCCAAAATTACCTTATAATTTTATTTTTCAACTTTAAAATTCAAAACTTTTAAATTTACTTTACTTAATATTTAAATCGCTAAATTGGTAATTTTCACGAAGATAATTCAAATTTCAATACACTTCCGATTAAAACGTCTTCGATTTATTACAAGTTTGGGAATTAAAATCCTCTTTTTTTTTTTTGCATTATTTGACTTTCGGCTTTATTCCCCTTATTTAAACCCACCCTTTTCAATTCGCGCACTATCTTTTTTTTTTATGGGTATATATATAGATATATCTCTTTTATTACTTCAAAATGTAAATAAATTTACTTTTGCATTAATATGTTTTTCTTACAATAAAAAAACTCACCCCTAAAATTCCTCCGAAGTGGCCACTGCAGCTGGATTAATAGGTAGATCGTAGATTCTTATCACTGAATAGAATTTGGTCACACAAATATTTCTATATGTATATACCTATACTCTTTAATAATACACGAATTAAAGTTCAATATATTATTTCCGTTTCGCGTTTTAATTTGAAGTTAATCGGATTTATAATTTTCTTTGCACGAATTACTCTAATTTATAATTAATTTAATTTACAAATTCTTTAATGAAACTAGTTAAAAAGTTACTGCGAACCAAAAAAAATTTATATGTAGAAATAAAAAATAAAAAAATTTTAACTGATTTTTCTTTGTTTGAGCATTGAACTCCGGACTTCCTATACCGCAACTTTTTACGGTCGGCGCACCAACGCTCTGGGCTACGCCGCTACTTGGAAATACAGGTGGCTTGGTTGAATTTAAGACTTCTTGGTTTTTTTCTACTGTATATGCATTCAGGCTTTCTATATTCAAAGCGATGATGGCTGTTTTTGCTGCTCGCCTGGTTACTTGCTAATTTAAGCAGTAGTAAAAATGCTAGAAACCCTTTTCTTGGTGGGTTAACTATTTAAGTCGACAGCAGTAAACGCAATTTTACTGCTTAAGTTTTCCTAAAAAAGAATTTATTTTCTTTTATTCTAATTTAAAATTTCGTAAATGTTTTTAAATTATCAGGGCTTAATTAATTAGCACCAATTAGACCATACCTTTGTGCAATATTCTCCTTTTATTTCGATCACTATTTAATGCGTTATATTTTATATAATATATGAATATATATATTTTTTTTCTTTTAAAGTTAAATTTAACTAGGTATATAATAAAAAAATGTCGGTTTCTATGGTCCGCAAAGCAACCGTCTTGACTGCAGGAACAAAATTCTTTGTTTTAAGTTTTACTCTTCGATCTAGTGCAAACCTAATTGGAAACTCTGCAAAAGCTCGCTTTTCCGTTTATTTGTTTCTCACCATTTCCAGGATCCTCGACATCATCAAGCGAAAATTTTCACTCCAGAGTCAAAGTTCCCAAAATTTTGCATGAGCGCTCGAGCCTCTCCCAAAAATTTCCTCGAGAAAATCTGCACGAGTAAACTCCTGAGTAGTAAGTTGTGGAACGCATTCCGAGCCTAGATCACGAGAAATCTACTACAATCTTTTTTTCAATTTTATCCTCTTCCCTCATTCTCAAAATCTGACAGTTCAAATTTGCAAAAGTTTGTTTTTACTTCTGTCGCCGACTCGCCGTGTAATAATTATTCTATTAATTTCGGGAAATAAAAATTAAAATCGGTAACAAGACAAAAGTCTCATTTCTGGTTATAGCACAATTCGGACCTCGACAGACGAACAAAACAAAAATGGTGAACTCAGAGTTATAGAAAGTATCTACAACAAACATCAACAATAAAAAGACACCAGCAATCAATGTTCCCAGTATCGCGATAACATTAGCGACAGCTAAAATCCTAGGGAACTAATTACATCAGAGAAAAAAAAAAACCTTGGCGTGGTAATGAATGCATTTACATAGAAAAGGGACAGAAAAAGCACACCCGAATATGCTGCACCGCAAAACAAAAGAGAGACGCGATAGAAGAAGATCCTGGATAAAAAGAAGAGAGTATAAGCATCAACCCAGCTTAAAGATTAAATTTAAATTTTTTTGGGTTGGTGAAATGTTTTAAGGAACATAGTTATTGGCAGTTAAATTTTAAACATATTTACTTAATAAAACATAAGCAATCATTCAAACCTGCATATCTGGTCTCTGGGGTTCTGGGACTGCACTCTTTGGTGGCTTGTTACTCTCCTCCAGATTAGTTTTTTCGTTGCTAATGCTGTTTTCTGTGTTGTTTTGATTTTGTTGCTGTTGCTGCTGCTGTTGTTGCATTTGTTGATTTTTTGTATTCATTTCCTCAATCTCCAATTGAGTCATTACTTTGATGTTGGGCCCCTCTGGTTTGGTCCATGTGGTCTCCCTGGTAATTGCGTGGTAATAGTAAGGCTTCGAGTCTTCAGATTTTGTCTCAACCCAGAGTTCTATTGGTGGGCCATTAAAGGTGTTGTTGTAAGAGTTGTTTGGATCATTGTTTCCTTGCCAATTGTGATCTTGATTTGACCCTCCGAATCTACCTCCTCCACGTCCACGAAAGAAATTATTTCCTCCACCACGTCCTCTGTTGGGTGCAGGGCCCCCATTGAATGGTTTGTTCCAAAATTTTGACACCGGTGGCGGTGATTGGTGTGGGGCAGCACTACAATTGTTCAATGTTTTCATCAGATTCCGAATAAAATATAATAGTAAACTCACCGTTCTTCGCAGTTTTCAGTGGGTGATGCATCATTACTTTGGGGTGGTTCTGTAGCATTATCATCGATTTCATCTCTAATTGGTATAGAATCTTTTTCTTCTGAGATCGATGGTTTCTGGTTTTCATCATCGGGTTCTTTAAGAACTGGTGAATTTCCGTTTTCCATGACGATATCATCGACAATAGATCCTTCCATTGTTAGGTCTTTAATCTGTTTTACTTTCGAAGAAATATTTTAGTATTATCTTACCACAAATGCGATATAAAATTCATTCAACTTGAAAGAAAATTGTCAACATGCTTATAAAAAGAAGAAAAGACAAATGGCCGCCGTGTATAACTATGACAGATGTATTTTTTCGGCATTGTGAATGGGCCATGTATGGCTGTATTCAGTGAATTTATCTGAAGATTATACAAATGCGATGAGAAAAGAAACATTTTCCATAAACACAAATCTAGAATAGAAACACGCCAAATAGAAATGAAACATACACGAGAAATAAAAAGATCCACAAAGAAGAAAAAACGAAAACTTTATAATTTTTCCAAACCCAGCAATTTTGTCTACCCCAGGCACCACATATGTAAATATATGTCTCTCGCCTACGGGCTTAAGGCCTAGTACGCAGATCGGGAAAAATTTTGTCTCCCATACAATTTCTTTTCCTGGGACAAATTTTAATCTACATAATTTTCACTTCTGTGTTATATTTTAAATATTCTTTAAATCAAGCAATATTATAAATCAAAATGAACTTTCTTTAATACTTTTTGAAGATCTAGTTCAGGAACTTTTAGGCCAGGCGCGCACATTCAATTTTTAGTTTCGCAACTGCTTGGTTCGAGCAACTAAGAAGTTTGTGTTTTGACACAAACTAAACGATTGCCTCAAATGAGTTCGCTATATTGTGTAACATATAATTATATGCACCTGCGCGGACATTCAACCAAATAGTTCATCTGTTTTCTATAAAGCCTAGTACGCAGATCGGGAAAAATTTTGTCTCCCATACATTTTTTTTCCTGGGACAAATTTTGTCTCGGATATTTTTCCGTGCAGTACGCAGTTCGCGCGCAAAATTCATACTATTGTGAATTGCTCTACAAAATGTCTCCACTAAATTTTGCCAGGAAAAAGAATGATACAAGCATTATTTTGCGGGACAAATTTTGACAGCCGAAAGTGATTTTTGTCAATACTGGTTTTATGTAAAAGGTGCTAATGCTTGTCTTGAGAGCATCAAGAGGAGATTCCAAAATGGTATGAACGACTTTTGTAAGACAACGCGTTCCAGAGATAAGCCTAGTACGCAGATCGGGAAAAATTTTGTCTCCCATACATTTTTTTTCCTGGGACAAATTTTGTCTCGGATATTTTTCCGAGCAGTACGCAGTTCGCGCGCAAAATTCATACTATTGTGAATTGCTCACAAAATGTCTCCACTAAATTTTGCCAGCAAAAAGAATGATACAAGCATTATTTTGCGGGACAAATTTTGACAGCCACCGTATTTCCGAAAGTGATTTTTGTCAAAACTGGATTTATGTACAAGGTGCTGATGCTTCTCTTGAAAGCATCGAGAGGAGATTCCAAAAAGGTATGAACGACTTTTGTAAGACAACCCGTTCCAGAGATACACTAAAAAACACATAAAATTGGATTTCATCTCTCCAACTTCAAACTTTTGCGCGAGATTTGGTAAGGTTTTGTAGAGATTAAAACTGTAGAGATAAAATTTGTCTTGTCTCGATCTGCGTACTAGGCTTTACACTAAAAAACACAGTAAATTAGATTTCATCTCTCCAACTTCAAAATTTTGCGCGAGATATGGAAAAGTTTTGTAGAGATTAAAATTGTAGAGATAAAATTTGTCTTGTCTCGATCTGCGTACTAGGCTATACAATGAAAATTTGTCCCAGGAAAAAAAATGTATGGGAGACAAAATTTTTCCCGATCTGCGTACTAGGTTTTTTTAGTGTATCTCTGGAACGCGTTGTCTTACAAAAGTCGTTCATACCTTTTTGAAATCTCCTCTTTATGTTCTCAAGACAAGCATTAGCACCTTTTACATAAAACCAGTTTTGACAAAAATCACTTTCGGCTGTCAAAATTTGTCCCGCAAAATAATGCTTGTATCATTCTTTTTCCTGGCAAAATTTAGTGGAGACATTTTGTACAGCAATTCACAATAGTATGATATTTGCGCGCGAACTGCGTACTGCTCGGAAAAATATCCGAGACAAAATTTGTCCCAGGAAAAAAAATGTATGGGAGACAAAATTTTTCCCGATCTGCGTACTAGGCTTTAAGCCCAGTACGCAGATCGAGACAAGACAAATTTTATCTCTACAATTTTAATCTCTACAAAACTTTTTCAAATCTCGCGCAAAAGTTTAAAGTTGGGGAGAATAAATCTAATTTGATGTGTTTTTCAGTATATCTCTGGAACGGGTTGTCTTACAAAAGTCGTTCATACCTTTTTGGAATCTCCTCTTGATGCCTTCAAGAGAAGCATCAGCACCTTTTACATAAAACCAGTTTTGACAAAAATCACTTTCGGAAATACCGTGGCTGTCAAAATTTGTCCTGCAAAATAATGCTTGTATCATTCTTTTTCCTGGCAAAATTTAGTGGAGACATTTTGTACAGCAATTCACAATAGTATGAATTTTGCGCGCGAACTGCGTACTGCTTGGAAAAATATCCGAGACAAAATTTGTCCCAGGAAAAAAAATGTATGGGAGACAAAATTTTTCCCGATATGCGTACTAGGCTTTATGTTCAAATGTTCTTGTCTTTTTTCTTTACACTGTAGTTTACACTACCTTACCATAAAAAGCCATCCACTGGCCAGAAAAAGAACTAATTTCTGGATCTTTAAAATAGATCCAGATAGAGAACAGAATCCCAAATTGTTTTTGTAATACATGTTAAAAATTAACCCAGATCCACATAGATCCGAAGATAATAAAACGCATCTAATGTGAAAAGTTACAATCTAAACAGGATCTAAGTAGCGTATTGCGAAGCGACATTGTGCTTGCAGCCAAACAACAAACAAACTTTTAAATGACATTATATTTTTGACACTCCTTATTAAAATAATCTGTCAAAAAACATACCATTCCCGGTGGGCTTAATCGAAGTTTATCAATTACATAAAATAAAATTATGTCCTGGCTGGTTAATTCTCTCAAAAAAGTAACGTCCATAAATCAAGTATGGTCGCCAGTAGTCCCGGTTTTAAGACATCTGTCTTACGCTGAAAAACAAGCGCGTGGGCCTCTTCTTCGACGTTACGGTTACAAGGAGAGAATTCTTCAAGGTGGTTTGCTTCCACATTTGGATAACAATCAAAAACTTCCAATCCCTGACTACAGACCAAAAAACCCTTGGATAGAAAAACGAGCTTTATTTGGCCAAAATGACTATATTGACATCTTGGGCAATGACAATTTACATCCAACAAAAGTTCTGTATTCTGTTCCATCATGGATGAGAGGGGTTTCCGGCAATGAGTACCAAGTTTTACTTCGTAAGAGAAAAATAATGACAAAGACCAAGTATCCAATTGCCAGACCTACGAATTGGAAGAATTTACAAAAGCGAATCTTGTATCTTTATAAATTCTTGAACCGCAAAACGAAGACTGGTTATTCCAAACAGTAGGTGAACTTTGAAGTTGTTGATTTTAAAGTATGAAAAATAAATTTAAATATTCTTATTTGTATGTTGTTTTGCTTTTATTTTAATAAACAAAATTGAAGCCATTGTTACCAAGAATGGAGAGTACATACAATTTTCTGTCGACTCCGAACTGCTAATCGGGGCCCGTATCACGTTAGACTTAAGGGATCGCTCAATTAATTTATTGTCGTTTTGACTAAAGCTTTGTTTACCGTATCAATAAAAAAAAAGTTATGCTACACGGTCCCAGTACAACGTTACATGACAAGGGATACTCTTGGAGGATTTTTCACTTCCTCGCATGAGGCAGTACACTCGTGAAAACTATTTGTATAGCGACTGAGAATCGAACCGGAGACCCTCTGCCACCGCACTAAACATTATGACAAAGGATTTAATGATCTAGCAGCAAATAAATGGCTAACTACCACCCAAGAGTTTTCGGGTAAGCAAATGAAGGTCGTGTCCCTGCCGCTCTGTAGACTGAATAAGTGCGTAGTTGAGACATCAACTATGAGCTTCTATTTTAATCCTAAATAGAGTAAGTAAGCAAAAGTAGTGGCAAGAGACTTAAAAATTATTTCTTTAAAAACTTCATCTAATCTCCAATTTTTAATAATAAAAAAAACAATCACCCTTATTCCGATAGTCGTTTTACTAAAACGCCAGTAAAACGACGAGGCTCTAGAAACGAAAATTAGATTTTTATTGAAACGACTATCGTTATAATGCTTAGAAAAGTGAAGAACATAGAGAACGCTGCCCTTTTCGTATTATTTAAAAACCAACATGTGGTCTCTGGAGCCTTCTTGTTTTAAAGGCGTTTTATTAAAACGACTACCGGAATAAGGGTGAATATTTCGGTTTATTAAACAGAAGCTTTCTAGAGTTTAAGAATTATTTCCAAAATTCGTTCTCAAATTTACAAATATTTTAACATTTATATTATGCTGGGGTATGAAACCTAGAGCTATGCGATCGCGCAATTCATTTGTGTAGAAATTATATGCCAGTTCTAATTAGAGTAGGATGTCTCCATTAGTTCATTAGTTACCCGGCAACGAAAGGCTGCTCCCATCATGGACAGTAACAGAAGAATTCTTTAGTTGTTGACTCGTCTTCCAGTTAGTCCGGTATCTTTGCTGTCCAATTTACTTGATCTTAACTGACATTAAGAGCTGTGGTCAGTAATGATTTTCGGAAAAATTGCTAAAAAACATGTTGGGGTTATGGGCCGATGGCAACTCTCATATCACCTTAATATGTTACTTTCTTCAGATAACCGGGCATCCTTGCAGCAAAATTGTAGGTTCCCCATTTCAAACTGATAAGAAGTGTCTGGCATAAAGTGTTCTTAGAATTTTAGTTTTTTTTGAAGACTCGCCCACGCCGTTACTTGCGAATTTGAAAAAAAATATACTGTCTGTCAATGTTGGTAAAAGCTGTGTAGCTGTGTAATGCTATCCGATGTCGTAATATCAGCCCATGTTATTTTTAATACCCACCAATAATCCACATCCAACAAGTTTTACTTTTGCGTGTTTCGTTTTTTTTTTTAACAAATATAAAAATAAACAATTTTTAATTTAATTTTCTTTGGTTTTAATAATAAGAGACGAGTAAATTAATACAGAATACATTATGTATAGATATCTATCTTTAATTTGTGTGTGTTAATATTTGTATGTATATACTATACATAGCATGGGTTATAATCATAATAGTACATTCGTTTAAAATTATAATCTTTTAGTTTGTTGTTTTTCTTGTAACTTTAAATGATACGCTTTTATTTCTAGAACACTAGGAACTGTTCCTTACAGTTCGCAGACACAGAGCTAACTTATATTTTTTTCGATAACAACGTTGTCTGTTTTTGCCTCCTTTTAAACTATTTAGGGTACTCTTTTATGAGTAAGAAAGTACCTGTGTATTTCTAACGGAGTGTTTTTTTTTTTTTTTTAATTTTAAAAATTGTAATTTAATTATTTGTCTATTTCCTTAGAATTACAAAATGTTTTTTTTTTTTACATTTTTTTGTTTATCTATTATGTTATATCTTATAACTTTTGATTCTTATTTCTTGTTTATAGTTAATAATATTTTTTTTTCTGGTTTACTATTATTATTGGTTAATTACTGGTTAGGCACAAAGTACAATTTTTCATGTGTTTTTATTTTTTATTTAGATTTATTGGAAAACTAATTTTTTTACTCAGCATTCGTTAAATATCCTTTTTCATCGTTATTTTTGTCACAGTTTCTATCAATTTCGGGTTTTAAAAAACATTTGTATGTTAATTTATTTTTCACTGGTTTTTATATTACAAATTCAGTGTATAGTCATCATTATTATCGTTTAGCGAATGTATTCCACAGAGAACTTTACTCAATTTACATATACAATTTTTTTTTGTAGAAACAAATTAATTTATACATTTTCAATAGAACTAAAAGGGGCTCTCATAAAGATTAAATTTAAAAATAAAAATGTGTGTACCATGTATGTATGTACATATGTATATGTACAATTAAAAATTCTTTAAAATTACTTACATATAACAAAATATAGTGTCGCGCAATGATAAATTAAATCAATATCTCTAAATTTCTCTTGTTCTTAAAATGCCAAACAGGTCGATGCGTCGGAATCCACATTGTCAGTCCGAAGAATTTGAAAGTATAATTTCCAAATTTAATTTTTTTAATACGAGGGGACTAATGCAACTGGCTATTTCACTAGAGCACTGTTTATAAAAATAGCGGTAAAATAAAGATAGACATGAAAAATTGCTGCGGTGCTCGAGATGCAAATGTTTCAATTAGACAACGGTCGCCTATTATTTTAATAGCTCTCTATTGAATTTCGTACAAGAGAGTCAAGTGGATTTTTGGAGCACCTGCCCAGATATGGAAATTGTACTCGAGTTTCGGAAAAATAAAAGCTTTATATATATTACAGCCAGATCAGAAGGGATTAAAAAATTCTTGCATAGTAGAAGAAAACCTAAGCACTTAGCAACGTTTTTGGCAACGTCAAATATGTGATCACTTCACAAAAGATGGTCTGGGATGGACATACCTAGGACTGAAAGCTGTCAAGTCTCCTCGATGCTTGTGCCGCCCATGGATAGTGGCATTGAGCCAGGGTTACGCTTTAGCTACACTAATGGCATTGAATTTCAAAAGCATTAAATTCTACACGGTTTTTGATTCCCCATTGCACAATGCAGCCAAGAACAGAATTTAATAATCTTATCATACGCTGCCGTTGGAAGTCCACATCCTAAGAACAAGAATGTGAATCTAAAAACGAATATAAAAAGTTAGGTACTGTCGTCGGCGAAACAATTCAATGGATTAGAAGTTTCAGACAAAAAGTCATTTATGAACATAAGGAAGAGTGTCGGAGACAAAACGGAGCCCTGGGGCACACCAGCGTTTATTTTGTGGATTTGAAACCGTCCAATACAACTCGGAGTGAACGGTCCGAAATGTAATATCTAATCCAAAGAAGAATAGTCATTTTCGATAAGAGTTTGATGCCAAACTCAATAAAATGCCTTTGAAACATCAAGTGCAATACTCTAACTTTCTTCAAAACGATGCTTCCACTGTTCGGTGAGATAAACTATGAGATCACCAATGGATTGCTACGAAAGCCATACTGCCCGTCATTAAGAAGCTTTCGTTCCTCAAGATATTTCTTAAGCGGAAAATTGGTCAGCGTTTCCATGACCTTGGAAAGAAGGGACGTAAGTGCAATTGGACGATAGTTATAGGGGGAGGAGGATTCGCTTTTTTGTGACAGGCTAGATAAATGCTGTCTTCCATCCACTCGGAAAGAGACTTGTAGAGTAGGACAGATGGAAAAGCTTACGCAGTGCGATATTTAGACATTCAAAACCAATGTGCATTGTTATCTCGTTTTAAATCCCCTCCAATTTTCCTAAATACTTGTACTATGCTCAAACATATTAGAGTAGTCAAAATCTCTCCATTACGCGCAAAATAAAAAAAATGAACCAACCGCAAGTGTAATTTATAATACCAAAAGTCAAATCCATTACAAAATATACATGTTCCATAATCGTTATCACTGGTTCTTCATCCGCAATTCTTATGTAATGGAAAATTATTTCATTTATTTTGACTGTTTCGAGTTTCGACCAGAATTTATGTGCTCTTCAGAGGTGTGTCGTGAAATAAAATAAAGTGAGAGCACCCCAGTAACCAAGCTGATATACAAATGTTTATAGATATTTTTGATACCTGCTTTGCGTAGATGTACCATAAATGTAATTATTCCCAAATTTTGAATGCACTACTTTTAAATTAAATTTATCCACCGTAACCCGATTTGGAACTGGGTTAAAGTTAATTAAGTAATCTAGTCTTGCGAACGAAAAAAGCAGTGAACGATGGACCGTATATTTTACAACTCATACAGAGTTGAAGGCCCTCCGCCAAAATTATAGCTGAGTTCTTAATTGTAAAATATTTTCGGTGCTGCTACCATAAAGTTACTTTGAAACTTTTATGAACACGAAATATACAGTATTATTGCAGTATAAAATCTTCGGCATAAACTCCGTTCATCAAATTAAACAATAATTGTACCGATTGAAATTCATTAAAAATTTCGTCTGGGGTATACAGTAAAACATTCAGCCCTATCACGAACTAGATCGTAATCGCAAACTTGTTATGAATCCCGAAAAAAAACTATCACGCAAAATCTCATGCAAACTGTCGTCACGAACGGATTTGGTGATAGTTTTTTTTCGGGATTGGTTAAAGTTTCCAATTACGATTCAATTCGTGATAAAGCTGAATTATAAATATAAACATTACTTGCATACTTGGTTGATACCTTGAGCAACAGAAAATTTAATGATACGATTTCGATATACTTTTAATCAAGTATTGCAGTTTTAGTACAATAATGTACACACATGATGCCTAATTTCAAAAGAATTAATATTGGTTTATACATTAATGAACGAAATACTGATAGTGTTATTACATTTTTATAGTAATGAACTCAGCCCGTGCAAGGTATGAGGGAAAATGTATGTATCTATGACGAATCTTTCACAGAGGGCTAGGTAGCCAGAATTTACCCTGTTTAATAATGTTCTGAGTGAACATTAAAGACGTGTATTCCGTTCTCTGTTCCCAAGTCGTCGAAAAATGTATTTGCTTAGCTACTACATTCCTATTTAGGTTTATATTTCAGACTTTTAAAAAAATTAAGTTTCAAGATCTTATAGAAAATGCACGCATTTAGAAAGAATTAAGAAATTGATTTTCGGACCATTCAATACAAGTGCATAGGGAGTTTTCATAAACATCTTACTATCTTATTTATGCAATCACAAAAATGAATGAAATCACATTTTTTTGAAATTTTTAATTTAAGTACTTTGAAAATAGCTTGGCTGACCTTCTACCCACATCAATGCTTTTGCAATGCGGATGTGGATCTTACTTACCCTTGTTTCCTTTATCTAATGTCTACAATAGGTGTGTTTTATTCATTGCTGCATAGCCAGCGCAGCATTCAATAAAACGATCAAACTCACTCCATATGTCAATTTCAATTTATATTTCAATGTTGGTCACTATTATAGAAAATATCAAAATCTGATGTCAAAACATGTATGTACATAATGTTTAATTCTAAAATTTAATGCATAGCGCCATTTTCATTGAAATAATTTAAAGTTGCATTGCACTAGTTGGAAGGAAAAGAAAGAACCTTTGTTAACGCAGACGATTAAATTAAGTCCGCCTTGTTCACTTCTAGTACCGTAAACTTTCTTCAACGTCAGGTTGACATTGTTAATCATATCCTTATTTGGATGGAGTTAACTTATAATAATCTCTTCTTAGCTTGTTGCTGGCAGCATTAGTTCTTCTTGAATTGGTGAAACCTCAAATTATTCGGTAAGCTGACTAATTAACTATTCAAACTCTCCGGACTTTAGACTATGTACAACTCCTACTCCAGAGCCTTTTTCTGTTTCCTTTAATTGTTGTTCTGCTGAGGTGTTTCTATTCTTTTTTTCGTTACTGTGCTCTATGAGATTGCATGCTAAGTATTACTTTGAACGTTCAATCAGTAGTTCTATCACACTTTTTTACGGTTTATCATTTTTTCGGATTTGCATTGAAATAGACTGTAAATTTTATGTTTAACATAAAATTAAACAACACTAACATTTTCTCTTTCCTTCTATTATAAATTACGAATCTATGAAATTAGCACAAGCTTTTTTTTTAATATTATGATGTTTATGCGGTGATTTTTTTGTGTACTGTATATTTTGTGTTCATAAACGTTTTAATATAATTTTACAATAACATTACCCAAAAAAATTTAAATTTGTGAACTCACACATTCCTTTATTTAAACTGGAAAATGGGGTCCAACGTAGATTTTTTTTACAAAACAAAACAGTAAAAACGAGTGGAAGAAAGAGTAATTTAAAAGGATTAAACAATAAAATAAAAGATCGATGGATAAAATGAATATATTTTTGTTTCTTTTTGAAAATAATATATAAAAAAAATATATGTACCTCTCTTCAAGGTTAATGGTTTACAAATAGAATACGCACTACATGAATGAAATGAATAAGCAATACATAAATGAAATGTTGATTTTAAAATGAATAGTAAATGTGTATTTTTAAGCTATAATATTTTTAATGATCAAATTACATAATTATAATAAACTTAGTAAACAAAATTAATTAATCTCAAACATTTGTTTTGAAATTAAACATTGCTCGTAGAAAAAATTAATACAAAAAGTGAAATAAAGAGAACCCCTTCTGCGCATAATTTATTTCCGTTAAAACTAAGGGGTTTCCTCTTAATTTTGTTTTGTTTAAAATAGATATGATCTTACTTAAATATCTCTTCAGTTAATATATATTTTATATTATATATAAGTCTCAAAGTTGTCTAAGTTAAAAAAGAAAGATAATAAGGAAACAATATTTAAGTTGAAGAAAAAAATAAAACTTAAAGAAAAATATTAATGTGTTAAATTTAAAAGCATTTTAAATGCGTTAATTAGAGAAAATAAATAATACAGAATATGATTTAAAAAATCCTTTCAATTAAGTTGAACTTAAAAAAAAGGTCCCTCAAGCAGAAAAACTCATGTAACTTTACACTTAAAATTTAAGCAAACATATGCGGCGTTGCTGTTTTTCTTTTTATAACTTTTGTTTTTGGCTATAGAAAAATACGTTTTGATAATTATAAAAAAATATTAAAATTAATAAACTTTACGTTATGCTATTGATGTTGTTCTTTTGTGGTTATTATTCTTCTTCTTTGAAAGAAACTTTCTAGTTTCCTTTGGCTGCTTCTTTTGCAGCCATAATCAAAGGCGTCAAGCTTGCTAGTGGACGAGCCAGTTTAAGGAAAGGATGCTGTAAAAAAAAAACACAATTACTCAAATAAAGCAATATTGTTAGATTTCGAATTAGGTAACTTACTTTTAATAGATCCAGCGCACTTGAACGTCGATCAACTTCAACTTCTAGACATTGATCGAGGAAATCTTGAAATACTGGCGAAAGTTTATCTTTTTCCTTGATTTCAGGTTTACCATTTGTGGCAATAAGGTACAATGCTTTGAGTGGGTTCTCATTTAAGTAAGGCGGTTCACCCTCGACCATTTCGATTGCCATAATACCAAGTGACCACAAGTCAACCTGCAAACGAAAGTTAAATTATTTCTGAAACCCAATTGTGTAGTCTCATTACCAATGAAATTTAGATGAATAACCTGAGTAAAATAATACAATTTCTTGCATAGTAAACGCAAACATGTACAGTTGTGTTCATAAAAATAGCAGTGTTGGTCAAACTTTATTAATTAGTCAATAATTTTAAACACGCAGATTCTTACAAAAAAAATTAACCTGTTATTTGCATCTAACGGTCTTTCATTTTTATATTTGAGGCCTTAAGTTTGTAATTGAACCTTACTTTTTCCGTTATAGACGCATTTGTTCAAGCTCTCCGAATATAGCGTGTTCATAAAAATAGCAGTGTCTTGCATTTAAAGTTAAAAAGTGTTAAACATTATCTTTTTTTTTATTTTTCGGTAAGTAAAAATTTTACTTTTTGTAGTTTTTAGTATTCTCAAGATAATATTATAGAAAAAATTATAAAATATTAGCTCAAAAATAAACAATGGGTCGGTCAAAACATTGCAACGAAGAAACTCGAAGTTTAATAAGAAAACTACATTTGGAGGGGGAAAACTTACCAGGATATTCAGGAAATCTTAGGATATTCAGCAAAAAAGATAAGTAACGCTATAAAATGGCGGAATAAACCGGAAACACACGGCCGAAAAAGGATGACGAGTGTTAGAACTGACAGAAAAATTGTTCAGTTAGCTAAACAGAACCCTTCCATAAGCTCCAGAGAAATTAAAGATAAGCTTGAACTGTCTGTGAGCGCTGTAACCGTACGAAGACGTCTTTTGGATGCCAAATTACCAGCCCAAAGTCCACGCAAGGTACAATTGTTGACAAAAAGGCATGTGGCAAAGAGAATGGAGTTTGCCAAAATACATCGAGATTGGCCACGAGAGAAATGGAGGAATATTCTGTGGACCGATGAAAGCAAGGTTGTTCTTTTTGGATCCAAGAGTCGTCGAGTGTACGTAAGAAGACCACACAATGCAGCAAACGATCCACGATACACTGTGAAAACAGTGAAGCATGGCGGAGCGAAAGTTATGATATGGGCTTGCTTTTCTTACTATGGGGTTGGGCCTATCTATCCCATTTAGGGTATAATGGATGCAGCTGAATATGTTGAAATTCTCGAGGAGGTCATGTTACCCTATGCTGAAGAGGAAATGCCGTTGGTTTGGGTATTCCAACAAGACAATGACCCAAAACACACTTCAAAAAGGGAAAAATCATGGTCCCAGGAGAACAAGTTATGCCTTATGGGGTGGCCCGCTCAATCCCCTGACCTTAACCCCATTGGAAATTTGTGGGGGGATGTTAAGAATGCGGTTCATGAAGCGAAACCGAAGAATTCGAAAGAATTGTGGGAAGTAGTGCGAGATTCGTGGAACGCAATACCAGTCGAGAGGTGTCAAACTTTAGTGGACTTCATGCCACGCAGATGCATTTTCATTATAAAAAACAATGGTTATGCTACGAAGTATTAATGGTAAGCTAAAATATCAATATAGTTTCATATACGTTTTTTACAGTTTTTCTAACTTTTTGCGTTATAGATTCAGAACATTCAGATGCACTGCTATTTTTGTGAACAGCCATAAATTTTAAAAACGCTTCTTACTGTGATGAAAGTAACGGTAAAAAATCAATCTTAATTTTTTCTGTTAATATTAATGAAATACCTTAAATTGTTATTAGAAGCTAAGTGAAATATAGTATAACGTTGATAATGAAAGCCTTTTTGTTTTATTTGGGGAGCACTGCTATTTTTATGAACACAGCTGTACATACATGAGAAATGAAAGTCTTTGGTATTTATTTAATGTGTGAGCAAATTCCTAAACGCATATCTTGCACAAATTCTGCTAAGCAAACAGTTCCAAAATGCAAATACAAAAATCTCTGCTAAGCAGAGTGTCCCAAAATGCAATCGATGCTACTTTCTTGCGCAAATGCAGAGGCATTTGTGCAAATGTCAAACATTTCTTCCGAAATTCTCTCACATATGCGTATTCTGATTTGCTATATCTGCTTTGCAGGTGTTTTGCTTTGCAAATCTTGCGTTTAGGAATTTGGCCTGTGTTAATAAAAAAAGACCTTCAATTTTTTGTCGAATTCGAACGGCTAGGTTAGGTTAAAGTGGCTGTCATTAAAGCGTCTGACACACTTAGACCATTAGAGGTCCATTGTGATACCACGATCTAATAGGGAACAAAAAAGGATTCCTACTAGTTAAAACCATTTGGAGCTTCTGATGAAGCGAAGGAGACTTTTAATGTCTTTGTTTATGAGATCGCTTGGTTCATTATAGAAATGTTCTTCCAGATGAAGTTTGCGTCTGTAAGAGAGAGCAGGGCATGTACAAAGAAGGTGTAGGATTGTCTCCTCTTCCTCCTCGTCCAAGCAACTCCTGCAGAAATCGTTTGATAGCACACCGAGACGTGCGGCGTGTCTACCTATGAGACAGTGTCCAGTTATGACACCTATGACGGAGCTGATCTGAGATCTACTGAGGGACAATAGACATTTTGACCGTTTCGGATCCAGTTTAGGCCAGATCCGCTTGGTCGCCATACAAGTGGTAGTATTAAGCCATCTTGTGTTCGATTGTTCCAGAGCGATTCGTTTCAGCATAAGTTTACTTGTAGCTATGGGCATACCTATATTTGCCTTTTCGGGTAAGATAGGCATTTCCGTTCCAATTCTGGCGAGTTCGTCGGCTTTGCAATTCCCCGGAATGTCCCTGTGACCCGGCACCCAGAATAGGTGAATGTTAAACTGTTTGGCCATCTCCATTAGAGACGATCGACAGTCTTGGGCTGTAATGGAGTTTACAGAGACTGATGCGAGGGATTTCAAAGCAGCCTGACTGTCTGAGAAGATACGGATATCCATGTTTGATACCACGTTTTCTTTAAGCCAGGACAATACTTCCTTTATCGCCAGAATTTCCGCTTGGAATACGCTACAGTGGTTTGGTAGGCGGAAGGAGAGACTAAGGTTTAGTCCATCTGAGTACACTCCACCACCCACTCCGTTTTCAGTCTTCGATCCATCTGTAAAAAAGTTTACTGATTTATTATCTGTCAAAGCCCCTTCCTCCCAAGCTGACCTTGAGGGAATGGTGACTTCAAAGTTTTTATCGAAGACCAAAAAGGGAGTGATGTAGTCAGAGTGACTTGGTAGAGTTCCGAATACATTCAGAATGGTGGTGTGGCCAATAGAGTTATTGGTCCATTGAGAGATGGCTTTGAGACGTATGGCTGTGCTCGCGGCCATTTGTTTGCTGTAAATATCTAGGGGTGTCAGGTTAAGTAGTATGTCTAGTGCAGCGGAAGGTGTCGAGCGGAGAGCTCCGCTGATGCACATACACGCTGAACGTTGAACTCTGCTTAGTTTATCGCGATTAATCGCTTTATCTAAGGCCGTCCACCATACGGTCACCCCGTAAGTAAGTATCGGTCTGATGACCGCAGTGTATAGCCAGTGAGTAATTTGTGGAGACAAGCCCCACTTGTTCCCTACGGCTTTTTTACAAGAAAAGAGAGCTACCGTGGCTTTCCTTACTCTTTCCTGTATATTAGGGGTGACATTCTGTTTTCGTACGTGCGAACGGTTTGCTTCGTATTTGCTTTCGTTTTTGAAAAACGAACGATCGCTTTCGTTTCTTTTTTTACAGAATCTGGCCATAGGTTTCCAACTTAACTTTTTGGCTAAAATAAGACCCAGGTATTTAGCTTGATCTGAGAAAGTGAGTGGAACACCTTTAATCGATGGAGGGTCTAGTTGAGGAATTTTGTATTTCCTTGTGAAGAGGACTAGTTCAGTTCTTGTGGGGGTTAACACCTAAGCCACATCGATCTGTCCATTTTAGTAGCTTGTTGAGAGCAGTTTGTATAAGTTCTGTTAAAACTTGAGGGTGCTTTCCTGATACGGCAATGGTAATATCGTCAGCGTATGCAATCACTTTGAATCCCTCTTCTTCTAGGTCTATAAGCAGATCATTAACTACCATGTTCCATAGAAGTGGGGATAGGACTCCACCTTGTGGGGTTCCTCTACTGACTGACCTTCTTGTAGTAAAGCTACCTAGTTCCGCATTTATAATTCTGCTTTTCAGCATGAAATTTATAAGGTTACCAAGTGAGCTATCCACATTGAGATTCTGCAGTGTCTTCGCTATTGCGGCGCTGTCGACATTGTTGAAGGCGCCTTCTATATCTAGGAATGCAACTAGAGTGTATTCTTTGTGATCTATGGAGTATTCGATTGCGCGTACCAAGGTATGTAGCGCAGTTTCTACTGATTTTCCCTTGCAGTAAGCGTGTTGTGCTGTAGAGAAAAGGTTTGGTTTTATAGCACTACGCAGATAAATGTCAATCAATCGTTCCAGTGTCTTGAGAAGAAATGACGATAGACTGATAGGTCTTAGGTCCTTGGGCGTAACGTGGGAGCATTTACAACGGCTAATGTGAGACCCTTTTTATTGAAAAGAGGTGTATTTGGAAGATTTTTCTATTTTAAACATACAAAAATGTTGGTACACTCTGTTCAACAAAAATTGTCTGTACAGGGAAGATAGGACGATTGCTTCTCACTCTGGTTTCATTGGCTTGCATAAGTGTGTCGCCTTTTAAAGCTCTCACAGGGTTTCCCTAGTTTACATTATAAATCGCCTACACCTACACTCAACATACTCAACTTCATAAAATTTGTTCTCAAAAGCTTAAAATCCCAAAAGCTCCTTAATAAAATCCACTGAATAAGCTCCTTGCTTGTAATTGAGAATGATAATGGAAACTCTGTTTTGATGTAGATAACAAGCGCACGATCGTAATGACTTGACAGTATCCCTTCAGCAGTGGGAGACAACGGTCATGTTGGGTTGTACAACTTTTTGAGAAGAATTACAACAACAATTCTTTGAGGAAAGTCTGTGGCTTGCTCTTTTTTAAGTGGCATTTTTTCCAACGCAGTGTAGTGAGGGTGCATCAGGCGCCACTGCTTTGGAAAAAGCTCTCCCATAAGCCCTGTACTGACAATTTTTGTTGAACCGAGTATAGTCACATCTGTGCGCAAGAACATAAAACGGTAGGTTAAGTTAAGTAAGTTGCTTTTGTTCTCCATGTGGGCTTAAGGTAATAATGGAAATATACCATTCTGAATGAATCACCATAAATGCTAATAAGTGATAAAAGTGAAACCCCGACGGGTTCAACGAAAAAGTATTATTTTAGGGCTGGTTTTCTACTTTGGAATGGTGTCCACTCTACTCATGTGGGTGCCCAAACAGTTGTGACCCTTAGGATTCCGACCAAGAAGAACTACGAGTATTCCGGCACCGATCGGAATTTTTCTTCTTTACAATATTTTAGGATGCTGCAATGAACTACAACTATCTTGTGTTAAATGATCAACAAAAAATTCAATTTTGATTAGCGAAAAAATCCAGACATTTGCAACTGTTATTTATTATATACATTATTTATAAATATTATAGCAAGATTTAAGCTTCAGCCAACTTCGTCTCGAAAACAAAACAACAGTTTTGAGAACGTTATAAAAATTTACCCTGCCATTTTTTTTCTAAAGTAATTAGTTGAAACATAGCTATATCAATGAACTTACTTTTGGTCCGTATTGTTTTCTCGTCACGACTTCCGGTGCCATCCAATATGGTGTGCCTACCATTGTTGTGCGTTTCGATTGTTCTGGAGATATTTGTGCACAAAAACCAAAATCGGTCAATTTAACACTGCCGTCGAGTCCCAGCAGAATGTTATCACTTTTAATATCCCTATGTATCACCTGGTTGCTGTGTAAAAACTCAAGAGCCTGCAGTACCTCACGACAAACAGCTGCAATCTGACCTTCGTCCATGCACGTTTCGGTGACAACGTCGGTCAGCGAGCCGCCCGGTAGGTACTCCATCACCACCCAAAGCTCTTCCGAGACGAGGTAACTATCAAGATAGTTTACCACGTTCGGGTGCTTGTTTTCTCGCATCACAAGAATCTCATTAATGATCAGCTCTTTCTTTGGTTGTTGGCTTAAGTTCATCTGTTTTATGGCCACCTCCATTCCGGTTGAAGACTCGATTGCAGTGTAAACAGTTCCTGAAGCGCCTTGACCTATTTTTTCCATTTTGGTATATTTGCGATTGGGATCGCCTACGCTGACAATCGTGCGCAGCTTCTCGAGAATCTCCTCGTCGGACATCTTCTTTTTTTTGGCTGTCGTGGAACGTTGTTGATGCTGGGGAGTGGACACATTGGCATTAGTAGTAGTCGTGGTAGTAACTGCGGGTTGTGTATGGTTCATCGTGGCTGAATCATTTGCAGATGAGAACACATCTGATGTGGGCGTGGCCGGAGTTACAGTGGTTGTAGTTGTCGTCGTCACAGTTAGGGCCATTTCGGGTTGTGGTGATGACGATGGCGGTGGTGGTATTGATGCAGCAGTCACCATGGAAATAGGAGAATCGATCACAGAAAAACATCCAAATACCGCCGGATTAATCGATTCGTTGATAGAAGGGAACGAAGAGAATGAGGAAGTAGAAGAATCATGATTAGTCGTGGTGGAATTATCAATAAATTGCATTGTTATTGTTGATGCACTACTATTGACAACATTGTTAGTAGTAGATGGATCTGAAGAAGCATTGTTAGTAGTAGGAGAAGCTATTATGGTAGTGGTAGTAGTATTTGTAGGATCATAAAGGTTATTACTTGCGTTATTTTTATTTTTATCAAGAGTGCTTGCAGGACTCTTGATAGTGGCTGCAATGTGTTGTGTCATCGGTGTGGTCGTCGTCGTCGTTACGTTCGTTGGTGGCTGGTGATGATGTATGGGTACCACCGGGAGCGGCTGTTGTTGCTGTTGCACTGCATTGGTAAGAGTTGCTATCGACTGGGGTTGAGCGCTCATGTTATGGTGTATTGGTGTAGTTGGAACAGCTCCATCTTCGATTGGCCTCGTGTAAATAGATTTTGTTCGTTCTGGCCTGCTGGCGATAGGTGGTGGTGGTGCTGGTAGAACAATGTCATCTTCATTAGTGGAACTATGAGATGAGGTTGCGAATGCATTGTAAGAATGTGATTGACTTAGAGGAACTGAATGAGTGCCCCCGCTAACGCCACCTATATTAAGGTTCGCCACACCTATTAGGCCGCCACTATTCGAGCCATGAATTTCTGAGTCAGTTGGTGTACTGCTTGGACTGCTGCTACTGACACGACTCAATGATGAACCTGTAAGGGAAACTTTGTAATGAACTAGAGAACGGCAAAAAAAAAACAAGAAAAATAACATTGAAAGTTACGAATTTCTTTCACGAGTTCTTAATTCTTGTAAATGGTTTAAAAGTAAAAGGAGGAGAATCTATGTAATTTATAAAAAATCGTTTAAACTGTATAAGTTACATAATCATTTTTTTTAAATGGAATTTAAATTCTTCAAAAATACCTTTTTTAAACCTTAATAAAGTACGAACTGAATCCTGTAATTCTTTGGAGCGTCATCTTTTCAACATTGTTCAAAATTA
Organism: Philhelius festivus; assembly: GCA_963931855.1. Lineage (NCBI taxonomy): Eukaryota > Metazoa > Arthropoda > Insecta > Diptera > Syrphidae > Philhelius > Philhelius festivus. The sequence continues at coordinate 56,302,832 of OZ007555.1, read as the reverse complement.
ATTTTAGGAATAAAATAAAACTGCAGTAAAAAATGAAACCGAATAATATGCATTAAGATCGCGGTCGAAGGATTTTGAGTGCAACTCTATAGAAAATCATCGCTTCACACGGGCTAATATAAATTCTATGCACTTTGGTGCATTAGTTTTTTTTCCAAGGGTATTATGGTGAATCCTGCAATTTAGTTTATATTGGTACGACGAAACATTTTCTGCATCAACGAATGTTAAATCATTGATGTTAAACACCAACAAGCCTGCCAAAACAGCACTCACTAATCATGCTATCGAATTTAGCCATTCTCCCGATTTTGAAGGTTCCAAATTCTTCAAAGCGAAAAAACATTCAAAGCGTTATTATAACCTTAAAACCCAGAAAATTACTTCCCGCTACCAATCACTGTTAGATTTAGTTTAAGACTAACTTCTTTATCAGAAGTGCTATACATCTTCCTTTTTAAAATAATTTGTTTCGCAAATAATGTAAATTATTTTTAATAAAAGTGTAAGTTTAACTTTCATTGCTTTATTTTGCTGTATTATTTTGTGAAAAAATAATTCTATATTCTTTTGTTTGTTCCCAGAGCAATCCCTGTGGAAACGTCGGGAAAAGTAAATGTATTTGCTTAAATTACTGTGACCAAAACAGGGGATAACACGCCCACTCATTAAAAATTATCATACATTTAATATTAAAAAATCATGAATTAGATTAAGAAAACATTGATATAATATTGTAAGCAAATAGCATTATATAAAGCTAAATGAAGAACGTTGGGTCCCTATTGTTGAGCCAACATGATTTAATTTAGTAATAAGTTAGTTTGAAGTCAAATTGTATATAAAACAAATTGAAAAATAAAATTCTTAATCTAAAACAGTCAAAGGAAAACTTTGTCCAATCAACATATACATATATGTTAAAATTGCAAAAATCTATAAAAGTTCATAAACTTCGTGTGAAATTAGGTCACGAACACATTGAATCAATTATAAGAAAACGTAAGTAGCAGTGAATTGTCATTGGAGCGTTGGAGTAGTGGAGGCCATATGCCATGAGCAGAAATGGAAGCCGGTCAAACAAAGCCTGTTTAGCCGCTTTTTATGTTGTACTAGTTAAAAGGCCTTTTATATAAGCAGGAATTTTATAATTTGACATCCGGTCTTTAGATACCAAACTAGACTACACTTTTTGATGCCTTGAATACGAATCATTTCGCATTTGGACAAAAACAAATATTTTGTTATGAAACGCACAGCGTTTTTTAATTTAATTTTAAAGAACACCTCAAAAACCTGAAACTGGCGAAAAAAGGACTTTTCAGAATTTAGTGTTAGTTGATATTTTTATTTTTTTATTTATTTATTATTTAATACCAGGTATTTAAAAAATAACCTGGTAAAAATACAAGAATAGAGCCTAGCTGCGAGGACTATTAGCTCTGCAGTAATAATATTTTTAAATTAAGAGTTATCTATCAATATATGTAGCTAGAACTGTTGACCAAGGTGATACCCTACGTAATTCAAATACACTAACTAAAATGTATTATTTTAAAACTATCCCAAATAGACCGAGAGCCCACAGCAATTTTTGGATGTGATTGATAACAAAAAATAATTAGCATAATTAGATAGGCCTTTTATAGTTATTTATGAATGTGAACGTCTTGCATACTCTAGTGGGCGCAATAGTGCATTATAGTGCATCAAGTATGCAGTTCTTTCCAAATTCTAACAAATTGGGATACAAAGTTTGCCATAACTTCAAAATGAACAGCTAAGTGCCCTGATTGCAAATATCGAGGTCCAAGACGTTTTGAAGGTGGCCTTCTTAGTGCAAGAAGTAGCCTATTCTTATCGCGTCTGGCAGGCAGAAGGCTGTATGTAAAACGTCTTGGACTTCGATATTTTCAATCAGGGGGCTTCACTCTACATTTTGGCAAAGTTGTTATCACAATTATTTGGACTTGGAAAGAACTGCATACTTGATGCACTTTTATGCACTATTGCTCAAACTAGAGTATGCAAGACTTTCACATTCATAAATAACTATAAAAGGCCTATCTAATTATGCTAATTATTTTTTGTTATCAATCGCACCCAAAAATTGCTGTGGGCTCTTAGTCTAAAATGATTATACTTACACTTCACTGAAAACATATTATTTCCAGAGTACAAATATTACCTGAATGTGTTGTTGTTGGGTCAATCATATATTTGGAACTTTGCCTTTGTTTGCTAGTATTATCAAACCACTTCAAAACATCTAATACAGCTTGAGGATTTTTCTTTTGCTCCTGTTTACTGATGTTCGAATGCATCAGCAAACGAGCCCATGCTTCTGGCATACCCTAAAATAGTAAAAAAAAAGAGATATCATATTATGTATCTTTTAGTTACATTTTTTTGAAAATGAACCAAAATCTAAATTTTTGTGTCTGCGTTTTTATTTTTAAAAAAATCAAATAAAACAAACTTTTTTTTCTAATCAAGCTATTTTTTTTATTTTCGCCTTCAATTTCGGTGTTGTCTTCCAAGAATTTCTGTTAAAACAATAAGCTACTATTTTACTCATAGCTAGCCAAGCTACTTTATAGTAAAAATAATAATAAAAAAAATAACAAAAAGCATTTACAAATGCGTGTGTACTTTATCTAACAAATAATTTCGGCAAAACTAATACATAACTGCAATATACAATAAAAAAAAAGAAAACCAAATTATAAGCAATACTTACTCTTGTTGGCAGCTTGAAACAAAAGAAAAGAAAAAATATACATGACAACACCCCGCTCGGTTAAGAAAACAAAAACGATAAACCAAAATTTAAGGAATTGTACGTTGTTTATTTTTTGTTCAAGTAAGCAAAACGCATAAGAATAACAGCAAGAGGGGTAGAGAAATATTAACAGGACTATAATAAGAAAAATTTGGTGAAACAAATAGTATTTTGCTAATGGACAAACATTCGATGCAAGCAATGAAACATTATTGTATTTGTATGTATTTGTGTTTTGTTTATATTGAATTTTCAGTGATCGGAAAAAATCTCAAAAAATCAATTTTATTAGGTTTGTTTCCAAAATAATACAATACAAAAAATCAATTTCCTCATCACACCCCAAGTTGTAATGATCGCGTTTCCAAACGAAGATAGAACATACAAAATGATATGTATGAATGTATGCATTCGTTTATTTAGTATAGTTTACTATTTTATAATAAAATTTGTATAAATATAATTTTACATGGTATTTTTAAAATATTTGAAGATAAAACAAAATTAAAGATAGAATGTACATACATGTGTATATAATTCATTAAATTTAAATATTTGATTAAATAAAATCTATCAATAGTCTCTTAAAAACATAAAAAATTGATTCATTCTTAATTTGATTTGGTAATTAATTTAATTGTATGTTTGTATTATACCCACTGTTAATAACCATGCATTTTGTTTTATCTGTATTAATTTTAAGTTTATTCATATTTAACCATTCATAAAGTTCAATTAAATCATAGTAATTACATCTAAGTCTTTGCCGGAAACAAATAAAAGTGCATCATAAGCAAACAATGAAATAGTAGAGTATTTGATAATTTTGTTTATATCGTTTATGTAAATAAGAAATAGAAGTGGGCCTAGTATCGTTCGCTGTTGCACACCGAACAAAGAATTTTCACTGTTAGATAAGCACTCGTTGATTTTAGCTTGTTGAGCCCAATTACTTAAGTAGGTTCGAAACCAAGTTAGTTCTTTATTTTGTATTCCGTATTTGCTCAATTTATTTAATCAATCTATTGTTTCAAAAGCTCTTTGAAAGTCTACAAAAACAGAAATTATTTTATGTTTTTCATATCGCAGAGTTTTTAAAGTCATATCAACCAGTTAAGAGCTGTTTCACAATAGTGATCCGAACGGAAACCCGATTAGTTTTGAATGAGAATGTTATTGTCCGATATATATTTAAACAATTGCTCATGAGCCAATTTTTCAAAAATTGATTATATTCAAGGAAAATATATTTAAAAAGAAATGATACATTTGTTTGAAACCATGTTGCAAACGAAGTTGAAGTGAAATATAATTTCATTAAAAAATTAAAAACCAGCAATCCAAATGAATTATTCCAATTTTATTAAAAAATTACGTTTTATTTCAAATAAAACACAAAACTTGCTCTTATTACTCAAATCTATAAGATACTATCGACCTTCACGATTTTATTTAGAGATGCCTCGAATATTCGGCCACTATTCGGTATTCGGCCTATTTTTTTGATATTCGGTATTCGGCCGAATAGTTCACAACATTCGGCCGAATACCGAATATTAAATGCAGAATAAAAAAAGATTTATTATCTTACAAAAAATGTTGTATTTTTATTAAAATTTTTTGTTTTAGTATTTAAAATCTACTAATGGTAAGTTTTGGTGAATAAAAACAGCTTTTTCAGCATTGGTTGGTAGCATACGTTTTATGTAACGTCTATATTCGAAATCAATTACGGCTTCTGCAAATAACCTATCACTAATACACTGGTACCAGGAGACGAGAGCTAGATTTCAGCAAATGTTGTCAAATTGGGAAACAGTTTTGTATTTGCTGACCACCACTTGTAAGGGTCTGCCATCCGATCTTGGCGAAAAGTTCTTAAAAAAAATCTATTTTGTTTTCAATGGCAGTTTTTTCAACATCTTTATCATTTTGTCTATAGCAACTTCCTCAAAACATTCCCAGAAACTGTTGTACTTCGTCAAAAGTCACGTAGGAGATAGATACACAACACATCGTTTCGTTGGCCAAATGTTCGGCTGCCGAATATTCGGTATTCGGCCGACGAGTGTGGCCGAATATTTCGGCCGAGTCACAATTCGCGGCATCTCTAATTTTATTATTGTTTTTTCATTTTTCAACTCGATCATTACTACTTGGATATTGATATTGATATTGCTTTTTCCTTCTCTGATAATTCGCAAAATAATGTTTTTCCATTTGTTGTGGTTTTTGTTTCGCATAGTATTCCTGAGTACTTGAAAATGTGTTTCTATGTAATTTTATAAAAAGGTGTTTCAGAATTAAAAAAAAAAGCCAAAGAACTTTGGAGCAAAGATTGCTACTTAAAACATAAAAATATATATTTATATATTCTGTTGTATTAAATGTTAGTATGAAATATACAAAATTACCGTATTAGGCTTAAGAAATTTGTACAACATACACCGATGATGGGCATAAGTAACATACTTTTCACTTACCGTAAACTCGCCCGTAACTGCATCGAATCCTACGTGTACAGTGTGCTCAAAATTTGTCGGATATGATATATTCGGTTTTGAGTCTGTATGTGATGGTTTGGATCCTTTGATCTTGCTTTTGAGAGTTTTCTTCTTCCGATCAGGATCATCGGGTTCTGGAAAAGAAAATGAAACTACATTCGTGTATAGTTTTGAAGATTGTACCTGATATTAATTTTAAAGGAAAAATGATTAGTAACATCATATGTTAGTTTGAAGTTTTCTGATATTGTTTAGTTAGATTCCCATTCGATATTGATGGGAAATTGATTTTTGGTTTTTTTTTATAATCATTATTATTCTTCGTTTGATTTCAAATAGATTTGATGTCGATTTAAAATATAAATAGAGTGAGCCTATGTCATTTCCTTTGTGCACATATGTAGCATTGCACATGATTTTGATATTATTTGCCGCTACAACAAGCTTTTTAAGTCTTGATCTTCCTCTTAAACGTCATCCAATTTTTGTTAGATCGAAAGTAATATCAGCTCAATAATTGTAGTTCATTCTCTGATTTTTGTATATCAGAGTAATTGTTTGGCCCAGTGTTTGACCGTTGTTTAAAAAATTGAAAAAAAAACACAATCAAAATTAATTAGTACATTTATCGAAATGTTCGCTATTTTACAGTTTTTTTTTATTCAGAATTGAATAAGACCAAGTTCTTTGCAATCTTTATGTTATAAAATGTGCTTCATAAATCATAATGTACATACATTATGTATGTAAATAGAAGTTGAAATTTGAAATATTATACCTTCACACATTTTTAATTTGTTTTATAAGGTTTGTTAAGAGTGCCTTTTTTAGTCATTCCTAATCGAAAAAAAAAATGTGAAAATGTGATTTTCTTTTTTTTCGGTAAAGGCCTGGGGCCAAATTACCGCATCAGTTATCGAGTAATACGTGACTGAATTATGTGAGTTTGGCATTATCGCTTACGTCATCGAGCAATCAATTACCCTAATTTGACGTTTTCGTTCGATCACTGATGGGACTCACTCACTCGTTTACTGAAGCGGTAATTTGGCCCCTGATTTTGGAGTCAATAATCGATATTGCAAATTTAAGTATTTTTATGAAGAAAAATATCTGCAAAACTTGGTTAAAAAAAATAACAAATGTTTGTATATATGTACTTTTGCAAAATTTAAGCTAATTTAAAAACTATTTCGCGTTTAGATGATTGTTGCGCCTGAAAATTTAAAAAACTGGAATGTTAACAAAAATGCAAATACAAATGCCAAAACAAAATAATTTTACTGATTCCAAGCTTTAAAAAATTATTTGTTTATAGCCTCAAATAGACTTTGTGTCAAAGTCAAGAAGTTAAGCCCGATGATGGATATATAATATCCGAAACGCGTCGCTTTAAATTAAAATTAATGTTGTGAAATTTTTTTTAAAACTAAATAAATAAATTATATACAAGTATACAAATTTTAATCGTTTTTATTATTTATTAAATAATAAATAATAAACACACAACATGGAGACTACTACTCCAAATAAAATTAAAATTTGAGTTTTTTAGGTCGAAAACAACAAGTGTCGGCTTCAAATTCCTTTGATTTTGATGGAACTCACCACCATATTGCAGAAGTAAGGAGGACCTATTAGTTTTGGCATATGGCTGAGAAAGATTTAAATTAGTTTGAACCACCATGCAAAACCATTACAGAATGGAAGAAAGTATATTTTTGGAACAAAAGTTCGGCTGTGGACATAATTGGTCTTCGAAAACTTTCAGCCAGCACCTTGCTGAAACTAGATTAAGCCATACCAACACTGTTTTCGTTTCCAACTCCAGTTTGACACCCTCCCAAGACGCACTCAATTTAATGTTTAGTGGGATTCCAAAACGCTTTCTATTTGGTGCGTAAAATTCTTGCCGCAATTTAAAACATACCTTGTTTTTTAAGTCTTTTTAGACTAGATATTAAGGGTATTCGTGTAAAGGCGGAAAACCCGGATAGACCTCAGAAACGAGATAATTGTATCTCTGTAGAAATGAGCTGTCAAAATTTGTATGGGAAAAACTTTCTGTAAAGCTGATAGAATTATCTCACGAATTTTATGCGGAAAAAGAAGAAATAAAACTGATAAACTTAGAAATTCTCTAAATTTTAAGAAATGCTTTACTTTCTTTTAAGTAAGAAAACAGAATCACTTTTTATGTTAAAAAATTATATGATGTACATTTGTGATAACAAAATTTTTTTTATTAGTTGACTGTCGTTTAACGAACAGCTGATTATTCCCCACCTTTACCCAAGTATTTCTTAGGGCGTGTTCATGCAAATATGTGGCGGAAAGTTATATCTATCTTCAAAACGGAAGATTATCTCGTTGCATGCCTATATTTTTCTGTCAAATAATGCGAAATAATTGATTCGAAGTTTAAACTGCCCTTTCCCGATTTTGAAGCGAAAAATGTGTTCCCGGGGAATGCGGAATATGATAATTTTACTCTAGGGAGAACTAATTTCCAGGTGAGTTATTTTCCCCGGGAATATTTAGAATTGGACAGAATGTGTGAGCTGTGTGCACAGTTACCTTATAAGTGCAATTATTATTTTTACCTAAATAAAAAAAGTCGATTTTATTTTGGGTATTTAAATATTGATTAAAGTATCAATTTATATCTTATTAATTAGCATGCAAAAACTAAAGGTTACTTTATATTATAAACAAAAGAATCAAATTAAATAGAGAAGATGGATTTTAAAGGAAACCATACTAAAATTGATACTACAATTTTTCACTTCAAAATAGTTTTTATTTATTATTTATAAAAAAAAATATTTTAGTTAAATTAATATGTTAATTTAATAAAATATTTACCTTTAGGCAAAGGCCGCATATCTACTGGTGGACCATCGCCTCCACCTCGGTCACCACCTCTATTGCTTGTTAATCGCACTGGTGGGGCAGGGGGTTTATCTTCTTCGCTGGACATTGTTGTTTTTTGTGTAAGGCTGTATATTTAGTAATATATTTATGATGTTTCCAAAGTATATTTTACTCTCCTGTTTATTCTTAAATTAAACTGCTTTTACAGGGTTACGTAACTTATAAATTCTGAAATTTAAAAAATATTATAGTTTATGGAATTAAAATATATACATATTAACTAAGAGAAATATAAATAAATAAATAGCCAACACGAGTAACTTAGTTTGCTTAAAAATCGATTGAACCATTTAATCCAATAAAAAAAAACTTTTCGTAAAATAGATTGTATGGTTTTCACCGAATTTTGATCTCACTCATAAGTCTTAAATTTTCGAATTTGTTCAGATTATTCATTTATGCAATGTTTTTTTTTTAACTAAATACAAATATCGATCATGAATAGGCACAAGTGTAGTACGCCTTGGCATAATGGTTAGTACGTTGGACTGTCATGCAGGAGATCTTGGGTTTGATTCTCAGCCGCTGCAAAAAATTTGTACTGCCTCTTACGAGGAATTGACAAATCTTCTAAGAGTATCTCTTGCCATGAAAACTGCTGCTCATAAGCCGTCCGGAATCAGAAAATTGTAGGTCCCGTCCTAGAGTTGTAAATCACTAGGTCCTGGTCCTCTTCGAGCTGTTGCACAACCAAATGTATTTATAATTGGTACAAGTGAAAATAATTAACAAGGCCCAAGTGCCCAGTGACTTATATATTTTAGCCATTTCTGTTTTCTGTTGACTCCCGACAACTTAGATAAGGATTTGTCACTTCCTCACAAGAGCCAGTACACCCATTTAAAACATTGTTGCAAAGATAGTGTCAAATTGCTGCTATGACTATGCGTATATGACTCACTTTTTCTTTGATCACAAACATAAATCAAATAAAATGCACGACTGGATCGCACGAACTTGCTCTTATGTAAAAGTACTTTGGAATTTAAGATACATTTTATAAATATAAAAAATGAATTTAAAATGAAATTGCCGTCTGATTTCGAGAAAAGTATGAATTTACATACAGACAGACAGACAGACATACAGACATACAGACATACAGACAGACATACAGACAGACAGACGGAATTGCCGGACCCACTTTATTCATCTTCGCTATCATCGTAATGTCAACTTTGATCAAAATCTCGAGTTCGATTTTTTTCCAAATGCAGAACTTGCCCTATAGTACCTATATCGCAAGTAAAAATTGGATTGGGAACATTGTAATTTAGTTTGAATCAATGGATTAAAGTATTGAGAGATTAAATAAATAATGACATGAAAATTTTATTTTAACAGTTGAATATAATTTATTTAGTGCGTACAAAATTAAAAGAAGAAAATACGAACTTGGAAATGAGAATAATATAAGCATTGTCACGCACGAAAAATTATTTTCAATAAAAATCTAGTATTGTATAATTAGGTAATAGATTTCTCTTAGCCTAGAGCGCTTAGAAATGGGGCTTTGAACTTTGTAATAAGTTTTTAAGGTACTAGTACGGTCTAGAATGCCAAAAAAACGCACGTTTTTTGGGAATTTTTTTCTCGGAAACCTTATTAGGTAATAACATAATTTTTTTTTAAAATAATGAATACATGCGTCAAGAGTACAAAAAAAAATTATTTAATTTTCGAATTTTGGCCGAATTATAGAGGGCGCAAACGTCAACTCATCAAAAAATACATGGTCCCATGGCGGACAGTTAATCTCAGAATTGGCTGGACTGAAACAAAAAAAGCACAGTGGGTTATTTAAAGGAAGGTTTCTTACGAGACAATTTACCACAATTTATTTAAAAAGTCAAAACAAAAAAAATATCGAGCTTTGAAAAAAAAAATTTTTTTTTGGAAATTTTGTTGGCCATTTTTTTTGTTCATAATTTTTGGTCAAATTGTGGTAAATTGTCTTAGAAAACATAAAAACGATCAAGTTGCGGAGATTAACTGTCCGCCATGGGACCATGTATTTTTTGATGAGTCGACGTTTGCGCCCTCTATAATTCGGCCAAAATTCGAAAATTAAATAAAAACATTTTTTTTTGTACTCTTGACGCATGTATTCATTATTTGAAAAATAAAAAATCTAGACCGTACTAGTACCTTAAGGTTGTATAAATTTTAAGAAAACTGCAACACCTGCTCAATTTTTTGTGATTATTTTTGTGTTCGTTATTTTTAATATGTTTGTTTTTGGTTTTTAGTTCTTTGTAAAATGTTTTCTTTCTTTGTTTTTTTTTGACTAAAACAATTTAAAAATTTGTTTAAGGTACTTAAAATAATATGATGACCTTTGCTAAATTTGTCTTTCAACATTTAAATAGGTATTCGTAAATGCAATCTAATACATCTGTTTCTGTGGTCATTGTGCGATCAACTAATTTACAAACGTGAATCTTACACGTCGTCTCGAGCGGCCTATTTTATAAAAATTTACAATTGCGAGAAATGAAAATTTGTAAAATGAAAACTTGACAACTGTCAAATTTCTATCATATAAATAATTTGACCAATTTGTAACATTGCCGTGAAATATACCGACAATCATCAAGTTTTTGGATTAAAAAAAAACTTCGTCGAGAATTTTCTAAAAAAAATTGTCACTGATAATTTTGTCAAATTGTTTCTTTTGGTGTGCGTATTTTGTATACATGTAAATCCCTCTTCAAATACGGATTCGAAGAATTTGATCTCTTGTCAAAAAAAAAATCGATTTTTTTGGTGTGAAGGAACGTAAAATCTGTCGAGAGATCGAAATCTTCACACAATTTATAATTGATTTCTCAAGTGTAAAGGAAATCGACATACATAAGTGAAATTTCGATCATGAAGTGACAAGTAGGTACATGCTTCAAAAATGCTTAGTAATTTTAGTTTTGTTCAGTGAATAAAAGTACAGAGTAGAACAGAACAGAACAGAGCAGAATATAGCAGGACAGAGCAGAACAGAACAGTTTCCATGAGAAATGTCAGACAAGTTAGAACCGTCAGTCATCTGTTCTATCTTTCTCTAACTAAAAAGCGAGGGCAAGAAATCTTGTTCTAAACTGTTCCAGACAGACTCATTGAACAGCAAATCAGAACAGTTTAGAACAGAAAATTTCTCATTGAACAGCAAAAAGTTGTACTTTTCTGTTCCAAACTGCTCCAAACTGTTCGGAACAGCGTCACTGAACAAAACTTTTGTTTGAGTGAAAGCAATGAAGATTCCTAAAAGGCGCTTCGTATCTTGCATTAAATCCTTTTTAATTCAAATAAAAATGTGTCGGAAAGGAAGTCACAGAATATATTTTATCAAAAATGACTGCAGATCTAAAACATTCCGTAATACGCAACCCTACTTGGTTGCGAGTTATATTGGGAGTAATGATCAGTATGATTTTGCCCATGGACATTTTTTGGCAAATTCAAAATTGCCAATGATAAAGCTGACAAGAACATAATTAAATTACAAATAGGTATGTCACTTGCCAATTGTTTATGATTTAAAAAATTGATATACAAGTGTGACAAATAAGATAAATTGACAATTCGCATGAAAAAACCCTACAAATCGTACCGTTTTGTTTGTAAACAATTATTTTCTATGAGATCACATAGTGGTTTAAACATTTTAATTTTAAATACCAAAGAGATCTTGAATAAGCATACATACTTTGCTTGGTATGCACTAAAGTGTTTAACTTTTGAAATGCCTTTGTTTCAGATCTTAATTTCAAAAACTTTATTTAGAAGCGGGTGTAATAATAATGTGATCCGTCGCCCACATTGATAACTAAATATAAAATACCTTCATGATACTTGGAAGAAGACTTATTGATCATAGGTGCACAAGAATTCAATCAAAAACTAAAACTAAATCCGTATTATACATCTAACTTTACACCTAAACCTAAAGTGAACTTATTTTTTAATTGTATCAATTATGTTACTTTAACTAATCCAATACCTTCATTTGTAATGCAGTAATTTAACCGATAGTTGAAAATGTACACATTTTTTTCTGCTAGACAACAAAAGTAAAATAACCTTTAAAATAAATGGACAGAAACGATTTGGTAAAGCTAAACACGACAATTTAAATAGCTATAATATTTTGCTCTTGATTGTTTACAAATGATTATTAACAATTGTCTAACAACTTATGTGACTGGGAGAAATATCAAACGAACGATTACGAATGCGTTTTTAAGTTATATTTATTCGCAATAATTCCTCGTACCACACTTTTTTCTTTATCAAAGCTATGAATCATATCAAGCTGAAGACGAAGAGTGAGGAATGAGAACCAAGAACGTGAAAAATAAAAAGAACAAAATTTCTGACATGGAAGCAAAAAAGACAAGCAAAAGCGAAAATAGTTTTTATTTTCGTATTAATTCCTATCCGACGACTGAAGTACGACGGCCGGAAATGGAATTATTATCACACACTCTGCAGCGAAAACCTTCCCAAAAGCGTAGGTACGTCGGAAGAAAAAGATCATTCTTCCCCACTTTAGGAGCAAGCCCCCACACAAAACCCAGTTATATCAACATTTAAGATAATCGAAAAAATATAAAAATGTTTTCACTGTCGAACAATTTAGAGATATGAAACCACAAGAAGATTATAGGAAATTTTGGAACTCATCGCACTCATCTTAAGCTGAATGTGATGCAGGAAAAATCAATTATCTATTAGTAACACTTTTCAGGCACATTTCAATCGGCCAGCAATACTGTTTTGTTTCGTACTTGACGTCGTGCAACAAAGAATAAATCAAAGGCAGATTTTTATTTTCCCAGTTGGTGTCTTGACATGGAATTCTTATAAGAATCAATGAGTCTTTTAATTTCCAATGCAATAAAATGGACCACAGGTAAAATGATCAAGAACTAAAAATAAATACAAAAAAGATGAAAGAAACTCTTACAAATTGCCACAAGACTCCCGAGTCTTCTCATCAAAATTATCGCCGAAGCATTTTTTCCTTTTTTTGTTGAAACGACGACCGACTTTAAAAAACGCGACAAATCACCGGCGATACTCGTTTTGAAAATAGATGCCGAATGGTATTGCTTTAATTAAATGAAAATCTGAATATCTATGACAAAAATAACAAAATGAAGATTTATTCAGGGAAAAATCTTTAATTAAAAATTATTAAAAAACAGTCAAAAGGAAATTTTGCCATTTAGTCTGACTTTACAAAAAACTGCTTCTCCTACTGTCTGTTTCACTTTCAGTTCAGTTTGTGGAGAGTTTTATAAGCAATGTACATAAAAAGTTTTGTTTGGCTAGGTTTGTCTCTTCTACTCTAGTTGAAGTTAAGGCTTGGTGATTGATTGGGTGAAAGAGAGATGGTAGGAAAATTTATATAATTGGAGAGTTTTCTTAAGGTGTCGTCTGCACTTTAGCAGAAGTGGCATATGGCTCAAGGGTGCGTTGTTTGAATAACTTGTTTGTAGAAACATTCTGCTTATGCCCGATTTCACGAAGGACTTTTAGGCTGGTATTCACCGAGCGCTCATAACTTAAGAAGCTCATAAACCTATTCACCAAGCAATATTAGTGAAGATCTACGAGCGCTCTCTTCGAAAGTTTGTTCGCTTGTGCGTGTGCCACGCACGCATTTGACTCGAATCCATGTGAGCAATGCCAAGTAGAAGAGTATCCATTTGCTGTCAAGACCAACATTCTACAACATTTCACAGTTTGGGTATGCCTGAACAAGAGAGAGTGGCTCTCATTTCCGAACTTCGAAAAACACTTGCGAGTGGTTGGTGAATACCCCACAGAAATTTCAAGTTAAGAGCCTCGTAAAGTTAAGAGCCGTTTAGGAGCGCTCGGTGAATACGAGCCTTAAACCTTTAACAGGCTTTTAAACCTTAAAATGGGATGTTTTGGTTTCACCAAGAGCTTTTAAATTAAACAAGCTTTTAAACACCCTTATAAACTAAATGCCCATTTTTGGCTCAATAAATTTTAAAAGTGTCATTGAAATGTCATCAGATGTAGATAACAACAATTGGATATAGCAGCTGAAATTATTGTCTTGTAATATTTTAGTTTTCAATTTTTTAAGATACAAATACTAATATTTAAATGATAAAAAACAGTTATTTAGAATAAAATATAAAATAAATCTTCATCCAACGATAAAGTGCAACACATAGTTATTCGTCGAGCAAGAGTATTCCTGGGTTCACAGGAATCCATTCTCCGACTATGACTTCAAAATGATTTTCGAAAAGCATCTGTGGATCAGTTGTTTAATTTGCTTGGTCATCATTTAGAACCATACAAACTCGTCAGTGCAATAAATAGAGTTAATAAAAGGTGCGTTTTATTATTCACAAATCTATCTGGATCCGGATCTGGATTAAGTTTCAACATGTATTACAAAAACAATTTGGGATCCTGTTTTCTATCGGGATCTATTTCGAAGATCCAAAAATTAGTTATTGCACTAGCGAGTAGATGGCTTTTATGATAAGGTACTGTAAGCTATAGTGTACAGAAAAAAGACAAGAAATAATTGAAAATTTACAAACCCAAGGATAAAAAGAGAAGGCCTTACAACACTGCTGTCCGGATCCAGATAGATTTGTGGATAATAAAACGCACCTAAAGTTAAGCATTTTATGCCACAGAATCTTTCCAAAGATTTTTTTTTTTGCATTTCTTGACATTTTATCTTGACATTTTATCTCATACATTAGAAAGAAAAAATCAATTTCTTTTTTCAGGGATGTAAAGAACAAAAACAAAAACAAGAACAAAAAAAATCCCTAAAATTTACCTTTTATAGATTGGTGAAAATCGAAAGATTTAAGTGTCTGATAAAATTTAAGAGGATTTTTGATAAAAGTGCTTTTAGTGTTTGTTTATGAAATTGGCCATTAGTCTGCTTTAAACTGAATACTGAAAGCGATTTTTAAACTTTGATTCATTCTGGGTACAGAATCTGATGACTTCTTTCTTAGAGCGATGATTCAAGAATTGATCAAAGAGGCGATGTTAAAATTCCAAGATTTATAGGCGTCTTCAAAGAGAAATGACGAGGAGATGGTGTGTTATCGATACACTTGTTAGCTATTACAAAAAGCTTTAATATGGATGATTTTGACTAACTCTTTGTACATACTAGAAACACCGCCCTGGTTCAGAAAATCCTGTGGACCTACTCCTTCTCTCATTACATGCAGACGATAAAAAGCGGATAATGCAAAAGTTGTAAAACTACAGTACCCCACACTTTTTATGCTCACTGAGGATTTCAGTACATTGACGCGACTTCTTCGTGCAACTTCCTGCCTTTTTCGAGCTATTCAAAGGTTTAGGAAAAACAAATTCGATTCAATTTCCGCTCAAGATATCGATCAAGCTGTAACTTATACGGATACGTCAATTTCAAAGTCAGCACTTTATTTTAACGAAATTTCATCTCTTCAAGGGAAAAAGGAATTACCTTCTTAATCTAAATAACTATCATTCTTTCCATTTCTAAATGAAAAAAAAAAAAAAAAACAAGAATTTGAGAGTTTGTGGTCGCGTTCCAGATGTTGAAGCTAATGTAAACCTCACTCAAGAATATTTTACGGTAGTACCTCAGCAGTGCTTTCAAACTTACGCTTAAAATTCTGGATTATACTAGGAAGAAAACTCGTGAAAACTATTATCAGGAGCATTTGATTTAACGGGAATTAACTTCGCCGGTCCTTTATATTTTCAAGATGCATCTGGTCAACGAAAAAAGTTTTACATTCTATTATTCACCTATGACACCGTTTGTGCTGTGAATCTCGTATACACAGGCGACCTTTCAAAGTAGAGTTGTATTCTTGCCATAAGACGATTCATCGTTCGGCGAGGGAATCCCCGTATAATATATGCTGACAACGATACAACCTTCAAGAAGGCGTCCTCTGAATTCAAATAGTTTAATAACGTACGAACTAGCAAACGTTTTCTGGGATTTTGAAGTGACTCGCGAAAAATGTGTAAATTTATTGTTGAACGGGCTCCATGGTGGAGCGGCTTTTGGGAGCATCTAATGGGGGTGGTTAAAAAGGCTCTAAGAGCAGCTGTACAGCGAGCCACTCTAAACAACAATCAGCTGTATATCTTGCTAACAGTATAGTTGAATGTGCGGTGAATTCGATACCGTTAACATAGGTCTCACACCACTAACACCTGCTAATTTCTCAACAGTACTTACGAAATTTCAAAGGATCTAACATCTAAAAATCAAAATAATAATCGAACTTTTCCCAGCCGCAATTAAAAGGCGGTAGTTTAAGGAGTATCTTTATCAGTTAAGATTCTTACATCACACTAAAAATTTCGAGTTTTTCAAAAACTTTATTCTTAATTATCTCCTTAACTAAGGCACTAAGAGAGCTAAAAATAACATTTTCGTGACCGTAGCAGTCATCTTTCCAATGATGTAATAAACATTTTTTGAGTTTTTCAAAAACCTTAAACTCAATTATGTATTGATGTCTTTTTGAGTTTTTCAAAAACTTTAAACTCGATTATCTTTTAAACTACCGCACGAAAATGCTATTTTTAGCTGTCCTAGTGCCTTATAGTTTAGGAGATTCTTGAGTTTAAATATTTGGCAAAAATCAAGTTTTCTTAAATACACACATCATTGGCCAATTGACGAAACCTTTGAGAGAGGTAACCTTACTCCAATCGTTCATGCAGAATATAAATCGTGGCGGCTGCTGTGTGGCAAATAGCACCGTTTTGCAGGAACCACATGTCGCTAGGTCCATATGGCTCAATTTGGCCCATACGAAATAAGTTATCATCATCGTTAGATTGCATTTGTCATTGACGGTGACTGTTCCAGCAACGTTGTTTTCGTAAAAGTACGGACCTATTACGCCGCTGGCCCAAAATCCAAACAAAACGATAACTTTTTTTGGGATACGTTGTCACCTGGTGAAACTCGTGTGAGTTGGTATCGTATCATACACTGCAGTTTTGCTTGTTAACACAGCCATTAAATGTTTTTGGAGATGCAATTGGCTATTCTACTTGAATACTGCTTATAAAAATAAAGGCAAAATAATGAAAGACAAGAAAATCAATTTAATGGATTAGAAGTTTCAGCCAAAAGATCTTGAAGAATGTCAAAAAGAGAGTCAAACACAATACGAAGCCCTGTGGCACACCAGCATTTATTTTATGAAATTCAGACTTAAAACCTGCCAACACAACTTGTATCTATTGTTTCTAATCCAATGAATAAGAGATCCATCAATACCAAATGCACTCATTTTCGATAAGTGAGCTTAATGCCAAACTCTATCAAATGATTTTGAAATATCAAATGGAACTAACTTTCTCTAAAACGATGTAAAGTTTTGTTTCAGCCAGTTTTGTTCAGTGAGATATACCATCAATGACCGGTCGATCCATTACTACGAAAGCCATGATGCCAGTCATTGCAAAGCTTTCGTTCCTCAAGATATTTCTTGAGCTGATAATTTATCAGGTTTTGAATGACTTTGGAAATAAAGGTAAGTAAGTGCAATTGGGACATGCTGGACAAATGCTGTTTTCCATCTACTTAGAAATAGGTGGGTACGAGTAGTGTAGGACAAATGGAAAATCATACGCAATGGTTGAATAAAAGCTCTTCAGAGCTATAGGGGGTATACTATCTGGTTCAGCGGATTTGTGTTTATCGAGATCATTCCGTACTCTTGCAACTAAATGAAGACATTGTATTACTTTTTGTCTTAATGTTTGGTCATGCAAACATTATCAATCATTATAGGACTTATTAGGTTGTTTGAACTTACTCCGATTTTCTTAAGTAGTGTTGGCTTTATTTCATCAGAAAAATACTTCTCTGATATTTTTACAGCTCGAATCAATGAATTCTCTTTCGGCTTGATAGATATTTCCCTATTCGGGATAAAATATCTCATTCCAAAAAGAATTTAGTTTGTAATCATATCTGCTCTGGAGTCCACTCATGCCACGTTTTATTTTCGCCAATGATCCATATAGATTAACCCTCGAAAATAAAACGATGCGGATCATAGTGGCAGTTATGTTGTATGCTCATCTCGCTTTTGCTTATGATCGTTGATTTTCAAATGTGTCTTCTCTTTTTTCTTTATCCAGATCCGGATCTGGATTAATTTTTAACATGTATTAGAAAAACAATTTGGGATCCTGTTCTCTGTCTGGATTTATTTTAAAGATCCAGAAATTAGTTCTTTTTTTGGCGAGTTGATGGATTTTTACGATAAGGTAGTGTAAGCTACAGTGTAAAGAAAAAAGACAAGACACATTTGAAAATCAACAATCATAAGCAAGAGGGAGATGAGCATACAACACTACTGTCACTATGATCCGTATCGTTTTATTTTCGAGGGTTAATCTATATGGATCATTGGCGATAATAGGTGCGTTTTATTATCCACAAATCTATCTGGATCCGGATCTGGATTAACTTTTAACATGTATTACAAAAACAATTTGGGATCCTGTTTTCTATCGGGATCTATTTCAAAGATCCAAAAATTAGTTATTACGGTGGCGAGTAGATGGCTTTTTATGGTAAGGTAGTGCAAACTACAGTGTAAAGAAAAGAGACAAGAAATAATTTAAAATTTACAAATCCAAGGATAAAAAGAGATGGGCTTATAACACTGCTCTGTCACTACGATCCGTATCGTTTTATTTTCAAGGGAAAATCCAGATCCGGATCCAGATAGATTTTTGTGAATAATAAAACGCGCCTAATGTTCCTTTGGTTCAATCAGTTCACACAATGGATGGCGTGTCCCAAAAAAATGTATTATACTATAAAATTTCGCATAGCCTTTATGTATATATATTTATAATATTATGAAATGTAAACATTTAAAACAAATATTTTTCTATTCTATATTTTATTTATTCTATATTCTATGTTCGGCGAGCTTGTGAGATTCAAGAACCTTGTCAATCAATCAATATTTAAAGAAAATAAAAATGCTCCGTAACGACAACGGTACTGAGTACACTGGAAATATTTTTCAAAGTTTTTTTTTAGGTTTTTCATACCAAAAATCTTTTGTTTCTACGCCCTAAAAGGATGGCGGTGCGGAACGTACCAACCGCAATATAATTGAAAGATTGTGTTGTATGCTGTTGGATTCCGGTTTGGACAACAAATTCTAAGCAGAAGCTGCTACTACTGCAGCCTTTTTACTGAATCGTGTACCTTGTATGAGCAACGATTGTTCACCAGAAGAAATTTTGTCGGAGCGAAAGCCAGATTTAGGACACCTTCGTAAAAAGCGGATCAGATGTTTGCTGTAGTAGCGTTTTAGGATGATTAGTAAAAAAAGAGATATTTATAAATGACTCAGCCCAGGTGTTTTTAAGATGGTTGCAATTGTTTGTATAAGCTGCGACTCAAGCAATCAAGAGTGTGGAATGAGGAACTCGATCAGGTTTTAAAATGGGTTTAACGTGCAGTGTTGTATAGATAAATGAATATATATTTTCGATATTCTGAAGACCAGATGTTATTAATTGCCGTTTATGTCAATGACGTACTGATTTTTTTCGAACTCACTTGATCTTGTGAATCATTTGAAGTATGAGTTGTCCAAAAACTTCAAAATGAAAGATATGGGTGAAGACGTTAGGCATACCGATCAAGAGAAGTAAGTCGTCTTTAAAAATTGATTAATCGCAGTACATTTTAGATATTTTGAGATGCTTCAATATGGAAGCAACCCTATCTCCACACCTGTAGATCTTAATCAAAAACTGTGTTTAGATATGTGTCTCAAAGACGAAAATGAAAAGCAACAAATAAAAAATATCCCTTATACATAATGCAGGTAATAGGCTGTATGCTCCTTGCTGCTGAGATTACTCGCCCCGACATTTCCAATGCCGTGAATTTACTACGTAGATTTGGTACGAATCCAAGGAAGGTAATTAAAGAGAACGATTGACAAGAGCATTGTGTATCAGAAGGAAGCATGTGATATGGCTGGATTCTATAGTGCAGAATGGGCTGACGATATGGATGCTAGACGTTCTATAACTGGCTGTGTGCTTAAGTTTCAATCGGGTGCTATATCATTGGCTACAAAACGTCAAATAACTCGCGCCTTCTTTAAACGAAGCTGAAGTAATGTCTGTGAGGCACGAGGCTGCTATCCAAGAGTCTGTTTGCCTGAAACGTTTGGAAGTTGAGCTGTCTCCAGATGCAGCAAAAACAATGATACTTCACTGCGACAGTAAGAAAGCTATATTAACATCCCTTTAAGGCCGAGAACAAAGCATGTGAACCATTACCTAGTGAATCAACCATTCCTGCGTGTTACCAAGAACGGAGGGGACCTACAATTTTCTGCCGATTCTGAACGGCTAATGAGCAGCACTTTCCATGACAAGAGATACTCTTTTAGAATTTGTCAATTCCTCGCAAGAGGCAGTACACCCATAAAAAAAAACTTTCTTGCAGCGGCTGAAAGTCGAACTCGAGAGTCGAGACCTTCTGCATGACAGTCCAACGCACTAACCATTATGCCAAGGGGTACTACAATGTTAAATTTCGTTATATGTAGCATAATTTTTGTATATTTTACTATTAATGAATATAAATGGGTTTTTTGGTTTATAGGACATATTTTTAAAATAAATACATATTTTTAGTGAATATTTTCGAGATATTCAAAAAACCTAAAAATTTAAATATTTACTTTTACAAAATTGCGTGCGAACCTTAATACTTTCAATTTCAACTTCCATAGAAGTGCCAACTTGGCAGTGCTCTTTACTCTAATTCTATCTTATCAAACAAAATTACTGGAATGAGAACTAATAAACTTCAAAGAGTAATCAAAGAGTTGGATGATTTTGAAAATTTCAAAAAAAAACTTATATGCATACATAGGTGAACAAAACATATCCAAAGAATGTGGACAATTAGTCCTTATTTAAATGAGATTGGAATATAATTTTGTAAGTTTATTTTATATTTTTTCTTGTGTTATTTTTTGTTAAATACAAATAAAATTTTAAATTTCAATGTTTTTTCATTATCTTACAACTTTTTCAGAGCATATTTTTACTTTTTAAGCGTAAATTTCCTCATTTTAGGCGCATATTTTATATTTTTCAGCACATAAAAATCCGTGCACTGACGATTAGCAACCATTAATTGTAATCAACTAGGTACTCGTATTTGCCTATTTGCAGCAATAATGGCGCAAATTTTTGGTCGAATTAGTACGATTTTTAAACTGTTTTAGTATGATACTTGGTTTAAATAATATTTTGTAAATTTTAATTGAGCTTAGCATCATACCTTCTCGAGCATTTTATTAAATATAAAATCCTCAAATAGGTATTTTATTTTTTGTATAAATTCATATAACTCTTTGGCATTAACAAACGTCAAAAAAGACCTGAAGCTTTTTAAAAAAAATAGCCTTAGCACAATACTAGTAAGAAAATGTTTAAAATAAAGAAAGAGTTTGTAATCTACTTAAAAGTTAGAAAATTGTACTAATATCTTAATGCTAGGCTGTTTAAATTTTTTCCCCCAACATTTTTTTTGATATTTAATAATATGTATTTATTATTTAGTGATGGTACAATATGTTTTCTTACTAAATAAAGTCAAAGGCCAATGTGGATGTGGAGATTTCAAGAGGAACGATGAAGATCTTCCTAAAAATTGATTTGATTATCTTTCAAATAATTTTATTTTGGATATCGATTTAGTTGAGTATGATTATAGTTATCGGATATTAATTTTGTAGATTTGGAAAGGACGATAATTTAAGTCTCTCAAATTATTGGTTTTGGGGCTAGTATAATAATTTCAGGGCACAATAGCAAGTTCATATTATTCTGATATGAGGATGGAAAAAATAAAAAACAACACCCAGACCTATCCTCAGGGTGGAAATTTTGGATATTGTAGCTGTACCCGAACCTTTTTTGAAGTGTAAACATCTATGCTAGCGGTACTAAAAACGTAAGTCTAACGTACACGTTCCGTGTAGCCCATTACGGTTACACGTTCCGTGTAGCAACTTATATTACGGAAGATTGCATTTAAGACCCTGTTTACATTGGGAATATTGTGTACCTACTACATAGTGCCTCATTGGAACATTTGAAGCGCATCAAAAAGAGTTCCGTATTTAAAAATCTCTGAGAGAGAGAGTTAGATAAAGTACAGAATCGTCAAAAAAAAGGTCGGAGGATTTAGTTCAGAGGTGAACACCGACTAGATCAGATAAAAGTCTCATTGCACTATTTTATTTTTCAGTTGTCTCGTCTGTCGTCTTTTTGACGTATTTGGTGTGGGGTGAAGAAGTGTAGCGGAATGAAACTACATTTCGACACCTTACAACTAAATTGTCAATATGACGAAATGAACGAAAAAAACAATCTTGTAATCAGGCTCCAAAGTCAAACTGAAGCGTACACATTCTCAAATATATTTGACAAGCACGGTTGGATCTCAAAATGTTTTGACATTTTCGCTGCATGACGAGCATATTTGAGAATGTGAATGCATGCTTGTCAAGCCTGAAGCCAATGTCAATTTCCATGAAATTATCAAGCTGTGCCCATCGTGAGAAAAAATATCAATCAATATAATTCAGGTTGATTTTATTAGATAAATTAAAAAAGATTAAAAAAAATAATTAATTAGATTTTATTAGATTAAGATAAATTCCTCATCTAAAATTTCATCTAACTCCTGAGTCGATCCGCCATGGTCAAAATTCTAATGAAAAGTGAGGTTTGACAGCATGTTTGGCGAAAGTAAACGTTTATGTTTTTCCTCCATCAAATATACAGTGCGATTCACATGATTAGACGCACCATTTTTCATTCAATAAATTGCAGTTTTCCTTTTGTTTTTCTTCATGAACTACGAAAGAATTGCATTCATTTGAAAGGTTATTAAATTCTGTGTAAAAAAAAACCTAAATTCAAGATTAGTGAGATACATTTAATGGTTGTTTTGATCTCTTTCTTCGCATTAGTGCTAAAAAAGCTGAAATAAATCGGTTCACTTGATTAGACGCACGAATTAATTCAGTTAGTTTCTTAATGCTGGGTAATACAAATTAAATTTATTTGATGAGTGTACGTTATTAAAGTTTTTCCGAGTGTTTAAGGTGAAAATGGGTAAAAATAAAATGTTAACTTCGGCGGAAATAGCAAAACTTGAGGCCTACCACTCAGAAGGGTATTCTATGCCCAAAATTGCAAAGAAAATAGGACGAAATGATAAAGCTGTTCGAAATGTTTTATCAAATCCTGCCACCTACGAAAAAAACAACAAAGGAAGGACAAAAACACCCTTTACAACACACGAGAAGCGAAAAATTATATAAATTGCCTCAAATTTAACTAACTCCACGATGAAAATCAAACAATTAGCGGGGGTAAGTGCAATCAAATCAACTGTTCCTCGAGCCTTTTTTAGGAATTCAACACTTTAAATTCAAAAAGCTAAAAAAAAAAACTTAACGCTGCAAGAAAAGAACAGCGGTTGGAGTTCGCGCAAGTTGGAAGTATTTTAAATTGAAGAAATGTGGTGTTTTCTGATGAGAAAAAGTTCAACCTAGATGGTCCTGATAGGTATAAGTTTTATTTCTATGACATCCGAGTGCTTTTTGAACCGAAATCATTCCAAGAAAGGAGAAGTATGGGTGTGGGGTGCCATTTCGTACTACCGCGACTTTGAGTTGGTTTTGTGTGTCCCAAAATGACAGAAATTTCTTATAAAGCTCTTATGCAAACAGCTTTTCGAGCCATAAGAGACCTTTTTGGACCTATCCGGTAGATCTGACAACTACACAATGCTCCGATTTACAACGCGCACGTTGTAAAAGCATTTATCCTCAGTGAAAATGTGGAATTTTTGCAGTGGCCACCATACTCACTTGATCTAAATACGAGTATCATTGAAAACCTTTCTGGATGGCTGACCCATCAAATTTATGAAAAAGGTGAGCAGTATGAAAGCTGTAAGGAGATAATTGCCGCAATTAAAGAAGCCTTGTCTAAGATTTCATTAGATTATTAAGAAAATTGTATGAATCTCTTAGAAGTAGAATTTTTGATGTAATTTCAAATCGTAGAGGTTGTACAAAGTATTGAAACTGTGAAAAATAACTTCAATAGCAATAAAAAAAAGTAAATAGAAAATGTTAAAAATTGATCAACTTTTAACAGGTGCGTCTAATCAAGTGAACCGATTTATTTGAGCTTTTTTGTACTACTGCGAAGAAAATAACCAAAAAATACCAAATAACATCCCTGTTTAAACATAAGTCTAGCAAACTTTACGTTACGTAGCGGAGTCCGGTGGTGCGTCCTTTTTTGGACAATATTTAACTTTTGAAATAAATAGATTTGTTTCTTTAATTTGAAACTCGGTGATTTTCTGTACATTTCTGTTAATTTCAGTCCAAAGTTCATATAAAAAAAAATAAAGTTCTACTTATATTCATAGAAAATATTTTTAAAAAAACGTGTTGACGATTGACAAAAATTCTGCACTCCGACGAACGTTGATGTTTACACATTTTACCCGTGAACTCCAGCACTGACACTTTTATACTTGCGAAAAAAAGTAATATATGGCAAGTTTTGCATTTCGAAAAAAAAATCGAACTCGTGATTTTGATCAAAGTCGACATTACGATGATGTCTGTAAGTCTGAAGATTTTAAAAAATGAATTTTATTCTTATGGACAGTTTTCTCTAATATTCATTTTTAAAATTCTTAGTCGATTGCAAAATGGCGAGATCTTATGAAGGTTGCATTAAAAAACAATAATTTGGAAATTTTCGGACAAATTATAAATTTTGTATCACCATAGCATTATCATGGGTCAGGGAACATCAAACAAAGTCTTTTCTTAAATCATTAGTAAATCATGTTCTTATTGAATACCCTTACTATACAACGATTTGGTTCTTAGAATATTTACCAAACTACTTTTCATAAATAAGGAAATATCTTGAATAGCTAATTAATTGTAGAATTATTTAATCAATACCGTTCACGTTTTACGGCTTCCACTGTAATCGAGCTCTATTTACTAAGTGAAAATATATAACTATATCGGTATTGGTCAGCTAAATCGAATGATCTTCCCCCACTCTTCTAGTGGTAAATGGCGAATCCGCTATTCCAGGTTCTTTACACGAAATGTTAGTTTTTAAGAAATATTTTTGGCACTCAATAAAGAACCATCGAGAAAAGAAGTTGTTGTGATTTTTTATTCTGAAGAAGTTAAATAAACTCCACAATTTTTCAGAAGTGGGATATCGATACCGCGTGCTAAAGTTTTTCCTGATTAAATTTAATAAATTTTGCTTACAAAATAAAAAAAAAAAAAAAATGTTCGAAGAGTGGAATATTTTCTTGAATTCTGCAACGGTGGTTGTTCTTAAAGCTGTGTTAAACACTTTGCAAATGGAAACGAAGGGTTCCAAAGCTGAACTGAAGCGCCGTGTGTTGGAAGGAGTTGAAGGTTTCACTGAACATGATCTACAAAAAATTATCCATGACGTCGGCATTCATGCACGAGCCGCAGAGTCTGTAGAGAATAATGACGAGGAGCATTCCGACGAGGCAGAGCAGCATACCGACGAGGAAACTCTGGACGAGGAGTTGATAAAACTTCAAAGGATTTGTAAAAAGAAGGAAGAAATCGCAAAACTCAAACGACAACTTCGTGAGCTTCAGTTTGATGACACGTCATCTAGTTCAAAATCCACAACCGCGTGTTTCAGGGACATTGAAGACTCAATACCAGCTTTTAGTGGAGATGACAACTTACCTGTACAGCGTTGGATTGAGCAGTTTGAAGAATGTTCTGAAATTCTAGTCCTAGATGAAAGGAGCAAATTTCTCTATGGAAAAAGGCTATTGTCAGGTACGGCAAAACTATTTGTCAGAACAACTGTACCAAAAAATTGGAACGATCTAAGAAGTCTTTTACTGAACGAATTTAAAAGAAATGTGACTAAAGCCGAAGTCTACAGTGACCTTCAGAATAGACGAAAACGTCGGGATGAGACATTTCAACAATATGTTCTTTCGATGCAGGAAATCGCTGCCCAAAGTGCCGTTGAAGAAGAAGACATAATACAATTCATTATCCATGGCGTCACCGATTCAGAAGTGAATAAGACAATCCTGTATAATGCCAACAGTGTCACAGAACTGAAGTCAGCGCTAAGGAAATATGAAAAACTGAAGACCAACTGCCGCGATCATCACTCCGACAACCGTCCATCAAGAAGTGCACCACATCAACTGCATGCACGCAATATTACACCTAAGCGATTTGATGGCAGTGTGAATTCTAGTCGCAAAAACGTTCGAAAACCTGGCGAAAAGAAAGAGGTAACATGCTATAAATGTGGAAATCTTGGTCATATATCACCAAATTGTACGACCAAGAATGGAGTGATGAATGTTGACACCAAAGTTGGAGCGGAAACTTCTGTGAACTTGTTTACTTCAGACGATGGCTGCAGCGATGTCAGGCGCAGCATGAGCATCAAGAGCAGAGAGTCGCCTAGCAATAAATTCGAATACAACATAAGCTTTAGATTCATCAGTGGCCTTATGGAGGTATCAACTTCTTTGCTGACTCTATTGGACTCGGGGAGTCCCATCAGTTTTGTTCAGATCCAGTTTGTGCCACCGTTTTTGATTTCGAAGCTCGATAAGAGAAATCATAATTATGTTGGAGTTAACAATAGCCCGTTGGATGTACTGGGAAGTATTAGCAGTATTATTTTTTATCAAAAGTCTTTTATAAATTTACAATTGTTAGTTGTGCAAAATTTTTCAATGAGTTATCCTGTAATTCTAGGTAGAGACTTTATGGAAAAAACTGGTTTGGTGTTACAACAACAAAGGGAAAATGTGGTAATTGGATTTGATCGGGATCTCCACTTACCATCTGAAGTTCGCGATTCTCCAGCTCCAAATCAACAAGATGCGCAAATTATTGAAGGTGATGATGAATTGTTTATATCTCAAATAATGAATATCGACGTGAATTTTGATGTGAGTAAAAAAGATTTTAAAATTAATGATAATTTACCTGAGTTGATTAAACAAAGTGTTGTTCGGATAATTACACCAACTTTCTCGACTTCAGATGATGGTCAAATTTCCAGTCAAGGTTTTAAAATGCGAATAAATTTATCTAAAGAGATTCCTTTTCACTGTCCACCTAGAAGGTTGCCCTATGTGCATAAAATAGAACTCCGAAAGATTTTAGACAATTTATTGGAAAAGGGCATAATTCGTGAATCGACTTCCTCATTTGCGTCGCCCATTGTTCTTGTGCAGAAGAAGAATGGGGAGCTAAGGCTCTGTGTTGATTATCGCGAATTAAATAAATTGACTCTTAAGGAAAATTTCCCCTTACCTCTTATTGAGGACCACATAGATCGTCTTAAAGACAAAAAGTATTTTACAACTCTTGACCTTAAAGATGGTTTTCATCATGTTCAAATGGAGGAAGAGTCCATAAAATATACGTCATTTACGACACCCCTTGGACAATTTGAATTCATGAAAATGCCTTTTGGGTTAAAAAATGGCCCCTCAGTTTTTGAGAGATATATTAAGCAGATTTTTAAAGATTTAATTTCGAAAGATAAAATTTTAACTTTTATGGACGATATTCTGATTGCTACGGAGTCTATTGATGAACACCTTGATATATTGAAAGAGGTTGTTGACATTCTAGTCCTAAATGGTTTGCATCTCAGATACGACAAATGCGTGTTTTTGAAAACGGAAATCCAATATTTGGGATACAAGATAAGCGATCGTGGCATTAAGCCCAATGATTCAAGCATTGATGCTATTAGAAACTTCCCCATTCCACGAAGTACAAAAGAAGTTCAGAGCTATGTTGGACTTTGTTCCTACTTTCGTAAGTTTATACCAAATTTCTCAAATCTTGCCAAGCCCCTCTACGATCTTTTAAAAAAAGAGACACCATTTGTATTTGGTGCTCAAGAAGAAGAAGCTTTCACCTTGTTGAAAACAAGGCTTACAGAATCTCCAGTCCTTTCGATATATAGTCCACATAACACCACGGAGCTCCATTGCGATGCAAGTAGTGCAGGCTTCGGAGCAGTTTTATTACAAAAACAAAATGATAAGAAATTCCATCCAGTTTTCTACTTTTCAAAGCGTGCGACAGAGTCTGAGAGCAAATTTCATAGCTATGAGTTGGAAACTCTGTCTATAATTTACGCCTTAAGACGGTTTAGAATTTATCTGCTAGGTATACCGTTTAAAATAGTAACTGACTGTCAAGCACTAACTCTGACTCTAAAAAAAAAATCTCTTAATCCGCGCATTTCTCGTTGGGCTCTAGAGCTTCAAAGCTTTGACTATAATATCGAACATCGCAAAGGTAACTTGATGGCTCACGTTGATGCCCTGAGTAGATCGTTTAATATTCTTTATGTTGACGATGAATCTTTTGAGTTTGTTCTCGCGGCCGCTCAGAGGAGGGACCCGAAAATAATCACTATTGTTAATGATCTGGAAAAGTCTGAAAGCTCGTTGTACGAAATGATAGATGGTTTGATTTATCGCAAAGTTAAGGACAAACTTTTGTTTTACGTTCCTTCAGAGATGGAAGGACAAGTTATTCGTACACATCATGAGGCGATGTGTCATTTAGGGGTTGAAAAATGCTTTGAACATTTGTCCGTAAGCTACTGGTTTCCTAATATGAAAGTAAAAATTAGAGATTATATCAAAACTTGCCTGAAGTGCATCTACTTTTCTCCGGAATCAGGTAAAACTCAAGGTATATTGCATTCAATTCCCAAGGGTAACATGCCTTTTCATACCCTGCACATCGACCATCTCGGTCCGTTGTCAACTGGAAGCAAAAAACATCTATTTTGTGTTATCGATGGGTTTACAAAGTTTGTAAAACTTTACCCAGTAAAGACCACAAGCACCAAGGAAGCCACAATATGCCTTCAGTCGTATTTTGAAAATTATTCCCGTCCAAATCGAATTATATCCGATCGTGGATCTTGTTTCACGTCTCAGGAGTTTGCAGAATTTTTGAGTTCTAAAAACATCCAACATATAAAAGTTGCTACACATTCTCCTCAGTCCAATGGGCAAATAGAGAGGATAAATCGAGTTATAATTCCGATGTTGGGAAAGGAAACTGATCCCGATACGACTAGTGGTTGGGATAAGCATATTGCAAAAATTGAATTTGCTCTAAACAACACCATAAACCGCAGCACTGGATTTTCTCCTAGTACACTACTTTTTGGGACAAATCAAAAGGGCGAACTTTGTGATCGAGTTAGGGAATTTTTGAACATAAGACTAGGACCAAAAAGAGTAAATTTTGAAGACATTAGAAACAAAGCTAGCGAAAACATAGAAAGGGCACAAACTTCGAACAAAAGCTATTATGATAAGCATCATAAAAAACCACACGTATACAAAAAAGGAGATTATGTAATGATTAAAAATGTAGTCACTACTCCTGGAATTAATAAAAAACTATTCGCTAAATATCGAGGCCCATATGAAGTCGAGAAAGTTATGCCTAACGATAGATATCTAATAAAAGATATAAATGGTCTTCAATTGACACGTTTGCCATATAGAGGAGTCTCGTCACCAGCAAATATGAGACCATTTTTGACAAAGCGATATAGTTTGGAGTATGGCGAAGCCGATGATGGTAACAAGAATCTCGATTAGCCACATAAAATTTTAAAACAAAAAAAAATCAGATCTCAGATGTAATTAGTATGATTATTTCGCATAAAGCCAAACCACTTATTTCCATCAAGAGTTTTTTTTTTAAATAAATGTATTAATGTATCTTTTTTTTAAATTCATGTTCGTATGAAAATGTATCTTTTATCAAAAAAGTGTATTAAAGTTTTAAAGTTTAAACTTAACGTAAATTAAATTTCATGTTCGTATTAAAAGATTAAAAAGAAAGAAAAGAAAATAAATAAATAAATAAATCGAGAAAAATACAATGTGTAAAACACACAATCGAACAAATAAAATGTAATCGGGTCGATTACTCGATCAGGCTGGCCGAGCTGTAGAATTATTTAATCAATACCGTTCACGTTTTACGGCTTCCACTGTAATCGAGCTCTATTTACTAAGTGAAAATATATAACTATATCGGTATTGGTCAGCTAAATCGAATGATCTTCCCCCACTCTTCTAGTGGTAAATGGCGAATCCGCTATTCCAGGTTCTTTACACGAAATGTTAGTTTTTAAGAAATATTTTTGGCACTCAATAAAGAACCATCGAGAAAAGAAGTTGTTGTGATTTTTTATTCTGAAGAAGTTAAATAAACTCCACATAATAATTATTGTTTACAAGGAACTTCTGGTAGTTTTAATTTACGCAAATATTTACCTGATTATTTTATATGTTTATTTATTTAATCTACTCCCAAAGCAGATTAAAGTATAATTTTAAATACACCTATAGGTTTAATTCGTTGCTTACCTGTGCTATATATCCCGATAGTTTCATAAAATAACACTTTTTCAACATCAAAAGCGATCCACATTTAGGAATAATATATTTGACCGTTAACTTTAATACTATTTAATTTACAATATTTTTAATTTCGTTTTAATACTTATTTCATATTTGCTTAAAATATAATGTATTTGAACTAATAATAACAATTAATACTAACATAATTTAAGTTACACAAAAACTTCACTTAGGTATGTCAGAAAATAAATAGTGTGATTTATTAAGGAAATGGCCTTACAAACTAATGAATGAATATTCTAACCGTATGGTTTAACGATTTCGAAACGTGTTTGTTTGATTAGTTTTTAATTTTAAAGCAAATAAAAAATAAATCAAGCTACGAGTATCGACAACCAAATTGATAGAAATTCCAGGCAAAGTAAAATGTTTGTTTAATGGGTGGAGCGCCTATAACTTATGTAGAACATGTGCAATTTAGAATTAAAAAAAAAAACTGTAAATTCGGTCAGTTGTGAGATTTAAATTACTTAATGGATGACTGGGAAACTTATTCTTTGGCTTTGAATTGGTTTCAACTCTTAATTTGTACAAAATCTATGTATATATTTAAGAACGAGACATTTTTCCTTATGGTTTTTGATTATGCCGTGGGAAGTTGGCAAAATCATTGTTGATAGCAAAATGATGAAGTATGAAGCATGACGCAAACCAAAGTATTTTTTGCCAATAAGAAAGCTCTATACTATATTTAAAAAAGGCAATTAGGTATGTATACTGTGTAGGCATGTGATGATGTTTTATTTTTGTGTTTAATTATGAATATCGAAACGTTAATTCTTGGATTTTTTCAACATCACCCCAAACCTGAACGGAATTAATTTCATTTAAATCATAATCGTGCTCATAGAAGGAGATGAGATTTCTCGAATGTTCGTCTTCTACCAAATAAGTGTATACATGGCCACCTGTAAAAGCGAATTCCAGGGCAAATCCAGGCCCTGAAATAGATGAAGATTTTGAGTTATCCTTGTTTGGAAATTTTGAGTAATTCAAAGCTAAGTGGACTTTCAACGGACCATCAGAAACGGGCCATTCTTTAATTTGCTCATCCATCCAGTCTCCATTCCTCTTGCTATTTTCAACAACTAAGTTTTCGGGGAATATTGTTTTGAAATGATATGCGATGTCTTCTGGATTTGGGTTGGTTCCAGTAGCAAAATTTATCGAAAATCTGGAAAAAAAGAAAAGAAAATACTTTAAATAATATGTTGGTTTTCTGTTTTTTTTTTATATAATCTACCCGCGCTCAAGGGATTAGATTAGCCTTAAAATGTTTCAACACAGCGCGGGCGTGAAGTTAAGAAGAGAAAGAAGGATAGGAAAGATGTTGTTCTATAATAAAAAAAAATATATTGACCCATTACCCATTTGCCTTTTAAATCCTACGTCTATATTATTTATGCCTTTTGATTGAATGAATGGCGCATTCAAGCAAAGTCACTACAAGTATCGTTGATACTGTGAACTTTCTCATTTGTTTATGAACCCAGAATATGGTCTGCTTGATTAACCATACAAAAGAGTTGGTCTAGTTCACATGATGTGCATGATTAAATTAACCAACAAAAAGTTTTCTCTTGCTTTAGCAGATTAATAGTATACTTATGCAAGCAAAAAGTATGAAACTAGTTTTTTGCTGATCATGGCGGTTGGAATTCCATTATCCAAAGATCATAGAAAAATTAAAGCTATGGAACTGCTAAATGTTTAAATCTTCGAAGTTCTTCAGTCCAGAATATCATTCCGGTCTTGATAATGACAAGTATCATAAAAACTCGAGAAAAAAACTGGCCGCCAACCAATAGCAACACTTCGTCCGGACTGTTCGGTATAAAAAAGTCACATCAAAAAGAAATTTTTGGTCGACATTTGTAAGCGTTTTACATTTCTTTGTTGTTATTTTGTTTTTGCGATTTTTCAACTCATCAATAGGCCAAGAAAAATCAAGAAAAATCTATTTCTAACACCAAGGCAAAATAAAAGCGACTTTTGAAGTTTGAGTAAGCGATGAACAAAAACATGTATGTACCTTCTAAGCATTTCTAAAGAACCGTTCTATAACGACTGTTTGAAACTGAAAAAGTATCCAGCATCACAAAGGATCAGTAAATGCATGTCTGGTCGTGGAGTTGGTAGCTTTTTCTTTGTTGATGGACTTACGAACTCTGTGAATCATCGCGATATCTTGGAGGAACATCTATTTTTATTAATCACAAACCGAGGAAGCTTACGTATTTTAACAAGACGATGCATCTTTGTTATAAAGCGAAGTCAATTAAAACCTGGTTATCTGCTAAAGACATTCAATTAATGGAATGGTCATCCAGGAGGCCTGATATTTCGCCAATTGAAATTCTGTTGCACAAAATCCAGCAAAAGTTCAGACAACAGCCGGTAAGAACTTTACAAGATCTACGACAAACAATTATTAATGATATTTGATAATCACTGATGACTTCCAATAACTTGTGTACACATTGCCATAGCAAATTCAAGCAGTGAAAAGTCATTTTGAATTCTTCGACCAACTTTTTTGACCTCAAATGAAAGAAGACCAAAAATTCTACTATTTTTTTCAGCGTTAACTTGAAGTTCCAACGACTTATTCATTTAAATTTCATTTATTTTACTTTAATTATGTATGTATGTATCTAAATGTAAATAAAAATTTAGTTTTATTAACAAATGTTTTCATTTGAAACAGTAAAGCATGTTTTAAGTTCCTAAAACTATGTTTTCATAATTAAATAGCAAAGACCAACTATTTTGCGCTCGTGCTCGTACGAGTATATAAATAATCAGAAAAAAAAAAAAACAGTAAAAAGGGTAAATATAAAATATAAATTGACTGTTAGTAGGTATATACTGTTGCTGAAGAATATTTTCTTATTATTTTAGATTTATCTAGAAGTCAAGTTCAAGTTCATAACTAATATTTACCACAATAATTTTTTACCACAAAATAACTTTTGTATCCCCATCAAAATTAATAATAATAGTTTTTGTGAAGTTTACTGATGATGGATGGTGGCGTATGTGGAATATTTTTTTTCAGTAGTAGGTTTTTCCTGAAGTGAAAGTAAACCAGTGGGAGAAGCGTTTTTCTTATTGCCGAGCAAAACAATAACAGTGTAAGCTATTAAAAAATAGAATTTTCATATCTTTAAAATAATGCTACTTTTTCTAACTTCTACTTTAGAGTGGTAGTCTTACCATGATTTACCATGGGGGAAGTTGATTTACCAAGGTTTGCGTGAGAGCATTTGGTATGGGTTTCTGAATAGTGGGGAAATATTCTTTAGACTGACATACATAAGTAAAATTATTCCTAATGGTGGCAAAGGATCTCGGCAATATGTAAGACGACCACCAAATACCGAATATGATCCTAGATACGATTACACCACAAAAATACTTTAACATGAAGGATCTAGTATCATAGTATGAGGATGCTTTTCATACTATGAAGTTGGTCTAATATATTGGATAAAAAGTATAATGAATCAGCATTCTTACGATGAAAATTTGCAAAATATCATTCTAACATATACCGACTTCGTAATGCCGCTACAAAGGGTCTTTCATCAGGATAATGACCCAAAGCACACCAGCCGAACAGCTAAGCAATGGTTTCCGAACGACAAAATTGACATTATGGAGTGGCCTACTCAGTCCCCTGAGAAGCTTTGTGTGGACATAAAAAAAGAAGCCTGGAAAAGAGTTATGGGGCATAGTTGAGAATACTTGGAAATCAATAACACCGCAAAGATGTGAGAGGCTTGTTGACTCAATGGAGCGTCGCGACGTTGCGAAGCTGAATAAATTAAAAATCTGATTAAAAAATAATGGTCATACTAAATACTAGCTTCATTGGGAAAAAATTGCATTGAATTTACCTTTTTTTAAACTCTTTTTAAATCAATTTATTCAAAAGTGAAGAAGCACTGCTATTGTTTTGCTCCCTTTATTTTCGAAAATATTTTGTTTTTCACTATTCTCAATAAATAACAGCCTTTTTATTTTTTTATTCAAAAAGTTTCTTTCCGTTGAGTTGCTTTTTTTTGCTCGCAGCTATTATACGAATAAATAAGATTTATTTCAAGAGCAATAAAATTTATTTTTAAAAATTGCACTTGTTTGCTTGATAAGCTTTGCCAATAAAAATACATTAGTAAAAACTGAATCTTGCCCTAAAACAATTAATAAAATAAACCAAATCTCATTTAAAGAAAATTTCAAATAATTTCAATATTATCATCATCATCAAAAAAACAAGGATAAAAGAAGCAACACAACTCTTGCGATTTAAGCACCAAATATTGTAGTCAAAACAAAGTTAACGATATCGAAATAAAATGTAATACTGAGCGACTGGGCCGCACTAGGCTCCCACGGCCACCTGTACGTACGCCCGTCATGTGGATTATTTTTTTTTTTAATATATCTGCTTCATTTTTCATTTTGGTTTTCTACAAAATTCTGAAAATAGTTTGAAAGAATATCCCGCATTTGGAAAATACCTACGGAATAGTTTTTTGAAAGGCAGAAAATAGAATTATCAATCTAAAATAAGATACGAGTAATTAACATTAGCTCATTTATCATATATTGCTCTTTGCATAATTATAAGTGCTTTCGACTATCATGCAGATGTGTTTGGGTTCAATTCTCAGCCGCTGCAAGCATATTTTTCAGGGATGTATGTACCTTTTCTTGTAAGGAGGTCAAGCCTCTTATTTTGCAATTTCATTGATGCAGTAAACTCCGCCACTGTAAACAGTCCCACAGACTTCCGTTCAGGATCAACGACTTGTCCGAAAAATACAAATGCACATACTCGGTTTACAATTTTTACTAACCTTTGTGCAATAATTGTGTTGAAATTATGTTGCACAATTTCCATTAATGCTTTATTGTTTTTTTGTGTTGCATGTGTTCTGGACATTCATGTTTAGAAATAGTTGGTATCTATTGAAAGAGTTCTCCAACTTACGAAAATGATCTTCAAAAAGTATGAAAAGTTTTACCAACGGTGTTTGTAAAATATCACCACTTTATTTATTTATTATATTTAATGTTTTATTATAAATATTATAAAACTTGATGACCCGAAGAAAGTAAATTGGATACAATTTGTTTACTAGTACTAGTAGGTACTAGTTTTTAAGTTTTCTATCAATATATTAATTTTATTATTTAAAAAGAATTTAAATACATAGTACAGTGAAATTCGCATATAGTGGCTTCGGTTATAACGACGAAACTTATAGATGAAGTTTGGTTTGGCACTAAATTGTTACCGGTTTTAACGACTTCGGCTATAACGACCATTTCGGTTATAACGACCATTATTACGGGTGTTGCTTATCATGAAGTTCGGATATAACGACCGAAAATAAAATGCAGGAGAATTTACCCAAGATTATTCCTTTTTCCTGTGTTGCGTGTCTAGACATGATACAGTTAGGTTTTTTTGAATGCATCAAGAGTAAGGGCTGTGGAAAATACAGTTCATGAGGACTCTGATGACGATGACGGTACTGTAAGCGAAACAAGCCCTTGAATAGCTGAGGCGTTCAATGTGATAAATATTGTTCAGAATTTTTCTTTTTTTTTTGAAAACACAACACCAGAATTGACAAATAATGTAAAAGAATGTAAAAAATTAGAAGTTCTTTACCTTAGAAACAAAAAACAGTCAACTATCACAGATTATTTTAGAAGAATTGAATCTTAAATTATTATTTAAAAAAATTAAGTACATTGTACCCACCTACATATTATCGATGAATTTCGTTTGTGTAAATATATAATGTACTTGTAAAAATTGCATTACTTTTATTTAAATGAAATAAAAATACTGTAATATTTTTACTAGTTACGTTAAATAAAACTTATTACTCTTTTAGTATTTCTTCTTTATTCACACTTTCCAATTCAAAACAGTAAATCTCAATTTATAAACAACTCAAATACTTTTATTCAAATTTAAATCACACTTGTTTAATAACACAATCCAATAAGCAATACTTTCGCACACTTTCATAATCCAAAATCAACTGTGTCTCGCTCACCGTCACCGTAAACACTCCCTTATATACTCAAATTAGTTGTTCTCGAAAGTTCTTGTCTTGGAATGTTCTAGATGGTTGGAAAAAGGGGAAATACATTTGACATTGGAAAAGAGCTTTTTGTTTCTTCCATAAATTAGATATGCAATTTTCCAACAGATGGCGCTGTAGTAGTATAAAGCTCTGTTCACAACAATACATATAACATAACAGATATTAAAAAAAATTGTTTCGTTCGGATATAGCCACATCCGCTTATAACAACGGAAAATTTTTCTTTTATGAGTGGTCGTTATAACCGAATTCTACAGTATTTGAGAAAAAAGTATGAGTGCCGGGAATCACAGTTAAGATGTGTAAACACCAACGTTCGTCCGTCGAACGTATCCTATAAACATATATAATGAGGTAGTGTCAACATTAACAAGGGCTTTCAGATTCTCAAATTTGTTAGACAA
Organism: Philhelius festivus; assembly: GCA_963931855.1. Taxonomy (NCBI): domain Eukaryota; kingdom Metazoa; phylum Arthropoda; class Insecta; order Diptera; family Syrphidae; genus Philhelius; species Philhelius festivus. Next base: position 56,265,432 of record OZ007555.1, on the reverse strand, counting down.
GCGCGGCATGATGAATATTTGGTGGGTGAAAAACATAAGCGTTTACATTCGCTAAACATGCTATCAAATATCACTTCTTATTAGATTTTTGACCATGGCCGATTAACTCAGAGCTAGATGAAATTTTAGATGAGAAAATTTACTTGATTTTTATATTCCAAATCTACACAAAACTTATATTAATCTAACAAAGTCCACATCCACCTGAATTACCGTTATCCCTTTTAAAAAAATTAATTTTGATAAATTTTCTTACGATGTGCATAGCTCAACTTCATGGAAAATGACATTGGCTTCAGGCTTGGATAAAATGCTTACATTGCAGCGAAATTGTCAAAACATTTTGCAATCAATTCAGCATGCCTGAAAAGCCGTCTTTTTCGTCTTTTTGAGAAATTGGAAGATGGGTGTAGAAACGTAGCTTCATTATGCTACATTTCTTCTTCTCAAACCAAATATGTCAAAAAGGCGAAACAACTGAAAAAAAAAGAATTATGTAATCAGTTTCCTGATGTCATTTTTCTGTTATTCTTAAATTTTACTGATTTAAATCGTCCGACTTTTTTTTGAAGTTTCTGCACTTTATCTCACTTCATCTGCCAGAGATTTATAAATGGATTGACATCATTTCCATCTTGTAGCATTTCCATCTATAAGCAGAAAAACTTATAATTTGTATTCCATTGGCATTGTAGTCATCATCCAGTTCATGGCTTGACAGATGGAGAACGATCTATCATATCATGTTTATTGAACCGAAGTAGCAAATTTAAGTGAGTAAGAAGACCGTATTCTCGAAGCATCATCAAAAGTGAAGCAGCAGCTAAGCTCTAGCTTACATACAACACCAAGGAGGATACTTTAAACACATGTTTTAACTGTTTTAGTACACACGTAAGATACAAATATATTAACCGAAACAAAATCATTTTTTATTCAAAGCCGTTGGAGTTTAAAGCAAAAGAGCATTTTTTTAATTTTACCTGTTCCAGGTTTTCTCAAGTACCATAAAATCTATGGGTTTTTCCGAAAACTTGTCATTGAGTTTTATTTTTACTATTGTTACGTTCACTCCAAAAAAAATTGAGCCCAAAGTCAAAAAATTAGCATGGACAAGAAAAATTGAACATGCTAGAAACTGGATATCGATAAGATATCAAATTTGTTTCAACGCAATTACAAAGGCTGATAATTCTTTTAAAAATAAAAGCCTTTTCTTAAATCCCCGATGTATGATATAAGAATTGGAGATATGTCCTTACTGATTTCTTTCTTAGAATGTACCCAAGAATCGCGCCCTAAAATATTATGCACAAGTTAAGGGGCAACCAGTATAATATATCGGAGTTTAAATAAGATATAAAAGGGAGGGACTATGATAATAACCTAATTGAAACATAGAACTCGTATTTCAGATCTTATATTCATTTTTTTGAAAAACAAATGAGTGTAAATACATTTTATTTTTTTTATTGTTGGATTCATTATTATATGTTATACAATTTATATACTCGTATAAATTTTTTGAAAAAAATACACACCTTTATTAAGAGTGGTAAAAATAACAGTGTGAAGAATTAAATCTGATATAAATACATCACGTTTGTCCATATATGGTGAAAGGCTGATTTTTCGATTTGGGAAAAGCGGAGTAGTGTGTTTCTTAAGAACTGAATAACTTTAATTTTACTTTTACTGAAGAATAGTATAAGCTTCTATCATGATCTAGCCCAAAAACAACACGATACCTCAACCATAAAATGTCATAGTTTTTTTTAGGTATAAGTAAGCATAACTGCATATTTTCAGGTATATCGGTAAATTTTACCGAAATCCCTTTGAAAGTAATAAATTTTGTAATAAAACTTTGCATAGGTATACATATGTATGTTTCATTGAGGAATAGAAAACTATACAAGTCTATTTATAATTTCAATTTGGGCTTCATTAATCTTCATAGTACCTACAATGGCAACTCAGTCGTTGAACATATTTCAAATTTCCCCTTCAAATGTTCCATTCTAAAAATAACTTCTGTTATTTTAAATTGATTCTTGTTCGCCAACGCACACGACATTCTTACCTTATTAATATTATCAAACCACTTGAGCGAATTGATTGCAAGTTTAAATTCAAAAATAAACATTCCGAGATATTGTTTACAACATAAAAAAATTACTCAAACCACTAAATTCATTTCAGACGATTAGCACGAATTAGTAATTATTATACTCGTAGGTTAGGTACTCCATACACCTTTTGAGAAAAAAATTGAAGATCTTTATCTCGATTAATACCTACTTGCCGTGTATTTTAAAGTTTTCATGGATATTATCTACATATTTGAAATAGGATGCAATACAAAGTAGCTTTGGGAATCCCACTTAAGAAAAAAAAAAAAAACACCTACCTATACACTAAAGTCTATACTGTAAAAATTAAACGATCAGCAGCGCGCGTCACGAAATGGTGACAAGTCTGGTACCTTATTAAATTAAGAGAAAAACAATCAAATTGAAATGGGTTCTTTAAAAGATTCTGAATACGAATTCATTTTTAAAATTCCGTACATACAAACATACGAGTACATACACATATTCAAAAATTCATTTTTTTTTCTAAATTCTAACTCGATGTATAATAATTGGTGTACAGAGTCCAAAAGGTAAGAAAGAGTTTCTAACATTGAGACACTGTTAGGGTGCACATTGGGCCAGCTTTTTTAAAATCCGTTGCAAAAGCCATATTTCGCATGTGCTTAAAATCGAAAATTTATTTATTTACTACATTGTCGAATATTTCGGCTGATGCAGGTAACCATGTTTCCTTATTTTTAAAATCGAAGAGAAAATTGTTTATTTTTTATGAACATTTTCAGAGTTTCGGCCTAAAAATCTGGTCCTTATTCGGAATTCCCCCCCACCAAAATGCACTTTTTTTTAATGAATCGATAAAAAAAGTGTGCTGTTGATAAAAAACATCAAATTATGGAGGAGAAACACTTTTTTATGGTAAAAAAGTGAAGTTTTAAAAAAATTAATATACACCATAGGGTAAATTCAGTTTCTTTAAATCCAGATTCTGTGAAAGCAAAAGAAACCTTGCATACACCCAACCTCGCACCTACCCCAAATCCTATAGTGTGCCCAAGCAGGGGGGTTGCAGGGGGGCAGCATGGCCCCCCATACATATATCACTGTTTAAACGCCGCCGTAATGCGTAAGCAAGCAAAAAAAGCAAATATCCCATACAAAAGTAGTTTTAGTTATAGTACTGTGGGTGGTCCGCTTTTACTTCACTTTTTTACCATAAAAAAGTGTTTCTCCTGCATAATTTGATGTTTTTTATCAACAGCAAACACTCTTTTATCGATTCGTTAAAAAAAAAGTTCATTTTGGTGGGGGGGAATTCCGAATAAGGGCCCACAGTCCTGGAGGTGGTCCGCTTATACTTCACTTTTTTACCATAAAAAAGTGTTTCTCCTCCATAATTTGATGTTTTTTATCAACAGCAAACACTTTTTTATCGATTCGTAAAAAAAAAGTTCATTTTGGTGGGGGGGGGGGGGAATTCCGAATAAGGTCCAAAAATCTTAAAACCTAGTTAAAAAATTATAGTTTTTTTATTTGAGCTTGTAAGAAGTTTTATTTATATTACAATAATTATGATCACATATTTTTTAATATTGCAAGATTTTAAGACTTTCGGCTCGGGAAGCTTTTTTGACTCATTTTTATGACTGAGTTAAGTTATAAAAAAAACCTTTAAGGCTCGTATTTACCGAGCGCTCCTAAACGGCTCTTAACTTTACGAGGCTCTTAACTTGAAATTTCTGTGGGGTATTCACCAACCACTCGCAAGTGTTTTTCGAAGTTCGAAAATGAGAGCCACTCTCTCTTGTTCAGGCATACCCAAACTGTGAAATGTTGGTCTTGACAGCAATAATGGATACTCTTCTACTTGGCATTGCTCACATGGATTCGAACCAAATTCGTGCGTGGCACACGCACAAGCGAACAAACTTTCGAAGAGAGAACTCGTAAGTTAGGAGTGGTCGGGACCACACCTGCCCTAATATGGGACGAATAAAAGTTTTATAGATTATAGCCAGATTAGAAGGGGTAAAACATTTCTTGCATCATCGGAGAAAACCTAAACACTTGTGATCATTAGACACAAGGTGGTTTCCTCAATGCAAGTGTCACTCATGGAAAGTGGGATAAAGGTACGATTTCACTTTTACGATAGAAGACAGAAGTTGAGGGTACTGTCGTCAGCAAAATGATTAAGTGGATTAGAAGTTTCAGACAAATGGTTATTTATGAAGATAAGGAAGACTGTATGAGCCAAAACGGAGCCCTGGAGCACAGCAGCGTTTATTGTGTGGATAATAGATTTGAAAACGTCCAATACTACTTGCAGTGAATGGTCCGAAAGGTTGTTTCTAATTTAAGGACGCATTTTCGATAAGAGAGCTTATGATGCTAAACTCTATCAAATCCTTTTGAAATATTAAGTGCAATAATCTTACTTTCTCTAAAACGATGTAAAGATTTGTGCCACTGTTCGGTAAGACATACTATCATGACTGGTTGACCTATTGCCTATTTTAGGGACAGGCTGGACAAGTACTGTTTTTTATCCACTCGGCAAGAGACCTGTAAAGTAGGACAGATGGAAAAGCTTACGCAATGGTTTTAGGCGGGATGTTATCCAGGTCAGCGGATTTTTGAATGTCAAGATCTTTTAGTACTCTAGCAACTGCAACTGCAAGTGCGAAAGAAGATTCGTCCCATAAAATCGCTTACAAGTACAGGAGGATTTAATATGTCTATCTCTGGCAGCGTCGAAATTAACAGCAAACTGTGCTGCAAGCAAATTGGCTTTATCTAGTAAGATTACAACAGAAGTGTCATTAAAGACGAGCGTTGGAACTGAGGATTTCGTAGTTCTTTCACTTTCACATTTTCACTACCTTTGGGACATAATAATATTTTTTGTTGTAAATGTTTGAACTTATTCCGGTTCTCCTCAGTAGGGTTGGCTTTAAGACTTACTTCTATAACTCTGATAGCCTCTTTATAGTTCAAATCAAACTTTCGGTTTTTTAGATCTTATCCTATTTGGGATAAAATTTTTTATACCGTAAAGAATAAGATTTGTGACAATATCTGCACTGGAAGCATAGTGACCAGTAAAATATTCCAAAGAAATTATTAAGACAGTCAGAGTTGGCTTTCTCGTACAGCCAAACAGTTCTGATAGGTTTTTTTTTTTCAACTAGGGTTTGATGACACAAGAAAATTGCAGATATGATACAATGATCTGATGTGCCTAGATTCGATAATACATTTATAGTGTATTTATCGGGGTTAAAGGTAAGGAACAAGTCTAGAGTTTTGGCGGATTGACCTGCAACGTCAGGAATCCGAGTTGGCTCGTCAACAAGCTGAGTCAGGTTGTTAGACTTAGCAAAATACTTGGGTGTTGTCTGGCCAAAATAGCGCAGCCACGAAGAATTGTGTACATTGAAATCGCGCGTAACCAAAACTGCTAGTAGGTTTAAAACAGCGTGAATGTACCTAATAACCCAGACATTTTTTCGAAGCCTCCGAATGATACTTTACTCGACACAAAACTTTCCAGCCATTACAATACACAAAAGAAAACCAAACCTAGAAAGTTATCTATGCAGGTATTAATTTTGGGTAGGTACCAAAAAACTTCACAATTGCAAAAATTGCAAAATATTTCAACCCGTTCGAAAGTTATGATTTGTGCAACTAAAAATTCAAATCGTGCCCACTGTCGACCTTTTTTTTTGCATTAAAAACGAGTTTTGAGTTAAAACAAAAAATTAAAACAAAGCTGCTAAATACCCTATTTCTCTCATAGTAGGTGTACCCGTACGTACACCAACAGCGGGTCAGTCTCATCGCATCCTCAGAAAATTTGCCACATTTAAAGCAACTCATGACTAATAGGAACGGTCAAAACAAATTTAATTTGAATATTGAACCATGTACATTTATGTATACATAGATAATGAAATCCGTAATATTTAAAACAAATTGTCACCAACAGTAAGGGACTTTCATGGAAGAATTCGTATTTAATATATGTAAACTAAACCACGTAAAAGCAATTTGCGATAAATGGCACATGTGTTTCTAAATATTTTTTTGAGAGTTAATCACATATTCTGACAGTCTTACTTTCCCCTTCTCCCCTTCTATCCTTCCGATTTAAGTAAAAATGTTAATAAACGATAAGTTTTGAAGGATTTTTATATCATCACCTCGAATCTGATTTCGAAATTACCTAATCAATTAGTATACTAGTTTTCAAGATATTCGAATTTGAAAGTCCGAAAAAATCTTTCTTTTTTTTTGGAAAAAGTTCTCAAATAATTAAGCAATTCCGAGACTTAATTTCCAGTTCAGGATATTTAAACCCTTCGGAAAAATATAATTTAGGCCGTTTTAAGAAACGTCATTTGCGTCAAAAATGCAATTTCAAGATGTTCTTAAACGCAAACTTTAAAAGCCAACTGTTCGAAAATCCCCAACGATATTTTTATGCCAAAACATTATTCTCGATAATTTAGTTTGCTTAAGTCATATTATGTTCGATAATATCATTCCGGTGCAACTCTGCAGTTAAAATAATGATAAGTAAGATAGGGTGTAAACGTCAAATGCGTTTGCAATAAAATTGTTGATCATACAGATATTGTGTAAGCATAACGATAGCGTATTTGACAATTGCAATATCTGCGCTAAAAAATGACTATCATTTGATAGATCAAATTGACATGAAATTGACGTTTTCGAAAAAGTTTTTAATTTAGATATAATTTTGACGCCAAAATAATGTAGGTATATCTAAAGTGAAATCTTCTTAGTCATTGTGATAAAATTTTGAATTTATTTATCAAAAATACATACACCAGAGATTGATTAACTTAAAAATCAATCAAATTCTTCTTAATTTAAATATTTAATCAGGGTTGAATTTGCAAAAAATTATCTGAACTGGTCTATAAGCCAATGGAAAAGTGTGCTTTTCAGTGCTGAAAGCAAATTCAACTTATTTTACTTCGATGGTGAAGGAACAGTAAGGAGCTCGAGAGGGACACGTTTAAAGCCTGCAAATGTACTCCCTACGGTTAAGCACGGTGGCGCCTCGGTGATGGTCTGGGGTTGTTTTTCAGGTGCAGACGTTGGTCATATACGAGTGAGTTTTTAGCAGACGAATTTCTGAATTTATTTAATTTTTTTTTTTTTAATATTATTATTGTATGGATTATTTTAAGTTGCTTTAATTTTTGTATAATCTAATGCCTTTATAAAAAATATAGAAAATATAAAAGAAATTGTTTGTACATTTTTGGGTAGCAAAACAAGAATTAATAAACTTGACCAAAAAAATCCGGAATGTTTCTAGCACCACTGTACATACATAATTTAACACGGTTACATTATTTGTGAATCAGAAAAAAGAGAGATTTCATTAACGATGCTAAGACAGAAAAATCAATTTGTATTTAACTAAAAAAGATAGTCTGTTAATATTTGGGTAATTTTTGGATTTTTTTTAAGAAAAAAAAGTATCAGGTAAAACAAACGACATTTTTGTCCATAGTGACAGCTAAACTGAATGACCAATTATGTTGGGAAATATTTTTTCTAATTATAGGTATTTCTGTGATGAAATATCTCATTAATATGGCGCCTTTACTTTTTTAAAAATCTTTTTACTTTTAAACATCCTGGGGTAGTAAAAATTGTTATGTTGTAATGTTCAAGACTAGTCCTCCAAGAGTATCTCTTGTCATGAAAAGTGCTCCTCATTAGCCGTTTCGAATTATTGCACGAGAAGATTGTAGGTCCCGTCATTTCTTCTTCACGCCCACAGGAATAGATGGGAGTTGAAAGTAATTAAAATAAGGCTTTCTAAAGGCTTCTAAGATGTGGACATAGTTATCTCCAAGAGATACTTAAGACCCCACTTTTAAGCTTAATTGTGAATGAAATGTAAAGTGATAAGAAGTTCGTTTTTCATCACCGATTTCACCTAGACCCTATTTTAAAAAATTCAAGTATATTTTTTTGAATAGATTTTTAAACTAAGAACACCATGTTATTGGGGAATTCAAAATTTAAACTTTCCGGAATGTTTTTTTTTTTTTTTTTCATCACTCGCCTCAACCGACCCAAAGCAATCCCATTAAAACACAAGCACAGCTACAATTAACACATTCTTTTGACTACCACGTTGATTATAATCAATCATCATCGTCATCCAAAAGAGTACAAACTTTTTTTTGGCTCAAATAGGAAGATGATGTCATGAAGACCCTTTGCCGTTTACCCATTAAAATTCAAACAAACTTGCCAACAAACGCCAAGGAGCCCATAGACGGGTAATTGTATCGATTTATTTTTGTTCTAAGTGTTTATGAAAGCTTTATTCGAAAAATGTTTTTAAAACGGCAACACATATGTAGGTATTATGGATCTTTAAACTTACTCATATGCATCATCCTTTACGAGTCCCTTCAGCAAGACTTTGTCTCCTTCGTTGATTGATTGTGGAATAATGGCAATAAACGGTCGCGACATTTTTAAAAATACAATAAGTTAAAAATTACAAAAAAACAAGCCTTCGCTCACCGCGTTAAACACTCAAGAATACTAAACTAAGGAACAATTTTTGTACACTTTTATATCACAATGATGAAATTATTTATGTTATCTTTAATGAGTTTAAAGGCGAGTTTTGTTTGACGCCTTACTCAAAATATCGTTGCTAAGTAATTGCAAATTCTCAATAAATTTGCAAAATGTAGTTACATTTATGTACATATATCAAGGTTGGTTCCTTTTTCAAACTCCGGGAACACACATTTAAAGGGATTTCCACTTCCACCTAGCGTATACGCGACTTATCGACAGTCTGAAAAAAATGCTATCAGATTCCGTGTCTTAAATATGACTAATTACGTCACAATATATTAAAGCAATAGGTTAAATGAAATGACTCGGGGCGTTGTGATAAATTTTTGATTCCTACCGTTCATTAGTCATTGGGTTAACACTAGACACTTGAATACCTTTAACCAGCCGACAAATGCCGGTTTGCCCGAAGTTCACTTTTCGTCTTTCAATTTACCTTAGGTATGTCGGTAACGTGACGAAATACACTCATGTGCGACTTGACCTAGGCTAAGAAGTACTGAGACTGATTTATGAAGTATTTCCTCTTTGACGAGAAAGGTAAATTTTCCCCAAGTCTAATCTTTTTGTTAGACTATTAGAATTGCCACTACGGCTGCCTTTCGTTGTCTCATGTGGAAATAACTCTCACAGTAAAAAGCTTTAAAAGCTCTATGTATTTATACTTTTCAGACTTTGGAACGGTTTGGCCAATATTGTAGCAAAAATTCACATGGTTATTATTTTTTTTTTTTTTTTTGAAGTGGCTCTTATAAGGTACATTTGGGCTATCGACTCAATTTGAAATTTAATGGAATTTGAATACAATAGTATTTTTTAAAATTTAATTTTACAAATACACTGTCACATTATAACGCGAAAGCAATAAAAATTTTCATCTTTCCTTATGATTCCCAATTTCCATGTAAATATGTATGTACATACGCATTGTATATATGTAAATATTGATAGCATGGTAATTCATGATGTTTTGACAATTTAATAAACGTTTGTAAAAAAATTTTTTAAATTCAAACATATTTTAAAGCTTTAAAACATTGCACAAGTTAACATATCATTTTAGCAATAAATTAGCATTATTAAGTTGCCGATTAAAATTTTTTAGCAAAGATATAGACTATTTTCTAAAGTTTTTCAAAGTATCAATTTCTCCTACACGGAAGGAGGATTTAAAAATTCCATAAGGATGTTTTGACAGAGGTAGGAAGATTTGAAAATTGATTATCATTCAACACTTCTTAAATAATGAAACAACTAAAATTGAGCTATTATTCAATACATATACATCATTTTTATTTGTAATACATAAGGAACTTTTTCTTTCCTTTCTTATTTCAGTCCAGTTATTTTAATTTACATTGAAGTTAAGAAAAGTATAAACTAAGCAACGAAATAAATCAATCAATACAAACAAACAAAAACGCTTCATATAAACTTAAGAAACATAAGGGGCCAGTTATAGCTGTCATGCATCATTGAAACAAATCATTTGAATGGTGATTTTATTTTTTTAACAAGTCAGCTATAGCAATCATTGAAAAAGTGTTTTCAGTAAAAGAAACTGTTAGTGATTGGTAACAACCAACTCTATTAGGCGTGTTTTGTTGAGCTTCTTAATGTAAACATTAAGAAATGTTACATTAAAATTACTGAAGAGTGAATGTGCTGTTAACTTGTTGTTGTTGTATTTACGGGCCCTATTATGACTTGCGAGTCGCTTAAAAAATTTGGCGAATGTGACAATTTGGCATTACTGTTTGCGATTCGCCAAGTTGACGTTCGCCTTAAACGTCAAAAATTTGGCGAATTGAATTGTGGCTCTATTACCACTAACGAACGTTCGCCTTTATCTGTCAGAATCGGTCGAACTGTAAATCTTGGTGACTTTGAACAAAATCGCAGTTGTTTTTAAATTCAAAGTTGTGGTTGGGCTTTTTTGTTGCAAATGTTTGAAAAAATGAGTGAAAATCGACAAAAGTAACATAAATAAATTATAAAAAAATATTAAACAAAAAATAATTGTAATCTTTATTGGAATAGCATAAAAAGAACAAACAACAACCAATTCTCGAAGTTGGTTGAAATAATGGAGGCAAACCCAGACATTGCCAAGGGTGTCGGGACGTTTGGGTCTTCCAAAAAAAATCAGGCGGAGTACTGGGATTTGTTTTCGCTTGAGCTCAACGCCTTAGGGCCTCCTAGACGAGATGGAAAAGAGTGGCATAAGGTGGGTAAACCAAAATTATTTCAGAGCGGTGTTAAAAACCATTTTCACAGGTTTGGCTGGACTACAAGCTAAAATTAAAAAAGAAAATTGCGGCCAATAAAAAGGATATAGTGGCAACGGGTGGAGGACCTTCTCGACAGCTATCTTTGTCCTCTTTAGAACAGGCTGTTGATAATTTACTTAGCCTACAACAGGCTGTAGATCCTTCCGGTAAAACATTTGGGACACATGCACCTGAATTGTTGCAACAACAAGACGAAATTGGGGCAGACATCGAAGTTGTAGTTTCGCCATCAGCAATGACATCCTCGCAAGGTACAAAAGAAAAAGAAAGACCTAAAAGCAAGGTAAATATTGAGAACGAGCGTTTCAAACTTCTCCAAAAACAAACGGAGACACAGGAGAAACTTCTTGTTGCTTCGGATTCCGTGCAAAAATCTCTTTCGGAGATTGCAAGATACTCGAGAAAGAACTACGAGTTGAAAAAGGAACATCTCGATTTATTAAAAGCAAAAGAAAAGCGGAAGGAGAGAGAGAATCTAGAGAAGAGCCAACAACATAAAGATCTCTTGGAAGTAAAATTAAAGAAATTAGAGTACAAGTTACAATACCAACCATAGAACATGGAATGCAGCATTGAACAAAATGTATATGGATTCGTTTTTTTTTTTTTTGTTGTTGAACTGAAATTGAATTTTTATTTATTTGTTATCTATATCTTTATTTTATAAGTTTTACGTTTTTATTTTAAGTATAATAGGTGAAAAAAGTATAAATAGTATAAAAAGTGAAAAAAGTACAAATTAATAAAAACTAAGAAATGAAGAAAATATAAACATCTTTTCAATTGTTATTCTTAAAGAGAAAATAATATTTCATTTCTGATTCGGGTACCTTCTGACGATATATTTGCCGTTCCCAATTCCATTGGTTCATCTATACCCTCGGTGGATTGCAAGGTTTCTTCTTCCACTGCCTCTGGATCTGGAATGTTGTACTTTCTACAAATATTATGTAGTGCACAACAAACGTTTACTATTTTAATAGCCTTCTTTGGACTGTAGTGCAACTTGCGCTCATTCAAAACTGATCTGAATCGGCTTTTTAAAATGCCAATTGTTCTTTCAATAATGTTTCTGGCTTTTGCATGCCTTTTATTGAACAATCCTTCTCTTGAGTTTGAGGCGGCATTTCTAAATGGAACTATCAAAAAAGGCAGCAGGGGATATCCTGAATCGCCTAGCATTTTTAAAAAATAAAGAATATTTGATTAAAAGAAAACAATAAATATTCGCTAATATGATTCATTAGGTATGCACCTAGGTACCTTGACCGCTCTCCATTTAACCACCACCTTTCCAATAGATCCTTCAATTCACTATGATTCCACACAAATGAGTCATGTGTAGAACCAGGATATCTGGCATCAATAAACCTTATAGTCCCATTATTGTCACAGGCCTTGAAAAGAAAAAGTTTTAGTTAAACAGCAAGATTCAAATTCAAAGTAGGTACTTTACCACCATCGCATTTAAGCTGTAAAATCCTTTTCTGTTTAAATATTGATGTTGTAACTGAACAGGGGCGATGATTCCAATGTGAGTTCCGTCTACACATCCAACTATACCGGGTAAGCTTGCTCTTTGATAAAAGTAATTTCTTGCTTCTTGTTTTTCAGCGGCGGACATATCTGCATTGATCCAAGCTGGGCAAATTCTAGCTTCAAGTAAATTAAGTACTTCGCTTAAAACTACTGAAACTGTAGGTTGGGAAAGACCCAGCTCAAAGTCATTTCCTATACCATTTTGATAACTTCCACTACTGAGAAATCGTAGCGCGCATGCAAGTTTTAAAATGGGCGGAATTGAAGAACTTTGAATTGTTTTAAACCCTGACATAATTTCGTTTAAAACATATTGAAATGCATGCTTGTTAAGCCGAAAATATGACACAAACCTATGAAAAAATATTTGTTCAATTGCAAAAGAATTACTGATTTTCTACTTACAAATTATCTGGTATTTGAAGTGGGTTGGAAGTATCTCTTAAACTTCTCCTCAGTCTACACATCATAATTCTTTCTTCTCTTTTATTTTCATCTTCAAAAAACAAATCAACACTGCTAAGCATATTTAATTTATTTAATCGTTTTTGCCAATAAACAATATTCTTTAATAAAATTTCTTGAATTTCACTTTACATTTATTTATGACACTCAATGACATTTATGACACTCAATGACATTTCATTTTCACTTTTTAATGTTGGCAGTTTTGTTTTCAAAGGCGAACGTCGGAGTTCGCCAGTCGTAATACTACCCAACTAGTAATTCGCCAAAACGTTCGCCTTTAGTCGAACGTTCGACTCGCGAGTCATAATAGGGCCCTACATGTCCGAAATAAGCTTAATGTGAAACATTTCTTAATGTAAAACATTTCTTAATGTGTACATTAAGAAGCTCAACAAAACACGCCTATTATCATTTTCCATTGGATGTCCGAAAGCTTGTGGAAGCTTCGAGAAGTCTTCTCAAACCATTTCATTGGGAAATGACGATTCAGAGGAGACAATTTCACTTTTCGATTTAAAGTCAAAACTTACTCAAAAAGTACTAAAAATGTCAAAAGTAAAATCCAGCACCAACATTCTTGTTTGATTTTGTTTTGTTTGTGTTTGTTACAGTCTAGTTTGTTCGGAAATAAATTATTTAATCCAAAATATACAAATAATAAATAGCTGTCCCAGATTTTAGCCAACACGACAAAATTTCAAAGGTGAGTAGAATTAGATAGGACCATTCAATTGGATTTCAGAATTCAGAATGAGTGGATCCTTGATTGAAACCAATGGAAAACGAGATATGTATTTGAGGTTTGAGTTGATCAGTGGAAGCAAAACTGACATTTGAGAATAGAAAGAGAATCGAACACATTCAGTGGATCGGTTGTGTTCCAAGTTAAAGAATCGAAAATCAGCTGTTCATTGAAATTGAATCGGTCATTTCAAAAACCTCTTAAGTCACATTTTTTTCCAAAATGCTTTTTTTGCTGAAAATGGTTCCTTAAATGGAGATGCGTATTCTGGGTAAGAACCACGTAAGTCTGTACATTCCTTCATCTTCAAATAATACCGTAGGAAAGACGTTCATTGCATAAACAACATAAGTCAGTGACTTAAGAGGCGGGAGTAGTTTGATATTTTAAATTTGCTTTGCTCTGATTGGTTCAACAATATTCAAATCTTCAATTTGATAACAACAGTCATCAATGTCAAATTTGCGTTTTTCATACAACTTTTTTCTGCGAAAAGTAATTTTAGCTTTAAAAATGTCTTCAAGTAAAACAGAGAGTGATGGTGCGCCGAAAAAGAAGAGAACGTGTAATACCTTAATGAAATGTTATAACAAATTATAAAATTGAAAGACAGGCATAAACTAATTTATCTTAGAGATTTGAAAAACCGAGGAACTGTTGATATCAAGTTGCAGAAGAGTAGAATCATATGTCGAAGTAAGATCATTGAGCTTGATATATTTCTAAGGCATTTGATGGATTTGGGCATCAAGCTATTATATCGAAAATTTTGAGTTTGGTATCAATGAAGCCCTTATTCGTTGGATTAGAAATTTTCTACTGGATTGTTGAATACTTTTTTTTTGGAAGGTTTCAAATCGGATCTTCATAAAATAAATGCTGAGGACCCCAAGGTCTCCGTTTAGTCTCAGACTCTCTTTCTCATTTTTATGAATGATCTCTGAAACTGAATGATCTGATGATTTGCACTTCATTGTCTATCTTAGCTTTTCATATTCATCCGTCGCGTCTGTCAAATTCACGTCCATCTCATTCAAATTTTAGAAATATAGTCATAGAGCTAGAAACTGAAGATGTTTTGGAATTCATGAAATTCTGTCCAAATTTGTACAAAAAAACATGTCTGTCAACACTGAATCTTATAGAAAAAAATCCCACAAAAACAGAAAAAAGCAGCTTCGACATATATGAGCTTTAAGTATGCTTCACATAGAAAAGGTACTATCATAGGAATATATTGATGGATTGATTAAACATTCATTATTAGTAATAAATAAAATTGCAACTTCGGTTTCACTTCTATCAGCAAAGGCTTATGTTTTAAAAGTGCCCATTAATAAGAAAATGTTGAAGATAATCAATCTATGTACCTTAAAGATATTAAAACATGACAAAAAGTTATTCTTAAGTGTGATTTTCAATAATAAGCAATATATAATTATAAAAAATATAAACCATTTTTTTGGTTAAATTATATACCACTTACCCCAGTCCTTGCTAAAACAACTTAAATCAAGAACAGTTTTTTAGGTTTTTTTCATTATTTTTATTAATAAACTGTGATTTTTTTTCGCTTTTTAATTTTCTTACCACTAAAATACATAGTTAAGCATAAAAAAGTGGTTTAAAACTCATTTGTTTGAGCATTAAACAGTTTTTATTGATTCCTGAAAAATTCTAATTGAATGACTTATTAGGTTTTTGAAATGACCGATTCAATTGATTTCTATTAGTGAAATAATAAAAGTTTATTTTAAATCAGAATTTAGTATTTTTAAGAGTTATTACCTTCATTTTGATACCAATTTAAGCCATTAAAGTTTGTTTAATCATCTTAAAAATTGAAATATAAATTTTCAATGATGAATTTCAATGATACTCGTAGTTATAACTGGATCCTTAATTCAGTATAAAAAAGCTCACGTACTAGTTCCATATTGATGTAACGCAAAAGATCGAGTTTGGCTAGAGTTTCAGAACAATAAACTGGAGCACGATGGGCGTACAAAGCGGTCTCATCTGCAAGTATATTTCCTTTTATACCCATATGGCTGGGTAGCCACACCCACATAAGTTTTAATTTGTTTGATTTGCGTATAAGACAGTCCCGGATCTTGTTAATTATTAAAGTATTGTGATCAGGATTTTTAATGGCATTGATAACTGATAGACTGTCTGATGATAATACAAATTTTCCAGTGCATGAAGCGCACGTTGTGATGGTCTTGAGAACAGCAAGAGCCTCGGCAGTAAATATAGAGGCTGTTTTATTTAGTAGCCCTACAAATATCACTGTGCCGTTTTCATGAACAGATGTAAACGATGTTCCTGTTGCAGTTTTGGAGCCGTCTGAAAAAACGAATTTTCATCCTTCTTTTTTTAATTTTGAGGACACACTTAAAAAGGCTTGCGAATACACTTGTTTGGATGTGTTATTTTTGTTGAAATTTAATAAATACATTATAAATGATTTAGGTTGCATGGTCCATGGAAGGAAGTGATGCGTATATTTACCTTATTGTTCGTTTCCTGAACAATTTTAAAAATGTCGCTTATTACATTCTTACGGGAAGGTATCGATGTTATTCTTTCATCTAGGCTAGGGAGTCCAACTTCAACTAGAATGTTTTTTATGGGGCTTGTTGGAAAAGCATTGAAGCTTCTTCGAACACATTGGTAATGTGGTTTCATGATATTTACTGTTGATTTTGGTGAGTTTCCATAAATGATGAGCCCATAGTCAATCTTGCTTAAAACTAAAGATCTAGTTTATTACACAACGTATTTACATGCGCATTACATTTCTTACTTGCTAAATAGTTAATTATATTTGTTCTTTTAATTAAGCTTTTTTTTAACTCCAAACAGTGAGTTTTCCAATTATATCTATTATTAAAAAACAGACCTCATATATTTAAGCTATCAACATTTTTAATATTTATATTGTTTAAAGAAAAAGGATTTTTATTACATGACGTTTTACGACAAATATGTATACTATACATTGTATAGTCTTACATTTACATATCTAGTGATAGTCTAGCACCAGATCTAGAAGACCAGGCTAGAATATCATTAAGAATGTTTGTTAGCAATAGATTTGTAGTCGCTGGGTCATTGTTTTTACATAAAATATAAAAGTCGTCAGCATAAGCTGTGTGATCTAGTTGTTTGTGATTTGAAATGATTGTACTTAAATCGTCAAAGGCTATAATAAACAAAACTACAGATAATGGAGATCCTTGAGGAATTCCATTAGACAGGGCATAAAAAGGTGAAAAGCAATTGCTTGTTTTGACACAGATTTTTCTGTTCGTAAGAAGTGCCTTTATATAATTGAAATTTTTTAGACCAATTTTTAAGCTTATTAAGAATGAGGTGCTTTCCTGTTAAAAGCCTTCTCAAAATCTAAAGAGAGAATAGTTAAAAAGTTGTGAGCGGAAAGAGCATTAGATATGTAAAAATCAATGTGAAGTAGTGCATCGGCACACTGCACAGCCTTTGTTTGGTTGAAAAGCCACTTGGTTAGTTTTAATTAGATTTTTGGAATTGATAAACCAAAGCAAGCGTTTAGCTACAATTTTTTCTAAAACTTTAGCCATGCAAGGTATGAGTGAAATTGGTCTATATCCATTTACATCATTTATGTCCTTTTTGGATTTGGTTAGCTGAAATAAAGTGGCTTGTTTCCAATTTTGTGGAATTATGCCAGTATCGAGAACATGGTTATATGTATATCTAGTTGCATAAGTCTAGTGGTAGCAGAAGAGGGAAGATTTTTTATCATAGGATAGGATATCCTGTCTCTGCTGGGTGTTTTTCCTGCTTGTTTATACAGATTTCGAGTTCAAGAAGAGAGATCTTATTTTCTATTAATGTCGCTGAGGAAGAAATAGAGTTATTGTTAATAGAAGAGAGTAGATAAAGTTCTTTTTGAGAGATGTAGTCTGGATGAAAGTTTTCATCCTTGGAGCAGTTTGACCAAGTAAGTGCAAAATGGTTATTTATTATTTAGATGGGATATGAAATAGAACCTGTAGATGTTTGAATCTTTGAATTGCCTTTATTTTTTGTTGACTGTACTCATCAGTTAAACAGCGAATATTATGGTAGATCTTGCTAGGAGATGAATTTGCATTGATAGATGAAGTAAATTTAAACAAGCTTTCCGATTTTGCAGTTTTAAGTTCTCTACGAAATTTGGCATTTTTTTTTTTTTTTTGAAGAAAATTAAATTTAGGTGATTGGGATATTTTTTAAACAGCCTCCATGCCTTAACTTTTTCGATTCGTAAAACATGAAGTTCTGTGTTCCACCATGCTACAGTTCTTTTAGATTCTTTGATAGTACGAGTAGTTTGAGGAATCGACTTGTTTGCTGCTGTACGAATTCCTTTCTGGATGAGAGCAGCCTCTTTATTAATGTGGGCCGAGAGACTATGAACTGATAAATATTCTGATATATGTGATTGTGAAAACAACCCCAGTCAGCGAGATCAGTTTTAAAGTTACGGTTAACTATGGTTTTAGCGTTAATTAAACCGAGAGCCAGTCTGCAAATTATAGAAAAATGATCGCTATTGTGGAGATCATCTAAAATTCAACACCATGTTTTATTTTGTAATACGGGGGAGCAGCATGTTATGTCGACATGAGTTAAGGTCTTGTGTGTGGAAAAGTGGGTAGGGGAACCATCATTCAAAACTATAAGATTAGAGTAAGACAAAAAATTTTCAATTACGGCACCCCTGTGGTTGGTAATTGGGGAACCCCAAAGTACACTCCACGAGTTGACGTCGCATGTAAAAAGAATGGGTGCACTAATTTGGTAAAAAATATTGATAAGGTCATCTCTTGTTAACTATAAGATAAGAAATACTTTTGTCATATATGTTTGTATATTGGTTTTAATATTCTAATTTACATCTGCCGGAAGTTTGCATTCGGTGCAATTTCCCAAGCGATGTTGTGTCGCGAAATCATTTTTATAAACGGTGCAACTGTGCTTTTGCTTAC
The DNA here is from genome assembly GCA_963931855.1 of Philhelius festivus. Taxonomy (NCBI): domain Eukaryota; kingdom Metazoa; phylum Arthropoda; class Insecta; order Diptera; family Syrphidae; genus Philhelius; species Philhelius festivus. The sequence goes on along the minus strand of OZ007555.1, from coordinate 56,246,639 downwards.
CACCGTGTTGAAAAAAGTACCTTTACATGAAACGCACAGTACTGCTTGAAACGACGCCTGCACTAAATATGAAAAAAAAAAAACCATGCAAAAGTCATAAAGTCCTACAGCCTTATTTACTAACTCGTTTTAACGACAGAGTAAAGTTACTTCTACTTTACAACGGCTCTAATCCTGAAAACCTTATTTATAATGAAAATGCAGGAGGAATAGCGGTGGAATAAGCTAAAACTGGTTCATAGGAGGTTTAAGGCCATTTTAGTATCTAAAAAATGTCATTTTGAGATTACATCTTGTGAAATTTACAAAAAGGAGTGTAAGGAATTTTTTTTTTGTTTCTTACTAAGACAAAAAGGGTAGATATATATTTTTCAAACGCTCTAACTGTTGTACAGTATTGGGAACGCAATATGGTTGGTAAATTCATTTATTGGATTTGAACTTTATACAATCCCATTTTAAATGTATCCAATTTCCAATATGCATACAATGATAATAAAATGAATAATAATGGAAATCAGCTGGGGTTTGATTTAGGTGTATAATAACCAGAGTTTTAGATTTGTCTTTTTTTTCCCAGTATATTTGACATAAGGAAGGCGTAGCTAAAATAAATAATTTTAAATAAGGATTTGTTTGACGAGGCGTAAACCCGAAGTAAGTGCTTCAGCTCGGTTTAACTATTCCGAGGTTGAACCCAGTATTAGTGAAAAATAATAAATAAGGCTGCTAGTGTTTTCAGTATTTCGTAGCATTGCCAAAGAAGGTTCCTATGCAGTTTGTACTCAAGTCCCAAATGCCAAACCTTATCAACGGTTTGAACTAAATCCAAAAATAGAACTGAACATACTTGTTTCTCTTCTAATTTGAGATTTTATTTACTTTAACGGATAAGAGCAATTTAAAACGAAATAATCTATATAGGTCAAAATCGAATTCGTTCTTCCTTCCAGGTTCTTATAAAAAAAGAATAGTCAAATCTCACTCAAAACTCATAAATAACGATATCAATAGCCGTGTTTTATTATAACCAATGATCGAAATAGATCAACCCTTGAAAATAAAACAATATGGATCATAGTGAGAGTAGTGTTGTATGGCAATATATCTGTCCCTTATGTTTGCTGATATTCAAATGTTTCTTGTTTTTTTACTTACACTAGGTGCGTTTTATTATCTATGGATCTATGTGGATCCGGATCTGGATTTATATATATCCGAAGATATTAAAACGAACCTAATATCTTGAATTAACCTTAATCACGTCTCCATATTTCATCTAATTCGATAAAGTGGCGCTGCGTACCAACTGCAGAACTTTATTTCGCGTAATAAAATGCATACTACCAACGGAATCAAAGTTACGTGTGGTGACTGCTAGGTGCTTTGTTATCTACCTTGCGAACATACCCATTTGCCACTGAACTGAAAACTACTCCAAAGATGACGTATCGCAAGGGACCAATCAAAAATCGACAAGTTCGTTCACTTCAGTGATGTGTCAATTTGTTTCATTTCAATTTTCACCGGTTGTCGAAGTCGCCGTAAATGTATGCTGGCACATGAAATAAAATCAAGCATTTTCGCATTTCTTGTTTTAATTTAAAAGAATTTGTTTAATAACATTTGTACTTTATCGACGGTGTTATCGAAAATCCCACTGAAAGTTATTCATCTGAATCGCTTAATTAATTGCCTTAGAAAAAAAACGGTGAACAAAACTGCTTAGGCACAACCTAACTTAATCATTCTAAACTACAATAAATATATTTCGAGATGAAATCACAAATATTGATTGCACTATTAGTTGTACTCGTAACACAAACTACAAATGGCTTAAAAGAAGAAGATTGTGAAGGTAAGTTGAGTGAAATCTTAGTGAAAAAGCAATCTAACAGCTTTCTCGGCCTACTTTCAGTTTGTGTCAAGACTGTCCGTCGCTTTGCTGAGACTCTGAGTGATGCCACAAAAAAAGATTTCAAAAAGATCGAGGGAGAGTTCAAGAAATTTTGCAAAGTTCAAAAGAATAAAGAACAGAGATTCGTAAGCCATTTCCTCCCCTTATAGTTGGTATGATATCTAAATAGTTTGCTTTTATTTCAGTGCTACTACCTTGGAGGCCTCGAAGACTCGGCCACAGGTATCCTAAATGAACTCACAAAGCCACTAAGTTGGTCAATGCCCGCCGAGAAGGTTTGTGAGAAACTGAAAAAGATGGACGCACAGATTTGTGACCTTCGTTATGGTAAGAGGGACTCACTCGAGTGTAAAGCAACAACTTGACATTACTATTTTTTAGAGAAACAAATTGATTTGAGCGCTGTCGACCTTAAAAAATTGAAAGTGCGTGATTTGAAGAAGATCCTTGCCGATTGGGATGAGACCTGTGATGGATGTCTAGAAAAGTCCGACTTCATTAAGAGAATAGAAGATCTTAAGCCCAAATATGTACGCAATGAGTTATAAGAATAAACCAACCGCATTCGTAAGATAACTTTTATTGTTTAATTTTTTGTTCTTGGAGTTTTCAACTTGCAAGAGCCCCATTAGCTCTTTGTTACAACATATTCTTCATTTAATTAATGATTTTGTAAACAACTTGAGTGAGCAACAATAAAATTAGTCACAAAAATAAGTTAATAATTATTTCAAAAACATTAAACTAAATAAGTGATTGAAATGGAGCTAACTTTAAGCTGAAACTGTTTAAGTATGTTCTTGAAAATTTCAAAAATAAACAGCGGTAACGCTTTGAAGTCGAAAACAGGAGATTTAATACGCTAATTGGAGCCAAATTGAATGAAAGATTCAGGTGAATAGGCCTGTTTGTTTAAATGTCACGGTTTTAAGCTTTAGCTTTTTTTTATTCAGGTTTGTTATACTGCACTATAAGGCTTTAGATTCTACATCCGATTAAGAGAATATATTTACCAAATGCCTTTTAGACTCATACATATTTACTTCTTGAAGAATTAGTCCAACTTGCCATCACCGTATTAAAAGTAAATAAACCTTCTTCAAGCCTAATTCACTGGATATTTCTGAATATTGATCGATTTTATACTTTTAATTTTGGAACATTCTTCATTTTCTTTTTTTATGCACACTCAAAGGATTATGACTACCCTTATAATGTTACGGTGTAACACAATGCGAGCAAAGTGTAGAGGATAATATAAAAGGAGATATCGATGCACATTGGACTTGAAAGTCTGTACATCGAAAAGTGCAATTTAATTTCTTTTTCGCGAAAATAATTGAGTGGTCGTAGCAATCATATTGCAATTCGCGACGACCAATTTATTTTCTCAGATTTCTCTCATTTTAGCAATTACAACGCAAATTTTAATATATTAGCATTAAATTAAACTAGATTATTTCTACCCTTTTGTAAAGTTTTTGTGAAGAATTTAGACTTATATATGTTTTAAATCCCATTTGTTTTTTTATTTGTTGGTCGTTGGTCGCACTCATGTGAATAGTCCTTTAGAGGTAACAAATTTTTATTTTAAAGAACGCATAAAACCAAATATGGAAGTAATGCAACCTTATCTATTGTTTCGTTCAATGAAGTACCTTTAAGTATTGATTTTTTATGTATTACACGTGAAAATTATTTTTCATTTTAAATTATTCTTGGAGAGCCAAAGTTAATTATGTACCTAAATGTATCTGTTAGCTGTAAAACTGCTTGTAAATAAATAAATAAATCATATTAAGGGGGAAAATCGTGAGTGCGGTTAAAGGAAAAACCTCTATATTTGACAGTACGTCCCAAGTTAGACTTAAAGGTAAATTGATGAGCATTCCCAGCTGGCGAGTATTAAATTTTTTTGAGGGAAGTAATGCAAATGGCTATTTCGAATAAATATTGTTTATAGAAAAAGCGATAAAACAGTGAAAGACAGGAGACGTTACAACGGTGTTTCAAGAGAAACAAAAGTTTCCATAATGGATGTGTCACCTATAAGTCAGAGCTCTATTCTGAATTCTATCCAACAGGTTCAAATGAGTAATGGGGCACTAGCTCAGATAAGATATATAAGATTTTGGGCGGATGTATGCCTTATAGATCGTAGCCATAAGGGAAACAAATTTATTTCAGCTTTTAAGAAAACCTTAGTATTTCACTGCGCTTTTGGCTACATCGAATACATTATCATTCCATTGTCATTATCATTCCATTGTCATTCACACACAAACCGACTATAGATAGCCACACGATCGTTACACCGTTTTATAATGCTGTCGATATTCAGAAACTTATGAGCTTAGCATAAGCTGCCGTTTCAGTTCCACAACCGAAGAGTAGGTTTGTGAGTCTGGCAACTAATACAAAAAAGAACTGAAGGTGCTGCCGTCAGCGAAACAATGAAGTTGATTAGAAGATTCAGACAAAATACCATTTATGAAGATAAGGATGAGTGTCTGAGACTAAATTGGAGCCTTGGGGCACACCAACATTTATTTTATGAATATCAGAGCTGAAACCGTCCAATACAACTATTATTGAGCGCTCTGAAAGGTAATTTATAATCCAATAAAGAAGAGACTTTTCGCTACCAAATGCACGCATTTACGATAAAAGGGCTTCGTAAGTGCAACTACAAACTACCTGTCTTTCAAAATATTTTTCATATTTAAAAAAACGTCTCCATCCGGTTCTGTCTTGAGGAAGCTGCCACAGTTTCATAACTTTTGATCACTATGGCTATCAGATAAGAGATTTTAGCATAATCGGGAAAGTTTCGTACCTTCTGTACCAAAACTAATAGTTGTAATATGAATCTTACACTTGGAAATATTATTGCCCAAAATTATGCAGTATTTTTGCCCAAGATAAGAACTTTTATTTAATATTTTTCTGTTGGTATTTACAGTAAGAAAAATAATACTAATTAATAAATGCTAATATTATTTTCATTTTTGCCCTAACCGCAATAATTCCGTATAGCTTTTTCATGGTAAATATAACTGCTGAATTCTTGATATTGTGCTGGTCTAAGGGCAGTCAATCAAATCATAATTTAAAAACAAAATCGTCCGATCAGCATTTATACTTATTTGAAGTGATATTTGGTGATCATTTTATGGAATAGTTATTAAATATTTTAATCTTCTGTCTATAAAATTCAGTTGATATTTTGTGTGATATCCTGCTCAGTAGAACAATGGACGGTCCTAGAAGACTTATCCTTCTCTGACCACCGTATTATTGAATTTTATATCCCTAATGTGGAGCAACAGCCTAATTCTTTTAGAAATAATAGGCGTACAAACTGGGACCTCTATATTAGGGAAATTAGACAAAACTTAACCTTCTTTAACTCCAATCAGAACCAGCGTTGCCGATGTGGCACGATCGTGCCATTTTGACACGGAAATTTTCTCGTGGCACGGTGGCACGAAAAGTTTCAATATGGCACGTTTTTTTTTCATTATTTTACCTAAATGCGTTTAAGATAATTGACCCAACCTTTTTAAGAAATAATCCAAATATACAAAGTATTCTGCCACACTTCAATATTTTGGTATCAGAATTTTCTCATTTATTAGAGTGCGAGAAAGATGTTCTTTTTGGCGAAATAAGAAAAATTTTTGAGATTGGACTAGTCGAAAGTATTTTTCTTGAAGATTCAAAAACGTTCATGTTCATTAATAATTCAAAATTTATGTTGATTCTTCTCAGTTTGCCTCAAGGAAGTGCATCAGCAGGGCGACTGTTTTCAAGGCTAAATAATATTAAAACAAACAACAAAAACAGACTGTAATACAAAACAATTAATGCTATAATGTCATATAATGAAAAATTATTAAGCCTAATAATTGTCAAAATTTCAAACCTCCAGCTAATTTATTTATTTAACTTATTATAACAAAGCTTTATAACGTCTTTATATTTTTAAATAATAATAATAGGTACTCATCATGTGATGTGATATAGGTAGTTATAGTTACAATAATACATACTCATTACTTATTATGAACTTGCCAAAAACTCTTATTTCTGGAAAATACCTATACACGAATAGAGGAAGTGATTTTTTGTTTGTTATTTGCTTGTAATAGTATTTAATTAAAATTTATTTTAAAAGAATAACTTGAATTTTTTTTCATATGGCACGAAAATGTCACAAATGGCACGTTTTTTCAAAGAGTGTGGCACGAAAAATTTTTTTTTGGCGGCAACGCTGATCAGAACATGGAGCCGGAAAAACTCGATAGCGACACCGAGGAATTCACTAGAATTCTGCAAAATGCTTTCAACAAAAGCTGTCCGCTCATCAACATGATGAAGAAAAGTAAAAAACCACCTTGGTGGACAACCGAACTCAGTAAAATTAGGAAAGAAACCAGAAAACTTTTCAACGCTGCAAAGCGTACTAGGCAGGAAAATGACTGGGAACTTTTTAAAGCTAGCCAAAGAAAATTCAAGCATGAAACTCAAAGAGCTAAAAGAAACTCATGGAAAAAATTCTGCAGTGATATTGAGTGCACAAATAAATCAGCTAGACTGAGAAGGATACTCTCCAAGACTAACACGTCCATAGGATCTCTTAGGAGACCGGACGGTCACTGGTCAGAGTCATCCATAGAAAGTCTAGAAATTTTGATCCAGGCACACTTTCCTAGCTGCAAATTAAACAATTATCAAGAGACGGTCAATCCTCTCTCTGAACACGAAGTCCCGGGGGACATTATAACGGAAGATAGGCTACATTGGGCTATCAACTCCTTCTCCCCTTATAAATCTCCAGGGCTAGACGGCATATTTCCACTGATGCTTCAGAAAATTAATGACTTAATTATTCCGAAACTGAAAAACCTATACCTTAGAAGCCTAAAATGGGGTTATATTCCCCAAATATGGCGTAAGGCAAAGGTGGTTTTTATACCTAAAGCTGGAAAACCCAGCCACACAAATCCAAAGGACTTCAGACCTATCAGTCTCACTTCCTTTATGTTGAAAACCCTTGAACGACTGCTGGATATTCATATCCGTTGTAACTTGAATCCGGATTGCTTATCACCCTTTCAGCATGCATATACAAAAGGTAAAAGTGTAGATACGGCCTTACACTGTGCAGTAGGAACAATTGAGAAATCCCTCGCTGCCAAAGAATACACACTCGCGGCCTTCCTTGACATCGAGGGAGCTTTCAACAATGTTCAAAGCAATGCGGTTGAAAAGGCACTCTTAGACCTTAAAGTAAATACGACTATCGTTACATGGATCATGAATATGTTGGAAAACAGACAAATTCATAGTGAACTCAATAATGCTCATATTAATATGTACGCTTCAAGAGGAACTCCTCAAGGAGGGATACTTTCACCCCTTCTATGGACCTTAGTAATGAACGAGATTCTAATTAAACTGAAATACAGTGGCGTTAAGGTAGTTGCCTACGCAGACGACTTAGCTCTCCTTGCTACAGGCAAATACCTAACCACAGTTAGTGAACAGCTAGAATCCGCACTCTCCAAAGTATGCAATTGGACAAAGAAGTGCGGACTTGCTGTGAATCCCCTAAAGACAGTAATGGTACTTTTCACCAATAGAAGGAAAATTCCAAATTTTAATAAACCGAGGCTAAATGGCATAATACTCGAATTATCCGATAGTGCCAAGTACCTCGGGGTAATCTTGGATAAAAAACTCAACTGGGGTCCCAACATACTTGATAGGTATAGTAAATCAATGACAGCACTATATACATGTAACAGGATCCTAGGAAGGAACTGGGGTCCTAATCCCAAAATAATTAAATGGATGTATACAGCAATTGTAAGACCCATACTCACCCACGGCAACTTGGTTTGGTGGCGTGCCTTAGTTAAATCTAACCACCTTAAAACACTTACCAAGGTTCAAAGAATGGCATGTATGATGATCACGGGAGCCATGAAAACAACACCAACTGCAGGCTTAGAAGTTATTCTAAACCTCACTCCTCTCGACTTATTTGTACAAGAATCCGCGGCTAACACCGCCCTACGACTCAGTCAGACGAAGAGCTGGAGTTTAAACCCATTAGGTCACTCCCAAATCCTGACGAATTATGTTAGTACAAATACAACCACGGATTACATAACCCCAAAGTTAGACTTTGAAAGACCCTACAGCACCTACTTCCCCGACAGACAGGAATGGGAGAACAATACACCGCTCGTAGCTGAAACAACACACTCCATTTTCACAGATGGATCGAAAATGGATACTGGGGTTGGAGCAGGTTACTTCTCAGAAAGCCTCAATCTTGCTTCCTACTTCAAACTCCCCGATCACAGTAGTGTTTTCCAAGCCGAGATCTTGGCAGTAAAGAATGCTGCAACACAGGTGTCAATGATGGCGCTATCACGATCTGATATCACCTTTTTCATTGACAGTCAAGCAGCGATAAAAGCACTCTCTGCCAATCTAACCAAGTCGAAGCTTGTTTCTTGCTGTCGCGAAGAGCTCAAGGTTCTTGGCTCGCAGCATAATGTTAGACTCTGCTGGGTCCCGGGACACAGTGGTATCCCAGGCAACGAAAAAGCTGACGAACTCGCTAGAAGGGGTTCGACACTTGAATTCTCTCTAATAGACCGCACAATCAACATCCCCCCATGTGCTATCAAGCAATACGTTGGCAGCATAACCAAGCGTAATTGCAATGCAAGATGGAGCCTCCTTGGCACATGCGGTATCACCAGGAGGCTGTGGCCTCAGTGGGACGAGAAAAAATCTAACTCAATCCTACTATTTAAGAAACCATCCATAAAATCTCTTATTAGTGTCATAACGGGTCACAACCTGTTAGGTTATCACAAGACTAAACTAGGACTTAGCACGGATGACATATGTAGAGGCTGCGGCAGTGCCGACGAGGTCGAGGATACCACTCACTTCCTCTGCCACTGCCCAGCACTCAGTCACATAAGGAATAGGACTTTAGGATATTACTTCTTTGATGATCTAGAGGATCTCTCTAACTACCCTCTGAAACTAATCCTGAAATTTATTGAGACCACCAAATGGCTAGAACTCCCTGTTGACTCATAGGTTCTTTTATATATTACAGAACATGTAATACTTCGGGCAGCACAATGGATCAAATATGATCTAAGTGGGACGAGACCAAGATCAATCGTCGGCCCATATAACCTAACCTAACCTTGTGTGTTAACGTATAACTCACGAATTTTCAACCAATTTACTAAGATTTACGATGTTTAAAAAAAAATTGACTTCTTTATTTAAAAAAACAAGTGCATTTCGCTCATTTTCCAATTTCTAGCCCTCAAGTTGCCTTTGGACATGAACTGCAACGAAAATCGAACATTTAATATTACTAAAACGTCAGCAATGGCCAAAAAGTTGCAACAGTATGATATGTAAAATGAATGTCATATGGCTCGCAAGGGTTCATTGGAGGCATTAAGTCAACGGCTCTTTGGTGGCGCCTTATTATTATTAGCTGGTTGATTTCCGGCAAACTTCGCCAGTAATTCTTCGATCCATCTCTGCTGATGAGCTTAATGCGTGTTTAAAGACATCCATTCTGTGGAGATACGTGAGGACACTCACATTTACCACAAATGTGCGTGTTCATTACAAAATGATCCATCAGCCAATGAATTTTCAAAGCAGTTGTTGAAAATTGGAGATGGAAAACTGTTGATAGACAATGAATAATACAATTAATAACGTTACCAAACAATTTTCGCAATGTACTTCAATAAAAGAAGAATTGATTCCAAAAGATTTTTCAAACATTGTATAACAATAAAAGACACATGTTTGGCTGACCGAAAGAGCTATATTCGTGGCAAAAAAACAAAGCCGTTAGAGAAACTAATGAGGTCATTTTAAAAGGGATACCTGAAGAAGTGTTCACATTCAAGTCAGTCGATACCGTTATGAATGAAGATGAGGTTGTTAATTATCCCACAAAATTTTTAAATTCATAGGCTTCACCAGACCTGCCACCGCACATATTGAAATTGAAAATTGATGATGCTTTGTGATATCAACCAACCAAAGTTGTGCAATGGAACAAGACTTGCGTTTAAAAAGCTATAATGACCAACGTTATTGAAGCCACTATTTTAAATGGGAAATTCAAAGGTGAATACAGTTTGATTCTACGTATCTCGATGATACCAACAGGCATGCCATCCGCATTCTAACTTTTGCAGTTGCCAGTGCGACAGCCTTTAGTTTGATGTAAGTATGTCTCGATGGGTTTAAAAACATTGAAAAAATTGTGATTTTTATTTAACAGAGGGCCGAAGGAATTTTTTAAAAATCCTCAAAATTGTTTTGCCATGAATTGGTTTGATTGTTACATCAATAGAAAGGTCTGCGAATTCTCTATTCAGAACCGAAAACTGAAACGTTGGTTGCAGAAATATCTCCATCAGAAGACTTTGTTCCGTTTGCACCGATATTCAGTTCTAAGTTCACTTTGGATAGAAATATTCCGAAAACCACACCTCACAGAATCTTCTAGTTTTCAATAATAGAAAGCTTTTTGTAAGATTTAATGAATTCTGAAAACTATAACCTTTTTCAAGGCTTGGTTGCAGAAATGTCGCCATCAGAATCAGATTTAGCGTTGTGTTGAAAATCAGTAGAATCACTTTGAATTACAATATTTCCCAGAACCGGACGTCGCAGAAGCTTCTGGTTTTCACATATGGAAAGCTCTTAAAAAGTTAGCACACTATTTTTTTAACCTTTTTGAATATTACAACAACAACTTGAATGAACTACCACCAAGTGGGTTCTTATTTGGCTGGAGTTATAGCTATTTCACGGTTGCCAAGCCGATCATCAGACTCCTTTATTAGTGGTGCTTAGCCTTTATACTATCAAGTTTAATCGAAAAATGAGATATGAAGGGCTGATCCCTGTCTGGTAAGCACGTCCGCCCGTTCATTCCCATCAATGCCACAATGACATGAAAGCCAGATAAGAATGATATTGTGGTTAATATTAAGGCTAGCAAGTTCATCCAGGCGTTGCTGGATGTTACCGAATCGAATTATTTAGGCATAAAGAATTTTATTATAAACACCAAAAACACACAAAAATAAAATACGCGACGAGACAACGGACGACGTAACTAACTTGGACCGGACGAAGACGAAGTGTTTGTATGTTTTGTTTTTATTAGAACATCTGTCAATTGAAATCTCGTAAAAAGGAAAATGGAAGAAGGATGAAGATTTAAAAAGGTAATAGATTATTGGTTCGATCTGTCTGTGGAATAGATTCCTATTTCCAAGTTTAGACATACCTTTTGCAGATCTCTCGATGCAACTTTTGAGAGCAGAGCGAGTGGCTAGGGTTTCTGGAGTTTTTGACTCAAAAATGAAAATGTTGCTGGATTGGGTATGTGCTCCTGGAAAATGCGAGCTTTATGCAATTTCCATGGTGCAGCAGAGAGTCGAGAAAGAACTCGAAGACTTAATAATTTTAATTCAAATTGATATCCAGAGCGAACAGTCGTGTTTTGTATAACCAATATAAATTTTAAAATAAAAGAAAGTTCGTTTTAAAACTAAAATTCATATGGTAAATTTAAGTGGTTTATTTTAATAACTAATTTACTGAAAAACCATACTACAGAAACTTATCTGTTTTATAAAAAGAAGATAACTAACGAGATAGTTTTACAAGCGAAGACTAAATTAAAGAGGATTTAAATTAATCTGGCAGTGTGAGAAAAACTCACCAAGTAATTTTGCTTGGAGGATTCCAAAGAATTCTGGAAATTCTACAGGACTTATAAATCGCTGTTACCAGGGCATCAGGAACAACGGCCAACGGAGTTGCTACCGTTGATAAAGGAAAATCCTACTGTGAACAGTTTGGAACATATCAGCCGTTAGACAAATAAAATTTAACACGACAATAGCCTAGGTGGTTAAAGCGCCTAAATTTGAGAACCACTGTGTCAAGTTCAAACCACTGAGATATAAAATAATTTTTTTTATTTTTTTTAATTTAATTTAAAATTTTAAAGTAACTTAAAGTGTACTATTTTAATTGAAAATTTTTTTTAAATCATCCTCGTTTTTTTTTGTGGTAAATTAAAGAATCGGTTTTTAGAAATTAAAGTGTAAAACCATTTAAAACAAAACTTACCGAAATATCCACCTATACAAATTGGTATAAGGTAAATAAATTAAAACAACGTGCATTAAAATTAAACCATCCATAGTATCCAGTTGCAGTGGCCACAGCATCCAGGAGTAAAGAGGGTGAGTTACATTATATTGAAAGAAAAATATATTTGCATTTTATTTGAATTTACGCGCATTTATACGGGTTGATAGGTGTGATATATTAAAATTAAAAGAAAAGTACTTGACGTCGCGAAATTTGAATTGATTTAAAGAAAGATTTTGATTGAAATATAGTTTTGGGTTTTTTTTTCATTAACGAACTATTAAAGTACCTAATTTACATTAAAGTAACGTAATTTATGAAAATTTTTAATTTAAATAAATATCTAATTGTGAACTTTTCTTAAAATGAAAATTTCGTGTTTTGATTGAAATAGGAAATGATAGTAGGAACAATGGTTTCGGAATAAATTTTTTTTAAAGGGATGAGAGAAGGGATGATAGAAGGATGATTTAGGAGATAGAGAAGAAGCCTAGTCAAGGGGTTGCTTAGGCGAGAAAAGCAACCAAGGAAGGGAGGGTTAAGAAAAACAACTCGCGATATCCTACTTACACCCTGGATAACCAGAATAAAGCCTGGTAATTAAATAAATTTTTTTGTAATGAGCAAAAGGGTCCAAGAACCACTCCCAGGACTGAGCTAGGGGTTCGATATTACCAGCATGGACCAGAAGGCAACAAGGCTCGTTACATGGACCAATTTGAAGTATGCTGACTGTCTGTGATAATAGTCGTATTCCGGTTCTGGTTTGGATCTTGTTTGAGTACCTTGCATTCATTCCCTGATAGACAGTAATTCAGCTTGAAAAAGACTTCCAAAATCGGGTAGCCTAACAGCCCTATTATAGCTATCAACTATCAACTAGATACATGATACATGTCAACAAATTGAATGAGTTGGTATTATGACTATCAACTATCAACATGAGCCGTTTTTTTTGGAAAAGTTATCCGTAGTACAGTAAGATTTTATATGAATAACAAATACAACATCTGCAGTAGGATCACTACCGATAAAAGGAGGAGTGAAATCCTGCGGATAGAGATTTGACGTTTATTCGAGTATCGGCAGTGATGCTACTGCGGATGTTGTATTTGTTTTTCATATAAAATCCTACTGTACTACGGATAACTTTACCAAAAAAACACGCTTTTTCATTTAAGAATAACCAAAATGAAATTTTCACGACCTGCATACACTATAATTAAAAATTAATATAGTAAAATCCCTTTTCTATTATTTTATCTTCTAGAAAATAAGTTGATTTTTATCAGATTTTCGAGTTTCGTTCGAAAACCGAAAGTGCTATAAAGTATAACACATTGCCGTAATTCCAAATTCATTAAACGGGCCCAAATAAATACATTTTATTTTTGACATCTGACACTGCATGACAGTGACAGAACTGCAAACTACACAAAATCGAATAAAAACAAAACAGTTTAGTAGAACAGTTTTACAAATAACAATCCAAATATAACCTTATAAACCGAAAAATTTGCTTAATCAAAACATTACTAAAACATTCCCCAAAAGTTTTATCAAATCTGAACAAAACAAATAGTGTTATTAATGGCAAGTGAAAATTCAATAAATCATCGCGAATGGCATCCAGGAAATATCATAAATGGCTCTCAACTATCCAAAGGGTATGTTTGCCTTGTGGTCAACCGCAAGGTCACGATACCTAAAGAAATTGTGATAAATTTATGGGAAAATGCTGAATACCGTTGCACGGTTGACGGAGGCACAAATCGGTGGAGGGAGTTCCTATTGACGCACGAAATAGGCAATCAATTAAAACTGCCCGACTTTATAACAGGCGATTTTGACTCAATCACTGAAGAGACCTCAAATTATTTTAATAATTCATCGATACAACGAATTCACACACCAGATCAGAATTATACAGATTTTACTAAAGCAATACATTTCCTGGAGCCTATAATGCAAGTCAAAGGTATAAATGACATAATTGTATTCCATGATACGTCAGGTCGCCTAGACCAAATCATGGCTAACATACAAACGTTGTTCAAAGCGAAACCATCCCTTAACGTGTACTTAATTGGAGGCAGTTCCATGACATGGCTTCTAAGAACTGGCTTACATACCATATACATACCAAAGGATCTAGTTGATAACCATCGATGGTGTGCATTGCTTCCAGTTGGTGGCCGGGCTACTGTTACTTCAAGCGGGCTCAAGTGGAACTTAAATCTATCGGTGTTAGAGTTTGGCGAGGGAATTGTCAGCTCCTCGAATACCTATTCATGTGAAACTGTGCACATAGAAAATACAAATAACATTCTCTGGTCTATGGGTGTGTTTAATTTCCATGACGACTAGTTAACTTTAGAATAGTTGAACAAAAAGGATACAAATCAAATTTTTTGCTTTTAAACTATTGTTTTTTTTTTGTGAATTCAGTAAAATATTATTTGGAGAACGATTTTACTTTCTAAAATTTGAACTTTGATTTCAGTTTTGTCTGGAGCTTGTTAAAGAGGTGCTTAAAACTATAAATATCTTACCATTTCCAGGTTCTGACACTGTTGTATTAAAATGTGATCTTCGGAACTATAACCTGCTACTAAATCATTTTATTAAAATGCTCGATTTTTGATTTAATTGCAAGTTCTTAGTCACACCTTGGAGATGTTGCTTTTTTCAATTTAATAAGGTCATCACTGCACTACTGGGTAGCACATTTTTGCTCTAGTGTTCAAGTAATTTATACAATAGAGTGTCACACCATGCAGTAAAAATACTTGAGCAAAGGGTTTTTTTATCCGCAAGCAATTCAATTTGCTGAAAGCACTTTCCGGGTCTTCACACCATGTAAGTGTCTACTGAAATTACTTGCGCAAGTGATTTGTTATTGTGTGAGGAAGCGAGTAGTATATGCCATGTTCAGTTCAATTTCGTTTCTTGTTTCATCAAATATAAGGAGTTCGTCGTCAAATTTTCTTACGACCGGGTTAGAAGAGGAGAACAATTTTCTTTATCCTCGAACGAAGCCTAACAAGTTAGCAACGTTGAATATGTGTTGATCTACAAAATATGGTTAGACACATGCCAAGAATGGGACCACTCACTGACTGTTGCTAGGGATATTTGCTCCGTTTTAATAGCTAGGGACAGGATTAAGTTCTTAAGCCATAAAATTATATACGCGGTTCTGTAGTCAGACAAATGATCTTATGGATTAGTGTCAGAGACAAGACGGAATCAGGAATCATGCGGCACACCGGCACTTATTTTGTGAACCCTGCGGCACACCCGCCTTTATTTTAGACTCGTAAATTTCACACTGGCTAATTCATTTTGTATTGAGTTGTTTCGATAATCATCGACTAATATACTTTGTCTTAGAGGCATACGATATCATCAAACAGGTAAGCCCAACTGTCCTGCATAAGCGAAACGCATTTGCACTCAAGGTCATAAAAACTTCCAATTAAATTAAAAAAACAGACTCAATTGGATCGCCATCCGCTTCTGAAACCGTCTGTTTGTTGACTTGTACTAAACTAATAGAAAACCGGGAGAAATAACATTTTGGTGTATAATTATTCAGATGTATCATAAAAATTACTACTGGAGGTAAATGTAAAAATGAATTTCAAATGTAAAAGCTTATGCACATTTTTAGAAATTTAAAAAACTGTTCATCCACTTAATACTTTCAGAAAATTATAGCAGGAGGGAGGTGCAGTAGGGACAATTTTATGAAGTTTAAACAGCTTAAATAGCGCACAGTAGAGATGTCTTAAAGTTATTTAAATGCCAATTTATTTTTACGATTAAACGTTTTATTGCGACAAATATACCTACAATGAAATATTTATTCTTTTCCCGTCATGCCTGGTACTCGATACAATAATTCTCCATCGTCATCATAGTAGCAGTCATCTACCTTATAAGTTGCTCCTTTTTGCCTTAACTTTCTAGGTATGTAAATTTTATCTTTGACTTTGGTCATTTCGTATTTTCTCATATCTTCTCTGCTCACAACAATTTCATCGGAGGCATACCGTTCCATCAAAAATACGTTTTCCGATGAAACGACCCCAGTTCCACTGGGATTCTCGAGACGCACTGCTGCCATTGGTTCCTTATCCGCTAGTTTAAAAGTTTTCAGTTCCTGTAGACGCATCGTTCGTTTATCTTTGATTTTATCTGAAATATATGTTTCTTCATCATCAGCTGTGGGGGGCTTGGATAATTTATTCGTTTTTGAATCACTAAGAATTGTCTGTGATGAATCCTTGTCCGCATAACCTTTGCAGCTAGTAATTAAACTCAAAAAATCTGTTCGCTTCGGCCTTGGCAAGGGTGTTCTAGGAGACCACCCTGTTTCAAGGTTTTCCACGTCTTCTTTTTTTCTAGCTGAAAACTTCATCAGATGCTCTTTGAAATGGTTATTGATTTGAGAAAATTCACCTTTATTTAAACTATGCCAATTTTTCACTACAGTATCGTCGTGATCTTTGATTCTCTTCGCTGATCTTGGAACCCATTTAGATCGAATGATTTTCTGTATAATTTCCGGAGTTGCTGGGAAACTTTCTACTAACTTTTCAACAGTCCACTCCTCCGAATCGCGGGAGTGTAATAACTTTATTTGTTCTTTTTCGGTGTAGGTGAGGAAGTTGGGTTGTTTCTGTTTAAAATATTTATTTTTCACAACCCAGAGACGCATCTGTTCTTTTTGGTTTATTATTTCACTTTCATATTGTTTGTGTGTTTTGTTGACATTCATAAAGTCGGTTTCCAAGTCGTCAAAATCTTCCAAATTTTCATTTGGTTCAAGGATACCTTCTCTTCGAAAGACTTGCGTTTGTATGCCAATGCCGGGATTTGCTTTGCGGCGGACATATTTGGTTGGAACTGTGTAGAAAGAGCGCTGAATTATTTTAGCATAAAACATTGTTTTCTGTGGCTCAAAAATACCAAAAACCTTAGTAAATTTAACTATTTTTTATACCAAGAACGAATCGTCCTCAAAGAAAGCAAATGATTATTTATTTTATTTTAACTCTACCTATTGGTGGTGGTATATAAATAACTTGTTCTTTCAAATGTGAGCTCAGTGACAGCTGATTTGTTTTTGACACTTTAGGCCAGTTCCAGTATGTGCTGTCAAAAACTACGAATTTGAAGGTCCGTTCGTTAACTTACTTCCAAGACTACCAATTTCTACATATTTTATACGAGGGATAGAGGCGGGGTTAGCTAAACCTGGTTCATAGGATGTTTAAAGCAGTTGTAGTATTAGACATCGTGTGAAATTTACAATTTTCTTTCCGTTTTTACTAAGAAAAAGGGCATAGTTATTTTGCATTTATAAATTCTTTAAACGCTCTAACTGGAAGAAGGCAAAAGAGGTACAAAACTTACCATGACAGTATCAATGTTCGAAGGAAAATATCAAGACATTAAAAGCTTTAGCTCAGCCTTTCCTTAAGCCTAGTATGCAGATCGGGAAAAATTTTGTCTCCCATACATTTTTTTTCCTGGGACAAATTTTGTCTCGGATATTTTTCCGAGCAGTACGCAGTTCGCACGCAAAATTCATACTATTGTGAATTGCTCTACAAAATGTCTCCACTAAATTTTGCAAGGAAAAGAATAGGTGCGTTTTATTATTCACAAATCTATCGGGATCCGGATTTGGATTAAGTTTTTACATGTATTACAAAAACAAATTCGGGATCCTGTTTTCTATCGGGATCTATTTCAAGATCCAAGAATTAGTTTTAAATCCCAACACCAGTAGGCAATTTTCTTATGTAAATGTTGTCAGCACTGTGTAAAAAAAAACAACAAATCGTGAAATGTCATAATAAATACCTGTACAATAGCAAAACCATAAATTTCGTTTCAAAGTTAATTAATTTTGTATCAAAAATCTAAAGATGAATGCAAAATAAAATAAAATGTAAGTATACCTATTTCGTTTTATTAATAAATTAAGTTGTAAAAATATTTTTTATTAAAGGCGAAGAATTTGGACAAATTGTGATACCATCGCCTTTTTAAGAGCTTACGAGAAGCAGCAATATGAATTTGACCACCCCCGTAAAAAAACAATATGCTATGAGCAATGTGCTGGAGGATCTCTTGGCAGCTGAAGTCCTCGAAATTTTGTCGTTTTATTTAACCAAACTATATATCAATTCGTGAGTTTGCTCCATCAATTCACAGACTCAACCAACCACTACCGAAATGTTGACAATAAATTTAAAAAAATTTAAAAAAGTCCTGAAAAGAAACAAGCGAAACAACGCCCGAACCGGTGCATCTGCCAGCAAAGCCCCATTCGAGGATATAATGGAGGAACTCTTCGGGAAGAGACCAGAATGCAGAATGCTTTACGATTTGCGAGACATCACACAGCCAATATTATTGCGTGCGGAAGTGACAATAAATATCATCAACTGCATAGAATGGCCAGTTGCTTGGGAGAATATTTTCTTCGGCCTTGGAGATGCAATGCCTTCAAGTAAATTATTTTGTTCGAGTTCTCATTCAAACGTCAGTCTATACTAAATTAATTTCTTTCAGATGGATGTGTTCTGAGTGCTTTCAGTCTATTGTCCATTATGTATCAAACTCGTAGGTTTGATAAATTCTGCACCGGAGTGACAGACATTCATTATAATATTTGGAGAAATAGCTTTGCTGCGGAAGCAGACAACGGAGATGTCCAGGTGACACCACTGAGAGAGGCAGTGTTGGATGTTTCCCAAAGGTTAAAAACTGATGAGAAAACTATATTTACATTGGACATTGTCCCATTAAACGGTGGACAAATAAGCCAAAATGGAATACAGACTCCAACCGATGGAATGCGAGTGTTTGATAAAGATTTCAAGGATCAATATGGAATAGTCTTTGGTTCTATGCGAAAGGTAGATTTAAAATTTTAAAGTTTTTTTTCGAATTTAAAAAATATGTTTTCTTACAGATTAAAGGATATGACAGGCCCGAGTACTACAACACACAACGGGTACCGCCATTTAATTTACATCGACTAATACTAATGCATGCAATGTCTTAGCAGTTGGCTAAGACAATGGCCTTCTAAGGGTCAGTATGCGTAATTGGCTAAAGACTGTCGTTGAATTTTAGCATTTTAAAATTCATTTAACTTAAGCTTTTTAATTTATTTTTTATTGTAATATATTAAATATTAATTGTTAATGAAACTTGCAATTTAGTCATATAAAAAAATCATTATTTTAATGATTAAGTATTATTAAAACTAAAATAAAATGAAAGGTCTTGTCACATAAACGATTTCAATTTTCTTCTTTTGTTTGTTGCCTATGAGTTCCTTCTGCGTCTGGAAAACGAAAAGTTATTTTTAATTAACATGAGAAATAAAGATTTATCTTAAATTACTTTCGTTTCCCTCACCCTCGGGGGTCGGCACATTTGGGTCAGCTTCAATTTCGACTTCTGAATTTTCTACATGTTTTTTGTCTTCGACTGAAAAACAAATTAACTTTTTTTGAAATACTATTTAAAAAGAACTTAAAAAAATAACTCACTTTTTTCTTCTTTTTTGTTGTTTCTTCTTCAATTTCTACTTCTTCCTCTTCCGGAGCTTCTATATTAACATAGCCTTCGGGGAATAATTTTAAAGCTTCTTTGCCAATAACTGTATTAGGACTAACATATGAAGGTCCATATTCAGCGAATGCTAACATAGTGTGACTAGTTTTTTTCGCAACTTTAAGACCAAGTTTGTCAGTTCTATGGCAGGTTACAAAAAAAAAAACAGCAAAAAAAAGATTTATGAATTATTAATATATTTGTATGTTCAAAGTAATCTAATTCAGGTGTAGGGTGGGCTATGATTTATAATTAATATGTGCATAGGTGCCCTGGAATGTAACCTACTAGTTTGTTTTTGAGAACGCGTTTTGTTTCAAAAATGTTTCGATCGTTAACTTAGACGACATTAATTTAAGCCCAAGTGTAGATTTAATTAGGACATTCAATTTAAAACCATCCGTACCCCAGTTGCTCGTGCTGAAGAGAACTGTTTCAACTGTAGCTGAAAGGTAATTTAATTTTATGGACACCCAAACGTTCGGCTAAGTTAATAATGTTGGGCGCTAATTAGCTATCATTTTAAAGCTGGATTTCTATTAGGTTTAAATCAGTTTTTTTTTTTACTTTCGATTGGTATTTACAACTTAATTAAAATGGGAAGCAGTAGTTTCCCATCGTAATTATTTGGTCTTTGAGCAAAGTTAGAAAAATGCATATTCTGTTTTATATTAATGTCTTAAGGTCACTTAAGTCTTTCTACGTGATTTCTGAATTAAACTTTGTTGCCTAACGTCAAAGATTTGTCAAGACAATTTCTAATAATTTAAACAGCATGCTGTTTTCTGATAAAACTAATCAGACCAAAAACATAAATGTTAAAAAAAGAGCCAAGTTCTTCTATACGAAAACCTTTGTGTAACAAGTCAGCCGCGAATAGTACTGAGATCTAAAAGTACGCCAAGTTCCTACTTCATGAAGGAACTAAAATTTGATAGGTTCACTTGTCAAGTTTTTAAAACCTTTCGAATTGGGCATAAACAAAAAATTGCCAAGTAAGCTCATCAAATTTTAGTCAGTAATCATTAAATAATAAAATTTCTCTATTATATTGTAGCTGTTTCAATATTATTTTACTTCAAATATTCGGTATTAAACCTTCATGAAGTAAGAACTTGGCGTACTTTTAGATTTCAGTACTCTTCATGGCTGTCTTGTTACACAAAGGTTTTTGTATAGTTCTTCTATACTCTTTTTTAAACATTTATGTTTTTGATCTGATCTCACTCCTTTTTGCAAAGATTTTAATATTTTGCCATGTCAAAATCTCGAAAGATACGGAAAGATAGAAGGGTGAACTCTACCTACTAAAATCAACTTAGTTTATAGTTTCCTATTTCTTTTGGTATATTTTCTTTTTGTTATTGGTTGTTTTGATTTGCGCTTCAATTATTTCTTCTTATCCTGGCAAGATACCTAACCCTAACGTACCTACCTTAATTACAGCAATCGGAAGTGCTCCATATAAATTAAACATTTTCTCAGAAAGTGGGCGGATACCACGCCCTCTAATGGAAAACCTCAATTTTTATTTTTGGTCCTTTATATGCGATTTCAGCCCTACCGTTCTACCAAATTTCATTGTTCTAATGCAATCGGAAGTGTACCATATATAATTTATATCAGTTCTGAGGAAGTGGGCGGATACCACGCCCCCTGAAGGGAAAATTTCAAATTTTCGATTTTTCCCTCTGCTTGCATAACAAGACCTACCGTTGTGCAAAATTACAATATTCTACGATGTTGGGAAGTGCTCCATAATTTTGATGATCTGTCAGTCAGTCAGTCAGTTACGGTTTTTGTGATTTTTGAAGCCTTATATCTCAGGAACCGCTTATGCGTCTGTGCCTGACTAGCTTAGCATATAATCGGAGTTTTAAGTTTCTGACTTCATTGATATTGAAGATAGGAGTTTGTTCCTGTAAAAAGGGTGTAGTGCCAGAACTTGGCTGGGCACTACCGTGCCCTTTGATTTTCAGGATTCTTCCTCTAATAAGTTGAGCGTCAATGTTGGTTCCAGATATAGTTGGCCGTATTTCTAAAGATGATTCATGATAATGTAAGAATTTTAAAATACATAGCTTCTGGTACCACAGTCGCAGTAATTTGCTAACTTCAATCGGTTAAATCCAATGCATACTACAATCGATTTTGTGCGAGTTATAAGAAGGGAATGTTCATGTTCACATAAATATTCATATTGAGGTGCGGGAATATTCCGTGGCCACCCAAGAATCCCGATTATTCACTTGCATGTTTATTTTTGTTTATGTATTTGGGTAATCTTGTTCCCAACATCAAGCCAGTGTCAATGATATTAATCAAACTAAAAATTCAAAAAAAGATAATTATGGTATCTAAGAGAGTAAAAGAGTAAACATTAAAAATTATTAATTCTTATACGCCTCAGTGCACAACTTAATAATATTATTATTCGTTTTGTGTGTAATAGTTATTTAACAAAAGCCCGGGTTATAATAAATCAAGAAGGTATAGAAACATGTTTACATTCTTCTGAATAAAAACTACATTTCAAGAGGAATTATTAAATAGTTTTTTGAATTGTTGCTCCCTTTTAAAATTAATAGACAAAGTTCAAAAATAAAACAAACCTTCAATTTAATAAAATAAATAACCAATGGACTTACATTGGCGGAGTCTTAGCTTCATATTTCTTTAACGAATTTGCTATCAATTTGGCTGTTTCTGGACTATCGTTTGTAAAGAAGCCGTACAGTAACACATTTTCTTTGTTCTTCTCCACAATCTCATAAATGTCCTTCTTCTTGTATGCATCGAATGCCATTACGGTTGGAGTTCTGTTATATGATAGAAAGTTCGTTTAACATTGCCGATATTATTCAATTCGTCAGCTATTAATTTCATAAGGTTTGGTACATCTGTGCCGAACATTAAATTAACGCATTTTCCTTGACAGGCAAAGAGCCAGGTTGGTTTCACTTTTATTTCGAAATCGCTTAAGAGTTTCAATTGTATCGGATTTGCACTTAAAACATATTTTTTTTTTTGTTTAACATTTGTAACGCTAAGATCTTAGAATTTTTCTACTTACTACAGCTAAATGAAGATTATCTCCTCCGAGTTCCAGCTTAATTTTTCTCAAACTGCCGACCACAGCTAGACATGGTCCGCACCATTCCGAATACACGTCTAGAATTATAAATTACGATTAACAGATTATTGCTTAAAATAAAAAAAAATCGACTTATTTTACCTAGAACTCCAGGTCTTTCAAGGAACTTGTATAATTCCTCGTCAGTATTTATCTCCACTTGTAACTGTTGTGCCCCTCCTTTTTAAGCACGATGAATTTTATTTAAACAATATTTAAAATGATGTAACTTTAGCTTTTAGGACGTCAGGATTTGGGATTGAACGAAGTATCGTTCAAACAAACTAGAACTTTGGTAACAAGTTGTTATTGTTCCTTTTGACCTTAACTTAACTTCACATCATTGTTGTTTATTTTTCTTTGATGGAATTTACAATTCTTCATCGCAGATTCATTGTACGACTTTCAGGTCAATAGCTGTAAGCTTTTTGAAAAAAAAGTGTTGACAATTACTAACTTCTAATGTTATTTTGTTATTTCTTTGACGTCGACCACAAGATGACGAAAGTTTGTGAAACGAATAATATTTGGCCATTCGAGTCCATTGGCTGGTGGTTTGGTTTCAATTGGTGTCCATTTGAGCGGTATGGGCTTTTATGAAATTTATAATAGAACTATCCATACTTCAGTCACTATCGGAATCTCGGAATATTTCTGTTTTCCAATTGGCATGAAGATTTGATTTTGTTTGTAGTGTTTGCATAGTAGGGTTAGTTGAACCTGCTGCTCTTGTTTGTACTTCTGTGGTAGATTGTGTTGATGCCGATACTGAACTTGAACTGGAACAGAAAGTTGAATTTCTTGTTTTCTTCGGTTTATTGCTTTTATTGGCTGACTTAAGTAGCTTTTTGATGGCTTTTTGTTTTTTAAATAAATCCGAGTATTCGGGTCCAAAAGAGATGGCCGCAATTGTTTCGGGCCTGGAACAAAAATTTAAATAAAAGTATTATATTAGAATATAGTATTATCTAAACGTATTATACGGTTTTATCTTAAAGTTTTAAATTTTATAAGAAAAACATACCTATAGGAAAACAAGAATTTCATCTGCAATATGATTTTAAGTACTACGTTCTGAAAAATTGTTCTATGAACACACTGCGAGAAGTACATTATCCTTGACTTCGTGGCTGTAACCTATCCAGTTTGAGTCCCAGTCACTGCCATCACTTTCTAAAATAAACTAAGAAAATGATTTTTAGTATTACACAATAAATAAATATTGCAATTTATAATGAAAGCAAATTTACTTACTTCAATTGCGTTTTCCATTTTTATTTTTTGATTGTTTACAAAAAAAAAAGTAGAAACGTCAAAAACAAAACTCAGAAGTACCACAATTGAAAAGTAAATTTTCTAGGATCTGGATCGTTTTATTATCAAATTGATATCCATATGGATCTTGGTCGATAATAAAACGCACCTAATGATACAAGCATTATTTTGCGGGACAAATTTTGACAGCCAAAACTGATTTTATGTAAAAGGTGCTGATGCACTTTATGAAAGCACCGAGAGGAGATTCCAGGTATGAACGACTTTTGTAAGACAACCCGTTCCAGAGATACACTAAAAAACACATTGGCCCTGAGTAATAGATCCGAATCTAGCCTAAGTTCGATTTTAACCAAACATTCGTAGAAATAAAACAAATTTCAATTATAAATACTTAAAAGCTGCTTTCCTGTAACTAAGTTAAATTTAAAATGATAGAATCACAATAGAACTTTACGAATCTGGACCCATGTTCTGTAACTCAGGCGATAACTTATCACATCGTTAAAAAATAAAACTATTCATTCCCCTCTTATCACGCCTGGAAAGAAATGGGTTTCTGTAACTCAATGCGATAAGTTCAATTTGGGATATTTTTTGACTGGAATTTCCATTGGAAGGCGATAAGACGAACTGTCATGTTGACTTATGGTGGGCTTGTTAATCATATGTTTTCCTTGAAAGTTAATTTGTGTTTTCTGTGAAAGTGTGAAATTTGTTTAGATAAATTGTTTTTAAAATGGAAGACCAACAAAATTTAATTGAATGTAGTGTATTTTTAAGAACAGAAAAAGCAAAAAAAAAATCAAATATTCCACTTAATTTATAAAAAGTGTCAATAAAATGCACACATTTAGTGAAACCGGAGCTGGAGTTCCTGCTTGGTGTTTATATTATTTGGAGACTCAATGCGAGAGCTCTAGTGTCAAGAGTGGATGTGCGAACTGAAGGAGTTGGCAAAGAGATTTGCTCTCACATTTGGCTTTGAGCTGGAATTTTGTTTGCTGTTCATGATATTCCCGAAGATCCATCGGCGGCACCATTACAATTAACAAAACTTCTAGCTTTTTAAGAAATTGTAATCGATTTCAACAATTAATGCCATTCTATGCTGTTGCGGCCGGTTGGAAAGTGGGAATCTTTGATTCGTGGTATTTTGGTGTTTCTTTTGATTGTAAACAAAATTATAATATTCTTTTAACCCAAGGGCCATATGTGAACAGAAAGTCAAGGTATTTTCAAAGCCAATATACAAAAAATTTAAAACCAAGGAAGAGGCAGAAGCCTTTCTTAGAGAGCATGGTGTACGGACAGATAAAGTTGCTAATGATGCAGTTGTACTACCCAGGACACCTAAAAAGAAGGATGTTGGGAGTGAACTTAGGAAACTAGTTGAACAAAGGAAACTATCTAAATCAAAATGCACAAATACCCGCAAATGGGACTCGACCTCAGAAGAAAGTGATAGCGAAAATGAAGTAAAACCCCAGACTTCTGCTGAAGAAGTGAAAGACAGTTGGCCAGATGATGTGGAATGGGAGGAAGATGACGAAGACATCTTGGTTCGTTTGAATTTTTTGTCATTTCGCAATATATTCTCATCTTTGGTTTACTTCCTTCATATTTAGCTAGCTGCCGTAGCTGAAGTGGAAGGTATACCAGAGAATTCTCTGAAAAGGAAAATACCTATCGAAGCTGGCAGTGGTTCGAGTAGCCCAAAAGTCTTGAAAAAATACTCACATGAATCTAAGATTTGGGAACCGATTGGCTTGAAGAAAATTGGTGATTTTGAATTTCCCATAGACTCCGAGGGCTTTGTGATAGTCTACACAGACGGATCCTGTATAAATAATGGGAAAGCTAACGCGGTTGCGGGTTTTGGTGTTTACTTCTCCGAATTTCATGCACTGTGAGAAAAAACGAACATTTTTTCGTTTTGTTTTCTATTTTTACCTCGGTCTTTTCCAGAAATGATGCCAAACCAGTTAGTGGCAGAGTAACCAATAATGCTGGAGAAATTCAGGCTTCCATTTATGCCATTAGAATTGCTAAAGATTTTGGTAGTAAAAAGCTATGTGTAAGTACAGATTCTCAATTTCTTATTAATGCTGTTACAGCTTGGATGAAAAGTTGGAAACGAAACGGTTGGAAATTGAAAAGTGGCGAACCCGTTAAGAATAAGGAAGATTTTGTGATTTTAGATGGCTTGTTAGATAAAACTATTGAAATCAAATGGGTAAAGTATATCCAATTGGTATTGAATAAATAAATGATTAACATGCTTTGATTTTCAGAATTACGTAAAAGGCCACAAAGGAATAGTTGGCAATGAGAAAGCTGATCATCTAGCGCGACAAGGTGCAGCACTCTATAAATCCATGATGAAATAGAGCTTGTCAAATATTTTGTTTATAATACCTGTTTTTATTTAAAAGCATGATGAAGATAACAATTATTTTATTATTTTGCATTCATGACTTTTATTAACGTCTTTCAAATTATGTACATAGGCACTTAAAATATATATAATGAATGACTAACAAAATAAATAAATGATAGACTAAACGGATAGTACAAATTTACTAATTACAAATTTAAATTTGTTGAATTTTAATAAAACGGATCATTTGGATACATTTACGATACGAGTATAGGGTTGCTTCAGAAAACGATTATTTGGATCTTCGATCTATCGATGAACTGGGCCTCATTTAAGTTCGAGAAGCTTGTAGTAACTACGGTTATCGTGTGATATATTCAATGCATCGTTTATTTTAATTGCGAATAAAATAAAACATATTTTCTTATTTGAATAGGAAAACAACCATTCGACCGATGAGAAAATTTTAAAGTTATTCTTTATAAGTTTAAAACAATATTAAAATCTATATAGGGACCTCCGCCATAGACAATTAGGACTCCTTAAGTCGATCTAATGGTTTTTGTACATGCTCCAAGGCATCATTTTAGAACTCCCTTTTGAGCATTTGAACGGAATATATGTACTTTTCGAGTGACATTGAAATTTCACTGAAATTCTTATAAGTGTTAGTTGGAAAACAATGTCAATCGAAAAGTACTTGCCCGATTTGGATAATTCAAACGCTTCTGAGTCACAAATTAAGTGTTATGCTGAATTTCAAAAACAATTTTTAATTTCAACAAATATTTAAAAAAAAAATCATATGAAAATAGTTTCCTCATGCTCAAGGATTGTATACGAAATGACGAAACTATTCCTATATGGAATTTTTTTGTAATTTCTGCTAGAATTGAAAATATATTTAAATACCACGTAAGGGTTTTAAATTAAGACTCAGAAGCGTTTCAATCATCCAAAAGAAGCGGGTCATTTGCAGATGCCTGCTTGGTATATCCTACAACTTCAAGAATTTCATATGATTTTTTCATGAAATTCTTAAAGTTGTTGGATATACCAAGCTGGCATTTGCAAATGATTTGCTTCTTTTTGTTGATTCCAACGGTTCCCAGTATTGATTTGAGTCTTCTAGGTGGCAATTAAAACAATTTTGAAAAAAAAAAACAAAAATTTAAAAAAAATTCATATCCAGCTACTTTCAAGAATTTCATGAAAAAATCATATGAAATTCTTGAAGTTGTTGGATATACCAAGCTGGCATTTTCAAAAGACTTTCTTCATTTGGATAATGGAATTGGCCTCTTGCAAAGGGCTTGTTTTCAGCCATAAATTCTATTA
This sequence comes from Philhelius festivus, assembly GCA_963931855.1. Classification (NCBI taxonomy): domain Eukaryota; kingdom Metazoa; phylum Arthropoda; class Insecta; order Diptera; family Syrphidae; genus Philhelius; species Philhelius festivus. The sequence goes on along the minus strand of OZ007555.1, from coordinate 56,218,712 downwards.
AAGTAGTCTTCTAGCCACCGGTAACTCGGGAGGATCTCTAAATTATAAAATTTGAATAAAATAATGTAAAAAATAGAACTTTTTATTATTTATTTATTTGTTTTTACCTTTTTAGCTTCGGACATTTTATTTAGTTTCTTGATCTATTCGACTTGTCTTGTCTCGATCTGCGTACTAGGCTTTAGTGATGATAAAAGAGGAGGGCATGTCAAATTAATTTACAAGTGATGTCAGCTATAGGGTATTGTGGACGCAATGTGGTTGGTACATTTATTTATAGGATTTGAACTTTATACAATCCAATTTTAAATGTACCCAATTTCCAAATTGATATTATAAAACAAAAGTTACAGGCCCAATCAGGAATAGATAAGTCTGAAAACATAATGAATTGTTTTATTAAAAAAAAACATTCCTGATATTAAAAGCATATTTGTCAAATTCTCAAGAAAAACGCTTTATACTTGTATATTTCAAAAATTTCCAGAAGGAAAATAATTTTCTATATTGAATACTATTGGCTCAAAATTTCAAAGAGCCTAGTATTAAGATATTAGCATGATAGTACTTAACAATTTGCTAACTTTAAAGTATACATTACTAACTTTTTCTAAATTTTAAACATTCTTAACTAGTATTTTGCTAAGGCTATGGTTTTTAATATATTGTTTTTGAACACACCTAAATTAATAACAGTTCATGCAAAAAAACAGTGAAAAAAGTAAACAGACCTGTTTTGACATTTGGAAATGTCAAATAGTCATATGAAGTTAGTACGATAGTAAAAAAAATAAAATAGGTATTTGATAATTTTAATTTTAATAAAAGGCTAGAGAAAGTATGATGCTATATTTGATTAAAATTTGCAAAATCGTCGTTTCATATTAAAACAACTTTAAGCCTAGTACGCAGATCGAGCAAAGACAAATTTTATCTCTACATTTTTAATCCCTTTTCCAAAAGTAAGAGGTAAGTAAGAGGTAAAAAATAATTTGAAAGTGTTTTGGAGTGTATCTATGAAAGGGGTTGTCTTACAAAAGTCATTCATACCTTTTTGTAATCTCCTCTTGATGCTTTCAAGAGAAGCATCAGCATTCTTTTACATAAAATCAGTTTTGACAACCAACCACTTTCGGAATAGGTGGCTGTCAAAATTTGTCCCGCAAAATAATACTTCTATCATTCTCTTTCCTGGCAAAATTTAGTGGAGACATTTTGTGTAGCAATGCACAAAAGTATCAATTTCGCTTGAACTGCGTACTGCTCGGGAAAAAATCCAAGATAAAATTTGTCCCAGGAAAATAATAAGGGTATTCATATAACGAGATAATTTTCCGCTTTGTAGAAAGATATAACTTTCCGCAGCATGTTTTCATGAACACCCCCTAAGAAATACTTGCGTAAACGTGGGAAATATTTTGTGAAATGTCAAATTAAAAGTCAGAATCCATACTTCTTTAGTTTACGAGGTTTATTTCTGCACTTTCCGCAGCAAATTTGTGAGATAATTTTATGCGATTTGCAGAAACTTTTTCCCATACGAATTTTGACAGCTCGTTTCTGCGGAGATAAAATTATCTGGTTTACGAGGTTTACGAGGGTTTTCCGCGCTTACATGAATACCCCTAATGTATGGGAGACAAAATTTCCTGATCTGCGTACTAGGCTGTACTAATGAAACTAAAATTTTGCGCAATTGTGAATATGTAATGACCACTGATCTCTATAATACACTGGATAGCGCATTCATCCAAAAAGTTGACTCCATTTGAACATTGTTATATTATGAAGCTGCCCACGGTGCCGTATAACAGTTTAACTGTATAACATCTAAAACAGCATCATAAAGCGCAGAACAGACTGAACCAGCAACAGCAGCGTCAACAGCAACAGCGGCCGCCATTAATTTAAAACCAATGCATTTCAATTGTTCAACATACATAAGAACAGCAACAGAAACGCCAACATCGTCGTTAGGCCAAAATCTTAAACTTGCTGTTGCTGGTGCAGTATTGTCAACTTTCCCAATGCAATATTTAGTGGCATCAAAATGCTACTTTTTTATTTTGGTTGAAATTATCGTGTAAATAAAAAACAATAAATAATTTTTGATAAACTAAAATTGCAAAATTAAGTGACCAAAAAGTAATAAAGAATAAAAAACTATCGTGAGTGTTAAAAAATCGCTGAATAAATGAACTGAAACGACATTCCTTCAATTTTATTAAATTGTCAATTTGTCAATCAAAACAAATGATTTTCGTCCAATTTTCAATTTATTATTTTATTTTTAATAATAAATATTTCAAATTTACAAATAATGCGAGAAATAAGAGAAACAGATTGACGGTGTGTCAATCTGTTGCTGTAACTTCAACAGCAACTTTAAAAACCACGTCACTGTTTTTAGGGCCACTGTTTTATATGGCTTTGATTACATTAAGGCTAGGTGCGCACATTCAATTTTTAGTTTCGCAACTGCTTAGTTCGAGCAACTAAAAAGTTTATGGCTTGACACAAACTAAACAATTGCCTAAAATGAGTTCGCTATTTTGTGTAACATATAATTATATGTACCTGCGCGGACATTCAACCAAATAGTTCATCTGTTTTCTATAAGCAACCAAACAGTTGTGCAACTAAAAGTTGAATGTGCGCGCCTAGCCTAACACAGCAACTTCGACATTAACGTTAGACCTTAACCCTAAATTCGATGTCGCTGTGCAAATGCTACCAACTTTTGAGGCGAAATTTGTCAGTATTATCAACACTTAAATGAAAATTTAACAAACATCTTTTTGATTCGTCTATTTATTTTGGTTTTGACAATGGAAGAATTGCTAAAACAAATAAATTTTAGTGCGACAAATTGTGCAAGTCGTATACATTGACGCAATTTACGTTAATTTTTATCGTTAAATGTACGGCAAAATCATTTCGCATTTGAATTTATTTTGATTATATGCTGTCAAAAACGCTGTTCACGTTGTAATCTATTTCACAAGACTTTTGATGTTGAAGTTTTCGTTGCTGTTAGACTAGACGCGCACATTCAATTTTTAGTTGAACAACTGTTTGGTTGCTTATAGAAAAGAGATGAACTATTTGGTTGAATGTCCGCGCAGGTGCAAATAATTAGCAGCCGTATCTATAAGATTTTCTTAAACTGCATCTTAGAGGTTATTTAGTTAAGCATACTTAAATATTTAATTTGGCTTTAAATGACGAAACTTTAATTCGTATCTATAATCGATTTTTCATTGGTACTTAACTAAACAATGGTTGTGTCACGTAACGTAAAAGAATGTGAAAATCTAGTACAGAAAAAAAAAACAAATGCTGGTTCATTTTATACAACACAGCTGTTTTGTGACACCTTCTTTCAGTAAATAATTGGAAGACACATTTTTTCATCTGTGAAATCGAAAAAAAAAATGGCTATCTAACACACACCCACACCCGCCGCCACAAATAAAAGAAAAAGATCTGAAAATTGGGATGCCTCCTACAAGGAAACTTTTTTATTTTAGAATTTGCAATAATACACTACATAACAGAATTATTTTATGCACAGATTGGGCGTTTTCCTAAATGCAGTGTTGCAGCTTCAATAAAATAACGTTATTAAATACGAATTCTAAATTTTAGAGTTTTTTTTAATGAATTGTAAAAGTAAATTTCAGAGTGAAGAAAAACGTTGCAAGGGCATCAAAATCCACGATGCGCTGCAACACTGCATTTAGGAAAACGCCTATTCTCTTCCAACAACGAGAAAGAAAGTGTCGATACAAACACTTCAACGGCTAAGAGGGAAGCGCGGAAGAAATTTCTTTGCGCGTACAAATACTTTAATGAATACAAATTTTATGTTTCTTAAATCGTTGCACTTTATAGTTCTAATATAATATCACAACAAACAATACCTACAAACTAATAATTTGAAACTTCAAAATTTCAAAGATGACAATCGATATGTCAAAATACATTTTAAAATGCCTTTAAGTGACCCTTAAACGCGGTTGATAGCGTTTAAGTTAAGAGGCCTTTAAGTAACGTTACTTAAATGTGAAAATTGATTATAGATACCGATTTCATACTTAAGAGCTGCTTAGAGGTATTTTAAAGTTAAGTAACCTTTAAGATTTGTTTATAGATTCGCCTGTAGATGTTCCACAAAATAGTGAACTCATTTTAGGCAATCAATCTGTTATAAAAAAATCTGTTATACAATGTAGGGAATGCGCTATCCAGTGTATTATAGAGATCAGTGGTAATGACCTATCCATATGATTTGCCCATGTAAAGTTTTAATTAGAAATTAAAAAAAAAAACAAATGTCAAAAATTATACGTCAGTGTCAGACAAGTATATGCACGTTTTTCATCCCAATTGCTGCTCGTCATTTAAGTTCTTATTTTGAAAATTTCATCATTCTCATTGAAAACTTTTACTGTGACATTACTAAAAATCAATTTCCGAAAATATCATGTCGTGGATTTTGGGTAGAAATTATCCACAAGTACCAGCCCAGGAACCTGCCGGGGATTCAAATGTAGGAACCGCAGGGCAGGCTACTGGTGACCCTGGCTTAACGAAGGCCGAAAAAAAAGCCATGGAAGCATATCGGTTTGATTCTTCTGCTTTGGAGCGAGCCGCCGAAGCTGCAAAGACGTTGGAAAAGTCCAGTGAGTTCTATATACCAATATTTGATTATGCAATCATCGAGATCAAGTGATGGAACCATTCTATTGATTTATTTTTCTATTAAAGAACATGCTAGGGAAGCTTTAGATCTATCCAAAATGCAAGAAAGTACTCGACAGCAGGAATACATGGCTAAAGTGAAAGAGTACGAGGCGCACATTGAGCAGGCAAAATCCGAACAGAAGAGGGTAGATCACGAGGAACGCCGAAAAACTTTGATTGTAAGTTGAATAAAAATATAGAATAAGTTCATATATTGGTTTTATATTGAAAACAAAACGATAGGAAGAGACAAAACAACAACAACAACGGGCTCAATATCAAGATCAGTTAGCAAGAAGACGCTACGAGGACCAATTGTCACAGCAACAACGAGTTCAAGAGGAAAACCTTAAAAAGTAAACTAACATATTAGGTTTGCCTTAGGAGCAATTTTAAATAAATAAATTGTTTCAGACAAGAAGAAAGCGTTGCGCGTCAAGAAGCTATGCGTCGTCAAACAATCGAGCACGAAATTGAAATGAAAGAAAAAAATCGTCTTAAGTTGCTGGAACACGAAATGAGAACTAAAGCCAAAGTTGATAGGGAGAATCGTGATATTAATTTGGAACAGATTCGTCTTAAGGCTCAGGAGCATCGAGTTACCGTTCTCGAGGGAATCAAGTAAGTTTTTCCATTAGTCAATAGCTATACCTACATTTATATATGTATCTGAAAATTAACATTTCACAAAATATATAAAGTTTTCAAAACTGCGGTTATTTGAGTACATTTTCACGATAATTAATCAGAAAAATTGTCACTAAAATATTAACCAACAAAAATCAATTCTACTTACATTTCTCCGCACAATTTTATACAATTCACTATGCTAAGCTTTGTCTCGGGACAAAGCAAATCATTTCGGCTTTAAATATGTGCAGACGGACAAGTTTATACAAACTAATATGTAGAGACCAAAAACTAACGCCCCTTCCTGCCTATTCTATCAATTGTCATTGAACGAATTGTAGTTTTTAGGTGTTTTAAATGAATCTCAATGTATAGAAATACTAAGGTCCCTATTGTGATAATCTATGGATACAATCCTAGTTTTTATGCATCTGTTTTTATCATGACTTCTACAGAAATAATTTTAAATTATAAACAGAGTACGGAGAAAAAGAAAAAAAACGAATATACAACAACAAACTTGGGTGACTAGTAAAAATGCTAGTCCTCGGGTAACAATTTATAAATAATAAAACCTACACTGAGATGGACTTGATCATGTGATTTCGGTAGCATGATGCGTAGGGCATTGGCTTCTGAAGACGCTATGTCTGGTTTCAAATCTCAGTCAAAGCCAAAAAGCTTTGCCGGGATATACTGCTCGTATATAATCATACCAAAACCACTTTAATATGAAAAAGGTCAAAACATTACGAAATGTTTGGTTTTCGATTTAACAAAAAAATCATAGGTTATTTTGACACTGATAGCTGTTTCCCGCTGGAAATCTTGACAGAAAGTCAGTATCATACCTCCCCGAAACGAAATGAGTCGCTTTACGCTTGAACAACTTTGGGAAATATTGTTAAACTTATTTCCAAAGTGAGTGCGGAGTAGCTTTGTGTGGTTTTTTTGAAAAGAAGTTTTAGCCGAAATGAAGCACTCACCACGCCTGTTGTACGCAAGTTTGTGCAAAAAGTTCGTGAGACTGGTATGCTAGTGGACAACACTCATGGTCCCCGTCGTCGTACGGTGAACACAGAGAAGCATGTAGCCGAGAATGTGAGACTCAATTCACGAAAATAAACTCGCCATCCATCTCAACAGCTCAACATTTCATGCACTAGGCTGAAGAGAATTCTGTATAAAGATCTCGAATTATTCGCTTGCAAAGACCAGAATGCACGAAGCCAGCCGATTCAACCACTTGAACGACGCTGTGTTGCATTATTAATGAGAATGTTTGCTCTTACTAATACATCCATAAAACATTAAAAAACTAACTAAAAAACTATTTTTCAGAACTTAAGCAAAGCGATATATTCTGATAAATTTAAGTCCAATCCTTGCCCATTGAATTCGTGATATTTAAGTATTACACAAAACTAAAATAAAAAGTATCAATATTAAATTTTGTATGGCTAAATTATTGTAAGCAAAAATTACAATTTTATTTGGAATTCAGTACATCGCAATTTATTAATTCGGTTAGTCTTCCAAATCTTACTTATTGCTATTCTTTCTTTTTACTTAATATGATGGCATTTTTACTTAAATCGAGGAAGACATTTTTTTGATAAAATCCACTCTAAACCGTTTATTTTTCTCAGAACTGCCGGTACAGTTATTGGTGCTGGTTTCGAGGCAATGCTCACCGATTGGGACAAAGTATTGACGGCAGCTGGCGGTTTGTCTTTAGTCGCACTTGGTGTTTATTCAGCTAAAGGAGGAACAGGTGTTGTTTCGCGCTACATTGAAGCTCGAATTGGAAAACCAAATTTGGTGGGTGAAACATCGCGATTTGCTCTGACAGATGCCCTAAAAAATCCATTGCAATACCTCAAAAGATTGAAATCCAAACCAGCAGATGCTCTTCAAGTAAGTAAAATCTAAATTCTTGTATAATTTATTTTTACATGCATATATCTATTTTGTTAGGGTGTTGTTTTGAATCCCGCATTAGAAGAACGGTTAAGAGATATTGCCATTGCCACGAAAAACACACGCCAAAATCGCGGACTATATCGTAATATCCTAATGCATGGACCTCCAGGAACTGGTAAAACAATGTTTGCCAAGAAGTTGGCACAGCATTCGGGGATGGACTATGCCATCATGACTGGTGGTGATGTTGCACCAATGGGAAAGGAAGGAGTGACTGCAATTCATAAAGTATTCGATTGGGCTAATACTAGTCGACGTGGTTTGCTGTTGTTTGTTGATGAAGCTGATGCTTTCCTTCGAAAACGGTCTTCTGAAAAAATCTCCGAAGATCTGAGAGCTGCTTTGAATGCATTTTTGTACAGAACTTCTGAACAGAATCCAAAGTTTATGCTTGTGCTAGCAAGTAACACACCCGAACAATTTGATTATGCTATCAACGATCGATTGGATGAGATGGTTGAGTTCAATTTGCCTGGATTGGAGGAGCGAGAGAGATTACTTCGTTTATACTTTGATAAGTTTGTACTTGAACCGGCTGCTCAAGGAGCAAAGTAAGTATTCATTGTAAATTTATATAATGTTCTCTTAGTTTTCTTTTCCCATTGAAAAATGCTTAAACCACAGGACCAATAAATCATATTCTCATATTAGGTCTACATTCACTATTCACTGTGGCAATTAAAAAGGGTAGAAAATAAAAATCAATATGCACGAAAAATATATACAGTGAAAGCTCTACTTACGGACAGCTCTAATGAGCAGACAGTTCCCTTAAACGGACACATTTTCGGGAACAAACTTTTTTTTCGAAAATCTCATACAAATAACTTTTAACACTCTCATAAACGGACACGGACACGTTTTCTTAACCATTTTAGATAGAAAGCCTCCCATACGCGGACACGTTATTTTATGTAGGGCTTATTTTTTATCGAAAAATGTAAGGGAAAAGAACGGAAAGTCTGTTCTTAGTACAGTTTCTGTTTTATGTTTAATACGTAAGTAAATTCATAGAAAATCTCCGATAACCGGACGCGAAGCTCTGATAACTGGGCAGTGCGATGTTATGTTTAAAGGTTATTAGGGGATTTCCCAAGTTAGTTACTAGGGGTAGTTGGTGTAATTTCGACAGGGTATGGTTCCTTTTCTCATCGCGTTTCGTTTTTGCACATGTCATTTCCTTTAATTCTGCTACTCATTTTTGCAGTCATTTTATCTCGTTCTCGTGATGCCAAGAGAAGCGGGTTACATGATGGCAAGAAAAAAAGAAAAGATGTAAATTGCCCATGCATTGGACAAAAAAAACTTTTCCGTTCGCGCTTTGACAAAAAGGTTTGATTTTTTTACAGCCACGACATGAAATATTTTATCTATGCAAAGTTTTTTAGATTTAATATTGGAAAAACATAAATAAAGAAGATATTCGTGGAAAATGGCAAGGTGGATCCAATAGAAATCGGAATTAATATGAAGTTAAGAAAAAAGTTTTTTCTTTTACTTTCCCTTAACCGGACAGTTCTCATAACCGGACAAAAATTGGGGGACCATGAGTGTCCGCTTATTAGAGCTTTCACTGTATTTTAAACTTTGTGCAGTCCCGCAGTGAACATTGTTCAAATAACTTTTAAAACTTTTCCAGTAATGTGTTAAACATAATCCAAGCTTTGGTTCAAGAGAGCTTAATTTTGTAGTTTCTAGCTTCGGAGGTGTGAAAAACAGGAGGGCGAGTCAGTTTTCATATTTTACTTAAACAAAAACATTTTATGTATACATATATATATACATAGGTACTATACTATATGCCTGGTATGCAAGTATAAAAAAATCGTAATCGAGATTTTGATCAAACTGGACATTACGATGATAAAAGAAAATTTTGGTATGCCAATTTTAAATACATACATATTTTATAATATACATTAAAGGAAATAATTTCAAAACCATCGTTCATCCGTTTTCATAATATTGAATTTTCAAAAAAAATTTTGTTCTTTTTCAAAATCCAAAAAATATTTTTCCAAAAATTTGTATTAACAATAAAATGAAAAAGTAGAAAATCGAAAAAAAAACGGTTCTATGACAGGTACTGTAATACATTTTTTTCTTACTAAAATGTATACAATCACCCAAGTTCTGTATTCCGAGTGAAAGTGATTTGAAAACGAATTTGAATGAAATGTAAATGAAACAGCATGTTCTGCATTCCAAAGGAATTCAATTTTTTCAATTCACTCCAAATTTATTTTCGAAATGTCAAAATTAGCTGAAAGACAATTTGCGTCATTTATTCAAACATTATTTCTTGTGCAAAACGAAAAAAAATCTTCTGAAATAGATTCACTATTATTATTAAAAATAAGTGGTAGAAGGGAGAAAAATCAAGGAGAGAGAGAGATAGAGTTCGTAGAAAAGTCTTACGTGGTAAAGCCAAAATGTTATATCTTCCAAAAGCATATTTGAATTGTTTGTAGTAGTTTCAAAGAAGCTTCAAACTAAACGAAGAAGCATTTTTTTACATTTTCTGAGTTTTTTTGACTTCTTTTGTTTTCCGCTGTAAACAACAATTTAAAGTTTTACCAAACAAAACGAAGTGAATTGATTTCACCGTAAAACCTTATGTATTCGAAATGTAGAACACGAATTTCCATCTTAGAAAACTCAATTCACAATGATCATTTCGGTTGGAATTCAGAACACCAACATTTCACATTCAGAATGAACAAATCACAAAAGTCATTTTATGCGGAAAGCAGAACATCAAAATTCCTTTTTGTTACTCGAATTCAAAATAAGTGGAATAAAACGTGGGTGAATATTACCGTTTTAGAGATGAATAAGATTTGTCATTAAGACTGTAAGGCAGGTACCTTTAGTTTCAGATTTAAAAAATCAATTACTCCTTCAGGGAATCACATAGCAAAAGAAAGTATTCATCACATATTGACAGAAGATTTGTACATGAAAAAGCATCCTGCTTTTAGGGTTCCGAGTTTCCTACTTGAGACTTCGAAATATGCAGAGCCTAAATCAACAAACGCGTTTGCTTCATTGTGGTTTAAACCATTTGTATGTTATTTCCTATAATATTTTATACTATAGCAATTCATTTAGGTAAGAATGACAATGTTAATAATTAATTTTAAGTATTATAGGTCATACATTTTTTGTTTCTAAATTCGAAATTAATACTAACAATAATAATTTGTTTAAGGCGTTTCAAGCTTGAACAATTTGACTATGGTGCTGCATGCTCAAAGATGGCTAAGCTTTGTGATGGTATGTCTGGTCGTGAAATTTCTAAACTAGGAGTATCATGGCAAGCAGCTGTCTATGCATCCGAAAATGGTGTTTTGACAGAAAAAATGGTTATGGATCGTTGTTTGGCTGCAGTTGAACAACACAAACAAAAGGTACAAATATATTTTATCTAATTTTAAAGCATATTATATTTTATTAAATTGAATATATCTTACCAGATGGCATGGTTATCAGAACAAGAGAAGGGCGATCACAAATCCATCACCGGAGGCAAAGGATCACAATGATTGTCATAACAACTCTCTCATTATTTTTTGTTTTAACTTAAGACCTCAATTCACAGAAAAACTGTTATTTTTTAACCTTAATGCATTCATTTAGTTTGTATTTATAGTAAAATATTACAATGGGTTATATTTGAAAGGGAAATTAAACAATGAAATTGTTTAACCTATTTCACATACAAACCGTTCAGATATAGGGTCTTCCGCCAACAGCGCAAATGATTCCGTTACAAATCGCTAGAGTAGATGGTAGTTTTATAATTTTTACTATGTTGAAACTAATCCATCTGTATTGCTGAAGTCAATACCGAATACCGATTTATAACTTTTGAGACTGAAAACCATTTTTAATCTATAGGGAATCGGTTTTAAGAGTTGTGTAAACAATCCAACAAGCTTTAGAATTAAAATTTGATTGACTAATTATTCTTAAGCTCAGTATGAATGGAAACACATAGAAAAATGGTAACATTTTGTTGGCGCATTCCTATTTTTTTTTTCTTTTGGCATATTCCCTGGGAAATTTATATTAAACTTCCACTGCCATTTTAATTTTGTGTTTGTAAGTGATTTTATAAAATAGAATTTATAGTTCACTATTAATGAACAATGTGCAAAATAAAATATAAATTGTAATTAAGGAGAATATAACGTTGTTACAAACTATTTAGCAATTTTATTATTTATGAGTATATAAAAAAGATGGTGTGCGGTGAAAAGACTAAATGGAATTGGACATAAAGTTGTATATTGGTTGGGGTAAATGAACTCAAAACTCACTTTCAACCCTGTAGGAGCTCCACATCTTTATAATGAACATCCGAATTCATCATTTGAATAAAAAGATTTGTTTGAGGTTTAAAGTTAAGTGAACAGGGGCCCTATTTTGTATTACGAAACGAGCGGCAAGTCAACGATACTGAGGAATACGATAGTCACGACAAAGAGCGATTAAGTAAAACGAAAAAAGGGTACAAAAGATGTTGCCAAGCTTAACCGAAAAAAACATTTTTTAACATTTTTTTTTGAAGCGCAACCAACTTTTCGACTATTAGGAATGTCAAAAATTGACATAAATAAATGAAAAAAAAAAATTATAAATCAAGAAACGATAAAACGAACGTTCAACGATAGGTATATGGCAGTCGTTAGAACTAACGAGTATCGTTAAAATTAAACGATTCTCGTTAAACATAATCGCATTTCAACGATAACGAAGTAATTTCAACGATAATCGTTTTACAAAATAGGGCCCCAGTACAAAGTGCCTTGTGTAGATATGTAGAATTCACTATTATTTTTTGCAAAATTGTACAAAAGAAAACTGCTTTTGAAGAAAAGATGAACTTCATAAAATTATCAGGGCGTTCAAACCGAATTATGGCAACTCTGCAATAGCACAAAGGCTTTTGTTGGATAAGAATGAAGAGTGGCTCAACGAAGAAATAACACTATATGTTGGCATACTTCCCGGAAGGCCCAAGCAAAGAATTCGGGGAATCAAGTGACCGAAGATAGACAATATCATGCCAACAAAGATATATATCCGTACTATACCTACGTGTACAAAGCTAAATAAGATTGTTACCCCCCAACTCTATGCTTGGATTTACAAAACGCAATTCCTCCGATTTTACCGATCCCTATACCCTTAGGTCTCTGTATAATGCATATGTCAGATTTATTTTATAATATGGCTTTGTAAATGGAATCCATATTACAACATCCATTCTCTGAGAATTGAAAATGTTCAGAAAAAGTTCACTAGGTTTGTTATATAATGGAAACTTGGCTGGAACATTGATATGCCCTCTTATTCAACTAGATGTCAACTTATTGGTATTCCGTCACTTGAAAACCGTCGGAAAATGTACTCTATAATTTTTATAAGTGATATTCTGTCTTATCGTATTAATTGTTCTTCTCTTCTTTCTTTAATTAATTTGTATGCTTCAAGTCGTCATCTTAGAATTTTATTTTTTGAAAACGAGCATAGAACTAATTATGCACTTAATGTTAATGGCTCTCGCTGTGTCCGGGAAATTAATCGCATTTCTTTTTTTTATTGATTTTAACTTCCATATCAGTCGCACTATTCTTAAATCTATTCTACAGCTTCATTTTTCAATTAATTTTTCGTTTGAATATGTACATGTATACCGTATTTTTGCCAAAGTTTTATTTCTAGTAGTCTATAAGATATTTTTGTCTGATGAATAAATTAAAAAAAAAAAGCGTCAGTGAGACAGTTGCCGAAGTGAAGAAGTTCCAAGATTTAGTGGATCACACAACATTACGATTATGTAAATATTTGGAACCAGAACTCCAATTGGAACCAGAACTCCAATTGATTCCAAAATGAAAAAAATGATAGATCCCCAACCCAATCAATCAGACGATTTGGAAAATCTTGCCCAAGGTTCTCTTGCGTTGAATTCTTTATTGAGTTTTGAACATCGATCTGTCGCAATACAAAATGACATGGAATCCGTTAAAGAAAATTCCATACATCTTAAGACGTCAATTGATGTGATTGTGGATGAAATCCGTTATCTCTCCAGTGATATGGTTATCTCAAAAAATAAATCCATACTCAAGGAAATCCAGGCCATCAACGATGACTTATCCAAATCTGAAAGCTCGAATTTTCCTGAATCAACGTCTTCAAGCCAATGTGGCCCTACCGGCCACATCATCAAGATTACCTTCACCAAAATCGAAAGCCAACGCACAAGGCAGCCTGCCCATAACTTGAGTTTTAAAATGGGTGTTTTTCATAAAATTCACATTTGCTTAAGCCGTTTGTTAATAGTTAACACTTTCTGAATTTTTGAATATTACAACAACAACTTGAATGAACTACCACCAAGTGGGTTCTTATTTGGCTGGAGTTATAACTATTTCACGGTTGCCAAGCCGATCATCAGACTCCTTTATTAGTGGTGCTTAGCCTATACTATCAAGTTTAATCGAAAAACTTTTTTGCCTTGACTGAGATTTGAACTCAGACCTAGCTAAAATTCATAAATATATGAAGAAGCCTTGCAGGCACAACTGTACGTATGTACTCATACACAAACCCCTTCGTTAGCACTTTCGTTGAGTACTTGTAAGATACATACTGATTTATTTGAATTGTTATTCAAATTAATGGGAGATACCGATGCACATTGCAATGAGTGGGAAATATTGAGCCGGGTAAAGCATTCCACATTCGTGTAGTGCGACTAAAAAAAGAATCTCCTAATTCAGATATGGGAATTGTACTCGAGTTTCGGAAGAATAAAGGCTTTATATGTTACAGACAGATCAGAAGGGGTAAAAAACTCCTTGCCTCGGCGGAGAAAACCTAAACACTTAGCAGCGTTTTTTGCGATGTCAAATATGTGATCACCCCACAAAAGATGGTCTGTGATGCACATACCTAGAACTGAAAGCTGCTCAGTCTCCTCGATGTAAGTGCCATCCATGGATAGTGGCATTTAGGGAGGGTTATTGCTGTCAAGATCAGAATTTAATGAGCTTATCACACGCTGCCGTTCAAAGTCCACATCCGAAGAAAAAGTATGTGAATATGAAAAGCTGAGGGTACTGTCGTCAGCAAAACAATTAAGTGGATTATAATTTTCAGAGAAAAGATCATTTATGAATATAAGAAACAGTGTCGGAGACAAAACGGATCCCTGGAACGGATTGTAGTGAACGGTCCGAAAGGTTATTTCTAATCCAACGAAGAAGAGATACATCGATACCAAATGCACGCATTTTCGATAAGCGAGCTTGATGCCAAACTCTATCAAATGCTTTTGAAATATCAAGCGCAAGAATGTTACTTTCTTTAAAACGATGTAAATATTTGTTTCACTCTTTGCTGAGATATACTATATACATACCATCACATCATCAGTGAATCTATTGCTACGAAAGCCATACTGCCGGTCATTGAGAAGCTTTCGTTCAAGATATTTCTTAAGCTGAAAATTGATCAGCGTTTGACCTTTGAAAAAAGGGATGTAAGTGCAATTGGACGATAGTTAGAGGGAGGACGATCCGGCTTTTTTAGTAGGGACAGGCTGGACAAATGCTGTTTTCCATCCACTCGGAAAGAGACCTGTAGAGTACGACAGATGGAAAAGCTTACGCAGTGGTTTTGCTAGCGTTGAAGAACACCTCTTCAGAACAATAGCAGGAATACTATCCGGGTCAGCGGATTTGTGAATGTCAAGATCTTTTAGTATTCTAGCAACTGCACGAGTGCGAAAGAGATTTCGTCCCATAAAATCATTTACGCTCTCAAGTACAGGAAGAGTCATTTCACTCTCTGGTAGCGTCGAATTACAACAGGAGTGTCTTTGAAAACGAGCGTTGGGACTGAGGATTTTGCAAATTACCAAACATTTTTACTAAATTTGAGACATAATAGTATTTTTTGCCGTAATTTTTGGTCATGTAAAAGTTAGTTCGTCGAATATGCACGTTACAGGTCTTTTTAGCTTGTACGTATTCCGGTTTTTCTCAGTAGGGTTGGCTTTAAAACTACGGAAACTTATATCTTTACCCCTGATAGCCTTTTTGCAGCTCGAATCAAACCAGGAGTTTTCTTTCTGTTTAATAGATTTTATCCTATTCGGAATAAAATTTCTCATACTGTACAAAATCAGATTTGTTACCATATCTGCACATGAGTCTACGTCACTATCTAGGAAGCATAGTGACCAGTTAAATTTGCCGAAGAAATCGTTGAGACCGTCCCAGTTGGCTTTCTCGTACATCCAAACGGGTCTCATAGGGTTTTTTTTTTCTTTAAATGGGGTTTGTTGATACGAGAAATTTACAGATATGACACAATGGTCTGATGTGCGTAGAGGCGATAATACACTTATGGTGTGTAGAATTGTGTGGCGAGAATTGTGTAGATTGAAATCGCCCGTAACAACGATCTCACTGTGCGGAAAATGGGAAACAATTCTCTGGATAGAGTCGACATTCAACAACGACATCACACAGTCATCGTTTACCTGTTACTCAAAATTGTTATTAAATCTTTAGCTTTATATAATTTTAAGTTTAAATAAAACATTGAATTTATTTTATTAAAAAGCTGTTTGTTTCACTTTGAAGAGCTAAAATATTCCATGTCATCACAGTGCTGTTAGAGCGTGGAGAACATTCGAACACGTTATCGATAGATTTAAATTTCTGCGTATATGTATGTATGCAAATATTTCTAGGATGAAGGTACGATTATGCCCTTATAAATTACAGGTCACATACAAAATTGCTTTAAGGGGTTCGTGTCCATTTTTTTCTATATATGCCTTATTAAACCTTCTTCTTCATTATGATGTACACGAATTCAAAACCAATGCTATCGACATATTCTTTTGAATCCCCTTCTAATTATAAAGTGATATATAATTCCTTTAGAGCATGCAAATCATATTTCAAACAAAATATTTGCCCTGGTAGCTATACATCAAATTAAAACGAATAAATGAGTTTTCAGACAGGAAAAAGGGTTATTTATTAATTTTAAAAAAATCCATTAGTTTAGATTCTAGAAAGTTGTTAAACAGAACTTACAATGTATTGTTTTGAACTGACAATGAATTATCTGACCATTTAAAGTTCATACTATGATTTATTTATAATTAGGAAGTACATATTTAAATCAAATCAGCAACAGTGACTTTGTTAAAAAGTTCCAACGTTAATGTGCTTAGGAATGCAGGTAGCGATTTATGAGCAGCCAATTGAGATTGCATCATTTCTTTTAGCGAAATTGAGTATGGAGTTTCCAACATATCAAGAATACCCGAATCATTAAGTCTGAAATTGAGGTAATCATCTGGTGTTTCAGCGTACATGCTGGAAATCTTGTAGTTGTTATTGTTCATAATCCTATCGATTTTGTAGCCAAATAACATGTAGCATACTTCACGAAATTCCAAATTCAATGAACGGTAATAATCTTTCATTTTCTTATTCTTATTGTTCAGTGATTCATTTTCAGCACGGAGAGTGTTTAATTCTTTAATATTAACGGTCATATTAGACGTTTCATTTAGACGACCAGTTATATCCTCTCTATCTTCTTCCAATTTTTGGTTGCGTCGTTTGAGACGTTCAATTTCAGCTTGGAGTTTATCCAATCGGTTATTAGCATTGTCGTATGCTTCTGCTGCTGGATTATTTGATAAGTGAACGACCTAAATAAAAAAAAATATATATGTATATGCTTAAGTTTAAACAAGAAGATAAATGCTGATTTTTTGTGGGAACAAACCAAAATTAAAAACATTTTTAATGGCTTGTTGGTAATGTATTTGTATAAGCATCACACAGTTTGCGCATTAGCATCACCGCAATTAGTAGATAGAATAACATTCATGAATCAAAAACATACTGATGGAAACTGTTAAAATCACCAAAACATGAAATAGGTCGAATTCGAAGACAGAAATCCGTGATGTAACTAAATGGTTAGCACAATTAGGAGGATATATTAGAGAACATCAGCGAATAAAAAAAGAAAGTCGTGGATCATCCCAGAATCAAATTCAAATTCATCAACAACTGTTAGTTCCCCCTAAAGTGCAAAACCGCAAAGATCATGGAAATTGCAAACAAATAACTTAGTTTCTAACTACAGTTCTATATTTCTCCTTAAAAACATCAACATCATCAAAATGTTAGGTGATTCTACAGAGAAAAAGCCAATCATTCCATCATCAATAGTCATCGAGTCAACTTCGGATGCTTTTTGGATGTTAAGAAATTATTCGACCTCAGATTCTGGTACCTAGAGATCCACATCAAAGAGTTGCCACAATTCAATCTGTAACCAAGAATGTGCTCAAGAAATCCAACTGGACCTTAAATCGTATGCACCTATTTTTGAGAAGATGAACCAAAAATTGCAAAGGCTTACTCAAAGTCACCTCGCAAAACAAAACCTTAAATTATTTTTTTTTATTTACCTTATACTTTCCGATATTGAAATCTCCCTTCAGGCATCTGTGCTCCAACTCTAACTCCAGTTCTTCCTTACGCCTCTTCAATCTGTCATTTTCCAAGCGCAGATTTTCAATTTCCTTCTTGAAATGTTCATAACTGTCATTTAATCCGCTATCCAATGATGAAGGCGACATCTCCGGGTTCAATTTCTGTGCAAATAATTCTTTTTCCAAATTGCCACACATGTCCTTGTATGCAACGAGGGTTTTCTCAAGCATATCCAAGCGACAACGCAGTTGCGACTCAGGATTTGCCACCTCGATTGCATTTGAAATAGTTAAATCTTTTTCAAAGTTCTCAAGCAATTGCTTATAACAATCCCGCTCCTTCGCCACCAACATCAGTTTCTTCTGAACCCTCAGAAGAATGCTTTTGTGATGTTTTAACGCCGCCTTAAGACTCTCATTGTTCTTTGTGTACGTGTCGACTTGCTGTTGCAAATCGTGCATTCGCGTTTCGATTGAATTTTTCTCGCATTGATTGGTACTTTTTTCCGAAACCAAAATGATGTCATTCTGCAGTATTTGTTCGATACGCGAGCGAAGTGCTATGGGGCTTACTAAGGTGTTTGGCAGACAATGGTCTTGAGCCACTTTTACCCATTCCTTGAGCTCTTGTTCGAGGCTTGTGAGCTTAACTTGAAGTGCAACGGCTTCATTTTTCGAGTTTTCGTATCTTTCCAATCGACTCTTGAGATCGTGAACTTGCTCTTCTAACAGAAGCTTATCTCCCAACACTTCATGTAAGTTCTTATTATTTGTTTTTAAGCGATCGATCTCCTTATCCAAGTCTGGAATGCTTGCCAGACGAGCTTGAGTGTTCTTAGTGATCTCCTTCCAGTCGGCATAGGTGGATATCTCATATTCCAACTGCTTTACGCGAGATTTGGCTTCGTTGCTGGCCTGCTTTTCTTTTTCCAAATTCATCTGAAGCTCATCATATGCACTGATTTTCTCTTTATGCTCATCAAGGGTGCCTTTGAGGCTATGCAGCTCTCCCGTTACGAGTTCGAGTTCCATCTCGAGTCTGCCCGAGAGCCGGCGATACTCGCTAATCTCATTGGACAAGTCGTTCTGCATGAGACGGGCATTTTCTTCAATCTCAGCATTGGTGCGCTGCAGCTCATGAATGGTCTCTTCGTAAGACAACTTTTGTTCATTGAGTTCGTTCTTGGCAGCCGTCAGTTCCGACTTCGAACGTTGTTCCCTCTTTCTCATAACAGTCATGTGCTTTTCCAAATCTAGGACTTTATTCGATGAGAATTCGCATTGTTTGGTGAGTTCACGGACTTTGCTATCATACATAGTTTCCATTTCCTGGCGAATCTTGTGCTGTCGCTCGATTTCCTGCTTGAATTTGGCAATCCTAGCTTTCGCTTCGATCAAATCAGCCCGAATACGTCGATTCTCCCATGGACTGGGTGGGAGCGAGGTATTAAGGGAAGTATCGGCACTTGAAATGCGTACAGAATTTGCACTATCGTTCATCGCCGGTTTGCCGAAAGAGGTGTTAAGGCTATTGGAGAGTTTCCGCTTTTTTGGCAAAGTTTCACTCAAAGAATCGTTTGTATAATCAAAGCTTAGTTTTTTTGGAGCAACATGAGCAACGCTGTCATTGAATTGAGCCATTATCTTATCGAAGTTTGTCTTTATGTCTTCCATGGTTTTTCGATTTAATGCAGCCGGTGTATTTTCGCTGCTGATGAGAAAATGTTATTACGAATTGGCGTTGAAGTTTTTTCTTAATATTTCAAGAGATAAACTTCAAAGAATGTTGATTTTAATTTTCAATTATTGTTTATATTTGAGTTAATTAAATATTTGTATATATTTACCTTGTATTAAAATTAATTAGAAATCTGTTCAATTTTACACAAAATTTGCGAATAAAATACGTAAATTAAAATTCGTGAACGCTTTGCTTTTCTATTTCTACATACTTGTATTTGACAGTATGCATTAAAATATTTTTTTTTAGGTTGGTATTCGTTTAAGTTCCGAACAGAATTCGTGTTGCTTTAATACTACGTTTCCACTAACCACTAAACCAAGATTTAATTAGATTAAGGCCCCAGTTATAGCTTTAAGCCTAGTACGCAGATCACGCTAAATTTAACTCCCACATTTTTCTCCAAACATCAGCTAAAATCCAAGCTAAATTTTGACATAAGAACTTTGTGGAGAATATGTCACAGAAAACAGCTGTTCTCTAAATGAATTTTTTTCAAAGATTTAAAAGAATTTGCTTTAAAGTATGATTTTTTAAGATTTGTGAATGAGAACGAATGAGAATTATGAATTATGAGTGATTTTTGTTGTCGAAAATCTTGTAAGACTCCCGTCACCAAATATTCCTCTAAATATTATTCAAATATTATTCCATTTCAAATTGAAATTGGAATTTAGCTCGAGAATAAATGTGCTAGACAATTATTTCGTGCGCTAAATTTTGACAGATAAGTTATGTACAGTTCGAACAGAAATTTTGATTTTTTAGCTGGAGCAGCGTACCTCTCTGCTTAAATGCTTAACATAATTTTAGCTTGGCTAAATTTTGGAGAGAATTTTGTATGGGAGATAAAATTTAGCGCGATCTGCGTACTAGGCTTTAATTGAAATGCATCATTGAAATTGAAACAAATCAGTGGAATGCTGACTTCATTTTTTTGACAAGCCAGTTATAGCAATCATTGAAAAATTGGTATCAGTAAAAGATCCTGTCAGAATCGAACACATTCCGTGGAACGATCGTGTTTCATGTTAAAGAAACTGCTGCTCATTGAAATTGATTTCTATGGGGCATATTCATAGATGTTTACTAAACTCTTGCCAAGTAGAAGCTAAGCTAATCCACAGTTTAAGATATTCATAAATAAATTTAAACCTATGCTTAGGACAAAACCTGTGGTCTAACATTAAACATAGGTAATGATATGTTTAAGCTGTTTTTAACATGTCAAATTGTCAAAAACAGATTTTTCTTTCTTCAAGACAGACGTAAAAGTAAGTTATTAAATATTGTTTTATGAAAAAATTAAGTTTCTTATTTATTTTTAGAAAAATATGTCTATGGAAGATAATTATACATTGGAAGATTTTTATATATTGGAGGATATGGATATATTGAGTGAAGTTGAAAACTTTCAAAGGAAACGCAAAACATACAAGGCACGTTTTAATCTGTATGAATTAAGCGATAAAGATTTCTATGAAAGATATCGATTCGATAAAGAAACGACAAATTTTATAATAAATTTACTTAATCTCGAGGAACTACCCAGTCAAAGAGGTCTACCAATTTCTGGAAGTTTGCAAGTTCTGACGGCGCTACGATTTTTTGGCAGAAATGTTCACCAGAGTGATATAGGTAGTATTAAAAGAATTCCAAAGATCAGAGCTTCCTTATAACATTATATTTCTTTTTTGATGATAAGCTGACCTTCATGGTATTTCGCAACCAACTGTTAGCAGAATTATTGCGAAAATTTCTAAAAAAATCGCACTGCAGCTTCCAAATTTTGTCAAATTCCCATCAACAACTCGAGAGTTTCAAAAGGTAAAATCGGATTTTTTTCACATTGCACAGTTTCCGAGCGTTATCGGGACGATCGATTGTACACACGTCCGAATAAAGTGCCCTGCTAAAATCGTAGGAGAAAGTTTCGCTGGACATTTTCTGAATAGAAAAGGGTACTATTCACTCAACGTTCAAGTATGTACCTGTGCTATATATTTATTTTTGTGTAATGAAAATGTTGTCATTCCTTTATACATGTCTGAAGATTGTATGTGATGCACAATGCAAAATCACAGACATCGTAGCACGATCTAGAGGTTCGAGACATGATTCACGTATTTGGAGCTCATGCAGTTTGAAAAGTCGACTTGAACATACAAGAAATGCGCATAATGGGATTTTACTTGGAGACGCAGGGTATCCTTTGTCTCAAATACTATTTACTCCCGTCAGGAATCCGCAGACTCTACAGGAAGAGAAATACAACAAATGTCACATCGCAACTAAAAACAAAATTGAATGTTTAAATGGACAGATTAAATCCAAATTTCGTTCTATTCTCGAGAGACTGAGAGTTGATCTAGACACTGCAAAAAATGTTGTTGTAGCTGTCGCTGTTTTGCATAACATAGCTAAGGAAAGAAATTTGTCTTGTAAGTATACCTACAAAGTATACTAGCATTTAGATTTCGAATGAAATCGTTATTTATTACAGTTCTCAACGAGGATATTCAATTTTCTAGTGATATAGAAGCCGAAAATTTTTCCGAAAGAAGGGATATACCGGCTAGAATCTTTCGACAGAATTTTATAAATAACAATTTCGTATGAAAAGAAAACAACATTACATAAATTAAATAAGAAAAAATTATCATTATTCATTTATTCAATTTTCTTAAACCTAAAACTTCAACAAACAATATTAATTAATATTAATAATAAAAAAAAACCTTATAATTAAAAAAAAAGTTTAATTCATTTGTAACAAAAAATAACAAACAATACAAATAATCAGTCCATTGGTAAGTACAAACAATGTAGGTACAAAAAAAAATGAAAACTTAAAACTAGGTATTTTAGAATGTAATCACTAAATTAGTTTTATTTCCTTGCGTTTTCCAAGGTCAGCTTCTCCCGTTCTAAAATTATATTTTTTATTTCTAGCTCCTTTTCGAATAGCTTTTTTTCATATTTAATTTTATTTTTGAGCTGTTCCAATTTAAGATCATGTAGTTCTTGTTCTTGGCTGCTTTGACACACAATTTGCTTGCAGCGTTGCTGCAGAATATCGACTGGCTTTGGGTCATTTTTTTTCTTTAAATGTTTAAGTTTTTGGATAGGAGTCTTGCAATCGTCAATACTGTTTTCCTCCACGACTGGATCAAAATGACAATCTTTTACTTCTAAATAGTCATTTTGAAATGACGGCATAGCTTCTTGAAGGAATTCTACTTCGTAAGCATCTGTGTTGCTGTCAATCAATATAGAATCCTCCATGAAATCCTCTCTTATCATGTCTTGAACAGCTAGGTCTTCTTCCGGTGGCTCTTTAACCTCGACAACGTTTCCAGTAGCTCGAAGACTTTTTTGCATTTCGGTGTTGCTCTTTCTAGCAGCAACCTTCATACGATGCCATTGTTCTTTTAATTTTGGAACCGTTCTCTTGAAACCAGCAGCCTTCATATTGATGTCCACATCTATCCATGCTGACTTCTTTTTTGAAATCATTTTCACATCATTTCTTTTGTCGTTTATGACGTTGATATGCCGACGTACAAGCTCCCGCAAAAGTTCCTTTTCCGTTTGCGTCCAATTTTCTTGTCTCTCTCTTTTGATGTTCTCTTTGTTCATCTGAAATTATTCCCAAAATATTTATTTTATTAATATTGACTTTGAAACTTATATTATTTCTTTATTGTACATACTTTTTCGGCTTCAAGTAATAATAAAAATAACTGTTTTGAAATTTACAAATTTTGTTTAGCTGTCCTGTCAACGAGCGAAGTATAATTGTAGTAGAATACACATATAAACTGTTGCTAGCAAAACTTGACCAGGAAATTGTCTATGAATAGCAGCCGTGTTCATTTAACAGACTAGACTAAAGCTATGGATTAAGAAGTCATGACTTTACTAAATGTTTATGAATATGCCGCTATCAGTGAAATTATAAAAGTGGATTTAAAAGAAAGTTTAAATCAGAATTTTGTATTTTATAGAGTAAAAAAATTCTACTGGTCATTACCTTCGTTTTGGAACCAATTAAACCCATTGTAGTTTGTTTATTCGTCTTAAAAATGGGAATGAAAATTTTCAATGATGCATTTCAATGATAGCTATAACTGGCTCCTAAGGCTAGGCGCGCACATTCAATTTTTGGTTGCTTGTACCACCTAATAGGTGCGTTTTATTATTCACAAATCTATCTGGATCCGGACCTTGAAGAACATTTGCACCAAGTCATAATTGAGTAGTCCCACAAGCATGGAAGGTCTCTGAATGCCCTAATTAATTTAAAAATATTAATCAAAAAATACTTACTATCTTCAATAATTAATTCTTTTAATCTTAATTTTGGTCTGCAAACAACCAAACAACATTGTATGTACTTCAACAGACAGTAAATGGTAGAAAAATAAGTGTCAAATTACACCTTGGCTTAATTTCTATACGAAGTGAAAACATAACATGAGTTTGTCAATGAAATGAAGGAATGTTACGTGAAAATGTGGGAATTCGTGTCAAGACTGAGAAATGTGTATCTAGTGAAGTTGGGGTGTCACGAAACGTCAAAATTTATAAGGGTATTCATGTAACGAGATAATTTTCCGCTTTGTAGAAAGATATAACTTTCCGCAGCATGTTTTCATGAACACCCCCTAAGAAATACTTGCGTAAATGTGAGAAATATTTTGTGAAATGTCAAATTAAAAGTCAGAATCCATACTTCTTTAGTTTACGAGGTTTATTTCTGCACTTTACGCAGCAAATTTGTGAGATAATTTTATGCGATTTGCAGAAACTTTTTCCCATACAAATTTTGACAGCTCGTTTCTGCGGAGATAAAATTATCTGGTTTACGAGGGTTTTCCGCGCTTACATGAATACCCCTTATATCTGCATTTATTTCTTCTACGAAGACAAGAAATAAATAGAAAAAATTATGTCTAAAAATAACAAAAATCGAGACATAAGGGGACTCCACAAGAAATATTGGCTACATGACACATTTCTTGCAATCATTTATTTCAAGTGGAGGCTCAGTGTAATGTACACAACTTGCTTTGCGTGCTTGTGTGGCCTATGTGTAACGTAATGTTACGTTAGTATTAGAAAACATATAAGTAAAGCGCGGAACAGATTGAACCAGCAACAGCACCGTCAACAGCAACAGCGGCCGCCATTAATTTAGAGCCAATGTATTTCAATTGTTCAACACACATTAGAACAGCAACAGCAACGCCAACAGCGTCGTTAGGCCAAAGTCCTAAATTTGCTGTTGCTGGTGCGGTGTTGTCAACTTTCCCACTGCAATATTCAGTGGCACCACAATGAAAAGCTTTTTTTTCCATATGAAATGTCAAGCAGATGAAATGACGTTGCTGGTGGCAATGTGTTTGAGAAATTTTTGCTGGTCAGCGTGCTGTTTGCTGTTGACGATGCTGGTGCTGTTGCTGGTTTAATCTGTTTCGCGCATAAAGCTGACATTCAAAACTATGGACTGTCAAGCCCATGTAGCCTTCTTATTATTAAAAAAAAATTAATTTTTAATGGTGGACCAGACAACTAATTTTTCAGCCCAGTGAAAACTTCCCAAATTGTATTCAAAAACTTAAAAATGTATTCTGGTGGTGATTCGAGTGGTGACGGTGTAAACAGCCGTAATCAATTCAATTGGCAAATGACCTCACAAACATCGTGTAACGTTAATTCGGGCTCTATTGATTGGGCATCGTTGGCTCAGCAATGGATACAAATGAAAGATTCAGGTACTGGTCTTCCTGAAACACCACCTCCTCCTATCATAAGTAGTGCCAATTCAGTTAAATCAATAAAACAACCAACGGCCAAATTTGACGAACAAGGTGAAGCCGATATGGAAGTTGAAAAGGACGATGAGGTACAGGTTGTTGGATTTGGTCATAATACGCCACCTCCTCCGCCGTCAACTGGATGGGTGTCAATTGCTATTCAGCAACCAGATATAGAAACATATTGTGAGTTCATATATTCCAGTTGAATCTGGTACATAATGTTGGGTATTCATTTTTTTTATTTAAAGGTCCGCCTCAACAAAACTGGACCTGGCCGGCACGCGTGGCCCTGCCACCTCCCATTCTCCATGTGCCTATAACTACAGGGTCTTTAACTCCTCCAATTCCAAAAGACATCATTAGCAGTACAACGCCGCCACTACAAAAGCCAAATCTCGAATTGGCAACAATGTTGCCCGGGAAAAGCGTTATTGATCAACTTCCAATGGACGCTGCGAAACGAAAGATTCTACCAGCTTGGATACGGTAAGTTAAATAAATTCATGCGAAACGAAACAACACACATTGTTAATCGCCTATACTGTCCTGGGAGTGGAATTTGAATTCTTCTATCTCATTGTTCTTGTTATGTTAGTGCTCCCTATCAAAAACATTACATTTTTGAAGTTTTGTTAGAAAGAAGTATATCTTAATGGATGCGTTACGATCCTTACAATACAATCAAGAAAAAAGAAAGGGCAGGCTAAGGAAAACCCTTAATCAACAAATTTTTTCTGCCAGCTCAGACATTTTCTAACTACTTCAATTTCGTATGCTTAGTTTGTTGCGATTGTATTGCGCTTTAGTCCAGCACCTGCGTCCTCGGGTGTGCTGTTATAGATTTTCTGGATCGGTATTCATTCACTACATGTACGTTTTGGCTTGTTACATGCCGTTCTTCTGTCCTGTCTGTCGTTGTTGTAACTTCTACCAGTTAATGCATTAAAAGTAAAAATTACATTTACATTTATTATTGTATTTATCTATCTATTAACAGTGAAGGACTCGAGAAGATGGAACGTGAGAAGTTAAAACAACTTGAACGCGATACAAAAGAGAAGGATCCTCTATTTGCAGGTACAGCAGCAATCGAAGAGAGTGAAATTAATAATTTTAAGACTATGGTAAAAAGTAGCATCACGGAAATGGTAAATATCTAGAAACAAATCCTTTATAACCGTCTCTATCTGTTTTACCCGCTAAGGATACATTATAATTAATATTGTAGTTCTTAGTTCTATCCTCCTGTTTATTTTGTTCGCCAAGCAAAATTTAATTTAATTGAGTTTTCCTTATTAAATCAATTTGAAAATAAAAAAATCTAGGAAGGTGAAAGTTCAGGTAATGAAGATGCCATTAATAATGCTGAACCACTTGATGGCACAGACGCCGAAACATTACTCGCACTTCCTGGCAATATGTCACCAAGCAATCCATCAGAAAACATCTTCAATTCGGGTAAAACGTATGAAGAAAGAATAGCGGACATGGTAGGTCTCTAAAATGCTGTGTGCAATTCTCTCCAATGGACAATTATAATTCATTGGTTTTTTCATTTTATTTCGATTAGATGATTGGTGTGCGAAAGACTTTAACGGAACTTCTTCTAGAAGTTACTAACGAAGAAATAGTTATTTTAGCAAACGAAGCAATTCGAAAAAGAAGAGAAAAAGGTAGATTTTGTTTTCGTATTTCAATCAATTGATATATCAAAAAAAAAAAAAATTAACAAAAACATAAAAACAAGAATGTAAATTGGTAAAAAATAATATTACAAGAAAAGCGAAGAAATAATTTATTGTTATTTGTTTTGCACATAGGAATGCAGAACTTCTTAATGCTCTTATAATCTCTTATTTACTTTTTTAATATCAATAACTATTGTTGTGTATATAAAGCTTCATCGGTCCAAGTTATCCGCAAAAGCGCAATACCTTCTATTACCGGCAAATTGGGTAAGTGTAATATTTTCATTTATTTTCTCTCATTTTACTTATTTTAAACATTTATTCAATATATATAAATAAACTAGAATTCAAGTTCCTTTGTTCTAAATTGAAAAATAACTATTTTGTATAAAATGCACGCAAAACAAGAATTCTGCATAAATTAATTAATGAGGATTTGGGGTCAAAATTTATTTCTTACTTTTTTTTTTAATGACGCTTCTTAATTAGATTATCATAACGACAGGATTTCTATTGTTCGATAAACTGAGAGTTGAAAATAATATGACTTTCAATGAATATTAATAAAAGGGGCTATTTTGTGTAAGATATATGTTGAACTTTTTCTTAGATTGTTTGTTGAACATTTGCATTCTGATTAATACTTTCGATTTGATTAATACTTTCGATCTTATGAAGTTATCAATTACTTTCTATAGAGCCTTCAGTAAAAAAATGTTAAACTTATTGCTTTGATGACTTTAGATGTATTGTATCCCTTTTTAATTTTTTTGGAATAAGCACGTTTTGACTTGTGAGGTCTTCTCTCTAATTTATTTTCAACCATTGGAAGGTTACAAAGAAAATAAGTATTTAATAGCAGAGTGGATCGTCGCTCCTCCTTCTTCGACAATGAAGTTAATGCCTTCTCTTTTGCTGGAGCTTTGTGTAGCCTAGGTGCTACAGAGGTAGAGAGAAATGCCCTCACAGAAAACCACAAAACTTTTCTTTTTAGCTTTCCTTACTTTCCTGTTATATTTTGTTAGATCTGTAGAGTAATTATTTCACTCTCTAGTTCTTTTTGCCTCGTTGAAGAGTTTTGCTATCTTGGATCTTAGTTTGGATACATTTTTACTTTTCAACTGTTTTAAGGTAGCAACTGAGTTCATAAGCCTCATTTATAGCTCCACTAGTTCAAGGTGACTTTTTGTCGTTTCTGCTGGACCTATATGTTCGAAGAACGTTTTTAAGAACGTATATATAGGTTTCAGTTTATTTTTTTCGGGTTCCTTCCAGAGGTATTCTCAGAGAGACCCTCTAAGCTAAACAAAATTATTTTGTGTTCAGACATTGGAGGTTCATTGGAGATACTTCAATCCATTATTAAGCCGCCTAAGTTGCGCGTGTCGAACTTTAAGTCCTAAACCTCTTCTATTCCTAGTTACAAAAGTAGGGAGGTATTCTCCCTTGACTAGTGGATGATGGTCCTCTATTCTCTGCTCGGTTCAGTGAATTCCTTAGAGATATAGGCTGAGTTCGTAATTGCAAAGCTGCCGCAGTCCTGCAAAAATTGCGTTCATAATTGTAAACAAACAGCATCATCTCTGCATAAGCATGGCAACATTTGTGTTCATAAAAGTAAACTTGCAGTCAACATGCGGTCAATTTGGCATGTGTTTTTTTTATGTTGCTGAATTTGCAGGAAAATGGCAGAGGATCTTATGTGAGTAGTTTTTTTTTTGAAATTAATTTATAATCGTACAAATATTGATTTTTACATCTTTGATAAGAAATTAATAACTATCCATCCACATGATTGAATACGAGGCCAAAGTCTGGTCCGATGCTGATATCGAACTATTTTGGCAATTATGAACTCATTTTTAACAAAGTATGATGACTGCACACATGCTGTTGTAATTGTGTTCATAAATGTATTCGAAGCATGTTTTAGGCAGGGCAGGGGCAACAAACATTGCAATTACGAACTCAGCCATCCTCTTAAGAAACTGACTGACTTTCGGTCTCGGAACTTCAACATGGACGATTTTCTCTACTCGATCCGCATATTCACTCCCATTTACATATCGTGGAGTGGTAAATTTTCTGTGGTTGTTATTATTTTGTTCCCACATGTAGCTATAAAACTAATAGGGTCCGCCAGAGCTCAGCAGGATATGGTAAGGTTATAGTTACTGTTTGATTCGAACTAGTTTACAAGAGGCACCGTTGTAATACATTCTCTATAGCTCTATACGGCGATAGTTCTTGGTCGTATCTTCTCAAAATAGCTGTCGCTTTTGGTTATCCCAAATGACGGTATGCATCCGCAACACGACAAGGTGCCTGCCACACGAAGGGACATACTTCAAAAAATAATATAATGAGAGTTTATCTGCTTGTGCGAGATTTGTATATTTACCATTGTTTTCTTATCGATAATGAACCATATAAACGATACAGATCATAGTGGCAATAGCGTAATATACCCCCTCTCCTCTCCTTTCCTTATGTTTGTTTGTTTTTACACTGACACCATTTACAAAACTATACTCTGTCCAACAAAAATTGTCAGTACAGGCCTTATGGGAGAGCTTTTTCTTAAGCAGTGGCGCCTGATGCACCCTCACTACAATGCGTTAGGAAAAATGCCACTAAAAAAAGAGCAAGCCACTGACTTATCTTAGGGAATTGTTGTTGTAATTCTTTGCAAAAAGTTGTACACCCCAACATACCGTCGTATCCCACTGCTGATGAGATACTGTCAAGAGTGTCAAGTCTCAAGTTTCACTCAATACGATCGTGCGCTCTTTATCTACATGAAAACATAGTTATCATTCTCAATTGCAAGCAAGGAGCTTTTTCAGTGGTTTTTATTAAGGAGCTTTTGGGATTTGAAGCTTTTGAGAACACATTTTAAGAAGATGAGTATGTTGAGTGTTGTCGTATTGCTTTTCAACTTAAAAAAAAACGCGCCTATTATCTTACCGCTTGGTGTTGTGGGAAAAGGTAAATTGAATATTGTTTTCAGTCGTTTTGAATTGGCAGACGGTAGCCCTACGCGTTTTTTACTCTCATTTGCGGCGATTTATAATGTAAACTACGGAATCCCTGTAAGAGCTTTAAAAGGCGACACACTTATGCATGGTAATGCAACCAGAATGAGAGACAAACGTCCACTCTTCCCTGTACTGACAATTTTTGTTGGACAGAGTATAGGTAAATGTCCTTCTATCCGCTACACTTAAAACAATTTTTGGCTCTGAAATATACCCAGATATAAAGCGGAATCTTCAGGTTTTCTTGAATTACGTGTCAAAAATTCATCCAGATCCGTAGATATTAAAAGACGAGTTTTGAGACCCATATTTTTTTTTAAATTTGAGATTTTGAAAATGCAAAATGTTGTTATATGGGATTTACGTATTAAATTAAAATATGTATGTACATCCTTTGTATATTATAACCTATAGTATTATCATGGAGCGTGATTTTGTATTGCGAACTCTAGGCTGGTGGTGGCGCTGAAATTAGCGCTAGATTTTACAGTGGAGAGTATGATAAGATATAAAACAAGTAGTAAAAAGAGAATATTTTATCATTAATTTTACTTAAGATGTCGCTACAATCTTTCGTCTTCTTGATAGTACTATAAGTTTTATATACAAAGGTACAACATAAGAACATAAGCATATATTATTCTATAACATCTAGATATCTCACCCGCTTGTTCAATTTTCAACACCATCCTTTTCCCGATTGACCCATTTACGATTACAATAATTCGCCCAACTGTTGAATGTCCTTGGTTTCTTTAAACTATTAAAGATTTCATGTATGTTAACGTAAAAGAATCTACTAGTAAAAATGACGACTTACCATTTAACATCACGAATAATGGACCGATATTTAGACTGTCGGATAATGCATAATCAAATTGTTAAACAAGAAATTTCCCGTTTAATCAGGTCCTCCCTTATTCAAAGGTCGGATACTCTTGAGTCGACTGTATTATTATTTATTCAAAGTGAATTTATAACTTGATTGATTTTCTAACTTAATTGACTTATTCCTTGGCCGATGAAAAGTTTATTCATGCTTGAAACGCAGAACATCGTATAACACCGTCTTTTCGTTGACCTGGAGCCTACTTAAAAATGTATATTTAAATGTGTACATTATATATATACAGTTGTGGCGAACTAATTAAGAACGATACATTGGAAACAAATGTTTCATGTTATTTTATTGAAGTTGTTGTGAAACAGAGATTGTATTAATTTTTTTTTGCACTTTGTTTTATAAAAAAAAAACAAACAATAATATGTGGCAAAAAAAAACAACTGAAACATAAAATTAAATTCAATATATTTTGGTAAAAGATAATTAGCATGGCGATCTAATTAAGAACGATAGTAGAATAAGTAATATTTTAATCTTATTGTGCCGTTCTTCCTCAGTATTTTGTCGGGAATCCTTGTTTTCGATTACAGCCTTACATCGCCTTAACATTGATGTAATAAGGTCCTGGCATTTTTTTTGGTCTTATATTATTCCAAGCTGTCCTTGTGATTTCATACAATTCATTTAAATTGCTAATATTATGCTTATTTACTTCTCTTTTTTAATTCCTACCACAGGTTTTCGATTGGGTTTAAGTCTGGATGTCCAGTCGATGACATCCACAGAATTATTTTAAAACCATGACCTCGTTGACCTCGCAGTATGCTTCAGGTCGTTGTCCTGCATAAATCTCCATGTTACTGGCAATTTCTCATCTGCATAGGGTAACATTACATTTGCAAGTACACTAATGTAGTCTTGGGCCTTCATTATGCCTTCTATGCAGTATGCAGTATAACGGTCCAGTTCCTTTATATGACATGCAACCCCATAGCATAACACTACCTCCTCCATGCTTGAGCGTGACTGTGGTGTACTTGGAATTGAAAGTTTCGTTTTTTGGCCGTCGAACATATTGTTTTCCATCGGACCCCACTCTATTTATTTTGGTTTCATCACTGCAGAGTATTTTCTTCCATTGCGAGATCGTCCAACCATTATTTTGTCTTACAAAAGCTAAACTAGCCTTTCGGTTTTTTAGTGAAAGCAATGGTTTTTTCTGGCTGATCTACCAAAAAGCTGACTCTCAGTCAATCGCCCTCTAATGGAGCGTGCAGAAAGCGCATTTGGATCCTCGCCGAAAACTTCCTTCCGAATACCGTTTGAACTTAAGAACGGATTTGTTTGCGGAGCGAACTATCAGCCTGTCCTGAGCTTCATTGGTTTTGTGGGGTCTTTTCTTTCTTACTACTTTTTCTGTGGTTTGATGTTTTTCTACATATTTTATAGCGCTAAAGATCATTGTTTTCGAACAATTGGGCATATTTGCAATTGGATTGTATGACAATTGTTCATTTCTGCGAAGATTTATTATGGCACCCCTCATGTCTGCTGTAGAGCTTTTTTTTCTACCCATTTCACCTTCAAAATATCTTGGAACATAAAAAAAAACTATTGAAATGCCTTTAATTTCAAATAAACTAGTATATTTACCAACAAAAACGTTTCGTTGACACCGAAATTCTACAAAAAACCTGTTTTAATAAAACTTTCTTAATTATACTGCCAAATTAATAATGAACTAATATTCTTAACAACCGATTTAAAAAGATTTAAATGCACAATAACTGTGGTAATCACATGTATGCATATAAACAGACATGAGTGAATAGATAGCGGTACTTTTAGTTTAAGTTGTCATCTGTCTTATTATTGCAGCAATAGTGTTGCTAGTATTAAAATCGTTCTTAATTAGTTCTCCACAACTGTATATACATATATGTATGTAATTCGGAAAGGTCCCCAATGAATTCTTTATTTATTTTAGTACCATATATTTAATATTTTTTTGTTCCATATCGTTTAAAAAAGTATCTTATTACTTATTCGTACTGCATGATCGTCTTCCGATTCGAATTTCAAATCTTCTTCCTTATTTTAGCGTTGTCGAGGGACAAACATCAAAACACTTTCACATTTATAATATTAGAAAAAGAGACTAAATGCTACCTGCGATTCCACAAATTCCAGTGGTTTTTTATGTAATTAATAACAAATTAATTATTTTCTTAATTTGACTGTATTAATTTCAATATGACATTTATATTGCTCTTGAATAATTAAATTATACGAAAACTAAATAAATTAAAAACAAAAAAAAAAAAACACTAAACATTGACTTTATCGTGTGACTATTAGATTTTCGAGATATTCCAGCAGATTGGCACATTATAAAAAAAACGAGATGTTTTTGCGAAAAAATGATAAATCCTTCAAGGGTTTTTCTGGCCATGAAAAAGTGCATCTCATCCTGATCGCAATAAATCGCTGTCAGTAAAAATTGACAAATATTGTTACTTCAGGGCGTGAGTCCGGTTATCTATTTGGACAATACTTTTGATGCAGAAACTTAATGCTCAATCAATTTCAATTTTGTTTTATTGAACATACTATTTACAATTTGGCTTACAACTAATAGGGGGCCTACTAACTATATACAGTGACTTAAGTTTAATTATTTTTATATAAAATTTACATGACGAAAAAATAAAATTTAAAAGGTCAGTTTACTGTATTGTCCTCAGGGTGTTCATTCCCGGTTGTCAGTGTGAGAAACTTAATGCTTTGTAAGTTCAATTTACGTCAGGTGCTTAATGTTGACTAACCTTCATTTGCCTTATTTCCATCATTACTGATTGCAATTCGTCGAAATACTTAACAATATGTACATATATTACATTAGTTATGCAAATACAGTCAAGAACTTTAAAATCAAACTGAATTGTAAAAGAATGGTTATGTAATAAACTTTAATAAAAAAATATTAATTAAAAAAAATTGAAAGACGTATATATGATATACATATGTACATACATGTGTCTTAACTTACATGTGTCGCCACATCTAAACTTAGTAGGGTTTGTTGATTTTCTCAATTGTGTTATTATTATTTTTTTCGAGAAATCTTACATAAAATTGGTTAAAACAAAAATCTTTTTATTCAAAAGATCCAGTATAACATCTAAAAATTCAAGATGTCATCAGTTCTCCAGGTTGCACTTATTTGCCTTCTCTTTAAAATCCACTACTTAAATTTTGAAATTTAAAATCCAGATATATGATAACTACTATTAATTTATCCACATTCCATATTTTGAAGTGTATAAATAAAATAATGTGGTAGAAATTAGATTGACTCTCATATTTTGTATCTATTCCTAAACCTCTAATGCTTTCTACACAAAATGTAAATACAATAAATGCATTTCTCTAATTAACTCTAACGCCAATAAGTTAATATTCAGTCAAAAATATCCATTCATAAAAAGCAAAGCAACAAAAAAGAATTAGTGCAATAATAACTTTTAGGTCTAGAAGCATATGTCGACAGCGATAGTGAAAATAGCGCATCAGACAACGATACAACCAATGATGAAAGCAAACGTTCCGATGACGATTATGACTCTGAGGAAGAGTTAAAGGTTATTTAAACTCCACATGTACCTATTTTTTAAGTAACACTTTATCTTCTTATTTTCTAGGCCAACATACGAATGTGTCAACGCGCCTTTTTGAAAACCATTGAAGAAATTGAAGATAAAATCGAAGCGACTGCCGTGCGAGATGAGCTTCTTTTGAGAGAACATCGAAAGAACGAAACTAATCTGGAACTCCCTTCACCTGAACCTACAATGAGTCCAGTGCAGCAAAAAACAAAACGGTTTGATAAGGAAATCGGTGAGCCACTACAGCCTGATAAAAAATCAAATTCAAACGGTGCGTTTTTAATTATTAAAATAAACAAAACAGACAAAAATAATGCTTTGTATCGCATTATAAAAAAATGGAATCCGCTTTGCAATCGCCTTTAGATTGTCCATCGACCTATTGCAATAATTATTCTTTTAGTTGAACTGTGCTTTAATAAATATTTTTCTGGTTTTCTCTGCGATTTGTCCTTTTTTCAGGGAAACGCAGAAAAGAACGAACATCTCGATTTAGTGATAATAAGGATTCTAGGAACCGTAATATGGGAACGAGTTTTTATCATCCAACATCTTTGGGATCGGGTACTTTGCCTTCCCAAGTAATGCCAGGAGCCATACCTGTGCTTCCGCCTTCGAACTTACCAGGGGGAGAATTTAAACCCCGTATAGGCAGTTCATCACTGGTTGCACCTGCTGGAAATGAAAAACATGAAAAGCGCTCTAGCAGCAGCAGTACGCATAAACCAACAAAGCAAACAAGCTCCAATACATCTGCGCATAATCGTCGTCGCAGTGATTCCTCCACATCATCTTCAAATTCTTCGTCAAGTAGCACCAGTACTTCACATAGCCGGCGCTCCAAATACAGTGATTCGCGTCGCAAACGATCTTCAAGGGAAAGATCAAAGCGATCTAGTCAAAAAAGCTCTCATCGCAGTAGCTCTCATAGGAGTAGCTCGCACCGTAGTAGTCGTAGAAGAGATTCGTCAGATTCAAATGGTGACGATCGCTATAGTAAACGGTCATCAAGTCATCGGCAACATAAAAACCACTCCTCTTCAAAGTATTCACGAAGAAATGATCGTCGTCGGTCTGACTCTAAATCTTCTCGTTCGCGAACGAGGTCAAGATCAAGGTCCAGATCTACAACTTACAGTTCAAGTCGACGAGGTGATCGATGCTAGGAAAAAAATTCATTTTATTTAAATTCTTTTTCAGGATCTTATGCATGCAAACAATCTTGTGTTTAGTGATTGTACAGAGCTAAAAATGACAAAATGTTTCGCAAAAAAAATTATTATTAAAATATTATTCTTCCACACTCCTGATCATTTATCCTCTTCCTATTTCATTCCTTTTGTTGAGAAATCATATTATATTTTCAGAAAACTAAAAAAAATAGTAGGATTCAAAAATGTCTCTAGCCTTCAAAAAATTACATTTTTATTTAAGCTTTTAGAATCCTTTACTATATTTAATCTTAAATATATTTTCAAAGAAAAAAATATGTGTAAATTTTATTAATTACAATTGGATGCATTAGTAATATGGAAACCACTTTAACAGGCGCATCTGAAATTTACGCATGTATAAACATATTCATATGTATAGAATATTCAAAACAAAAAATTTTAATTTACTAAAATACGTATTGAGGTATGTAGGTACGGGGTGTCATCGGGAAGGTCTACTATTTTGTGTGGTCACCATTTTGGTTAATCCATAAATTACATCATATGATTTTGTTTTATTATACTATCCAGCTTTTGTAGAAGTAATTATAAATTGAATTCATCGTGAAACTGTTTAATGAAATTATTTAATATATTAATAGAAGAAACATGGACAAAAAATTGATTTAATTCGGAAGAAGCGCCGCAGCAAAACGAATTAGATAGATAGCTCTTTAAAATGAACATAATGATTTTTTTATAGCAACTTCTTGCAAGGCTTGGTTTCCAAGATAAAGATACCCAACGACGTTGTTAGGTAGCGGTGAGGTCGGAAATCAGAAGCATCTCTTTGGATGGCAATATTTCGAGAACCAGACCATGCAGAAGCTTTTAGTTTGCATGTGTGCATAAGAATTGAATACATCTTTCGTTTCATGTATGTCTAGATGGATTAAAACATTGAGCAAAACGTTATTTTTTTAGACAAGAGGATAGTCTGACTTTTTCGAAAATATCGAAAAACTTTTTTTCGACATTGACAAAGAATAGCACATTCAGGTCTATCAATTTTCTTTTCAGCACTGAAAACTGATACCTCTTACGAGCATTTGTTGCGGGGATATCTCCTTCCGAAGACTTTGTTTCGTTTGAATCGATATTCAGTTCTAAATTCTCTGCATTCTTTTTTTATTATATTTTTTGCGCGTACTAAAGAGTGTACAACTACCCTTAGAATGCTTGAGCACATTGCGAGCATTTTAAGAAAGTTGGAGAAGATTTATTTTACGGATGCACATTGGTTTTGATTGTCTGAATACCATAATGCGAGGGAACTATTTAGTCGGGTAAAGCATCCTACATTCGTGTTGTGCGGTTAAAGAAAGAATTGAACCATACTTCCGAAGTTGAGCTCAAGGGTAAACTGATGGGCGCTCCTGTATTATGATAAAAGTGTTTAAGGGGAGGAATGCACCTCTCTATTTTACTTGAAAACTTTATAAAAATAACAGTAAAATGATGAAAGACAATTAACATTGCGACGGTACTCGAGATTCAAATGTTGCTGTTATACTTCTATCACCTATCATTTTTAAAGCTCTTTTTTTAGATTATTTTAGTTATTGGACTACCTGCCCAAATATGGGAATTGTACTCGAGCTTTGGACTTATACATAGGGGTGGCCGTGGCACGATGGTTGTGTGTTCGCCTGTCAAGCTCATTATCACAGGTTCGATCCCTGCCGTCGTCTATGTCTTCTTTAATTCCATTAAAACCTTCTAAAATTGTCACCAATGGGTTGCTAGTTTACTCATTACATGTTGTTTAGGCATAACCCTAACAACATGTGATTGAGTTAAAACTAGTATGCCCAACAAGGATGAATACGAAAAAAAAATAATGCGAATTATAAGGGACATAGAAATAAGCAGTACGGCAGTTCTCCGCTTTAGTTCAGCCGCCATCCCTGGAGATAAAAAATCTGAGACAACCACCTTCAGTCTCAACATCGTGTCACACATCTTTCCTATCCTTCTTTCTCTTCCGTAGCTTCACGCCCGCGCTGTGTTGAAACATTTAAAGGGTAATCATAATCCCTTGAGCGCGAGTAAATTATAAAAAAAAAAAAAAAAAATACATTACAGCCAGATCAGAAGAAGACAAATGTAGTTTTCTATCCACTCGGAAAGGTACCAGTAGAGTAGGACAGATGGAAAATCTTACGCAATGGTATTGCCAGCGTTGAAGAACACCTCTTCAGAATAATGGGAGAAATATTTGTATTTCGAGATCTTTCATTACTCTTGCAACTGTACGAGTGCGAATGTAGATTTGTCCTATATAATCATTTACGCTCTCAATCACAAGAGGAGTTACGACCACCTTTGGGACATTGTAGTATTTTTTGCCTTAATTTTTGGTCAAGCAAAACTTTAGTTCGTCGAATATGATCATTACAGGTCTTTCTAGGTTATTTGAACTTATTCCGGTTTTTCACAGAAAATTACTTTTCTAACTTTACTAACATCTTTACATTTCGAATAAAACCATGAATTCTCTTTGACAGACTTTTCCTATTCGGGATAAACTTTCTTATTCCAAAAAGAATTAAACTTGTTATCATATGTATGTATCTGCACTGAAGTCCACGGAACTATCGAGGAAGCATAGTGACCAGTTAATGTTCCTGAAGAAATAATTGGGACCGTTACAGTTCTCTTAGGAATTTGTTCTCTAAATGGATTTTGTTCACACACAATAGTCTGATGTTGTTAGACGCAATAATACACTAATAGTGTATTTATCAGGGTCAGAGGTAAGAAATAAGTCTAGGCTGTTCGCGAATTGACCTGCAATGTCAGGAATCCGACTAAGCTCCTTAACGAGCTGAGATAGGTTGTTGAACTCAGCATACCTTCCTTCGGGTACTGACTGACCAGAATAGCGCAGCCCCGAAGAATTGTGTGCATTGAAATGGCCCGTAACAACGATTTCACTGTGTGGATAATGGGAAACAATTCTTTGGATAGAGTCAGACAGCGCATCGAATTCATTAGAATAGAAGTCGAGTTACTATCAAAACTTGGACTGCGATAAATACAACACGTATGATGTCCTTATGTACGGTGAATTTAAACCGCATGAAATTAAAGTTTCTACTTAATCAAGTGCGCGATAGACTTATGAGATGAGATACGGTGCAGCCAATCTTAATATCTTTTAAACAGTGTTTAAATTTGTCATAGTTCGGCGTTTTATAGTTACATTAGATGTATACACAAATTTAAAACCTTTGCTATTTTTAAAGATTCAATTTAACTTTTATTAAAATGTAAAATATTTTTTAACTCAAACTAGCTTCAATAACATTTCTTTCAAAAATACAAAAATAGCTTCTAAGCTGAAAATTGCCTTAATTCCATCATTCTTGGGCCAGAAGGGGCACTGAATATCAACACTATTCTTAACATTTCATCTCTAATTTTTAGTTTAATTTTCACTTGTTTTTGGGTATTGATCATCTTCTTTATTCTGTTCTAGCAGTCGTTTGCTCACAGGATTTCGATGCGATCGAGTTGGATTCGTTACGCGAATCTTTATGAAACGATCTTGTCGTTCTTCTTCAAAATGTGACTCCGATTTTCGATGGTTCCTTAATAACGTTCCATTAAAGAAACTCTGACCGCACACACCACACTCATATGGCTTCTCACCGGTATGACGACGAATATGTAAATTTAAATCGTTCCTCTGAGCAAATGCCCTATCGCAATGGTTGCATTTATATGGACGTTCCCCAGTATGCACCCTAATATGCCGGGCCAATTTATTCTGTCTTGAGAAAGCTTTACCACAAGTCGAACAAACGTGAGGTTTCTCACCAGTATGTGATCGTTTATGTATTTTAAGGTCCTGAAGCCTAACAAATGCTTTTTCACATATATCACATTTGTAGGGCTTTTCACCAGTATGACGACGAATATGTATGCCCAAACTAGTTTGTGGAAAACAATCGCCACAGTAAGGACAAATACTCAATTTGCATTTCTTTTTCACCATATATCCCTCTTTGTGCCTTTGCATGTGCCTTAAAAGATTATGTTTACTGTATAAAATTCTACCACATTCCAGACATTTAAGTGATTCTTTCTCTTTAGGTTTTTTCGATTTGGCATTTTGTCCTCGTTTCCGTAATTTAGACTTTTCAGCTCCGTCTTCTTCTGCTTCAGCATTCGATTCACTCAAACTGAAATAATTAAATTTTGTTGAATAGTTGGTCCGAATTAAAAAAAAAATAATACAAATTAAGGGATTTACTTGGTTATGTCTCCTGAATTCTCATGTTCATCCAGAAATGATGTATCGGACTTCATAGATTTAATGTCGCCATTATCTTCAATATTTTCTACCTTTCCTGTAAAAAGAATCGGGACTGGAGTTAGCTAATAAGAATGTAATTTTTAAGAACCCAAGAAATCAATTTGGCATTTAGGGTTTTAAATACAAGTTTCCAATATTTCAAACATTGTTTCTTGTGCAAAACGAAAATAGATTCACTAATATTATTAATAAGTGGTAGAAGGGAAGGAAAAGTTTTACGTGGTAAGCAGAAGCAGCGTAAGTTGAAATTTGAATTGTTTATAGTTTCAAAAGACGCTTCAGACTAAGCGAAGGAGCATTTGTTTACATTTTGGAAATAAATCCATTAATAAAATCGACTTCAATTCCCTTAACACAAAACTTCTTCCTTAACTTATTTCATAAATTGCAACAAAACTTTTTCTTGTCGGGAGCTCTTTTAAATTTCCTTGTTAACAACAATTTATTTTAATAAAATCAAAATTTCAAAGCTTTATTTACATGTTTGTCAATTTTCGCGCAAATGTAAAGTTTCAACAAACAAAACTTAGTGAATTGAATTCACCGTCAAACGCTATGTATTCGAAATGTAGAGCACGAATTTTCATCTCCGAAAACTCAATTCACAATCTTCATTTCGGGTGGAATTCAGAACACCAACATTTCACATTCCGAATGAACTAATCACAAAAATCATTTTATGCGGAATTCAGAACATCAAAATTCACTTTTGTTGCTCGAATTCACAATAAGTGAAATGCAGAACATGGGTGTATATGTCTGGAGGGGCAAATATATCTTTGCAACTGTATAAACTGGTTTTAATTTATGTTTTGGGAATACTTAGCCGTTTCTGCCATTTGTTCTCCAAGGAACACTATAGTAAGTCAACGACCTAGGTAGGGTAGTTAGGAAGAAATGGCGACCATTGGCAGTCTACCCCTGTGGCCCAATTAGCGCTGAAATGCGCCATTTTGATACCATAAAGCGTATGAACCTGTGACCTGTGAATGGAATTGATGGGAAATTGAAGACATTCTCATGGATACATCCAGTTTGAGTTAAGTTCAAAAATAAGAAATGATCTAGTAGGTTTTGATGTCTCCTATTGTGTGTTTGCTTTTACCCAATCATCCGGAAATTGGATCACTCACTCAACCGGAGCAGCAGAGGCAATGGAGCACTATTTCCGTTATCCTCTGTGGGAACAGCTTTGACAGTGAGTATTTTGAGTAATAGCTAGCTTCGGTGCATGCTCTCCCCTATTACCCAGTGTCCGCTCCAGGTAGCGATCCTGGCTATGTCTTGCATGGTTCTGCGTATCAGATCAAGCGTTCGGGATTTATTAAAGGTGGGCCAAATCCTTCAAGATATAATGCAGTTAGTTAAACTGCTCCACTGCTTTATTTGTTAGGAAACATTGAGGGAAGATTGTCCTTTACAATTCCGAGCGGAATGTTGAATTTTTCCGCGAGTGGGCAATGAAGGGCTGATCCTTGTCTGGCAAAGCTCGTCCGGCCGTTTATTCACATCAATGCCACAATGACGCGGAAGCCAGATGACATTGTGGTTAATATTGAGGCTAGCAAGTTCATTCCGGCATTGCTGGACCAATTTGGAGGATAATGTACTAGACTGTTTGTGATAATATAGCCGTATTCCGGTTCTTGTTTGGATCTTGTTTGAGTACCTTGCATTCTTTCCTGATAGCCAGTTATTCAGTTTAAAAAACACTAGTAAAGTCGTAAGTGCACGTTATGGCTGCTTATATTGAAATGTTTAACTATTTTATTCAAATTTTAGTAAGACATCGACATTGTTTGAGAAAAAAATCTGTGTAAGCGAGCGACGCAAATATTATTTGTGTCATTATTCAACCATCGCATTCTGTATTGAGGACGTTGCTACAAAATGTAAGAACGTGGAAAAATAATACCAAAACTTGCAATTGTAATAAAAAAGTTGAATCTGCAACAGAATCATCTGTAAATCCTAGTTTCTTCAGTCACGTCTTCATTAGTACATTCATTGACAGAACACAACAATTATTTTACTATACTCTGTCCAACAAAAATTGTCAGTACAGGCCTTATGGGAGAGCTTTTTCTAAAGCAGTGGCGCCTGATGCACCCTCACTACAATGCGTTAGGAAAAATGCCACTAAAAAAAGAGCAAGCCACTGACTTTTCTTAAGGAATTGTTGTTG
Source organism: Philhelius festivus (assembly GCA_963931855.1). Lineage (NCBI taxonomy): Eukaryota > Metazoa > Arthropoda > Insecta > Diptera > Syrphidae > Philhelius > Philhelius festivus. The sequence goes on along the minus strand of OZ007555.1, from coordinate 56,176,289 downwards.
TAATTCTTTGCAAAAAGTTGTACACCCCAACACGACCGTCGTATCCCACTGCTGATGAGATACTGTCAAGATCAAGACAAGAGTGTCAAGTGTCACTCAATACGATCGTGCGCTCTTTATCTACATCAAAACAGAGTTACCATTATCATCTCAATCGCAAGCAAAGAGCTTTTTCAGTGGTTTTTATTAAGGAGCTTTTGGGATTTGAAGCTTTTGAGAACACATTTTAAGAAGATGAGTATGTTGAGCGTTGTATTGCTTTTCAACTTAAAAAAAAACGCGCCTATTATCTTACCGCTTGGCGTTGTGGAAAAGAGTAAATTGAATATTGTTTTCAGTCGTTTCGAATCGGAAGACGGTAGCCCTACGCGTTTTTTACTCTCATTTGCGGCGATTTATAATTTAAACTACGGAATCCCTGTGAGAGCTTTAAAAGGCGACACACTTATGCATGGCAATTCGACCAGAATGAGAGACAAACGTCCTATCTTCCCTGTACTGACAATTTTTGTTGGACAGAGTATAGGAACAACTCAGATATTGCCGAACCCCAACCAAGTACTTCGGCAGCCGCAAATAATAAAGTCATCGATAATGAGCAATGTTATTTCGTTGCGACAAGAACTAGCGCATCATGAATTTAAGAAAAGTTTCCCAGAAAACATTCGGTGAAATCACCCATTCGGAAAACGACGATTTTGCTGTGCCTACTCTCCTGCAGAAGGTCAAGACTCAGAGAGTTATTCGGACAATGGGCACCGCCCTTGCGTCTTAAACCAGATATACATAGTTCAAATGCATGACAAGCACGAGCAAAATCCCATTGGATTTTGACTACCCTTAATATAGTGAACACAGTGCGAGAGTTTTAGTTGGAGAGGATTTAGAAGGAGATACCGATGCACATTGGGCTTGAATGTCTGAATATCGGAATGGGAAGAAAATATACAGCCCTATTCTGCTATTCACGTGAGTCGCATATCCGATCCACCCATTCGATTCCATTTCACACTGCCTTTGCATTCCGCTATTCATCGGGTGAACTACATTATCCCGAACCAATTTGACATTCACGTAACCAGCTATTCATGTGATGTGATAATCTTCTGAATCTTGGATAATTGTTTTTGATTTTATTAAAAATTCAATTTTTGTGTCCTAATTCCAAGCAGAGGAATAAGAGAATCCTCCAACAGAAAGCTCCCACCTCCACAGCGAAATGAGTCAATATAAAGTAAAGAGCACTAATCGCTTGTTTGAGGTTTTTTGCTGTAGATAATTTGCAACATGGCGTTGGGCAAGATTTGGATGCGGGCTTCGCTCAGTCCACATTACAAGACGCACTTAAAGCCCACTTATGTCCGAATTGGATAAATCTAAAAATGACCTAGTAAATTTATCTTTTTGTCCTTCTACCCCTAAAAATGTTTATAATCTATTTTTTACAAACAAATATTCTAAATTAGGCAATAAATTAGTTTTTACTTACATTTTACTGAACACCAACCAGACAGACGATCCATTAAATGAAAAATCCGCAACATTTCATATGCGGATCCGATTTGTATAGAATGAATCCGTTCACGTGAGTAACAGAATACGGCGCAATATTACCGACTTAAATACAGATTCACTTCGAATGAATAGCAGAATAGTGATTAGTGAAAATTCAATAAAAATTCCCCCCCCACCCCCCCCCCCCCCATGAATAGCAGAATAGGGCTGATAGGGCCGGGTAAAGCATTCCACATTCGTGTAGTGCGGCTAAAGAAAGAATCTGAATTTTACAATAAAACCGAAGTTAAGCTCAAGTACAAACTGATGGGCATTCCCTGAAGCGCGAGTATTACGGTTAGATTGTTTAAGGGGAGGAACGCAAATGGCTATTTCACTAGAACACTGTTTATTCAAATAACGGCAGAAAAATGAAAGACAGCAACAAATTGCCGTGGTGCTGGAGCGATTCAAATGTTTTGTTATATGTACTTCTATCACCTATCATTTTTAAGTGGTTTATTGGAGCACGTGACCAAATATGGGAATTATACTCAAGCTCTGGAATTATCCTTATAGATTACAGCCTTATAAAAGAGCCAACTTGGGTAGCAAATTGCGAGATAAAAATGTGTGCTTGCTCGCTTGTCGCGAGCATTGTATTGTATTCCTTGTTACCTACTCGTACATACTATAAACATTTCATTTTTCAGTAGAATTGTTGTAGATTGATTATGTTTTTGAACAACTAAAGGTAAACGGAAATAAAATAAAAAAGGTTAATTTATACTCGCACTCTACTTATGCGTGAAATAAATAAAAAAAGCAAGATATTTAGTTTTAATTCGGTGGCGGAATTATTAAAAAAAAAACTTTTCAATTAGATACTTTTGTCTGTTTTGAACTAAGCTAAGCCTTACCCTTTAAATTAAAAGATTAACATACCTACCTAGTGAGTGAGTGATTAATTAATATTAACAAGCATTTCAATAACAAAAGAAAAGTGGGGAGTGAATTTGTTTGTTTTTTCAAGTATTTTGATAGTTTGTTGTTAAAAAGGTTTTAATGGAGTGGCAAAAGGGCAAAAAAAGCTTAAACTAGGTATGTAATAAAATTAATTTTTTATGTGCCAGCATTTAATATATGGACGCAGAATCTTTAACTTACCTACGAGTACTTTTTAGTTTTTTTCTGAAAAACTACTACATATTACTTTCCCAAATTTTCAAATTTCTTGAGAAACTTAGGGACCATTAAAAACATCAGCTAATGATTATTTTTTTTTCAAACCTACAAAAAAATTAATTTTTAAACATCCTTACCACCAGCACTGGCATAACCAAGCTGTAATGTTTCATGATGTTTAAAAATTAATTATTTTTTTTGTTATTTGAATTTCTTTTTGTAATTTTGAAGTTTTTCCTTTAATAATTCATCAAAATTTTGAGAGAAATCTCGGGAAAATTCGCAAAAAAATAACTAATACCTGATGATGTTTTTAATGGTCCCTACCTAAATTCCTCAAGAAACTTTAAAAATTTAGGAAAGGAAAACGACTAACCCGAACGATTTGAAAATTTACAGTAATTTGGGACATCTGTTGAACATGTGTTAAACTCAAAAAAAGCTCAAAAATTGGTACTGTTCACAATAGCTATTTTAAAAGTACTTAATGGTAGTTTTTCAAAAAAAGGTAAAAAGTAGCTTTTCAATCAAATGAATATGCATTTTCGATTAAATATGCAAAATAGACCTTCCAGAAAGCCCATAAAAGGTAGAGTTTTTCATGAAATGCGGATGTAGGTATCATAGTTTGTCTTAATAGAGTGTTTAAAAAAAAATATATGCTGGAGCATATTTTTAGTTGCTTAATAGGTATATGTTTAAGAAACGCCCTTTTCCTCACCAAAAGAACAATAGAGCCTCAAAACAGATTTCACATGCCCACTTATCCACTTGCAAGAACATTTTTTACAATTTTATTTTTATTTCTTAATTGTAGGAAGAAAAATGGATTTTTCTACAGCTAACAACGAAACCAAATCTATAGTAGAAGATCTATTAGAAAAATCATTTTCAATGAGAACATTTTCTGAGAAATTATTAATCATTAAAAATGGGCGTCTATGTCCTTTGTCCTAAACGGGGCAGTTTGAAATCAACTCAAAGATTCTAAGAAAGAGTATATACGAAGGTTTAATGCTACTCAATATTCACTTTATCCGTGGCTAGCAGGGTGTGAAAATAAAATGGCACTCTTCTGTTGGCCTTGTCTACTTTTCTTCCGGATTAATTCTGTGTGGAGCACAACAGGTTTAAGAAATCTCAACACCCTGCAAACACTTCAAAAAAAGCACAAACAGACGAACTCCCATTTGGAATGTGTGCTTAAGCTAGCGAGTTTTGGTGAAAACAGGATTGATGAAGCTCTTAGCTCTCAGCTTAAAAATTTAAACAGCCAACATAATCTTCAAGTAAAAAAAATCGTGATGTCCTAAAGCGTTTAATTGACGTCACATGTTTCCTTACAAACCAAGAGTTACCATTTAGAGGTCACGACGAGAGCAGCTCGTCCTTAAATCGAGGAAACTATGTTGAAATTCTCAACCTCCTTAAACTTTACGACCCTATCATAGCTCAACACTTTGAAACTGCTACAGTTTTCAAAGGAACATCAATGGCGATTCAAAACGATTTAATTAAAGCGGTTGGGGAGGTACTCAGCTCAAATATTTCTAAACAATTACAAGAAGCAACATTTGTAGCTATAATGCTCGATGAGACGTCTGATATCCAAACAATTGTCTGTGGTTTTCCGGTATTTCGTAAATGGAAAAATTAATGAAGTTTTTGTCGGCTTTATTGATGTCAGTGCTGGACGAACTGCGGATGATTTGTTTAGATTAGTAAAAATCCTTCTTGAAAAGTACGACATCAAAAATAAGCTAGTAGCCCAGACATACGACGGAGCATCTGTAATGAGTGGGCATTTAAACGGACTCCAAGTTAAGGTTAAGGAAATTTGTCCAAAAGCTTTATTTGTCCACTGCTATGCCCACGTTCTGAATTTGGTCCTCTCACAAGGCTTAAAAAACATAAAAGAATGTAGAATTTTCTTCAGCACCCTAAATGGGATTGCAACTTTTGCATCTCATTCCTCTAAGGCTGAAAACACACCGGATAAAGCAAAACGTGTTTTTTTGTTTCGTGAAACAAGAGAACATTATTTCTTATGAGAGTGAACACACCAAAGAAAACGAAACAAAACACATGTTTTTTGTTTGAAGTGTTTTGATGGTGGTTGTCGAAAATACATGCTATTGTATACGAGCAACACACACCGAATGCAACAAAACTGTTTCGAACAAGCGTCGTTGACGATAATTGCATACTTTCTTATAGCGCAACGCACACCAAATGAAACAAAACATAAAAACAAAAGCAAAACAGAAAAACATGTTTCGTTGCCGATAGCTGACCTATTGTTTTTTGCAAAACGAAATTTGGATTCCGTTCTTTTTATTTTCTTCTTTCGTTGCACTTTACAGATTTATTTGCTTCTACGTTTACTCTGTGCGCAAATTTTAAATAAATATGAAAAATGTAGATGGAGAGAAGTTCATGTTTTTTAATTAAGGCAAGAAGCCCTATCTATAATTATAAAGATAAGGAACATGCCAATAAACTTACTATTGATAAGCTGTGGATTGCTACTTCCTACTATGACATTTGAAGATTAGCAAGATTAAAAGCTTTTCTCTTTTCTTATAAATAAACACATAATGTCTGTTTTGTAAACACAAAATTGTTATTTGTGTTTACTTGCCGTAGAGTTATAACCTTTCAGCCGGAGTTAAGCTTTTACGATAGTTCGTATTTTGTTTCATTTCAACGCACACCAAACGAAACAAAAAAACAAAACGCTTTGTTTTGTTTTATTCTGTTTCGCTTGGTGTGTGTTCAAATAAAAAATGTTTTTTTGACTATCGAATAAAAAACGTTTTGCTTTATCCGGTGTGTTTTCAGCCTAAAAGAAGGTTTGCGCTCAAGGAATTTTTAAAAAGGAAAATTCCTTCTTTAGCTACAACCAGATGGTGTTTTAGCTCTCGACTTGTCAACGTAGTGCATACTTATAGACAGGATATCCTGGAATATTTTCAGAATATTATATGACGATGAGAAAAACACATAGGAACCCAATGACAAAATGGCTGCTTTAGGATATATAAAATTCATGAAAAAATTCGAAACCGTTTTCTTATTAAATATTTTTTCAAAACTTTACTCTCATTCCGACATTCTTTTTAACGTATTGCAGAATTCTAATCTAGATATAGTTTTTTATGCTGCTCGAATTAAAAAATTCCATGATGTGCTTAAATTAATGAGAGAAGTCGGGTTTGTTCAATTTTGGTAGTCCACCATCGAAATTGTTCCATCGATAGCTGAAAAAAGAGCAGTTCAAAACGAAGAATTGTTTTCATACGAAATGAAATTTAAAAAATTATTTTTCGAAGCTATTGACAACCTTAGCATGCAGGTTTCCGAAAGATTTTCTTCCATTGAAAAATTAAAGTTTTTTCAATCTGTTGAATGGCACAAAAATATTAGAATATCGCCAAAATCAAAATTTTCCTGATAACTTGATAAAACAATTGATTGAATATTACCCAGAAATATTTGAGTTTAGTCAACTGAAAAATGAATTGACCGTGTTATATGCCAACTTTACCGAAATTAAACTGACAGAAAAAACACCAACAGCAGCGAAAACTTTGACACCATATTTATGACGTTCTTCTCTGGTTGGAGTCCAAAAATATTTCTGGAAGTATCTTTATGCCCTTTCAAAACTAATTTGCACGATCCCAGCTAAAACTGCCTCAGTCGAGCGTACTTTTTCTGCGTTAAAAAGAATAAAGACGTATCTTAGAAGTACACAAGGCCAGGAAAGATTAAGCAACTTATCTCTTATATCAATTGAAAAAGAAATGCTGTCGCAAATAAGAAAAAGCGAGAGTATTTATGACCAAGTTCTCGATAATTTTTTGAAAATAGAGCGACGCGACGGCTTGATTTTGTGTATAGATAAACAAGTTTTAAATAGAAAAACGAATAAAAGAAAAAAATTAAAATTTTTTGTTTTATTACATTAAGTTTTGATCAAAAGATATTTTGTAGCCAACCCAGAACTGAAGACCAGAAATCGCCACTGATGTTAATAAACATGAAGATTCGTCGTAGCAAATCGACAAAGAAGTAAATTAATTTACTAAGTCGATAATTGATCGCCTGGCTGTGATCCGCATCAAAGCTTATATAAAAAAAAACATAAAACACTGTACAACGTAATGTGCGAGCATCTTAAACCGTTCTACAACACTATAATCGCGAAATACCATGTGACTTCTGTGCAGGAGATCGACCCTAGACTAAATCTTGGCAGTGCGGCAAATACATGGAAAAAACCAGTTTCAAGTTTCAATTTGAGGCCCACCACCTTTTTATCGACTTCAAAGCCGCATATGATAATCATTCATAATCAGAAGATCTATATAAAGATAACCAAACTCGGGACTCCGCTCCGGTCTAATTGATCTAATTGTGCCTCGTGACATTGGAAAATATTCGGTGCAATGTGTTAGAGAATATCTACTGCGAACTATTCCAAACATGCATAGGCTTTCGGAGGCTAACGGTACCTGCCATACGAATTTTTTTCGAAATTTTATAAATATTTTCTTTTTCTCAAAAACTGTTCGTAGGATTTTTTGAAAAAAAAAAAAAATTCATTTAATTAAGACTAGTAGTCCAGTCAAAGCGTCATTTGACCTTGCGCGCAGAGGCATGGTCAATTTTTTTTTCATGGATCGATAGGTGCTTATGAGAAAAGCTTAAAACCAAATTTGCACTACATGACAACTTTTTTTACCAAAGTTATTGGTAAAAATGTGTTTTGTGTCATTTTTTGGTCATTTGGGAATATCTCGGCTCCACTATCTCGTACAAACAAAAATTAAACATGATTTTATTCCTTATAACATTATCTATTATAATATAAAAAAAAACATTTGTTTAAACAAATGAAAAAAAAGTTATAGTAAGTTAAACAAATTTTTTGTTGATTAAAAATCACTTTTTCGTGATTATTAAGAAAAAAGCTCATTTAACGATGAAATTTTTATTTTTTATTATTAAAGTTCTTGTAATTCCCTACAATTTAAAAAAAAATCAACACTCTACGATGAACGAAAGCCGAGTAATAAATTATTGAACATGGGTAAGTCAGCGCACCCACGCATTTTATGATTTTATGTTTTAATTAATATCTCAGCCCCAGTGTGACGCAAAGTGAAAATAAAAAACTGTATTGCTAATAACAATATTTTCTATCAACTTGCATTTAATTTAATATGTTTGAGCAAAAACATAAAAAGTTATCGTTGGTTTCAACGTTTTTTTTCTTGTTTTTAATACCTTTTTTTCATAGTTATTGAGAAAAAAACTGTATTTCACGGTAAATACTTTTCAGTTTTGGATTTTTGTTTTATGGTCCTGCTAATTTTCTTCAAATTAAAAAAAAAATTAGTCCATTACGACAAACGGGAGCCAAGATATTCATGATTTAAAAACTTAAGAAAGCTTACAATTTAGTATTTTAACCTTGTAGCTTGTAATTTTGGTGTCGCCAGCAACAAGATATATTGGTATCCTTCAAACACCCCACACATACTTAAGCTAAGTGTACACGATTGGTAGATCTTACAATATTGTAAGACCTTATAATGTCTGACAATTATCTACCAATGAGCTGACAATTAAGTTGTGTGTGTACACGGTTGGTAGAAAATCTACCAATCCCTTACAATTAATTGTCAGAAGTTGGCTGACAATTCATTTTCAGATAACTGGCTTAATACCTACCAATTAATTGTAAGAGATTGGTAGATTTTCTACCAACCGTGTACACACACAATTAATTGTCAGTTTTTGTTGGTTATGCAAACTGACAATTAAACCTTGGCTGCAAATTTTCTGACAATGAAAAAATTGTATGATGCTAAAAAACGAACATCTTACAATTTCTTCATTGTCAGAAACGTCAGACAACGATAAAAATTGGCAGGCCTGACAATAAATTGTGTGTGTACACGATTATCAAATACCTTACAATTTACCGTCTTACAATTAATTGTCAGATACATTTTCTGACAATTAATTGGAAGATTACACGATTGTCAGCTAGCGTACACACGATTGTCAGGTTTCTTACAATTAATTGTCAGACAATGATCTAACAATTAATTGTCAGACAAATTTTTTGACAATTAATTGTAAGACTACACGATTGTAAGACATTGTAAGCATGTTTTTCACTGACAGATCTGACAATATTGTAAGATCTACCAATCGTGTACACTTAGCTTTACACATACTTGTTGCTTCTTGTTGCTGGCGACACCAAAATTACAAGCTACAAGGTTAAAATACTAAATTGTAAGCTTTCTTAAGTTTTTAAATCATGAATATCTTGGCTCCCGTTTGTCGTAATGGACTAATTTTTTTTTTAATTTGAAGAAAATTAGCAGGACCATAAAACAAAAATCCAAAACTGAAAAGTATTTACCGTGAAATACAGTTTTTTTCTCAATAACTATGAAAAAAAGGTATTAAAAACAAGAAAAAAAACGTTGAAACCAACGATAACTTTTTATGTTTTTGCTCAAACATATTAAATTAAATGCAAGTTGATAGAAAATATTGTTATTAGCAATACAGTTTTTTATTTTCACTTTGCGTCACACTGGGGCTGAGATATTAATTAAAACATAAAATCATAAAATGCGTGGGTGCGCTGACTTACACATGTTCAATAATTTATTACTCGGCTTTCGTTCATCGTAGAGTGTTGATTTTTTTTTAAATTGTAGGGAATTACAAGAACTTTAATAATAAAAAATAAAAATTTCATCGTTAAATGAGCTTTTTTCTTAATAATCACGAAAAAGTGATTTTTAATCAACAAAAAATTTGTTTAACTTACTATAACTTTTTTTTCATTTGTTTAAACAAATGTTTTTTTTTTATATTATAATAGACTAGCTTAAATACACCCGCTTCGCCGGGTGCTATAAAATAACTAATACAATACAACATACAAAAAAATTTTATTTGTATTGTGTTCAATTTTTAATACATTTTATTCGAGTGCTTTTTGATATACTATATTTTTGTTTTTCCATCTGTTAAAATTATTAAGGCAGATGGCTTGCCTGCACGTGAAAATGCAACATATAGTTGCCCATGCGCAAATACTGGAACCTTTAAATTAATACCGCATATTCCCAAAGATTGGCCTTGTGCATTATTAATCGTAATGGCAAAAGCAAGTCGTATAGTAAACTGCAGACGTTTGAAATCGAATGATAAATCGGTTGGAATCATTGGAATTCTCGGAATTAAGACAACTTCACCTTTGTATTTCCCTTTTAAAATTGTTGCTTTGATCCCATTGTTAAACAACCTTTTTACTGCAAGTCTTGTACTCGTACCATTGCAAAGCCGAGGTTGATTAATATTGCATAGCATTATTATCGGCGCGCCAACTTTTAATGGTAGATAATGTGGTGGCAAACCAGGCAAATCAAGAGAATTTAAAAATTCAGTGGGATAATTCACAACATCATCTTGATTCATAACTGTGTCGATGGACTTGTATGCAAAAAATTGAGTTGGTATTTTATTCAGAATGTCTGCATTGATATCATTTACGTCTTTATTTTTTTCAGCCAAAATTGCCCTTTCACTCAACCAATATGATTATTGAGTTGTTGTGCTATATTTGGAAATACTCTATTAATCAATTCTTGTTTTGATTGAGTCATTCGATAGAAATTGGTTGGTAGTGTTACTAAGCCAGTTGAATTTTTCATCTCCAATATCCAATAACTGTTTAAAAAATTCGGCTGCTGTTTGATCATTTTCTAATTCAACGCGAATATTTTTAGTAAGGTTTAGGTTTTTTACATGCCTTCACAAATACGATGATTTCAGACACGCTTTCAATTCATCAGCAGCTGTAGATCGAGGAATAACAGATAATGTTTGGCGAAAATCACCTGCTTACAATATCAAGGCACCACCAAAAACCCGTTGATTCCCACGTAAATCTTGCAACGTTCTATCTAACGCTTCCAAAGACTTTTTGTGAGCCATCGTACATTCATCCCAAACGATTATACTACATTTCTGCAAAACTTTTGCCATGCCTGAATTCTTAGAAATTTTACATGTAGGTGTTTCAGTAGCATGCATGTTCAATGGCAATTTAAGTGCAGCATGTGCAGTTCGACTGCCTTCCAATAAAGTTGCTGCAATTCCAGAAGAAGCGAGTGCCAAAACAATTTGGGATACTGGTCGTATGGACGCTAGAAGTAAAGAAATCAAAAATGTTTTTCCAGTTCCACCAGGTGCATCTAAAAAAAAAACGTTGCACCTCTTTCATTACGAACAGCAAAGATTGTATCATATACATGCTTCTGTTCAATATTTAATTTTGGAACATTTGACCGCACAAATGCCTCCAATTCAACACAATCATAACATAATTCACGCCGCATTTCCGTGTTGAATAAATCTTGCGCCGAACGATTAGGTGTTATCATTCCCAACTGAGATAAAGCTTTATTTGCAATAATTGACATACAAATATCTTCAATCAAAATATGAGCTTCGTTGTGGATTTCCGGATTAATTAGCAAATTTGGATTTGAATTAATAGTACGTAATCTACGTAAAATATCATCTGACAATTCATCTTGATGGTTGTGCCATAATTCAAACGAATTTGAAATTGAAAATGTTGAAATTATTATTGCGAGAGCCAATAATCGATTTGATGATGGATCCTTTAAAAGAGAAGCACTGACATTTTAATATGGTTCATTTGACAAATCTGCAAGTGAAATACATCGAATTCAAAGAATAATGTAATCAATCGAATCATCTAAGCCAAACACTAATTGTACCTATCGAAATAGAACTTGTGTTTTTGATTTTGTTAAATGACGAAGCAGAAGCATTTTTCTCCTTCTCATTTTTTTAAGTCATATTTTCCAGACATAAGTTAGTCAGATATCAAACTTAAATCCAAATTATCTTCATCCCAATCTATACATTGAAAAACTCCCGTCAACTTTTTTAAATCACTGGCATATAAAATATATATATACCAAGCACAGGGGTGTCACTTTTTTTTATTTGTGAAGATGTTTTGATTGATGTCCTAGAAGCAGTTTCAAGGCCAACAATTTTAAAAATTTCACTTATGGGCATTTCTTCACGATCATCATCAACTTTCTTAAATTGACTTTTAGATGTAGATGGTTTATCAGTTGAAGGCAGTACACTACCACCATCCTTTGATTCAATATTTTTTTTTCAAAGCATCCCTCTCTTTAACTAACTTTACAACAATTTCTTTAATATGGTCTTCCATCCTTTTTTCGATTGTTTCAAGTATTTTTTTGTTCTATGTGATGCTCGAACTGTTCCTTTTGGTCCTTTATTTCTTTATTACACTGTTCTTTTTTACACTGCCATTGCTTGATAACTCCATCTGATTCTTCCTTATAATAACTTTTTTTGCCTTCCATTCTTCGCTATACTAAATCAAATACATATTAAATTATTGGATATATCTACACAACTTAAAAAATAAATGCAATAACCTACTAAAGAAAAATTCACAATCCACGATTTTTAAAAATAAAACCATTTTACTTACCTTAAACAAAGCTGAAAATTGAAAATTAAAAAAACTTAACGAAAAAACACTTGCTGCTAGAACGTTGCACCAATTAAAAAGAAAGTTTTTTTCCGAGCCTCACTTTCACGAAAAAAAAAAAACAAATTACAAACAGACATATGCCTTAAAAAAATTTATAATTAAATAATTTTTTCCACAGTCAAAGTGTCGAAAAATCAATTCGAAAGTCTTATATATTTAATTTATTTTATAGTGTGGGTTGTGTTGGTGTTTCGCTCATTTTAGATAGTTGTACGAAATCGAAAGGTATTTAGATTACTGATAACTTCGTTTATAATTATCTAATCTTCACGATTGAGGTATTATTTTAAATGTTAAAGGTAGCTCGGATTACAAAACTTCGGTTGGACCAATTTTCAAAAAGTTTGTTTCTAAACCATCTCAAAGTGGTCCCCTTTCATTTAAAAAAAAAATTATAAAAATCCATCCAGCCGGATTCTAGTTATAAGGTCACACACAAAAGTTAAACTCGTTTTTATATATATAGATAATGTTATAAGGAATAAAATCATGTTTAATTTTTGTTTGTACGAGATAGTGGAGCCGAGATATTCCCAAATGACCAAAAAATGACACAAAACACATTTTTACCAATAACTTTGGTAAAAAAAGTTGTCATGTAGTGCAAATTTGGTTTTAAGCTTTTCTCATAAGCACCTATCGATCCATGAAAAAAAATTGACCATGCCTCTGCGCGCAAGGTCAGGCCCTTTTTTATGACGCTTTGACTGGACTATAGGTAATGGTTGAAAAAAATTCCGAAAAATGCGGTTATTAATGGTTCCCCATGACACTATTTTTTTGGTTTTTAATTTTATCAAAAACGAAACGGTACAACCAATTTAGATTATTTTAATATGCAAAAACTCCCAAAAAGTTTGAATAGTATTGTGTTTTCAAATTTTCGAAAAAAAACTATTAATTTTTTAAAAATTATCTTTATTTTACCTAAAAATAATGGTACCCCCCATAAAAATGCTCAAAAATAGTTGTCGAAAATTGTATCTTAAGTGGCGTCTAGAATTCTCATAAATTTTTCTCCTTTCGATTAATTTTTACGATAACTCAATAAAAAAATTTGAAATTAAGATATTACTGGCAATACCTGCCATAGAACCTTTTTTCGAATTTTGAATTTCTCATTATCGACATAACGGATTTTAATGAAATTTTTTTTATAGAAAAATTTCTAGTTTGAAAAACATTGTTTCAAAAACAAAAATATTTTTAGAATTAAAAAAAAATCAATTTTTTTTTGAAAATTCAATTTCTCTTTTGAAATTAATTTTTATTCCTACAATAATAAGGACTTAAAGTTGGCGTACCAAAATATTTTCCAGTTTATTCTTACTGGTTCTTTCGAAAATTGACAGAATTATGAGAAATAAACATAAGAAAGTTTAAATAAGGATTACTGATTGTTAAATAAATAAATAAATATTGCGGTGCAACAGTTCGCAGAGAACCAGGAAAAATAAAATGCACGACTGGGTCGCACGAACTTGCTCCTATGTAAAAGACTAGGAATTTTAAAAACGAATGCTATTAGAGAAAAGTGTTCACAAGGATAAAATTAATTTTTTAAATACTTAGTAGTAAGAGACAAAAAAAGTTTGCTATGCAAATATGAATTTATGCAAGAACAAAAACTATGAGTCGTTTTAGTGGTTTCTTAAAAAAAAAGCTTTTATATACTAAATTTTTAAAAGATTTTAAAGAAAAAATATTGGCACGCGAATTTAAAGTTTTTTTTATTGTTCGAATAAAAATTAAATTTACAAAAAAAAAATATTGAGCCGTTTTTGTGATATCGAATTTTCAAAAAAAAAAAAGATTTTTTTTAAATTCAAAAAATATTTATTTTAAAGTTTTGAAATGCAATGTGTCTTAGATTCTTTAGAAGCTTCTCTATAAAAAATTTCAATAAGATCCGTTATGTGGATAATGAGAAATTCGAAATTCGAAAAAATGGTTCTATGGTGGGTACAAGCTGTAATATCTTAATTTCAAATTTGTTTTATTAAATTAAAGATCATAAGAATTGATTAAAAGAAAAAAAATGTTATCAAAATTCTAGGCGCCGTTTTCGAGAAAAATACGATTTTTGAAAATCATTTTTTTTAATTTTTTAACATTTGTATGGTGGGTACTTTTATTTAGGTACAATACATTTTTTTTTCTCACATCTTGTAGATTATATTATATTAAGAAACTTTTATTTATCAAGTTTAAAAAAAATCAAGCATGGGGTTTTCGAAATATTGAGTTTTGAAAAAAAAAATTGAAGTTTTTTTTAAAAAATCCAAACAAAATTTTTTTTGAAAATTTGAATACACAATTCTATTTAAATTTTTGGGAAGCCTTAGCAAAAAAAAATGATCAAAATCAGTGGTACCGTTTTTGAGAAAATCAAAAACAAAAAAAATGGTTCCATGGGGGGTACCCTCAATAACCATTTTTCGGAACATTTTTTTCAACCATTACCTAGCTTTAAATAAATGAAATTTTTTTGTGTTTTTATTTTTTAAATCTGTTGAATAGTTTTTGAGAAAAAAAAATATTTATAAAATTTCGAAAAAAATTGTATGGCAGGTACCGTTATTTTTGGTCTTAAAAAAAAAAAAGAAAAAAACGTGTGGGGGCCCAGGCTAATCGGCCCAGCCGTTTAGGCTGTAGTCGAGACGACAGACAGACAGACAGAATTGCGAGACCCACTTTTTTAGTCTTCGCTATCATCGTAATGTCAACTTTGATCAAAATCTCGAGTTCGATTTTTTTACGAATGCATAACTTGCCTTATAGTACCTATAAATCGCAAGTAAAAAGATGACAGGCTTTTGAAACCGGTTCGTTTAATCCGTAATTTGTCAAATGATGTGGGATGAAGAAAAATTGGTTAAAGACAACGCCTCGGTTAATGTCTTATAAAATAAAGGAAGACAGTCGATATTACATGCTATTACATCACTTGCAAGTGAGACCAAGTAATAGATTCTCCTAGTTTCAAGAGATATCAATAAACGCACACCGATCTTTATATGTTGGTAGAGGCAGGATCAACTCAGGTTTTTGAAGCGAATGTTCCGTGAATCTTTTCTGAATTCTTTCAATTCTATTGGTCGCATTTCTGTAGTAAGGAGACCAATCTACACAGCAGTATTCCAAAATCGGTCGAACAAAACTAACAAAAGTTGATTTAATTGTACATTTTTATAAGGACACTTAAATTTCTTAACAAAAATCCAAGAATAGTCTGGAGTCGAATAAAATCCCAAAGCATTGTGATATAATTTTTTGACATTTAAATCGAGTTTATTTGGCAACCACAATTTTGACAATGAATTATACATCTTTTTGGAGTTGCATACAATCCGAAATTGAATTGATTGCTTTGTATATTTTAAAATCCTCCGCAAATGAAACATATTGTGAGTCTGAACAATGCTAGGTAAGTCATTAACAAAAAGTAAAAGACAAATGTGGACCCAGATGACTTCCCTTAAGAAACTCCTGAGTAATTAGAGATTAGTTCTGATTTAGTGTGACCAACTTTAACTGATTGGACTTGAATTTCAAGATAGCTTTTAATCCAGCTAAACATCTGAGAGTCAAAACATAGAAATTTTAGCTTTAACAAAAGTACATTATGGTTTACTTCATCAAATGCTTTTGAAACGTCAGTATATACTCGTATGATGTCAACTTGGCTTATTTTTTCAATTGTGTTTATACAAAATTTAGTAAATAATATGAGGTTAGTTGCAGTGGATTTTCCAGCAACAAAACCATGTTGAAAGGTATATATGCGTTAACTGCATCATACATTTAAATTTTAACCAAGATTTCGAAAATCTTAGGAATCAATTTAAGTTTTGCAATCGGCCCTAAGTTTTATATTAATTGATTGCAGTTATGTATGCACTTTTCCAAGTATCCACAAAAACCCCATTTTCGAGAGACAGGTTGAAAATTATAAGTCTTAAACGAATTAATAGAAACAAGGTCTACGCAGTCATGTCCGATATGCGAAAGAACACAAAAAGAATCAACCAAATAACTACGAATATGGAATCTCTCCATTGCATGCTAGACCCAGGTACATGGAATTTATTTTAAAACTTGCTTAAACACTTCGAGAAGACGGAAAGGACATTAATGAATCTATTGGGCTCAAGGAGGCAGAAAACAAGGGATCCAGATGAACTTGATGTCGATAAACAAAAGCAAGGATTTGGAAATACCAATAAAGGAAACAAATCAATGAGATTTTTAGATAGAGTTATAATTATGTTCAAAATAATACTTAATGTTTTAATTGCAGTGAATGTAGTTAAACTAGGAGGGTATATTGAGAAAACATCAGAGCTTTTAAAGCAAAATATTCTTAAAAAACAACTCACACCTACTCTTCAAAAAATATTGGTTCATCGTCAAAATACCATCAAATACCAATCGCATCCACTTGGAGAATTGTCAGAAGAAGTCCAAAAAGAAGAACTACAAGAAATACAGATATAACAAATCAAAATACGTGCAAAAGTTTAAGAATTCGTCAGAATGAAGACCTATTAAACAATGTTTTCGTGACCTTTGTTTTATAAAAAATAATGTGTCCTTAAGTGGGCTCCAGTTCAGTATTAAATATTGATTTTAAATAATCAATATAGCTGCAACTCTTCTTCAGGCCTGTTTTTTTTTAAACTAATATAATAATTAAGCCCACTTAAGGACCTAATAAACAAGCTTTCTACCTCATCGGATGAACTTACAGCTGTGTTCATAAAAATAGCAGTGCTGGTCACACTTTATTAATTAGTCAATAATTTTAAGGACGCAGATTCTTACAAAAAAAAAATTAACCTGTTATTTGCATCTAACGGTCTTTCATTTTTATATTTGAGGCTTTGAGTTTGTAATTGAACCTTACTTTTTCCGTTGTAGACGCATTTGTTCAAGCTCTCTGAATATAACGTGTTCATAAAAATAGCAGTGTGTCTTCTTGCATTTTTTTATTTTTTATTTTTTTATTGTTCGGTAAGTAAAAATTTTAATATTTGCATTTTTTAGTATTCTCAAGATAATATTATAGAAAAAATATTAGCTCAAAAATAAACAATGGGTCGGTCAAAACATTTCAACGAAGAAACTCGAAGTTTTATAAGAAAACTACGTTTGGAAGGGAAAACTTACCAGGATATTCAGGAAATCCTAGGATGTTCAGCAAAAAAGATAAGTAACGCTATAAAATGGCAGAATAAACCGGAAACACGCGGCCCAAAAAGGATGACGAGTGTTAGAACTGAGAGAAAAATTATTCAGTTAGCTTAAACAGAACCCTTCCATAAGCTCCAGAGAAATTAAAGATAAGCTTGAACTGTCTGTAAGCGCTGTTACCGTACGAAGACGTCTTTTGGATGCCAAATTACCAGCCCGAAGTCCACGCAAGGTACCATTGTTGACAAAAAGGCATGTGGCAAAGAGAATGGAGTTTGCCAAAACGCATCGAGATTGGCCACGAGAGAAATGGAGGAATATTCTGTGGAGCGATGAAAGCAAAATCGTTCTTTTTGGATCCAAGGGTCGTCGGGAGTATGTGAGAAGACCACAAAATGCAGCAAACGATCCACGATACACTGTAAAAACATTGAAGCATGGCGGAGCCAAAATTATGATATGGGCTTGCTTTTCTTACTGTGGGGTTGGGCCTATCTATCCCATTAAGGGTATAATGGATGCAGCTGAATATGTTAAAATTCTCGAGGAGGTCATGTTACACTATGCTGAAGAGGAAATGCCGTTGGTTTGGGTATACCAACAAGACAATGACCCAAAGCACACTTCAAAAAGGGCAAAATCATGGTTCCAGGAGAACAAGTTATGCGTTATGGAGTGGCCCGCTCAATCCCCTGAACTTAACCCCATTGAAAATTAGTGGGGGATGTTAAGAATGGGGCTCATGAAGCGAAACCGAAGAATTCGAAAGAATTGTGGGAAGTAGTGCGAGATTCGTGGAAAGCAATACCAGTCGAGAGGTGTCAAACTTTAGTAGACTCCATGCCACGCAGATGCATTTCCGTTATAAAAAACAATGGTTATGCTACGAAGTATTAATGATAAGCTAAAATATCAATATAGTTTCATATAACTTTTTTACGGTTTTTCTAACTTTTTGCGTTATAGATTCAGAACATTCAGATGCACTGCTATTTTTGTGAACAGCCATAAATTTAAAAAACGCTTCTTACTGTGATAAAAGTAACGGTAAAAAATCAATCTTAATTTTTTCTGTTAATATAAATGAAATACCTTAAATTGTTATTAGAGGTTAAGTGAAATAAATTATAACGTTGATAATGAAAGCCTTTTTGTTTTATTTGGGCAGCACTGCTATTTTTATGAACACAACTGTACATATATCCCTACGGTTTCCCTTAAATTGCACTCAGATTACTTTAGCAATTGACGTTTGACTTTTGTAACGTAAAATACCAACTATAATTGAGGACCTTGCATCAAAAGGGATGCAAGTCCACATTTAACTTTTTGTGAGAAATCAAAAAAAACTCTTTGAAAAATTAATTATTTAACTAATGTTAAAAAATGATATGGTGTTAAAAAATTTGCATATTTTCACATTTTTTTAATCAAGTTTTAGGTTAAATAAACAATACTAGTAATTACTGCGATTTTTTAAAGTTTGGATCTGCCCCTCATTTGCACCAAAATGTATTAAATTTGCTTACAGATTTTGATTTATGAATAATAAAACACATAAAAGTTAGTTATTTAGTATATTTCGAACTATCAATCAATACTTGGATAGTTAAACAATAAATACAAAAATAAAAACAGATCATTCATTGAGAAAATTAATTAATTAATTGGATAGTTAAACAATAATTAAAAAAAAAAAAAACAGATCATTCATTGAGAAAATTTATTAATTAATTAATTAGTTAATTGGATAGTTACAGAATAAATAAAAAAATTAAAATAGATCATTAAATTAAAAATTTATAGATTAACTTCAGCCTGATCATCGTCATCTTGACTAGAAACGTCATCATTTTGTTCAACAGTTTCACTTTTAAGAGCCTTGTAGAAGTACAGTTTATTCGGTGGAACATAGTTATTTACAAGTTGCATCACATCTTTGTATTTAGCCATTTTTAAGGGCAAAGTATTATGGTACACATCAGATCCTGAGGCAAAACAGACAGGTTGACTTGAACATTTCTCATTATAGGAAAATATTCAAATAAAGGCATCCCAGTTAATAAACTGACTGCAACAGTTTCAATGTGATCTTTACTGTATTCAAAAATGCGATATTGTGATATTTTAAATCGAATCTTTTCTGTATTTATAATGACTTTTTTGAAATGACCTTCGTAATGTTGACTGAAGTTGAAAATCATATTTTGGTCGACGTTTACAACTTTAAAGTTTTTAGAAGCTTGCTTAATACATTTGCCATATTCAGTAGTAGTAAAAACATAATCTTTCCTGAGAAATATATTTAAAATTACCTATCTAAAGAATTTGGCCACAATGAAATTTAACAAAACTTCTCCACAAAAATATGGCCCTAGGCTCGAACACAAAACATGTACTGGCTTGATGTAAATGACGCAATATTTACGTTTGTTTCAATAAGGAGGCAGATCCGGACCTGCTGCCTTTTTGCACCAAACGAACTAGAGAGACAGATACATATTCTGCTATAACGCGCTTATTTTTGGTCGGAACTGCCTCAGTTATGCACCAAAAGATTGCTTTTTTTTTTGTTCAAATTTTAAGTGAAAAAAACCGTTAGGCTAAAAATGTGGACCTGCCCCCCTTTTGATGCAAGGTCCTCAATTATAACTATAATTAAAACTTCTTATTTTAAGAGCAAATTCTTTGAAACTCCTTATTTTTATAGCCTTGGAAATAGTAAGTAATTAATTTTGCAAACCAAGAAAGTCAATATGAGCCATATTTTGTGAATTTAAAACAGCAAATTGTATATGGCCGTTATAGATCCTTATTTACGTATCTCCCATATTCCAACATACAACTGTTTGTTATTTCTTTTTCAATTAAAAACTTTAAAACGAATTATATTCGATTACATTTGTGCTAAGTTTAGCCTACAAGCATATACAAATAAAAACAACACGAAAAATGAACCAAGAAAGAAATTAACTAAGTTAAAATTTATTGTATTCATATTGATAAGACTTCTTAAAACATTAATATCAAACTAGTAAATGAAAACATCTTCATTAGCCTTATCATTCTTAAGCCGAATGTATAAACCTACTGATCCCCCGTTTCTTTGCAAATAGGTTCACTCTTGACTTGTATTCTTTTAGTACCCGTATTTCGATACGAACGAGATGGATTTGTCACACGAATCTTTATAAAACGGTCTTGTGTCTCTTCTTCAAAATGCGAGTTCGATTTTTGATGATTTCTTAAAAAAGTTCCAGTAATAAAACTCTCACCACATATTCCGCACATATATGGTTTGTCACCGGTGTGACGACGAATATGCAGATTTAATTCATTTCTTTGAGAAAACGCCTTATCGCACTTATCGCATTTGTATGGACGTTCACCAGTGTGCACCAGATTGTGGCGTGCTAGTTTATTCTGTTGTGAGAAAGCTTTGCCACAAATCGCGCACACATGCGGTTTCTCACCAGTATGCGTGCGTTGATGTCGTTTAAGATCGTGCAATTCAACAAACGATTTTTCGCACGTATCGCATTTATAGGGTTTTTCACCAGTATGTCGACGAATGTGTAAGGAAAGACTTGATAGGGCATATTTATCACCACAGTAAGGGCAAATACCGTACTTTTTTTCCTTTGATTTGACGACATGTTGTTCTTTTTTTTTCTTAAGTGTGCGCTGTAAGCGAATAGGTTTACTTTTAAAACTCTGATCATCTACCATTGTTTCTTCGTCTTTGAGGTTTTCCAGAGTAGGTCTCAGTGTCTCCACTTTTTTGATTTGAAAATTTAGTTCTGAATCTGCATTTAAATTACTGCAACTGAAATGGTAAAGCTGATTAGTCAAAGATTTAAACATCGAAATTGATGGATAAACCTACTTTATAAAAAAATGTTCACCGGTTTCTCCCTGCGTTTCTGGAAATGATGTTTGTGACGTGAGGGAATTGCTGTCCACATTCTCTTCAGAGCTTATTAATTTGTCTGTAACTGCACAAACTGAGTTCATTACTTACAAAGGTATATTTCTATGTTAAATTATAATAATCTAATACGAGTATTATCCAAACATGGTTTAACTGGATTTTATGAGGACACCAGTACCTATTACAAACACTTATAAACTTTGAAAACTTGTCTTTATTCAAACTTATAATTTGCAACACATACAACAAATTTGCATAAATTAACCTCGTTATTATTGTTACATTACATCTTTTTGATAACAAACGGTAACAATTTAATAACCGAAATTTCGTTCAATAATTATATTAAACAAAATACACGACTGGATTGAACGTACTTGCTCTTATATAGAAGTACTTAGGAATTTAAAAATTGTTTATAAATAAACATAAAACATGGATTCTGATGACGTCTGATTTCTAGAAAAGTATGAATTTATGCAAAGTTTAAAAATGTGTTTTACTAGCGTACCCGTGCGGGAATTGCCACAAACAAATTTTTTTTTCCAACTGAAGTTATTAAAAATAAACTATGTATGTGTCTGAAAGTTTCTGTAGATTCTCAGTTTTTCTTGCGTTGGAAATCTTGTGGAAAGCAAGGAGTGTTGTTTTTGGGTGTTTATTTTACTTTTCAACAATGATTTTGAGAGTCATCGTTGAAGAGCTCTTCTAGTTCTAAGGGGTTTATTGTATCTCTGATTGATGTTAAATAAATAAATGTATTCCCCCCACCGGAAAAAGAGGTCTTTCTACTGAAAAATAATTACGTATAGTTTACCTAATAATTGTCGCATCCAATCGTTTTTTCCCCCCAATCTTTATGAAAATTTGAAAAAATAGCCACGTGTTGTTTTGAAATTTCATAAAATGAAAATTAATTTCGTTTTCGTCACAAAAAAATTATTTTGTTTTTATCTTTTTGGTCTTAGCGAGATTTCATTTTTAAAATAACAAAAATTAATTGTTTTTTTTTTTCTGAAGTCATTTCATCAAATCTTCACATGCACTCACAAACAAGCAAAGAAAAGTGACATTTATCTAAACGTCGCCGACGGTCTATATTCATAGGCACATACATTAATTAAGAAATAAACATAAATCTCATTATATGTTCTACATTTTTTGTTTTCACCAAAATGTAACCCATGCTTATATAATAGCACACATAATTCTTTGTATCAAAATCGTAAGAGCAGTTTTTGAGATAAATAAGATTTTGCATAACGGCTGTATGGCAACAAAAAATCAATTTCTCCTCTAGGGAACCACCGAAGAACCTTTAATACCAAGCTTGAAGCAAATCGCTTAAGCGATTTAGCGGTTTATACAGACAGATAAAATCAACTTTCAGAAATATGAAACCATTTCAGTTTAGGACAACGGTGCATGGAGCCCCAAGGGGTATGGGAAAGAACTGGACAGCCACTGACGAGTTAAAGTGCAGTAAAGTACCTTGGCATCTGGTGTTTATATTTCGACAGACATATAAGTGCTGCTCTGACCAGCACTAGGGGAGCCTTTGCCCTGACTTTAATGAAGAATATTATCAGGGTGTCTAAGCGATTTCATCCCTCCCGAAGCATTCCTCTTCTTAGGCTACGCGTACAGTAGTGCGACAAAGCGATGCGATGCGAGAAGCGTTTGCGTGATGGGAGTGTTGCGAGATTCTCGCATGCCTATCGCAAGCATCTCGCACACAAACTGTTCTGACCACTTTTTCAAGCGAGTTTGTGCGAGAAGGCTCATATTGTTTGTTTTGAGGTTTCAAAAAAATAGTCAAACGAGTTAAATTTTGTTATTACAGTGCTTGTGTTGTGTTTAGCCACTTTTTGATGGTGGCAATAATTATCAAGGAATTAACAACACATCCGTACAAAATAGCTTTTACTGTGCGCACTAATTCTCGCATCTCGAATGGCTTGTCGCATCGCTTCTCGCATCGCATCGCTTTGTCGCACTACTGTAGGCGTTGCCTTAGACAGTCGAGGGCTGGCTCATAGTCAGGGTGGCCCAGAAAAAAAAAATAAAACCTTTAAGTAGTTTTAAGTTTTATATATGTACATATATATACAAATATGTATTAAAACAAAAAAAATATGATACCGAGTTTTTTTAATTTTTTCTCGACGAAAAGTTAAACCGATAGCTTATAAGATTTTTAGCATTTATATAGTTTTTAGGCCGAAAGGTATTAGCATTCAGATATAGTTTAATTAAGAGCGCGCGCATGGGGCCAGTAAGTTAGTTGTGATTTACATATTTGTAAAAAGAGTATTTTTTATGAACTTTGGTCTAGCTTGAAAAATGACAGACAGACGGAATTTCGGGTCTCAATTTTTTCATATTATCTATAATAGTTTTGTCATCTTTGACCAAAATCTAGAGTTCGATTTTTTCAAATGCAAAACTTGCCCTCTAGTACCTACATATATCTGTTGAAATTGAATGTAAGAGTATAAAACACTTTGTTTATACTTTGCTATAATGTTTCATATTGATATTCTTATCAATTGTTATCAAATGTTTTTAATAAATTATTATTCTGTTTTTCTATTCTTATTGAAATGGTCGTGTATCTACTTAAGGTTGTTTCTGGAAACTTACAGATTTCAATAGGTTATGGGCCCAGAAAGACGCAATAAGGCCTTAACGAAGAAATAAAGAAAAGAATATTAAAAAAAAAAAAAAAAATTTTAGAAGAAATTTTTATTTTCAAATAAAAACGGTTTTGTCTTCACAACTGAATTCAAAATGGCTCACACAGGACTTCCTTCAATAGAAAAACTTAAAGGTCGTGAGAATTACGACTCATGGAAGTTTGCTGTTCAAGCTTATTTGGAGCTGGAAGATTTGTGGTCATGCGTTGAATCTGAAGGAGAAAAGGACTTAAAGAAGGTGGCCAAGGCTAGAGCAAAAATTATTTTGCTAGTTGATCCTGTGAATTACGTTCACATACAATCAACTACAACGGCGAAGCAAGCATGGGATAATTTGCAGAAGGCTTTCCAGGACGATGGTCTAACGCGCAGAGTAGGACTGCTGAAGAAACTAATTACGACAAGACTGGAAAATTCTTCATCTGTGGAAGACTATGTGAACTCCGTAATCACTACAGCTCATAAACTTAACGGCGTTGGTTTAAAAGTGAGTGAGGAATGGGTTGGAACAATTTTGCTCGCAGGTTTATCCGATGAATATAAACCTATGATCATGGGCATAGAGAGTTCCGGCGTACCTATCACTGGTGATGCAATAAAGACCAAGATCCTTCAAGATGTGAAAGGAGAAGATGTTGCTGATACGGTTGCTTTTTATGGACAAAGCGGACCAAGAAAACAAGTTAAAAAGAAGAATTACAATCACAAAAGCTTAACAAGTGGTAAGGGAAATGTTGGCAATGCAGGACCTAGATGTTTTCAGTGCAACAATCATGGGCACTATGCACGAGACTGTCCATCAAAGCAGCAGAGCAAGAAGAGAGTTCAAGGTAATTCTAACGTTTTGTACACATCTTTTGCTGTCTCCACAGTGCAACCTGGTGAATGGTACATAGACTCTGGAGCATCCGCTCATATGTGTTCAGATCCAAACATATTAACAGATGTTAGTCAACCTGCTAAAAGTGAAGTTGTGGTGGCTAACAACATGCGTTTAGCTGTACAGAGTACTGGTAATGTATATTTGCCAATTGCTGCTCAAAATGAAAAGGTAAAAGTCGAAAATGTTTTGTGTATACCAGAGCTATGTGCAAATCTTCTGTCAGTTAGTCAAATTGTTAGCAAAAATAACAAAGTTGTTTTCGATTCCAAAGGGTGTAGAATTTATAATTCTGAAAAACATCTTGTTGCTACAGCTTCTCTTGATGGAGAACTTTTCAAGTTGGACAGATTTCAACAAGATCGATGTTTTGTTACAAACAAATTGGAATCAGACTACAACCTGTGGCACAGAAGATTGGGACATCTTAACATGGCAAGTGTACGTATGCTGAGCGATCGTTTTGGACGAAACCAAAAATTCCCTATGCTGGATAATTGAAAATGTGAAGTTTGTTTCAAAGGCAAGCAATGCCGATTTCCATTTAATCACACAGGACCAAGAGCAACTGAAGTACTAGAGGTAATCCATTCGGATTTGTGTGGTCCAGTGAATGAAAGGAGTATGGGAGGCGCTAGATATATTCTGGTGTTCGTTGATGACTTCACAAGAAAAACGTTTGTTTATTTTCTACAATCAAAAAATGAAACAGTGGCTCGTTTTGCAGAATTCAAGGCACTTGTAGAAAATCAATGCAGTAAACTAATAAAGGTCTTACACACTGATAACGGTTCCGAATACTGCAATAAAACGCTTCAAACATTATTACGAAAAAGTGGAATATATCATCGTACATCAGCACCGTATACACCAGAGCACAACGGATTGGTAGAGCGTATGAACCGGACTATAATCGAGAAAGCCAGGTGTATGTTATTAGATGCGAATTTGCCAAAAAGCTTCTGGGCTGAAGCGGTTTCAACGGCAGTTCATATAATAAACCGATCACCATGTAGCTCATCGCTTCAAATGGTTCCTGAAGAGGCGTGGTCAAGAAAAAAACCCGATATGAGTCACTTGCGTGCATTTGGATGCAAAGCAATGGTTCATATTCCAAAAGAGCGGCGCAAAAAGTTGGATCCGAAATCTGAAGCTTGCATTTTTGTTGGATATTGTGAAGATTCCCACACTTTCCGTTTGTATCATCCAACAAAGAAGAGAATCATCATCAGCAGAGACGTTATATTTTTCGAAAATGAACAAATACATTCCGAGAAGGTAATTGAAAATTATAATTTGTTTTATTTTCCTGAATTTCCGGTCGACTATGATGATTCAGTGGGGGAAGATGACAATTCAGATGACAATTCGACAAACCAATCAAGAGAAGAGGTTATTCCGCATTCAGACACAAATGAAGAAGATGATTATTTGACTAGTGAATCAAGTGAAGATGTCAACATTCCGCAGTCAATGTCAAATGAAAAAGAAATTTCAAAGCAAATTCCCAGGAAAAGTCAGCGTACTCCAAAGCCAATAGTAAGATATATGTACTCAGTGACAAAAGGTGAGTTACATGATCCTTTGACTGTTAAAGAAGCTCTAGAAAGAGCTGATTCCGAATTGTGGCGACAAGCTATGAAAGAAGAGTTCGACTCTTTGAGAGAAAATAGTACCTGGAATCTGGTAGATTTGCCTGTCGACAAAAGAGCTATCAACTGCAAATGGGTGTTTAAAACAAAACGAGATAGCGAAGGTAAGATTTCAAGGTATAAAGCCCGCTTTGTTGTGAAGGGTTGCGCTCAAAGAAAGGGGATTGATTATGAGGAAATTTTCTCCCCAGTAGTCAGATATAGCACTATTCGACTTTTATTTTCTCTAGCTGCCCAATTAGACCTTGACATTGATCAGATGGATGCAGTTACTGCATTTCTTCAAGGAGATCTTTATGATAATATTTATATGCTTCAACCAGAAGGTTTCTCCGATAACACTGGCAAAGTATGTTATTTGAAGAAGTCGCTGTATGGATTGAAGCAGGCCAGTCGGTGTTGGAACCAAAAACTCGATGCAGCTTTGATAAATTATGGTCTTAAGAAATCTAAAATAGATCCATGTGTTTATTTTTCTGGTGAAGATTCGAATTACATAATTATAGCAGTTTATGTAGATGATCTTTTAATTTTTACTAAAAATATTGATGTTAAAAATAAACTTAAAATATATCTTAACAGTAATTTCAAAATGAAAGACATGGGAGAAGCAAGATTTGTTCTCGGCATACAAATTCAACGTGATCGTTCAAAAGGCACAATTACCATTGATCAAAAACAATACATCAACGACATATTAACGCGTTTCAATATGACTGAATGTACTCCTGCCAGTACACCCATGGATTCTAATCAAAAGTTGAATAAACTAATGTGTCCTCAAACAGAAGAAGAGAAAAACGAAATGATGCAAATTCCATATCAGGAAGCAGTTGGCAGCATTATGTTTGCTGCACAGGTTTCTCGGCCAGATGTTAGCTTTGCAGTAAGCAATGTGTCAAGATTTAATAACTGCTATGGAAAAGCTCATTGGACAGCAGTTAAACGTATTCTGCGATATTTGAAGGGGACATCAGATGCTAAATTGGAATTCTCAAAAAGCAAAAACAATATGTTGATTGGCTACTGTGACGCAGACTGGGCAAACGATGGCGATGACAGAAGATCAGTTACAGGTTACATCTTTGAATCTTGTGGAGGAGCAATATCCTGGAATACTAAAAAACAGCCCACTGTTGCTCTCTCATCAACCGAAGCTGAATACATGGCCGTTTCCTCAGCCACTCAAGAAGCTTTATGGCTTAAAGGATTGCAGTTAGAGCTTATTCCAAGTTCACCAAAATTCACAACTATTCACTGCGACAACAAAGGTGCAATAAGTCTTGCATTAACAAACGCGTACCATCCTCGAACAAAGCACATCGATGTTCGACACCATTTTGTTCGTGACAAAATTGATGAAGGATTAATCAATTTGAAATATATAAGTACAGCAGATATGAATGCAGATTTTCTTACAAAACCTTTAGATTTCAAGAAGCACAATTTGTGTGCCAAAGCAATAGGACTTAAAATTTAAAAGCCTAATTAAAGTTATTAGCATGATACTTCAGAGTGCGCATACTTTTTTTATTTTATTTTAAAGTTTAAGTCTTTTTCAAAGCAGTCCCTCGTCTGCAAACGCAGAATCGTGCACTATTACAACGTATGATGGCGATCAAATTGGGAAAAAACAGAACTTTAGAACAACGCCTGGCGGAATAAAATCACTCGCGCCCCGCTACGGCACCTACAGCTACATAGAATGGTTTTTTGATGGAAATTAGTTAATGCATCCTGAATTTAACAATTTTCTTATTTTTATACAATTTAATAACTTTAACTGATGCTACATTCCGGGGTGGAAAACTAAAGTTTTCTTTCACTGGTGTTGGAAGTCGTTTTTGTTGAAACCTAAGAAGGAATCTACTTAAAATAACTTGTTTGTTTTTATCTAGCACTATGTTTATTATTATTTGTAGTATGTTTATGTTTATGTTTCATATGTGAAAATATTTTTATTTATTCTATTTTCGATCTTCACCGAGATAACTTGTTTAAATAAAAGCTGAATAATTTCTTTTATTATATTCAATATTTTCCAATTGGTTATGGGCCCAGAACGCCAAGATAGATATAACACGGAATCTTGTTAAATATAATTTAAAGAAATAGCTTTGGAAGAATATGGCATCTTCGTCAATACCTGGATTAGAAAAACTGAAAGGAAGAGAAAACTATGAAGATTGGAAATTTTCAGTCGAGAACTTTCTAATTCACGAAGACCTGTGGGATTGTGTAACTGGAACAGAGACGGATGAGAAGAAAATAGCAAAAACCAAATCAAAAATAACTTTATTGATTGAGCCTATCAATTATGTCCACGTTAAAGAAGCATCAACCGCAAAGGAAGTTTGGGACCGTCTGGCAGCAGCATTTGCCGACAATGGCTTAACAAGACGCGTTGGTTTACTGAAGTCCTTGTTGAGTATCAATCTGAAGACTTGTGGTTCTGTCGAAACATATGTTAACCAAATGATTTCAACGGCTCACAAACTGAATTCGATCGGAATGAAGGTATCCGATGAATGGATTGGCTCTTTATTACTTGCTGGACTAGATGATCAATATAAGCCTATGATAATGGGTATTGAAAGTTCGGGGCTGCAAATAACAGCTGACGCAATAAAGATGAAGTTATTGCAAGATGTTAAGGACGATGATATTCAATCTGAAGATGATGGAAAGGTATTTTATAGTCGACACGCTGGAAAAAGAAATTTTCATAAAGGCAATAAACGTCCTTCTAATGGTCCTAAATGCTTCGAATGTGGAGAATATGGACACATAGCTAAAAATTGTCCTACAAATTCAAGAGCAGTAGAGGATAAATTAAAGAACAAAAAATATGGAAAACAAGTTCTTTTTACATCGCTTATTGCAAGAATGAATTCGGAAGAGAACACTGATTGGTTTATTGATTCAGGAGCATCAGAACATATGACAAATTGCAAAGAATGGATGAAGAATCAATCTAAAGTCAAGCGAGAGGAAGTCACAGTTGCAGATAATTTCAATTTGAACGTCGAAGCTAGAGGAGATGTTGAACTGGAAATTTTGGTTAAGGGAGAACCATTGACTGTAACAATTAAAGATGTTTTATACATACCAAATTTGTGTGCGAACCTTTTATCTGTTAGCCAAATGACAAAATACGGTTACAAGATATAATTTGAAACGGATAAATGTAAAATTTGGGACAGAAACAGTTTGATTGGTACCGGAAGTCGTAAAAATGGGAGACTTTATCAATTGGATCGGCCAATTTCAAGACCAAATGAAAGGAATATGCTAGTTGAACAGAAAGTTTCGTATGAACTGTGGCATCGCAGATTAGGACATCCAAGTCAAGAAACTTTAGTCAAGATGAAGAAAGGATCTGTAACAGGAA
Organism: Philhelius festivus; assembly: GCA_963931855.1. Classification (NCBI taxonomy): domain Eukaryota; kingdom Metazoa; phylum Arthropoda; class Insecta; order Diptera; family Syrphidae; genus Philhelius; species Philhelius festivus. Next base: position 56,146,203 of record OZ007555.1, on the reverse strand, counting down.
TCGATTTTGCAGAATCAAAAATACAACAGTGTATCAAATGTCTTGAAGGAAAACATGCCAGGAAACCATTTTCATTATCAGAATCTAAATCAAGTGAGATACTAGAATTGATCCATTCTGATATATGTGGACCGATTGAAGAGAAATCGCTAGGAGGCGCTCATTATTTTCTTGTTTTCTTGGACGATTTTTCGCATAAAATATTTATATTTATTGTGAAATCTAAATCAGAAGTCAAAGATAAATTCATGGAATTCAAGAATTTAGTGGAAAATGAAACACGAAAAAAGATAAAAACATTGCGGACAGATAACGGCAGCGAATATTGTAATAAAACATTTTTACAATATCTAAACAAATGTGGAATTCGTCATCAAACAACAGTCCCCTACACACCTCAACAGAATGGGAAAGCTGAGCGAATGAATAGATCATTAATAGAAAAAGCTCGATGCATGCTTATGGATTCTGGTGTTGGGAAAAGTTTTTGGGCAGAAGCAGTTTCTTATGCGGCATATTTGTTGAATCGGACTCCAAGTCGAATTTTGGAACATAACAAAACACCTGAAGAAATCTGGTCCGGTAAAAAACCAGATGTAAGTCACTTGCGAGTCTTTGGATCAACTGCTATGGTTCATGTTCCAAAACAAAAGAGGAAGAAGATGGATTCAAAATCAAAAAAATGTGTACTGCTTGGTTATTGTGAAAACTCTAAGGCTTATAGAGTTTATGATCCAGAAAAAAGAAGATTAATTAAAAGCCGAGACGTTATCTGTTTGGAAAATCAGCCTTTTGGACATGTAATTAAGAAAAATAATGTTACTAATATTTTCTCTTCATATCTAGAGAGTTCAGTGGGGGAACTTGATGGAACTTCTCTTGAAAATCGTCAAAATAGTCTGGAAATTGCTACAATCAACGATTGCAGCAATGAAGAAGAAAGTACAACGGATATTGCTGAAGATAATGAAGCTGAGGTTATTGCAGATACTACTGAGGATACTCTGATAACTGAAGAGTCTGAGGACGACACTTTTTATTCAGATGAAGACTACGTACCCAAAAATATTGAAGTATCTACAACAACAGGAAATCTTCGAAGATCAGAGAGAACAATAAAACCTAAGAAATTTAAGGATTTTATAACGTACATTGCAAGTAGCAACAATATGATTGATCCGCTAACATATCAGGAAGCTATTACCAGAACAGATGGAGAACATTGGAGAGATGCAATTAATAACGAATATACATCTTTAATAGCCAATCAAACGTGGGAAGAAGCCGATTTACCTCCTGGAAAGAAGACATTAAATACAAAGTGGTTATTTAAAACAAAAGTCGATGTAAATGGTAAAATAACTCGATACAAGGCTCGATTAGTAGCTAAAGGATGTAGCCAGAAAAAGGGAATTGACTATGAAGAGATATTTTCTCCTGTCGTGCGATATGAATCTGTTAGATTTCTACTTGCTTTAGCTGTGAAAGAAAATCTCGACATAGAACAAATGGATGCAGTAACGGCATTTTTACAAAGTGATCTAAAAGAAGAGATTTACATACGACAACCCGAAGGATTTGGAAATGGAGAAAAGGTTCTTCGTTTAAAAAAATCTATTTATGGTTTAAAACAGTCTTCTCGAACGTGGAATCAAAAACTAGATCTTGCCTTAAAAGAATTTGGGATGAAGCAATCCAAGTTGGATCCATGTATCTATTATCTACGAACTGATGGAAAGATGTTGATAGTTGCAATATATGTAGATGATTTGCTAATCCTAGATAATCATCCTCAACTCAAGCATCGATTAAAAGCAAATTTAATGAAGCGTTTTCACATGAAAGATATTGGCATTGCAAATTCTTTTTTAGGACTTCGGTTGCAGAGAGATAGAGCAAATGGTCAACTTTGGATAGATCAAGAAAAATATATAAATGAGATGATTAAACGTTTTGGCTTAACAAATTGCAATCCTTGTTCAACACCGATGGACAATAACCAAAAATTAAGTCAAAACATGTCACCGCAGTCGAAAATTGAAAAAGAAGAAATGTCTAAGATCCCGTATCAGGAATTAATTGGAAGCTTGCTGTTCGCTGCACAAGTATCAAGACCAGACATAAGCTATGCGGTGAACACCTTAAGCCGATTTAATCAAAATCCAGGTAAAGCTCACTGGATAGCAGCGAAACGAATATTGCGATAACTTAAAGGTACGGCAAACATGAAGCTTTGCTATTCAAAGAAGGATTATGGTGATTCTCTTGTTACTGGATTTTGTGATGCCGATTATGCTGGAAATATTGATGACAGGAGATCTGTCACAGGGTATGTTTTTAAAATGCAAGGTGGTGCGATTTCATGGTGTTCCCGGAAACAACCTACAGTGGCCCTATCGACTACAGAAGCCGAATATATGTCTTTAAGTACGGCTATTCAAGAAGCACTGTGGCTAACCGGATTAAAGAAAGAACTGATGCCAGGCGTTCAAGAAAAAATTATTTTATTCTGTGACAATCAAAGTGCAGTTTGCTTGACTACCACAAATGTTTATCACGCAAGAACGAAACATATAGACGTCAGACATCATTTTGTTAAAGACGTCATCAATGAAGAATTGATAAAATTATCTTATTTAAAGACTTCAGAAATGGTTGCTGATATTTTAACTAAAGGACTACCTACAGAAAAATCAACTTACTGTGCTAGATCGATGGGTTTGAAAAGATAGATCCTAGTGGGGGTGTTGAAACCTAAGAAGGAATCTACTTAAAATAACTTGTTTGTTTTTATCTAGCACTATGTTTATTATTATTTGTAGTATGTTTATGTTTATGTTTCATATGTGAAAATATTTTTATTTATTCTATTTTCGATCTTCACCGAGATAACTTGTTTAAATAAAAGCTGAATAATTTCTTTTATTATATTCAATATTTTCCAATTGTTTTAATCTAATATCATACTTAAATAGTTTTTAACGTTGTACTAATTCGATTTAAATTTTTCGCCACTAACAACTAACAATGGAAATTAATTTTTTTTTGCAAAAAAACATTTTTTTTGCATGCAAAACAATGACCGAGTAATAGATGGGGCAAATTCCCAAAACGTTTTTCTTATGCAAATTATGCTAAACAAACAGTTCCTCAATGCAAACATAAAAATTCCTGCTTTGCAATCGGGGATTCTACGAAGATTACCAAAACAATTTCAATATAACTCAGAGGTTCAGTTTTTTATATTAATGGATATTTCTTTTTTTAAGAGAAAACAAAAAAAATCGTTAAGTTAATCCAAAGTCACTATTATTGTGCAAATAAAAATTAAATTTGAAAAACATATCAACCTTTTTTTTGAAAAATATTGAGAATTTTTTTGATTAAATCCTCCTTTTTTGATTTAAACAAAAAAAGTTTCATGAGGACGATGAGAGGTTTTTAAAATATTTAATTTATAATCCGTATAAAAACGTTGATGGCGAAACTTAATAGTACATTCAAGCATCACAATAATTTTGGCATTGAATGTTTTCCAAAAAATATTAAGCTTAGAATTTTAAACATTGTTTGTTGTCATAGCCATAGGTCTGAATCTCTGAATTTATTGCTTACAAAGATAGAGAAAGGCAAAGTTTGTAAAAAATCATTAAAGTAACAACAAAGGGTATCCGAGTATCAATACTGTCGGCGGTGGGATCCTTATTGCTGTTAAATCTTGTTTTGTGACGTCACTAGTCAATGTTCCTGTTTGTTTGAACGAAGAGTTCCTATGTGTAAAGATGATTCTTTCACACAAAACTATCTATCTTGTAACTATGTACATTGTTCCTGGGAGCCCAGTTAATACTTACAATGAAGCCTTCTCTTTTTTGAACTACATTTTTGAGATAATGAGTTATAATGATGAAGTAATCTGCCTTGGCGATTTTAAGCTAACCAATGTATCTTGGAAACGTTGTCCCGATACATACGCAATGGTTCCAACAGGAAATCTATCAATGGATGATTCTCAAACTCTTGACAGTCTAACGTCACTTGGTCTTCACCAAATAAACGACATTAAAAACTCTAACGCCAAGATCCTCGACTTAATTTACACAACAATTGATGCCGGTATTTCACTTGACAGATCAACTGATCCTCTAGTGAACGAAGACTCTCATCACCCTGCACTTACCATATCTATTCAAAACTTTGAAATGAATAATCAGGATCCTGACAATGTTTTTAAATTTAACTTTAAAAAAACTGATTATACTAAATTAAATAACTTGCTATATTTAATTGACTGGTCATGCCTTTGCTCTTGTTCAGATATTAATTCAATGGTTTTGAAATTTTATGACAAAATATTTGATTGTTTTTTAGCATCTGTTCCTCTAATATCTATTAAATCAAAATCGCTTGCTCCTAGCTGGTATGATAGTGAACTGCGAACATTAAAAAACCGTAGAAATAAACTATGGCTTAAATACAAACAAACTGGACTAGTTACCGATTTTAATATTTATTGTGAGGCCAGAAATATTTTCAACAGAGAATCAAGTATTAAGTATCTTTTTTACATACAAAAGGTTCAAAGTAATTTAAAAATGGATCCTAAATCCTTTTGGAACTTTATTAACAGCAAACGAAAATCTTGTCCTTATCCGTCCGTTCTTATGCATAACAATATCTCAGACCATGACCCACGTATCATAACACAACTATTCTCAGACTTTTTTCAAAGTGCATATATCTGTGATTCTTCTAACTGTGATAACTTTTCGAACTGTGATAACCTAAACTGTGATAATCTTGACGAAAATGATCAATTATTTGGTCATTTGAAATCATATTCTCACTTGACTGATATAAATTTTCATATAACTATTGACGATATTATGAAATTTTTAGCTAATTTAGAAGATAATGACGCGTCTGGTCCTGATGGGGTACCAGCTTCAGTTCTGAAAAAAATGTGTCAATAACTTGTCTATGCCACTTTCTGTTCTTTTTAACTGTTCATTGTCTACTTGTAAGTTTCCTCATGTATGGAAATAATCTTTTATAATTCCTTTACATAAAAAAGGTAAAAAGGATCAAATTATTAATTACCGTCCAATAGCTAAACTGTCGGCCATTCCCAAACTTTTTGAAGCAATTGTTTGCAAAACATTAAGCTTTTACACAAAATCATTTATTGTTCATAACCAACATGGTTTCTCAAAGGGCCGTTCGACTGTCACCCTACTTATGGAGTTAACGGAGTTTTGTGTCGATTCCTTTAAAAACAAAAAACAGACGGATTGTGTTCTTACAGATTTTAGTAAGGCATTTGACAAACTATCGCATAGAGTTTTGCTTAATAAAATGAGTAGGCTGGGGTTCAGCGTAAAATTCATTGCTTGGCTAAAATCTTATTTACTTGACAGATCCTATTCAGTGAATTTTAAGGGCTACCATTCAAATAGTTTTGTCGTAAATTCTGGTGTTCCCCAGGGTAGCCATTTGGGTCCAGTTCTTTTTATATTGTTTGTAAATGATCTTCCTTCAGTTTTAAAGTACTCTAATTGTCTTATGTATGCAGACGATGTTAACATATTTAAAACTATTTCTAGCAATCTTGACTGTGAAAAGCTTCAAATTGATCTAAATGCTTTCTATAATTGGTGTGCACGTAATTATTTGTTGTTAAATATCGATAAGTGTAAGATTATAAATTTTACAAGAAAATTGTCCGTTTTATCTTTTGACTACAGTTTCAATGGCGTAAATCTATTAAATGTAAATGATGTATCAATCCTTGGTGTATTGTTCGATAAGAAACTCGAATTCACACAGCATATCAATATGGCATGTAATAAAGCCAATTCAATATTAGGTTGGATTAAAAGGGAATCACGTCAGTTTTCTGATCCTTATGTTATCAAACAACTATTTACTACATTTGTCAGACCCATTATAGAGTATGCTTGCCAGGTATGGACCCCCTACTACAGTTGTCACAAAATAAGAATTGAACAAATTCAAAAAAGATTCCTAAAATTTGCCCTTAGAGGCTTAGGCTGGCAGAATCCATTGAATCTTCCTTCATATAGCAGCCGTTTAAAACTCATAGATTTACCGAGTCTGGAGCGCAGACGTTCTTATTTATGTTTTGTTTTTATTGTTAATCTTATTGATGGTAATATCGATGCTTTAAACCTTTTGTGTCGTGTTAATTTTAATGTTCCAAATCGAAATCTAAGAGGTTTTCGTGACCCAATTTACATAAAACACTATCGTACCAACTATGAGCAGAATTCACCATTGATTACAATGTTTAATTTGTATACATTCAATCATAATTTATTAATAAATTTTTGTGATGTCTCAAATAATAGTTTTAAAAAAATATTCTATAATATTGTATAATTTATAAATTCTTAATTCTAAGTAATATTTTTTGTACGCTAGATATTAATTAGCTTGATTCAAATAAATAAATAAATAAAGGGACCCTAAAATTTGGAAACTTTGCTGGCTCGTATCTTTTAAATTATAAAAAATATAAATGAACACGACAAATTTGGTTTATATGATAAAGATTTTGAGGAGCAATAGAATTCATTCTAACTATTTCATTCTTCTGTGAGGAATATCTAGCTTCGCTGCATGCTCTCCTATTGACCAGCGTCTGCTGCAACGATCCTGGCTATATTTACTGGGAATACAAATCAGATCAAGTGTTCGGAGTTTATTATGGATTGGCCAAATCTTCCAAGATATAAAGCTTTTAGTTAAACTTTTCCACCACCATTTTGATTCATTAACAATAATTGAGTGAATATTGCCTTGATAACTCCGCAAACGAGCCATGAAACAATGACCCGGAACCCAGATAAGAGTGATACTGAGGTCAATATTCAGGCTCGCAAGTTAATTTCGGCATTGATGGACACATTTGGAGAATGATATACCAAAATTAATGGCTTTCATGTCACCTTACTATATGATATATTAAATCTCAGAAAATATTCCTGAACCACCAACTGGTACACTCGTACAAAAATATAAATTCTTATACTCTGTTCAACAAAAATTGTCAGTACAGGCTTTATGGGAGAGCTTTTTCCAAAGCAGTGGCGCCTGATGCACTTATCACTACACTACATTGGAAAAAATGCCACTTAAAAATAAGCATACCACTGACTTTCCTTAAAGAATTGTTGTTGTAATTTTTCGCAAAAAGTTGTACACCCCAACGCGACCGTTGAATTCCACTGCTGAAGGGATACTGTCAAGTCAATACGATCGTGCGCTTGTTTTATACATAAGAACAGAGTTACCATTATCATTCTAAATTACAAGCAAGGAGCTTATTCAGGAAATGAAACCACAGTGAGAGGCAAACGTCCTATCTTCCATGTACTGACAATTTTTGTTGAACAGAGTATAGCCACATTTGCAGATTTTTTACAAGAACTTATTATAATCCTTAGATTAAAAATCACCTGCGAAATTATATAGACACATAAAATTCGAAGTATATCGATAAATTTCAATTGAAAATGATTAAACATTTTTTAGTTCAAATTTTTCCACACATTTTTCGATTAAATTAATTTATACAATGATATTAAGGTATGTACCTTAAAAAAAACAGGCTCTCGAAATTTCTTGGCAGGTGCTTCCCTGTACAATATTGTACTTTGAATTGTAAAAGGAGAAATGAAAAACCAATAAAGCCCAAGAGTATGTACTTAGAAGTACGATGAACCGGCATGCATTGACTGCCAACGTTTGTCATATTGCTTCTGAAGTTGCCTCTCAACATGCTTCTTTAATGACTTCCATGGCAGTTAAGAATATGCTTAAGTGTGTACATAGTACATATATGTGTAATTAACAAACTTATTACATACTTATTTAAACATTTAATTAATGAAATAAAGCCATTCACAGTTCTGGTTCAACTTGTTCTAAAATTAAAATAGGTTCTTGCGGTTGCTTGGGCATCGGAGTAGCTCGGTATGTTCGCTTTGGATTGGTCACACGAATCTTCTCAAATCGATCTCTTCGTTCTTCTTCGTAATGATCATTTATTTTCCGGTGATTCTTTAAGTTTGTTCCATTTATGAAGCTTTCACCGCACAAGCCACATTGATAGGGCTTTTCGCCAGTATGCCTACGGATATGAAGATTCAAATCGTTTCTCTGGGCGAATCCTCTGTCACATTGTGTGCACTTGTATGGTCGTTCACCAGTATGTACTCGAATGTGTCGCACAAGTTGGTTAGCTCGTGAAAACGCTTTGCCGCAAGTTAAGCAAATATGAGGCTTCTCTCCAGTATGGCAGCGTTTATGCACAATGAGATCTTGTCGTCGAACATACCGCATTTCGCACTGGTCACAACCGTAGGGCTTTTCACCAGTATGCCGGCGTATATGTACGGGTAAACTTTTTTGAGGAAAACTATCGCCACAATGTGGACAAATACCAAACTTTTCTGGGGGCTTTCGGACACCCTCTGCAAGTTCTTTGTGTACTTTCATATGCTTGTCGAGATTCTTTTTACGAGCATATGATCGACCACATTCTCCGCATGCATAATTGTGTGAGTCGGATTCGTACTTTTCGTCACTATCCTCGACCTTTGTTCTTGGTTTTCGTTCTGTTTCCCCATTTTCTAATGTCGGTTTCGCACCATTTTCACTGTCGCTAAAATACAGAAAATAAATTTTGTTTTTCTTTTTTTTTTATATAAAATATTTACTTGTCTATTTCATTTGCTTCAAGCATTGGTACATAGAAGGAACCACTTGATTTAACAGACATGTTTTCATCAACTTCATCGATTATATTAACATTTTCCAAAGAATCTGCAAATAAAATTGGTATGTTATTAAATTTTTTTTAAATGAATCAAAATTGTAGTTGCCTGTTAGAAAGGTGAAAGAGTAAACTAGAAATAGTGTAAGCCCTCAGTTGTAGCACCGGATTCCATGAGATATTTAGTTCCTCTTTTAACTTTTTCTTTTCTTTTTTTTTCATCATTGGGAGTCACATTTTAAAATTACACATAAATATGTAATAAATTCACGTTATTTTATTTTGTCAAAAGTAATGTACATATGTATGTATTTAACTTACTACATACATACATCCATAAAAAAATAAATAGACCTACTCACCAACCACTCTCAACCATTCCTATGTGTGTGTTAGCAGTAATACTGGGAACCTACACTTTTCGGCCGAGTCCGAACGTCTAAAATGAGAAGATCATTGCATCAGAAGATATACTGTTAGAGGGTTTACCACTTCCCCGCAACCGGAAGTAAACCCCCAAAAACAATTCTGCAGGGCCGGGTATCGAACCAAACGCTTCTGCATGACAGTTTAACGCACTTACGACAAAGGGTACTACAAATACATACATAAATACATACATAGGTAAATCTGAACCTAAAATCACTATCTACCTAAAATCACCATTTTAAGTTGATAATCTTATTATGTTGAATTCAATAAAAGTTCTAGTGACCTCAAGTCAAAAATGCATTTCGCTTAGGTATAGCAGTTACGAGTATCACCAGAGTTAGATGCTGTCATAACATTTTCTGTGTGGAGCTCTCCGTTGTGAATTCACCTAACACAAAGGCCAACAATCAGTGGTCCCAATATAGCGATGTCATCAAAGAGTAAGCCACAACTACGGTAGGCTACCAACTTCCCCGGAGAAAGAACCCATAGTATGACGATGAATAAGCTCATACAAAGATACAAATGAGAATATGCTGGAGCGAAATTTAGAGCAGCATACAAAACCTCCAGGTCAAGCAGATCCAATAGTACGCTATTTTAAACACCCGGAGTTTTTATACTAAAAAAAAAACTAGCAACTGGTTTCTGGTTTTAAGACCAGAACACAAGCTCTTCAAAACACCCATTGTTAACTAGTCAAAGACGCACAGAGAATGGTTGATGTATTCAAGATTGCATTTTAATATCTGCTAAATAAACATCAAGTAGAGCGAATAATAGGACGAGAAATACGTCACAATATTCAAAGAAGAAGCAGTTCTATCGCGTAGTATAGAACTTAGCAATACAAAGCTTAATAACAGGATATGCAGGATATGATGTCCAATATGGGGGTGATTTTATGATGATAAGGTGTATGCATGCAATTACCCCATCATATATAAAAAAGGGTATCCTATATTCTACAAGAACTATCGAGACATACACCGTTGCATTAAAGATCATATCCAAAACCCTTGTGAGTGGAAAAATATCAGTGTGGCGAGGGTAAGGTCAAATACATACATGCTATCAATAAACAAACAAACATTTATCCACTTACTGGGATACTGGGATAAAACTATTATCATCTACCTTGTAGTAAACATAAACTTCATGAACAACAATTTAGTGGAGATGAATATTCGACGATAAGCAGAAAGGGAGAGCTAATACTGAGCTCTTTTTAAAGAAAAATTTTTTGTTGCATATTTGTTCCTGTATGCGAGGAAAACGAATGGATTAGAAAATACAACCGCGAACTCTGAGCTGTATATTTCTTTTTTTTTTTTAAATAGCGTGCTCTAACTCCTTTTACTCAAAAAAAAAATATTTTATATTTAGCCAAAGAAACATGTAATTTGGTTTTGACTACATAAATGTGTTGTACCATTAGTTTTCTATCAGCATAAATTGTCAATTTCAAAATTCCATGATTACAAACGTAAGGCCCTATTACGAGTATGACTCGCGAGTCGAACGATTTGCGAATGACATTTGTCGTGGTATTATGAACAGGGTTGCAAAAGCTTAAGTCACTTTTTAGCTTAAGCTCGGCTTTAATTCACAAGATAGTGGGTGACTTATGAATTAAGAAAAATATAATTCAGCAGCTAGTTAGTGACTTATGAATTAAAAAAATTTAATTCATAAATCAGTTGGTGACTTGTGAATTAAAAACATTTAAATCATAAGCTTCTTAGTGACTTATGAATTAAAAAAAAATTAATTCGAAACCTACTAAGTGACTTATGAATTAAAAAAAATTAAGTTATGAGAAAGTAAGTGACTTATGAATTAAAAAAAAATAATAATTAAGTCATGAGCAAGTACGTGACTTAAGAATTAAAAAAAAAATCATTCAAAAGTTACCTAGTGACATATGAATTAAAAAAAATTTAATTTATAAGCTAATGGATAAATTTTGATTAAAAAATTATTAATTGGAAAATTTATAAGCCAACATGATAATTTTATGACACACAAAATCTTAAAATCTACTTTCGTTAATAACTAAATTATTCACCCCTGTTCTGATTTTCGTTTACGAAAGTAATACTTTCGTTTTCATTTCATTTCGATTTTGTCTGGAGAATTTGAATTCGTAAATCTAAAAATGTATGTAAGTATTTCTAAAAATATATCTTTAAAAACTATTTTTTTGTCTTTGAAGGGGAACACACATGAGTAACAGAAAACATGTCTGAATGTTGGTACCACTGCAAGGCAAATTCATACGAAATTAAGAACGTCGTTTTCAAATCCGTACGAAAATCAATTTCGGTAACGAATTCAATTCGGAACGAAAATCAGAACAGGGGTGATTATGTAGTCAAAACATGTTTAAACATTTTCAATATACCAACTAGCTTATGAATTAATTTTTTTCAATTCATAAGTCACTTAGTAGCTTGTGAATTAATTTGTTTTTAATTCATAAGTCACTAAGTAGCTCATGAAGTACATTTTTTTTTAAATCATAAGTCACTAACTAACTTATGAATTAAATTTTTTAAATTCACAAATCATCTACAGACTTATAACTTCTGGTTTTTTAATTCAAAAATTCGCAACCCTGATTATTTGATTATGAATAGCGAACTACGACGTTCGTCTTTGAAAACAAGTCTTCCAACGTCTAAAAGTGTTGATTTGTTTTTTTCTGAAGATGAGGATGAAAATGAGAGATGTGTAGACTGAGAAGAAAATTTCTAGATAGCTCCAGCCCACTTCAAGTTCCAGATAATTTGTAAGAAAAAAAAAATTCATTAATTATTTTTCAGTTCGGCTCATTGTTCTTTTTAGATTTTTGAATGGCCATCGATGCAGAAAAAAATTTTTCTTGTGTCTTCAATAGTGTACAGTCAATACTAATCTTGCTATGTGCTGTTCCACCTTGTGAGGATGTCGCAGTTGACGGCGCGCGGGTTGACGTTTTCAACGCCTAATTCCACTTCGACATGTTGTTGCAACACTTCAGGGGGATGCGTCGTAAATGTATTTCCCTAAGGGTTCACAGCCTGTTGAAAACTGTGTTACCCATCCGCAACCTTTTCCAAAAGAGATAAAGAAAGCTGCGCACAAGGTTCGCCACCAGTTGCTACTGCATCTTTCTTGTTGATCGCTATTTTTTTTTTAATTTTAATTTGTAGTCAGGCCAAATTGTCTGAATTTCGTATTTCTTTTATCTTGAACTTGACTTTTAAGAGTTGTGACGTTATTATATTATATTATTATATAACGTGCGATTAAAATTAACATCAATTTACTTATGTATTATCAAGAAGAAATCTCAGCCTGGAAGGACGAAATCCATTCCCTATGCCTGCGACGACGTTGTTGGCATTTTTGGCACAGAGTAGGGCAGCTGGTTGAACAAAGCTAATAATAGCTGTGTTTAATTTTCCCACAGATCTGATCCGGATTGGATTTTGTTTTCAAAATAACATGTAAAACAACAAATACAAACAAAACTGGGCCTTGTGTTGTTTTTGTTTTACATGTAATTTTGAATGGAGATCCAATCTGGATCAGATCTGAGGGAAAATAAAACGCAGCTAATAACTATGTACAAAATAGCAATAATTAAATTTTGTTATCAGATAAAAACAAATCAAACAAACGATTGACAAAAAAATCAATCGAAGTAGAAAATCCCAAAATTTATTCCGAACAGAGTATGTATGTATGTATGTATGTAGATTTGCTCTCTGTCTATAAACAATGGAAATAATTGCTTTGTTCAACCAGAAAAATGCCAGTGTAGAGTAGTGTAGTGCAGTGCAGGTTCATGAAAACTGTCAGAGCAAATACTAGGAAAAACGTCATACGTCAGATGTTAAAAAAAAGAAAACAAATTAAATTCCGCGCAAGTAAAATGCCTAATACCTGTGCTGAAGTCGATGGCAAAAGGACGAAATCCATTCCCTATGCTTGCGACGACGTTGTTGGCATTTTTGGCACAGAGTAGGGCAGCTGGTTGAACAAAGCTAATAATAACTACAAAATAACAATAACTAAATTTTGTTATCAAATAAAAACAAATCAAACAAACGATTGACAAAAAATCAATCGAAGTAGAAAATCCCAAAATTTATTCCGAACAGAGTATGTATGTAGATTTGCTCGGTTCCATTCGGTATGGCCTGCTTTACGGAATCTCATAACAGAATGGTATTTTTTAACTTGACCCGTACAGATTTCCCCTTTAAAGTTTCATTTGGAATACATGTAATGTATGTACATATAAAATGCATGTATGTTTGAATGAACTATAAAAACAAACAAACAATTACAATTATGGTTTTCTTTATTAATAATTTTGCGCATCCTTAATGTTACCTAAATCAATTGCAAAATCACCGAGAGCCCTCATCGACTTCTATGACTAGGCTCAGCTCCTCAATGTTCACTATTTTCGAAGCAGTTTTATTGTCCGTTTGTGATAACACCGACATCGACTCCGCTCCATTTAATTTTGTTCTCCAACATGGTCGGTGGGGATTTGTTACTCGAATTTTTTCATAACGATCTGGTCGCTGATCCTCTTTGCTAAAATGCTTTGCTGATTTTCGATGGTTCTTTAACGCTGTTCCATTAATAAATCCTTCACTACATATGCCACACTTATATGGCTTCTCACCAGTGTGTCGACGAATATGCAGATTTAAATCATTGGATTGTGCGAATGCTTTGCTGCATTGCGTACACTTGTATGGACGCTCACCAGTGTGTACTCGAATGTGTCGGGCGAGTTTGTTTGGTCGCGAAAAGGCTTTTCCACATGTATTACACAAATGTGGTTTTTCACCGGTGTGAGATCGCTTATGTATCATAAGATCCTGAGAGCGTGGATATCCTTTGTCGCATATGTCGCACTTATAAGGTTTTTCGCCTGTGTGTCGTCGTATGTGAATAATCAGACTAGCTTGGGGAAAACTCTCGCCACAGAAGGGACACAGGCCATGTTTGTATTTATGCTTCCTTTGTCCCTCACCCAATTCTTTGTGTGTTATCATGTGTCGGAGAAGATTATCTTTGCGAGTGAAGCTTTTGTCACAGTGACTACATTCAAATGAACCAGCACTTAGGTGGGACTTTTGATGACGTGCCAACGATTCCCGTTTGGCATACACTCTTTGACATGTTGGACATTGGAACGTCTGTGTTGGAATTTCTTTTTGTACATTATGTTCTTGAATTTTACTTTGATGGTCTAAATGCGAAATAATTTCACTAAAAAAATAATTGCTTTAATTTTATCTTAAGAAAAACTACTTTGATATACCAATTGATTTCATCTAATTGCTCTACTACCATTGATGCGGATAGTCCTGTCTCTGATTTTATCGACACATTCTCTAAGATTTCACACTGAACAGGTGCTTCGTATTTTACAGGAAAATCTAAAAGAAAATCTCTAAATAAAACTAACTTTTCATAACAAATAGACGGGAGTTGGCCATGTGAGTAAGGTAGCTTATCTTACATAATATGAAATAAAATAATTTTATCAAATCTCCTATTTTGTATAAATTCGAGATCATATTTCATGACATTGGAAATATTGAATCAAATACTAATTTGGAGGATAAAAAATTTCGATATCTAGAAGTACCACTTTTGCTGAGGATTTAAGCAGCGTTTTGGTCAGTAAAATAATTGAATACGCCAGTAAAATGGCTACATACTCAATGACACTTAAGAGGTCATCTGAAATCCACACTTTCTGAATTTTTATTTGTACTCCACAAAGTTTTTTTTAATTATAAAACTGCTTTTGATTTTTTTGAATCTAATTTTGAAGAAAAACCTAATAGAAAACTTATCCTAGGTTTCCACTTGTTTTTAAAAGACGCTGTTTGGCACGACTGGTATTACCCACATACCTACTAGGTCTCTATTTCCACTCTTTGCTTTTTACTGTTGGTATAAGCTACTGTAGGTTGTGAATTTTTGAAAGACAAATGGAAATCTAGAATTAATTATTTTTTTAAACTTAAAATCTATATTCAGCACCTAAATCATATGGCTACTACCCAATCTATAATCGTTGATACAACCAGAACCCACCTTCTATACACTTTATTTCGGATTTAATTTCATCCATTTGAATCACTTCGCCATCAGGCACCATCGATGAATGAGTTTCTACTATTTCTGATGATGTTTTCTGTAGCACATCATGCGTTTTACTATCTTCCACATCAACAACCTCTTCTTCGAAATCATAATACTCTTCGGTTGGTTCTCCTGATAGTTCATCAATAATATATAAATCTTCATCTGCTGGAGCGTCGATATCTTGAACAAAACTCTTTTCTTCTTGGACTTCATCGAATTTCAAATCGACACCCTCAAAGTATTCCTTGAGTCTTCTCTCGCTTTCTTCCACTTTGACCAGAAAATCATACGCTTCGAGAAGTCTTTCTGTGCATGCAATGCAAATACGAGTCGGTTGTATATTTTCATTTGCAGCAATCTATGATTTGTTCAATAGATAATAATTATAATAATGTTCAACAAATAAAAAAAGGAAGTTCGCAGTTTTATTCTTACCACAACATTTGAGAGTCTCCAAAGAATTTCTTTTAATTCGATTCTTGTTTCATATTCTACGCAATCATAGAGCGAGTTCGAATCATCCATATTATTATTTAAACAAGTTCGACATGTTAGTTGATCCACATAAACAATATTTTCCATTTTTATTTTTATTATTATCACGAAAAGTTACTTTTTTTAAAAAAAGAAAAATTCATCACAAAAACCCGAAATATTTAATAGACATTCCGATTCCAGTGTGGAATTCAGATGACAGACATCCAGTTTTGATTTGTGTTCAAGTAACATAAGATGTAGATGCGCGCAATTATATTGTTGGTAAGGTAGTGCCATTTAAAGCACCATTTGTTTTTTTGTAATACTAACATTTTATACCGTTGTTTGCCATAACACAACATAATGGCAATTAATATGGCAGTCATAAAACCATTTTGTGAGTCGTAGAAATTTATCATACCTTTATTGAACGATAATTTTAAAAACAAAGGAGCCTATTAACCATTATGCTATGATTTTTTAGATTAGATTAGATTTCTTTATTAAGTAAAATCAATAGTGTTTTTTATAAAATTACATTCTTTTCTGGGTTTTAAATTTTACCTTACAAAGATAAATATAAAGGCCATGGCGTATTGCCGTTCAGCCCGATTAGATATATTATATACATTCATTTTAATACAAATAACTATAATCAACATTATTAGGAATATGATTTTTTTTTATTTTTAAGTATACTCGTTTGTTTATAGCAAAACGGTAGTTTGTTGCGGATTTTAAATATTTGAAAAGCATTATGCTATGTTCCCACAAAAACGAAATACGAGATTTCGGTTAAAAACTTTTGATATTTTTGATGGAACAAGATTTCATGGCGATTTTAACGGAAACTTCAGAAATTTCAGATTTCGGTATTAGACATAAGGACTTATTAGGTGCGTTTTATTATTCACAAATCTATCTGGATCCGGATCTGGATCTTCCCTTGAAAATAAAACGATACGGATCTTAGTGACAGCAGTGTTATAAGCCCGTCTCTTTTTATCCTTGGGTTTGTAAATTTTAAATTATTTCTTGTCTCTTTTCTTTACACTGTAGTTTACACTACCTTATCATAAAAAGCCATCTACTCGCCAGTGTAATAACTAATTTTTGGATCTTTGAAATAGATCCCGATAGAAAACAGGATCCCAAATTGTTTTTGTAATAACAACATGTTAAAACTTAATCCAGATCCGGATCCAGATAGATTTGTGCATAATAAAACGCACCTATTAGGTGCGTTTTATTATTCACACCTATTAGGTGCGTTTTATTATTCACAAATCTATCTGGATCCGGATCTGGATTAAGTTTTAACATGTATTACAAAAATAATTTGGGACCATTTTTTCTATCGGGATCTATTTCAAAGATCCAAAAATTAGTTATTACACTGGCGAGTAGATAGCATTTTATGGTAAGGTAGTGTAAGCTATAGTAGGTGCGTTTTACTATCCACAAATCTATCTGGATCCGGATCGGGATCTTCCCTTGAAAATAAAACGATACGGATCTTACTGACAGCAGTGTTATAAGCCCGTCTCTTTTTATCCTTGGGTTTGGAAATTTTAAATTATGTCTTGTCTTTTTTCTTTACACTAGGTGCGTTTTATTATTCACAAATCTATCTGCATTAAGTTTTAACATGTATTACAAAAACAATTTGGGATCCTGTTTTCTATCGGGATCTATTTCAAAGATCCAAAAATTAGTTATTACACTGGCGAGTAGATGGCTTTTTATGGTAAGGTTGTGTAAACTACAGTGTAAAGAAAAGAGACAAGAAATAATTTAAAATTTCCAAACCCAAGGATAAAAAGAGACGGCCTTACAAGGGAAGATACAGATCCGGATCCAGATAGATTTGTGAATAATAAAACGCACCTACTATAGCTTACACTACCTTACCATAAAAAGCCATCTACTCGCCAGTGTAATAACTAATTTTTGGATCTTTGAAATAGATCCCGATAGAAAACAGGATCCCAAATTGTTTTTGTAATACATGTTAAAACCTAATCCAGATCCGGATCCAGATAGATTTGTGAATAATAAAACGCACCTAGTGTAAAGAAAAAAGACAAGACATAATTTAAAATTTACAAACCCAAGGATAAAAAGAGACAGACTTATAACACTGCTGTCACTAAGATCCGTATCGTTTTATTTTTAAGGGAAGATCCAGATCCGGATCCAGATAGATTTTTGAATAATAAAACGCACCTATTGTCTCATTTAGAAAAAAATTACTTTACAGGCTCGAATGTCTATAAATAAAAAAACATTTATTAAAACTTGGTATAGTAAACAAAAAAAAATTATGCACAGAAAAATATTCTACCTAATAACTGCAATAGAAAGTATACGAAATCAAAACAAATTGTTTGCAAGACCATTTTTTAACATGTCCTGATAGAATTTGATCGTAAAATTAGAATCCGACTTAGCAACGTGATCACAGTTTACAACAAACAAAAACCATCAGCACCTTTTTATCTTTGTGGAAAGAAGAAAATTAATCTGGAAACATACCACATATTGCTCAGCATGCAATGGTATTCTATGAAGCAACAATTTTTCGTTTACATATTTTTATTTTTAAAGTTGTTTGGCAAAACAACGGCAAGTTTAGCAAAACTGAGTTTTTTGTATAACGTTCGCAGTGAATTGCTTCATTCTAACATTACATATTTATCGTTTAAAGAAAGAAGAAGAAAGAATACTCGCATTTCTTTTCTCCTAATTGACTGTGACAGAAAATGTTTTCGAGATATAATTTACTGTGACTGGAAATGTTTTCGAGATCTCAGAAAACAGTCGAGTTCAATACATGACTTTTTACCACTTAGAATTCCGATTTTTTGCCAGCTGTCAGATAAATTTCATCTTACTTTTTATGTCAGTTATCATCTTGGAAAATTCATAAATAATATTGAATACTGAAATGTTATGCATAGAACATGCGGAATAAACATATTACCTTTGTTCAACCAGCTGCACTGGACTACTCAGGGCAGAAAAGTGTAGCTTTTTGGTGTTCATTGAGAACATTTCTGCACTGACTTACACTGATTAGCGTTCATTGAGCTGAACTATTGTACTCTAGTTCTAAATATTCTGCACTGCCTTTTGAGCTAGTGCTGGTTGGTGAAAACTGTCAAAATCAGTTGATGTCATCGTTCCGATATTTTGATATTTTGTTACGAATAAAGTTGAATTTTTTTCGCGCTTTGTGTTTTTGATTTTAATTTTTAAATAACGCATAGCTTAGAGTAAGCTTCGAGTGAAGGGCATTCTCTGGTGATTCAGTTAATTAATTTGACTTGGAGCAAATTAAAAAAGAAATATTAATCCAATAATTTCTTAATTAAACCTATGTATATTTAGACCAAAAATTGCATTTTAATTATTCCTTCCATTTTACTTGCGCCGAATTTAATTTGTTTTCTTCTTTTTAACATCTGACATATGACGTTTTTGCTTGAATTTGCTCTGACAGTTTTCATGAACCTACACTACACTACTCTACATTGGCATTTTTCTGGTTGAACAAAGCTATTATGTACATTATGCTGACTAGGAACTTCAAAAAAAAGAGAACAAGTTAAAATACAATTGTGAAAAAGCAGCTTGACTGGAATATCAAAACAAAAGAATGTTATATACAAAAATTTAAAAACATGAAATTATGCATCTTTGATGTGTTCTTTTTCGGGAAGAACCATATATACAGTGATCCACAAAAGTCTGCGTACAAGGAAGATATTTTTTAAAAATTGCTGTTATTTACAAATGTAAAGTGAATTATTTAAAAAAAAGGTATTTTTCATTAAAAGAAATTTAGCACGTTTTTATTTTCAGCAAAAAAAAATAAAAAAACAATATTCGTATCACAAAAAATTAATAAAAACAAAATAAACCTCTGAAATTCTTCCACAAAAGTCTGCGTACAGGTGAAAATTTCTTGCATTACACTCTCTTTAAATATCGATAAATATGTTTTTGCATAATATGATTGTTTGTTTATTTTTAATCGTTCTAAACGCGTATTGCAAATCATTGTCTTTGGTTTTTTTTTTTTGTTTTTAAAGCAAAAAATGGCAAATAAAGAGTTAAGTTTGAGTGAGCGGCAGTTGATTTATTAATCTTTACGTTAAACAAAAAAAGTCGTATGGTGAAATATCAAAAATAACCTGAAGAGCTCGGCCAACGATACAGAGAACGGTAGATCGCTTTAGAAACGCAGGACAGATTAAATCGGAGACAAGATAAGGCCGACCTTCGAAGCTCTCCGAAAGGGATAAGCGAGTGGTCAAGCGAATGGTGGAACAAGATCACTTTATAACGACTAAGACGATAAGAACACGGCTCGAAATATATAAGAACAATACAGTGCATCCAGAAACGGTAAAAAGAGCTATTGTTCAAGAGGGGTTTAAGTCACGCACACCCAGGAAAAAACCATTGGTCAGTAAAATAAAGAGAAAGAAACGGCTAGCATTTGCAAAAGAGTATGTTAACAAGCCTCCGGACTTCTGGCGTAAGGTTATATTCTCCAGCGAATCAAAATACAACATTTTTGGTTCTGACGGTCTTTTGAGGGTGTGGCGACGACCAAACGATGCTCCTTATCCCAGATGCACAATTAAGACTGCCAAGCACGGTGGTGGAGGTGTTATGGTTTGGAGCTGTATGGCGACTTCAAAAGTCAGTAAGCTGGAAGTAATAGAAGGATCAATGGATCAATATGTATACATCGTTATCCTCAAAAGAAATTTGAAAACAAGTGCTGAAATTCTGGGTATATCCAATGACTATTAATTCTAGCAAATAATGACCCCAAACATACCGCCCATAATCGCGCATGTGGCTGGCATATAACTCTCCCCACCTGCTACGAACCCCACCACAGAGTCCAGATATTAACCCTATCGAGCACTGCTGGGATGAATTGGAAAAAAAGATCCGAACCCACGATATCCGCAAAAAGGCGCAGTTAAAAGAAGCCTTGTTGCTTGAATGGAGTAAGATCAATAGTTCTTATACAGAAAAACTGGTAGGGTCAATGCAAAACCGTTTGAAAGAAGTTATAAGGCTAAAACGGTATCCGACCAAATATTAACAGCGAAAGTAATAAAAAAAAATAATTATTTCTCTATATTAACTAACTTTTTCCAATTTCTTTTACAGCTGTACGCAAACTTTTGTGTAGGAATCTCAGAGGTTTATTTTGTTGTTATTAATTTCTTTTTGTTATGAATAATTGTTTTAATTTTTTTTTGTTGAAAATAAAAACCTTGTATATTTCTTTATTAAAAAATATTTTTGTTTGAAACAAATCACTTTAAATTTGTGAATAACAGCAGTTTTTAAAAATATTTCTTCCTTGTACGCAGACTTTTGTGGATCACTGTATAAGAAATACGAATATATAAGAAATACGCATCTGCTAATATATCGCACCTCCAGTGCAATAACGACGTAAGTGCAATTTTCCTAAATGTTGAGGAAATCACGTTTAAAGTTTTCTTGATTATCAAAATACCATACGTTTCAGCTTTTGTGTCCATACAAAAAAGTGGCTTCTTTTGGGCAATAGCAAAGATACAATTACGTCGATTTTACCACTTATAAAACTTGACATTTAGGTAGTTATGTCAATCTTAACTCAATTTCAGAAAAAATTGCAGTTACGTCGATATTGCACCGGAGCACTATGGGACCAAATGGTGCAAACCATCTCAAAAATCCATAACTTTTTCGTTTCTCAAGATTTTTTTTTAAATTTTGCACACTTATACTTGTATAACCAAGAATTTAAAATATTAAAACGTTTCAATTAGAAATAAATTATTTTACTTTTTTTTTAATAAAATAAAATAACAAATTTGTAGATTTTGTTTAATTTATATGGGAAAAATTTGTTGGAGCAAGAATTATTGCAACAATTTGGATGAAATTTATACAGTTTTCTTCTTTTACCGGTGAAAACATTTGAAAGTAGTTTTTGTAAAATCCGCCCACTACCACGCCCATATTTTTCAGATTTTTGTAATTTTCTTATTTTTAGTGAACAGGAAGCCGAAAATTTGTATTTGAGATTTTTTAAACTTAAGACATCGCATGTATATTTTTTCTGCCCACTTTGCCGCCTACTTTCACTCCCCTTTTTTTATTTTCAGCTTAAAGTTCATTAAGAGCAGGCATTTTTTAAATTAAGTTTTATATGAAGAAGTGAGTTTATGAAAAGTGTTATTTATTTTTAGTTAAATTCGTGTACTGCCACGCCCCTTTTTGATATATGAAAGTTTTTCGTCCTTAAGACAAACAAAAAAAGAATTCAAAAGTACACCTTATTACTAGGTATATTAATTAATGTCTAAAAGTTCTTAAGCCTCGTCAAACAATGCTTGTGTTATTTATACCTATGTACCTACATTTGTATTATATGCAACCATAAACCACACACCCCCTCCCACCCTCAAATGCTTGGCATTTATTTTTATTTAATTATGATTTTTTTAAATATAAATATGAGTAAGGAAGTTTAAAATTGGAAAACAAAAAATATTTTATTCTAAAAATAAAATTTAGAATTTTAATAATATTTCAGATGAATTTCTTACTTTGATGGGTGTTAAGCAAGGATGCGTCCTTAGCACACTCTTATTTATTTTATACATAAATGACTTATTTGATACGGTGAAAGGTGGAATCAATATAAACGGGAAAAACATACCCGGCTTCATGTTCGCGGATGATATTGTGTGTTTTGCAGAAACTATAGACGGCATGCAGTTAATGATAAACCGACTGGAACTCTACTGCAAAACCTGGAACCTAACAGTTAACCTTTCAAAGTCAAAAATGATGATTTTGAGAAACGGAGGTGGCAGGTATTCGAGAATAGAAAAGTGGAGTTACGGAGAGGAACAAATAGAAATTTTCAAGGAATATAAGTACTTAGGAATCGTGATTACATCAAACCTGAACTTTAATAAACATCTTAATGCCAAATTATCAGAAGCTAAGCGTGCTTTCTGCTCCGTTTGGAGGACTTGCATTGTCAAGAATAATATATCTCATGCTGCCAAAAACAAAATTTTTCGTACAGCTGTAATTTCCATACTCTTCTATGGAGCCCAAGTATGGGGTTACCTTCCCTTCGACGCTGTTGAAAAGTTCCTACGATTTTTTCTGCGAACCACTTTTAAGTTGCCCAGTAGTTCACCGAATTATATGCTCTACCTGGAAATAGGGGTAGCTCCACTATTTTTAGATACCCTGAAAATCCATTTCGACTATATAGCAAAAATAATGGCGATGAAAGAAGAAAAAATCCCAAAGTTGGTACTGTCTCAAATGATTAGTTCTGGTGGAACCTGTGTAGAGTGGAGAAAAATAGCTGCCGAGTGTTCGACAACCTTAACGATAACGGTCAATGAGAGCTCTGATTCTCGTGATTATCGTGCTAACTTCACATAACTCTTTGACATTTACAAAACTCAAAAAAGGTCTGTTAAATTAAGTACATAGTATCATATATACATTCATAGAATTCGTAAGGCGCCAGTTATAGCTATCATTGAAAACCATCATTGAAACACAAATCAGTGGAACGGTGGAATATTTTTTGACAAGTCGGTTATAGCAATCAATAATTTCGCTGTCATTGAAAAGATGTGTCATTGAAAATATCTGTCGCTTTGATGCTTGCTAAATTACTAGTGATGGGTACCTCATTCATGAGGCAATACAAAATGTCGCATGTTTTGTTATTGCTTAAAGTTTTTTTTTTTTTGCGAACTGCAATCATTTAGGCCTATTCGGCGAAATCTTTTATTCTTCTATTCTGTTATGAATTTCAATACAAAAGTTTGAGATGTCAACAAATCTTTTATGAATTATAATTTTGGTATTCGGCATGGTAAAATCTGTTATAAAATCTGCTAAGAAAACTTTTATAAAATGTCAAACGTTCGAACTTGGAAAAAATCTTTTACGAATAGCATTTTTGGTATTCAGCATGTCAAAATCTGTTAAAAATCATAAAAGAATAAAAGACAAACTTCTGTGACTTTTATCATAAAAGATTTCAATAAGTGCACAGGTGCATCAAGTAAAAATGAATATTTATCTTTTATTTCGTCAACGAAATGTTCCTAAAAAGAGCAAATGAAAGAAAATATATTAAAACTCATATCATATAAACATATAAGTAGAGTACGGCCATGGTATTCCCAGAAACATATGAGGTAAATTCCTATTTTATGGTATAGATACCAATAGTGTGTAAGAGTTTACTTCTTTGTTCGTCATCCATTTTAATTATGTCAGATGAAATATTTTACATAATCGCAGCTGATTATGATAACAGATTTTCTTGTTTTGTTTTTGTTAGAGATATGAGCTATAAGAAAAAAAAATCATTTCTTTGGGGTTCGGGTGCGTGATTAGTGTTTAGTCCAGTTTAGTTTATAGTTTCCTACTCGCTGCTTTGCTTTCCATAAACCGACTCTCACAGAATTACTCTATATGGCTATGCGCGCACATTAAACTTTTAGTTCCGCAACTGCTTGGTTCGAGCAACTAAAAAGCTTGTGTTTTGATACAAACTAAACGATTGCCTAAAATGAGTTCGCTATTTTGTGTAACATATAATTAAATGCACCTCCGCGGACATTCAACCAAATAGTTCATCTGTTTCCTATAAGCACCTTATTTGGGTGCCGGGCCACAGAGACATTCCGGGAAATTGCAAGGCCGATGAGCTCGCCAAAAACGGAACACTTCTGCCTACTGTTAGACAAAAACATAACATAGGAACACCACTTGCTACATGCAAACATCTTCTCAAACAATATGCTCTAGAATCAACAAATGCTAGATGGTCACAGGGTACCACCTGCCTGGCAACTAAACAAATATGGCCAAGCATAGACCTAAAACGGTCAAAAGGCTTGATCTCCCTGAGCAGACAAAATATAAGCTCTACAATAGGAGTTATAACAGGACACTGCCTCATAGGTAGACATGCTTTGAGGCTAGGAGTCTACACAAATGACTTCTGTAGAAGCTGCATGGACGAGGAGGAAGAGGAAACAGTCCAACACCTTCTATGTACATGTCCAGCACTCTCCAATAGAAGGAATAATTATCTCGGTAATCCCTTCTTCGATAATACCAGTGAACTGGCAACAATCGACACAAAATGTCTCTCTAACTTTATTAAAAGCACGAAATGGTTTGTTTAAATTCATTACTCTCCCATGAGTAACTTCTTTAGTGGTATCACAACGGATCCTTGAGGTCTAAGTGAGTCGACAACAACTAGACAGCCACTCTAACCTAACCTAACCTAACCTATAAGCAACCAAACAGTTGTGCAACTAAAAATTGAATGTGCGCGCCTAGCCTAAGTGTTTTTTGTGCTAGTCTACCTATCTAGGTACATACATACATATATAACTTTGAATGTTTTATTCAAATTTCATGATCATTAGAATTGTAGAGACGTCATTGAAAAACTTTTTTTTTTTGTTAAAATGCTCATTAAAATAGTTATATCCTATGGGACATTTGAGGTGAGACAAAATACCACCTCATTTCGAAAAATTAATACCTCATACAAACTCATTTTAAATTCGTATCCTACCCATCACTATAAATTACAAAGACAACCTGAATAATTTTTTGAGGCTAGAGTTGATCATTGAAAAAAAAACTGACACATGAGAATAGAAAGAGAATCGAACACAAATCATTGAAACGATTGTGTTCCACTTTGTTGGAACGAAAATCTGCTGTTCATTGAAAACGATTTTCATCATTGAAAAATTAAAACTAGTTTTTTGAGAAATATTGAACATATTTGTTAATTTTTATTTGCAAAAGTAAAATATATAGTTGATTAGCTTCATTTGTATACCAAACATTCTCAGTGTTCATAGTTTAACTATCCCAAAAAGTGAAAACAAAATTTTCAATGATGGTTTTCAATGATAGCTATAACTGGCGCCTAAAAGTTTGCGATTACGATGGAATTCGTGATAGGGCTGATTATCAGTTTTTGAGATGTAAATATTTTATAAATTTTCGAACAAAAATTCGTGTGACATATTCCGATATTTTTGATTTTACAAAAAAAGTATGAAACGGTTCTTGAATGTTTCCAAATTGAAATGGCAAGGAAAACCGTGCCATTTATTTCATATTAGTGTTATGCGACTAAAAAACGAATCTCTGTATTTGACGGTACTTCCAAAATTAGGCTCAAGGGTGAACTGATGAGCATTCCTTTTTTGGCGGTCTCGACAATGTGGTTATTCCATCGAAGATCGTCGCTGTCACAAATACCGAGTACTGACAGCTTTTCGGTTTGTGGGATGTAAGTGCCATTCAAGGCCAATGGCATAAGGGGAACATTTTGCTTCAACGACAATAAACAGCATTGAGTTTTCGAAGCATTAAACTCAACACGATTTTGTTCACCCCATTAAACAATGCTGTAAGGCGCCAGTTATAGCTATCATTGAAAACCATCATTGAAAATTTTGTTTTCACTTTTTGGGGTAGCTAAACTATTAATATTGAGAATGTTTGGTATACAAATGAAGCTAATCAATTATATATTTTACTTTTGCAAATAAAAATTAACAAATATGTTAAATATTTCTCATGAAACTACATTTAATTTTTCTATGATGAAAATCGTTTTCAATGAACAGCTTATTTTCGTTCCAACAAAGTGGAACACAATCGTTCCAATGATTTGTGTTCGATTCTCTTTCTATTCTCATGTGTCAGTTTTTTTTTCAATGATCAACTCTGCCTCAAAAAATTATTCAGGTTGATTTTGTAATTTATAGTGATGGGTAGGATACGAATTTAAAATGAGTTTGTAAGAGGTACTCATTTTTCGAAATGAGGTGGTATTTTGTCTCACCTCAAATGTCCCATAGGATATACCTATTTTAATGGACATTTTCAACAAAAAAATCAATTTTTCAATGACGTCTCTGCAATTCTAATGATCATGAAATTTGAATAAAACATACAAAGTTATATATGTATGTATGTACCTAGATACGTAGACTAGCACAAAAGACACTTAGGCTAGGCGCGCACATTCAATTTTTAGTTGCACAACTGCTTGGTTGCTTATAGGAAACAGATGAACTATATGGTTGAATGTCCGCGGAGGTGCATTTAATTATATGTTACACAAAATAGCGAACTCATTTTAGGCAATCGTTTAGTTTGTGTCAAAACACAAGCTTTTTAGTTGCTCGAACCAAGCAGTTGCGGAACTAAAAGTTGAATGTGCGCGCATAGCCTTATAGAGTAATTCTGTGAGAGTCGGTTTATGGAAAGCAAAGCAGCGAATAGGAAACTATAAACTAAACTGGACTAAACACTAATCACGCACCCGAACCCCAAAGAAATGATTGTTTTTCTTATAGCTCATATCTCTAACAAAAACAAAACAAGAAAATTAGGCCTATTCTGCCACATCTGTTATTCTGCTATAGTTTTTCTGTTATGAATCATAAAAGATTTCCACCTTAAAAGATCTTTTATGATTGGTATTCAGAGGTTCGAACTTTTACAAAAGTCTGTTATGCTACTTCGAAAACGAGATCTGTTATGAAACTGAACTAAATCTGTTATCATAATCAGCTGCGATTATGTAAAATATTTCATCTGACATAATTAAAATGTATGACGAACAAAGAAGTAAACTCTTACACACTATTGGTATCTATGCCATAAAACAGGAATTTACCTCATATGTTTCTGGGAATACCATGGCCGTACTCTACTTATATGTTTATATGATATGAGTTTTAATATATTTTCTTTCATTTGCTCTTTTTAGGAACATTTCGTTGACGAAATAAAAGATAAATATTCATTTTTACTTGATGCACCTGTGTACTTATTGAAATCTTTTATGATAAAAGTCACAGAAGTTTGTCTTTTATTCTTTTATGATTTTTAACAGATTTTGGCATGCTGAATACCAAAAATGCTATTCGTAAAAGATTTTTTCCAAGTTCGAACGTTTGACATTTTATAAAAGTTTTCTTAGCAGATTTAATAACCATAATTTTACCATGCCGAATACCAAAATTATAATTCATAAAAGATTTGTTGACATCTCAAACTTTTGTATTGAAATTCATAACAGAATAGAAGAATAAAAGATCTCGCCGAATAGGCCTAAATGATTGCAGTTCGCAAAAAAAAAAAAACTTTAAGCAATAACAAAACATGCGACATTTTGTATTGCCTCATGAATGAGATACCCATCACTAGTAATTTAGCAAGCATCAAAGCGACAGATATTTTCAATGACACATCTTTTCAATGACAGCGAAATTATTGATTGCTATAACCGACTTGTCAAAAAATATTCCACCGTTCCACTGATTTGTGTTTCAATGATGGTTTTCAATGATAGCTATAACTGGCGCCTAAAGATCTCATTCTGTAATGAGGTAATCATACGATACCGTTCCAATTCCACTTTCCAAAAGAGATTTACCACTTTCGATAAAAGAGCCTGGTGCCCAACTCTATCAAATGCTTTGGACATATCAAGCGTAATCTCACTAAGATTGCCGCGAAAACTGCATTGCTGGTCATTGAGAAGCTTTCGATCATCGAGATATTTCTTGAGCTGATGATTGTGCAATTGGTCGGTAGGAGTAGGGGAAGAGCAACAGGAGCGATGAAAAAGCTTACGCAATGGTTTTGCCAGCGATGAAGAACACCTCTTCAAAAGAGTGCGGGATATACCATCAGGACCAGCGGATTTATTCATATTCAGATCTCGAAGGGGTCTTGTAAGTGTACTAGTGCGGAAATATACCTGTCCCATTGAATAATGTTCGTTCGCAAGTACAGGAGGTGCAATATTGCTGTCAGGAAACGTAGAACTAGCAGAAAAATGAGCTGCGAGTACATTCGTCTTATCGGAAAAGCTAGTTATAGGGTTGTCGTGGTAAATGAGCGTTGGAACTGAAGATGAAGTTGAATACGTTCTTGACAAAGGACCAGAAATTGCTAATGCTTTTGAGACATTGCGAGATTTCTTGCCCTAATTTCTGGAGCGAAAACTTACTTCTCTCAACTTGATAGTTTCTTTATAGCTTCAATCGGACCAACACTATTTTTTAGGTTTAATACTCTTAATTCTGTTAGGAATGAAAGTACGCATCCAAGAAAAAGCACTGGCGTCAACGTCATACGAGTGACCAGTTAAAGATTCGAAATAAATTATTCGGACCGTCCCAGTTGGCTTTCTCGTATTGCTAATCGGTTCTAGATGCTTCTCTTTAACTGCACACTAGAAATTTGCTGATATTACGCAATGGTCTGAAGTGCCGAATGGAGAGTTTATCGTTATGGTATACTTATCAGGATTAAAAGTAAGAAGCAAATCGAGAGTGTGGGCGTTTTGCGCAGCAACATCTGGTTTTCGAGTGGGCTCATGTACAAAGCTGAGTAAGGTGGTGCATCTCAACAAATGTTCCTTCGGATATTGCCTGTCCTGAATAGCGAAGTCAACTTGAGTTGTGTACATTGAAGTCGCCCGCAATAAAGACTTCAGTTAGAGGGTACAAGGAATCAATTCGGGAAATGGAATCAGAAAGCGTATCAAGATAGCACATTGCTATCAAATATTTGGGCTTTTATTAATGAAACAATAATGGATGTGTGTTTGCGGACAGTAAATTTGAGCCACATGAAGTTAAAGTTAGTATTAGAACAATGTCCGTATTGACGAAGGCTCACCAATCCGGTGGCGGCCGGGCCCTGCATGGTCTCCTGTGGGTCCAGTCTATTGGCGCGACACGATTAGGAAATCGACGTCGAAATTCACGCAGCGCTAACACCACCAACTGATTATTGGTCAAAAAAATCGACACGATTATTCTACGCTCTTTCGGAGTATAGCGCTCCATTGTTCTGTTTGTATACTGTATACTGTCTGGTTCACAAATGTCAAATATGATACGATGTCATTTCCAAAAATTTTAAAATCTTCCGATAGGGTGATTGATTTTGAACCACCTTGTATTTAGTATTGCTCACATTAATGCGAGCAACAACAAGTTACCGACCATATTCAACAACATCATAGAATACGGAATTATACCACAAGAATACAAGGAAGCATTTTAGCTACTGCAAAGCCGACGAGTAGATCGAGTTGAATATGTTGAAACTCTCATCAAGGCTCTTTTTTTTACGGATGATGATAATAAACTTAGCGAGTACTGCAAAACATGACAATTAGCTGGCGGTAGAGAAGTCGAAGGTTAAGGTATTCCGAAAAGGTGGATGAAAAGCAAGTGGAGACGAACGGTGGAATTTTTTTAATGAGAGGATCGAAGTCGTTAATGAATGAAAATATGTATTTAACAATAATTTAACGAAAAATAACATGATGGAAAGACATATCACGGAAAAATTATTAAAAGCAAAAACTACAAAAAATTTTTCATGGAGAAACATCTGCAACAACAGGCATATAGATTACAGCAGCAAATATAAAATATTTGAATAGGTGTCTGAGTCAACATTGCTGTATGCAGCTCAAGTTTGGGTAGTAAGAAATATAAACCGCCGAGCAAATCTTCCGATTTAATATTAAACGGGTATTTCGAATACCATCAAATGACCCGAATTACATCCTTATTCTAGAAACTGCTACCTCTCCTTTATTTGTAAAATCCTAAAAATGCAAGTCGACTACACATTTAATGTCTTAGTAATGCCCGATGAGAAATAAATCAGTAAACTTTTATACAGATGGATCGAAGACTGAAAACGGAGTGGGTGGTGGAGTGTACTCAGATGGGCTAAACCTTAGACTCTCCTTCCGCCTACCAAACCATTGTAGCGTATTCCAAGCGGAAATTCTGGCGATAAAGTACTGTCTTGGCTTAAAAAAAACGTGATATCTAGCACGGATATCCGCATCTTCTCAGATAGTCAGGCTGCTTTGAAATCCCTCGCATCAGTCTCTGTAAACTCCATTACAGCCCAAGACTGTCGATCGTCTCTGATGGAGATGGCCAAACAGTTTAACATTAACCTATTCTGGGGGCCGGGTCAGAGGGACATTCCGGGGAATTGTAAAGCCGACGAACTCGCCAGAATTGGAACGGAAATGCCTATCTTAGTAGATTTCAGATCAGCTCCGTTAATAGGTGTCATAACTAGGCACTGTCTCATAGGTAGACACGCCGCACGACTCGGTGTACTATCAAACGATTTTTGCAGGAGTTGCTTGGACGAGGAGGAAGAGGATACAATCCCACACCTTCTTTGTACATGCCCTGCTCTCTCTTACAGACGCAAACTTCATCTAGGAGAATTTTTCTCTAATGAACCAAGCGATCTCATAAACACAGACATTAATAGTCTCCTTCGCTTCATCAAAAGCTCCAAATGGTTTTAACTAGAAGGGAACCTTTCTGTTCCCTATTAGATCGTGGTATCACAATGGACCTCTATAATGGTCTAAGTGTGTCAGACGCTTTAATGACAACCACTTTAACCTAACCTAATCTAATGCCCGATGAGCGTCTACCAAAAAGCAACACTGAGCTTTTAAAAGCAGATCAGGTTAGTTTTTAGAGCGTACAGATCTAATGGAGAAGATAATAAAGTACAGAATGTGGAAACCTTCTTTGTATCAGCTGAATTAATATCAATGATGTTTATTTTACGAGGCGAACTCCTTAATCTCAACTTCATTCCGCAACGTGGAGATTTGCCCTTGCTGTGCAAAATGCCTACTATGGGCGAAAGAGATGACATTTTTCATTTTATCGGTAGATTCCCTGTTCTGCGAAAATCAAGAAGCAATATTTTTTCAATTAGAAGAGTGTACGATACAATATTTAAATTAAATTAAAGTACCTGTTATGTTCCAATTTTTTAAAATAGCTTTAGCATATATAAGCAGAATTAAAAATGTGTGCCTGAAGTTCAGGGCACCCCCGTTAAAAACGAAGTTTCCCTCGCTTTTTCTTCAAATCCGAATGTAATTCCAAATAAAATCTGTATATTTTTTTTAATCATTTTTTCTTTTGAAATGGCAATAATTTAAAGTAAAGAATCAAATGCAAAAATTTAATTTTATATGAAAAATATTCAATTACTGAAAATAAGTTTTATAAGAAAATATGTAAAGTAAAGAATCAAATGCAAAAATTTAATTTTATATGAAAAATATTCAATTACTGAAAATAAGTTTTATAAGAAAATATGTAGGTAGTAGATTTTGATGTACTATTTTTTTTAATTAAATCTTATATGATACGAGTATTGTATCATAGAAATTTTTGGCGTATTTAAATATAAACGAGAGCGATGTGATAAGTACTTAGCCTAGAAAAGAAAAGAAAATGCACGACTGGGTCGCACGAACTTGCTCCTATGTAATAGACTAGGAATTTTAAAAACGAATGTTATTAGAGAAAAGCTGTTCATAAGCATAAAATGAATTTTTAAATTCTTTTAGTAGTAAGAGACAAAAACATAATGCAATCCAAATATGAATTTATGCAAGAACAAAAATTATAAGTCGTTGTAGTGGTTTCTTAAAAAAAAGCTTTTATGTACAAACTTTTTCAAAGCTTTTTAAGAAAAAATTTTGGTACACCAATTTAAAGTTTTTATTATTGTTCGAATAAAAATAAAATTTACAAAAAAAAATATTGAGCCGTTTCTGAGATATCGAATTTTCAAAAAAAGAAAAAATAGATTTTTTTTTTTTCAAAAATTCAAAAATTATTTATTTTAAAGTTTTGAAATGCAATGTGTTTTAGACTTTTTAGAAGCTTCTCTATAAAAATTTTCATTAAGATCCGTTATGTGGATAATGAAAAGTTCAAAATTCGAAAAAATGGTTCTATGGTAGGTACAAGCTGTAATATCTTAATTTCAAAATTTTTTTTTTAAATTAAAGATCGTAAAAATTAATTGAAAGAAAAAAAATTTTATCAAAATTCTCGGAACCGTTTTCGAGAAAAATACGATTTTTGAAAACCATTTTTTTTAATTTTTTAGCATTTGTATGGTAGGTACCTTTATTTTTAGGTAAAATAAAATTTTTTTTCTCACGTCTTGTAGATTATATTGAGAAACTTTTATTTATCAAGATTAAAAAAAATCTAGGGAGGGGTTTTCGAAATATTGAGTTTTGAAAAAAAATTTTGAAGTTTTTTTTAAAAATCAAAAAAAAATTTTTTTTGAAAATTTGAGTACACAATTCTATTCAGGTTTTTGGGGAGCCTTAGCAAAAAAAAAATCATCAAAATCGGTTGTACCGTTTTTGAGAAAATCAAAAACAAAAAAAATGGTTCCATGGGGGGTACCCTCAATAACCATTTTTTTTTCAACAAATACCTAGCTTTAATTAAATGAAATTTGTTTGTGTTTTTATTTTTAAAATCTGTCGAACAGTTTTTGAGAAAAAAAAATGTTTATAAAATTTCGAAAAAAATCGTATGGCAGGTACCGTTATTTTTGGTCTTAAAAAATCAAATCAAAAAACATCCGGGGGAAAAAAATTAAAACCCATATCTACAAAGTTTGAAGAAAATCGGCCGAGCCGTTTAGCTGCAATCGAACGGACAGACAGACAGACAGAATTGCGAGACCCACTTTTTTAGTCTTCGCTATCATCGTAATGTCAACTTTGATCAAAATCTCGAGTTCGATTTTTTTCCGAATGCATAACTTGCCTTATAGTACCTATAAGTCGCAAGTAAAAAATTGGAAAAGTGGCGATTTATTTCTCAACATAGTCTCCTTTTAGCTCGATACACTTGATCTAGCGATGCTCCAACTTCTTTAAGTATGGTAAAGCCCATCTACAGTACCAGTAGATCTATGTTTCGTCGACAGTCACGAAATGACGCAGAAACTCTTTCGGATTGCGCTTAAACAGCTTCAAACACTGCTCTGAATTGGCCTCATGGTTGCGCATATTGTCCAGAGTGAGCAAACGCGGCACGCATCGCGCCGACAGCTTTCTCATGCCCAAAATTTCATGGAGGATATGACTCACGCAGTCCTTTTGCTTACTGTTATCTGTTATCAGTTATCTCGCGCACCTTCAATCGGCGGTCTGCCAATACGAGATCGTGGATTTTGGACACGTTATCCTCCTGGGTAGCCATTTTCGGGGCACCTTTGCGGGGCTAATCAAAAACCGATGCGCGACCACTTTGAAACACGTTACACCAATTTTTGACGGTCGCCATCGAAGAGTCACCGTACACAGCATCCAAGCGCTCTTTGATTTCGCTGCGCGAAAACAAACCTTCCAAAAACAAGAATCGAATCACCGACCGATATTGTTCTTTTTCCATTTTTCTAAAATTTGCAGACAAGCTGGCTTTCACACTTGGTCAAAACTACAGGTCCGATTCGGCTGAAATTTTGACAGTAGCCGTCTAAGAGAATGTACTAGACGCTAGTAAATATCTCTTGCAATACAGGCACCATCGGGCGGTGAGGTTAAGTACTTATCGGACTGCCCTCGTATATATGAGATTTAATTCAATGTACATGTTTCATGAAATAAATCAACTGTAGTGTGTTTTGTTTTGCACGGCGCTGCATCACAATTAACACTCAAATTAAATGTATCTAATAATAAGGATATGAGTAATTGTTCAATGTAAGTTAATTATGCATAACGCATAGGAATACTTAATCGTTTACACACATGTTAATTAATTTTGCAACCGGAAGAAAACCCGAAGGTTTATTAAAAATCCAAGAAAATGGCTGCATGGGACAGACAATTTCAGAACAGACGTCATGTTAACGTTTTTAACGTTAGTAAGAAAAGTCTTTTTTATTTACTATTTTTTATTTATACCTATCTAGAGAAACAACTCTTTTCATTTGCTGCCAAACTGACTTAAATGATTTTTATTATATGTACACTGACCGTCAAAAGTGAGTTAACACCTAAATGATTTCTTGAGTTACATGGAATTGAAACCAAAAAAATAAACAAAAATTGAATTCCAATAATACAAAATAGAATTTTTATTTAAAAGCAATGGCGCAAAATTTTAATTGAATTTGTACGATGCTAAAGCTGTTTTAGTATGATACTACGTTAAAACAACGAATTTGCAAATTTTAATCGAATATAGCATCATACTTTATCTACCCTTTTACTAAAGTTAAAATCATCGAATACCTATTTTATTTTTTTAGTATCGTGCTAGCTTCATATAACTCTTTGACATTTGCAAACATCAAAAAAGGTTCGTGTACTTACTTTTTTGCACGAAATGTCATTGTTTTAGGTGTGTTCAGAAGCAATTTATTAAGAAAGTTCTTTTAGTACGATACTAGTTAGAAAATGTTCAAAATTAAGAATGAGTTAGTAAACTACAATAAAGTTAGCAAATTGTTAAGTAGTATCATACTAATACCTTAATAATAGGTTGTTTAAAATTTTGCGCCAATGTTATTTCTAACATTGGACGATATTTGGGACAGTTCTTCAATTAAAGCCTTTTAAGGTCATCTTTGTTCTTGATGGCCCGTTTGTGAAATTTTCCTGTCCAAATGATCCCATAAATGTTGTATGGGCTGGGGCTTAGGTGCGGCGATTGGGGAGGGTGGTGGAGGTGCTTTGAAGTCCTATAAAGTATTCATTCTTTAAGGAACTGCGGGGTATGCTTAGGATCATTGTCTTGCTAAGAGATCCAATTGCTGAGCATCCCTAATTTGCGTAAGGTCGGTTGAAGATTATTGTTTAGGATGTTTAGATAGTCTTGATTATTCATTGTATTTTCAATGAAAATAAGATTCCCGATCGAATATGCTGCCATACATCTCCATACCATCATGTTTTACTGTGCTCCCTATATTCTATTTATGATGTTTTCTTACTTCTGACGCGTTAATATGGAGTAGGTTTAGTTTTTATTAAGAGAAATTGTAGAAGCTATATTTTGATTTATTTGTGTTTTGATTTATTTTTATTGATTTTTATTATAAGAATCCATTGTTTATTTGTTTGTTCGGATTCCATGTAACTCCAGAAATCATATTGGTGTTTATACACTTTTGACGCTCACTGTTTTTCATTAGGAGGGAATAATTCATGAGTCGCGAAATGCGATATAGGAAATTGTGTGCAAGTGATGCACACAATCAGTCATGTGTGGAAGGTTTATCGTTTGCAATTCGTTTGCAATTACAGTCGCGATCGCGACAAAGGGTGACATTTGATATTGTATATATATAACAACAAACATAAAGTCTCTTTTGCATTGGGGAATTGATATCAAAAATGATGAATAATATGAATGATCACATTGGGTGGTCATTATATAGGTTATATAAGAATATACATATATCATGATATCAAAAATGATGAATAATATGGTTATATAGGAATATATAACATAGTATCAAAAATGATGAATAAAAGGTTATATAGGAATATTTATAACATGATATCAAAAATGATGAATAATATATATATAACAGTCAAATTAAAAATTAAAATGTTTAATGAAAACAAAAATTCATGTTGTAAATGTTTTAAAATGACCGCTGAGACAAAGTATGTGAAGCTATAAAAATGTATTAATCCACAGATCGGGAAATTACTTCCAAAGCACACAATACATATATCAAAACCCATTATATTACTAATATGATTG
The DNA here is from genome assembly GCA_963931855.1 of Philhelius festivus. Classification (NCBI taxonomy): domain Eukaryota; kingdom Metazoa; phylum Arthropoda; class Insecta; order Diptera; family Syrphidae; genus Philhelius; species Philhelius festivus. The sequence goes on along the minus strand of OZ007555.1, from coordinate 56,109,609 downwards.
AAAGTTTTGATTTTGTATTCAAACATTATTTAATAAACAAATTAAGTTTTTGGCCAAGTAACTTACATTTGTAAAGTGATAATAGGGAAATTTGGCTTCTTTTGATAACTCATTTGTCAAAATATGTTTTGTTACTTATTTAATTGATTTTTTATTAATTTGTTATATACATAAATGTGCTATTTGTTAACAAAATTTATTAATATTCAATAAAATCTTGAAAAGTATAAAATTAAAATTCTTCTGCGAAAGTTTTTGTTTTATTGCGATTTTTTGTATCTACTGTGAAAAGAGATTTCTAAAGTTCGAACCATGATTCGAATCTCGATACTTGCACCCGCACGCATATGGGCTTATCCCTGTAAATTTTAACTTCTTGAGTTTGAAAAAAAAAACAAAAAAAAAAATTAAGGCACGCATATAAATTTGAGTTTTTCTTCAATTATAGACCACGAATAAATAAAAAACTTCAAAATAACTCATATGTATGGTTTGTTGAAGAGTATAAAGGTATAACGTATAGAAAAATGAATTTAAAATAATTTATTTTAAGCACCGAGTTAATTGATTTGGTTTTTATTTTTAATCTTCACAGCTTCTGTTTTCAAACTTATTTGTTTAAAACTTTTACCATTTTTTTTTATAGTTTCTACAGTTTAAATTACGCTCATTGTAAGGGTATAATCAAACAATGCTTTGGTGTGCTAGTAAAAATTTTGAACTAGTTACGTTTTTTACGTTCGTTTTGTTAACTTCATAAAATTTGTACATAATGAAGCACGCATTGAAGCCAAAGTTTTTTTTACTCTAGATAGCTTAAATATTGATGCAGACCATAAAAAAATGCCCCATGATCAATTTTAAAAAAATAGACACGAAAATTTGTGACAATTAAAGATTTACGAAAAATCACGCATGGCAGTTTTTTCTAAAATTTATATCATATAGGATTATTTATAAGGAAGGCACGCACTCAAAATGAATGATTTCAATTAATTTTGACCTTCATTTATCTGAAAAAACAAAAATTGTACTAAGTAATCTTAGGTTAAACATTATTTTTGCAATAATGCAAAACGTTAATTATCCACGCACGCAGCCAAAAGTCTCAATATTCGATGATTTTTTCGATTTCAAACACTTTTGCACTATCTCGATGGTTCATTTTATAAATTGAATAGTTAAAACTCAATGATATATATAATATTATAAGTTCCAAAACCTGAATATTTAATAATAATGTCTATATATTTCGACGCATGGCAAAAGTTAAAATTTGCACGGATAAGCCCATATAATAGAAACAGAGAGTGAAATAATGTGCCTAATTAAATTAGCTCTTTTTAACAATATTTTGTTTATTGAAGAGAAGTGTGGTAAGCAACAGAAAATAAATTAGAAGATCGTTAGAGTTAATGAAAGAAAATCCAGAACTAACGAAGCGAATCTGTGCATCGATTGAACGGTATCACTGTGGTACTTAAGAGCTTGCATGCATATTTTCGCATCTGGTACTGCCTTGCGAGTGTTGGGCAGCTCAATTACTATTATTCTTAATAATTCTATCAAATACCATTCGATATTAAAGGTTTCTTCTTTTAATAAAAACCAGTAAACTTTTATATAAAAAAATGTCTTACCGCCCGAATATTTGATACGTTTTTGTGGTTGATAGAAAATTTGATGGGTATCAACATTTTTGACAACCTTAATACTAAGTTACTGAAAAGAATCTAAAAACTAGATCAAAATCTAATGGATTTAACAGTTCATTACAAATTTTAATGAGCGATTACCATAGTACCGTCATTAATTTGGTTGATACATATCAAATATCGTTTTGATATTCACTTATTTGGTTGATACATATCAAATTAGACTAAGAGCCCACAGTAATTTTTGAGTGTGATTGATAACAAAAAATAATTAGTATAATAAAGATTCACATGAGAGCGACCAACGAACAACGAATAAAAAGACAAATGGGATTTAAAACATATATAAGCCTAAATTCTTCACAAAAACTTTACAAAAGGGTAATAATCTAGTTTAATTTAATATTAATTTATTAAAATTTGCGTTATAATTGCTAAAATGAGAGAAATTTGAGTCCCAACTATTTAAATCGAAAGCGAATGAGAAATGGCATTTCACTTTTTGAGTGTGCATATTCGATAGTTTTTCTTTTCCGAATATTTCTTTTTGGAAGTCCGAAAGAAGTTTGTATCGAAAAGAATAACATTTGAGTTTGGTTAATATTTAAATGTACATATGTATTTATATTAATTGAATTACATGCCTCAATTTAAGCACCTATTACAAATCACTTCGTATTCCATAATAAGACCAAAGAAAATTTTCCATCGGAAATTCTTTTTTATCAAATAAAAAAAAAAATAATTTGTTTAGCCATGTCGTTTCCCTTCTGCACCGATATTATGTTATCGTCTATTTTTTTTTTTTTAATAATTACCAAGTTTCTTTAATTATTAATATTCTAAGCACTATTGTAGAGCCCTTTCTTGTCAATAAGATGTATACTATTGCACATAGCCAAGATGACTTGAAACTCTACAAACATACTCGTATGTATACATACACTCCCAAGCTTATACGAACTTGTTTCTTAATGAACGACATTCAAAAGACTATTAATAAAATTAAATACTTTAGAGTTTCTTAAATTATTTATTTAAACACACTTCAAATGTCTTCGTCTTCTTCCCTCGATAAAATAATCGAGTCTTTTATATCATTAACTGCTATAACTTTTTTTTCGTCTCCTTTGGTTGTCCAACAAGCTCGGTGTGGATTCGTTACACGAATTTTCTCATAACGATCTGGACCCTTTTCATCATCCTCATAGTGTGACGATGATTTCCTATGATTTTTTAATATCGACCCATTGATGAAGCTCAAGTTGCAAACATTGCACTTATAGGGTTTCTCTCCGGTGTGACGACGAATGTGCAAATTCAAGTCGTTAGATTGTGCGAATGATTTATCACATTGATTACATTTGTATGGTCTTTCGCCTGTGTGTACACGAATATGTCGCGCTAATGAATTTGTTCTTGAGAAAGCCTTACCACATGTTAAACACACATGCGGCTTTTCGCCGGTATGTAAACGCTTGTGTACCGTCATATCTTGGAGACGGGGATAACCCTTTCCACAAATGTCACATTTATATGGTGTTTCGCCTGTATGGCGTCGAATGTGAATAATCAAGCTTGCCGCTGGAAAACTTTCACCACAGTGCGGACAGAGTCCATGCTTGTATTTATGCTTCTTGGGAACATCTTCGGTCACCTTGTGTGTTATCATATGCCGTAGAAGATTGTCCTTTTTAGTAAAACTTCGAGCACAGTGATTACATTGAAACGAGCCGGAACCCAGATGACACTTTTGGTGACGTTCTAAAGTTTCTAAGGTAAAAAACTTTCTTGCACAGGTTTCACATTGAAATGCTGCATCTTCAATTGAACTAGGTACTTTTCCTTTTCTGCCTACTTTTTCCTTTTTTGGCTTTTTATTTTTTTTAACTTTTGGTTCTTTTGTTTTTGTTTTAATTTTTCGCTTTAAGGTTACACCAACTTCTCTGGAATAGAAACATTACTTTATGTAAATTGGTTTATACATTGCATAAAATTACTTACTCAGCTATGTCTTCTAAGTATTCTACGGGGACAGGTTCCTTCGATTCTGATGGCAAAGTTTCGTCGATTTTAATGTTGCAAGGTGTTTCAAACGGCTCTGTTAAAAAACGTTTTTTATATGTTTTTGTTAAAAAGTCGAAATATTGACTACGCACGAGCAAAGAAGTATGATAGTCTTAATACAATTTGCTACAATTCTCAACTACAAATCAGGAAAACGAAACAGGAAATTTATGCGATGGAATATTAATGATGTTTTCATTCGATTTGAAACAAAAAATGCTACATTAATCCTTGACAAATAACTCAATCAATTTTTGAGCAGAAGAAATGACAAACAATTTTGCATTCTATTTCTTGAAAAAAATCTATTATCCTCCGCAGTTCTTTCTGAAGTTGTTAAATTGGAAATAAAATTAGTTTCAATAAGGCATTTCGCAGGATTGCTGGCTCTTAACATACCACTATCGGCAGATGTATAGCAGCAAATAGCAAAGCTATCGTATACTCTTTGCTTTTGTCCTCACCTTTTTGGCCTGCATTTTGTCTAATAGATTATATACGATGTTCTCATAAAATTAAATAAACAACTTATCGATGACAACTATAACAGTCTCCGTGATAAAATATTTCCGCTCAGAAACGACATTAGACTCTTAGAAGTTATTTTTTTCAGGAAGCTGAAAGGAATTTATAATTTATGAAAATTGCAAATCATCTCAAACTTTGCAACAATATGCTGAAATAATTTGTTCCGCAAAAAAAGTCCCCACATTGAAAATGCCCTGAATATTTCGAAAACCCTAATTGATGGAACAAACAATATAGATCTGCTATAACAATAGGTGCTATAACAGCCGCTCTAGCCTATAGAACTGAAGCAGAATAAGTCCCCTTCAAAAAATCTTCAAAAACAGCGATTATTATCTAAGGTTCTAATGCCATAGCAGATATGTTTGAGTCATCCTTTACCTTCCGCAACTTAAATCACATAACAGAATTCACATAATATTAAAAGAAGAAGCATTTCAGCTCTTAACAATATTTTACTCATCCTTTTTCTCACATCCTTCGCTGAGGAAACCCCCGCGTAAATCAAGGATAAACCACCTTGATTAATAAACAACCTTCAAATTGATACAAGCTTAACAAAATATAAAAGAGACTCCACAGTGCCAGTATTCCAGATACTGCATAAGGATATTATCGATTCAATCAAACCAAATACAGATGAATCATCAATAGAGAATTACACCTCGTACTCATTCACTGAACTCTTGCCCTCAGGATGTACAACAACTGTTAACCAAAGTCGCCATTCAGCCACAGAAGGTAATTATATATCCCGTAACTGGTCCGTTGCAGTCCTGATTGGTTTTTATTTTATTTTCTTGAAATTCAGTGTCTCTTATTGAAGGAACCCTTTTTATCAAAAACCATCTGTTAAGGAAGTTGAGATAGGAAATTTATAAGCCTCCCGTAATTTGTTGGACCCATCCAAGGAGATCTAAACTCCTTCTTTCAGAATAATAATTAAGTCCAGGGAACACCGTCTTTTGTTGGTAAGCTTACATACCGTAAACCAAATAGTTGTCAATTATACAAAAAATGTGTGTTCCTTTGTTTTGTCCCAATTTTTATTTATCTACAAAAGGCCAAAGCAACTAGAAGGTAGAAGTACAAAAACCTCGGCCCAATTGTATTAGGTTGTTCAAAGGGCTTGGCTGGTAAACTGCAGGAGAGAACTAAAAGAAAGTGCAAACAATAAACACAAATAATACCATCGATGATGATGCTTTTGGTAAATAACCTACACTTTTAAATATTAATCCTGGCAACACAAAAAAAAAAAAAAAAAAAAAAAAAAAGCAATGAAATTTATAACATCATCTGGGACACTTTCCTTGGATTAGAATGTATTTAGTTAAGAGTCCAATAAAACGAAGAAGTTTATTTTGAACTATTTGTTGTTTAGAATATTTAATTTTAAAATGAGGAAACAACGAACTACATAAAACATACTTTCTTTACTCGCACTTCATGAAATAAAATAAAAGTAATCAAAATATAAATGTACCTTCTTTAGTTGGAGAACTTGTTTCCGTTTTGAATGTTATCAAATCATCTTCTTCGAGAATAAAGTGATCATTTGATGGCGATGGTGACTCTGTAGTAGTAGTAATTTGTTGATCCTTTTCATCTTCTAATGTTTCATCAGATTTCTTGACATCCTCAAAATATTCATTGAGGCGCCTCTCACTAGCCTCAATTTGTGTTTGAAATTCATAGGCTTTAATTAGTTTTTCTGTGCATTCTGTACAAATTCTTGTAAGTTGTATAGTTTTATTCCAATCAATCTGTAAATTCAACAAAATAATTAAAAGGATGCCATTCAAATATGTATGTATGTTTCTTACCACAATGCTAGACACTTTCCAAAGGATTTCCTTTAATTCAATTTTTGTATCAAATTCTACAGAATCATGCAATGAATTAGAAACTTCAACATTAATCAAACACGTTCGACACGTAAGTTGATCCAAAAATACGATATTTTCCATAATTGAGCTTGAAAATTATTTTGTTTTTTTCCGCTACGGAAAAATTTCAATTTATCACAAAACGGGAATCTGTCATTTGGACAAAAGTGACAGTCCAGCAAAAAGGTTTTGTAACTAAAGTTTTAGATGAGTAAGGTTTAGTAAAGGTAAGGTAGTTTACTGTAAACTACCTAACGCATAAGATATTTTTCAACTTTAACTTCGTATATACACAAATAATTTAAATACTCTCAGGCCGGTATTCACCGAGCGCTCATAACTTAAGAAGCTCATAAACCTATTCACCAAGCAATATTAGTGAAGATCTACGAGCGCTCTTAAAAGTTAGGAGTGGTCCCGACCACACCTAACTTACGAGCGCTCTCTTCGAAAGTTTGTTCGCTTGTGCGTGTGCCACGCACGCATTTGACTCGAATCCATGTGAGCAATGCCAAGTAGAAGAGTATCCATTTGCTGTCAAGACCAACATTCCACAACATTTCACAGTTTGGGTATGCCTGAACAAGAGAGAGTGGCTCTCATTTTCGAACTTCGAAAAACACTTGCGAGTGGTTGGTGAATACCCCACAGAAATTTCAAGTTAAGAGCCTCGTAAAGTTAAGAGCCGTTTAGGAGCGCTCGGTGAATACGAGCCTCAAACTCAGAGTCGCGCATTCCTATCATAACCATTCAGGCAGTTCAAGTTTCATTTTCTATATCGGTATTGTGCGAGAAACAGATTGACACAGCAACTTCAACATTAAAAGTCTCTTCAAATAGATTACAACGTGAACAGCGTTTTTAACAGCATATAATCAAAATATAAATGTAGTTTCAAATGCGAAATGATTTTGCTGTACATTATATGATAAAAATTAACTTGAATTGCGTCAATCTATACGACTTGCGTAATTTGTAGTACTAAAATTAATTTGTTTTTAGTAATTCTTCCATTGTCAAAACCAAAATAAATAGACGAAACAAAAAGCTAGTTGTCACATTTTCATTTAAGTGTTGATAATACTGACAAATTTCGCCGTAAAAGTTGGTAGCATTTGCACAGCGACATCGAATTTAGCATTGACTTATTAGGTGCGTTTTATTATCCACAAATCTATCTGGATACGGATCTGGATCATCCCTTGAAAATAAAACGATACGGATCTTACTGACAGCAGTGTTATAAGCCCGTCTCTTTTTATCCTTGGGTTTGTAAATTTTAAATTATGTCGTCTTTTTTCTTTACACTACAGCTTACACTACCTTACCATAAAAAGACATCTACTCGCCAGTGTAATAACTAATTTTTGGATCTTTGAAATAGATCCCGATAGAAAACAGGATCCCAAATTGTTTTTGTAATACATGTTAAAACTTAATCCAGATCCGGATCCTGATAGATTGTGAATAATAAAACGCACTTAGTGTAAAGAAAAAAGACAAGACATTATTTAAAATTTACAAACCCAAGGATAAAAAGAGACAGACTTATAACACTGCTGTCACTAAGATCCGTATCGTTTTATTTTTAAGGGAAGATCCAGATCCGGATCCAGATAGATTTGTGAATAATAAAAAAAAAATATTGACTGTTGACAAGTTTTCATGAACACCCCCTAAGAAATGCTTGTGTAAATGCGGGAAATATTTTGTGAAATGTCAAATTAAAAGTCAGAATCCGTACTGCTTTAATTTAAATTTGTGAGATAATTTTATGAGATTTGCAGAAACTTTTTCCCATACAAATTTTGACAGCTCGTTTCTGCGGAGATAAAATTATCTGGTTTACGAAGCTTACGAGAGTTTTTTGCGCTTACATGAATACCCTTAGTATTACTAAATTTGCAATCCATTCGCACTCCATACAATTTCTATCATTTTACATTCGCACCAATTTCGAGACGAATCTGAAGTGAGTAAAATTCTGCGAATTCTGTAATAGACATGATTGTTTGTATATGATTTTGGACATGTGGCCACCGCTGTCACGTACACCGTAATCTGGAGGTCCAAGGACTTTACATATCTCTAAAGGCTAGGCGCGCACTGGCAACTGAGATCGAAATCAAATAGCTTAATCACCAACTGATAGAGCAGCGCGCACAAGCAACATTTCAATCACCCTTAAAAATTTCTCTCTTGGGCTTATAGAAAACAATTCAACTATTTAGAAGAATGTGTGCGCAGGTCCATATGTTTATGCGTTACCCAAAATATTAAGCTAATTTTAGACAATCGTTTAGTTGCTATGTGCGCTCAGTCCTATATAAGCCCAGATGTTTCATTTTAGCAACTATACAGTTGCGAAACTAAAATTGAATGTGCGCGCCTGGTCAAAGAAAGTAATCTTATGCCGTTAAATACCACGAACGTGCACGTATTGCGAAAACGATCCATAGTTTCTCGAATTTATCACTCTGATGGACAATTATGAGCACCATAAAATTCACGTAACGCCCGATGTGTTTCTCGAATTGAATCATGTTTTTCAAAATAAATTTGAACAATTTGTAAACATATTACTCCGGAATGAGTGTATTCATAATGAACTACTAAACCAAACTTTCTTCAAAACAACCAATAACTTTGAAATCCACTGTCACAGAAAACAGTTTTGTCAATTTAAGCGTATCAACCCCTAAAAAATCACCCTTTATTTCCAATAACAGCGGGTCACAAATCAATACAAAAATGGCATATTTATGACAATCAGCATAATGCTATCTTGCAATATTTTTTATTTTCTGTATTTACGTTTTCACTAAAAGCAAGAGATTTGTGTTCTTTTCACTAAAAGATTAAAAAGAAGAATAATTTTCACACCACCTATCAAATTGCTAATGTTGTTTCAGTTTTTCTTAAAAAGTGGAAAAGAGAGAAAAAGTTTCATTTGTGCCAAACGATGAAAAACCATCGAGATAATTAAGCACGATTTGGATATATCCAATGAAGATTATTTTCTAATCAATCGAAGGAATCAAATTTGCACTCAAGAAAATCACTATTGATCCAGAAGTTATTTCTTCATAGAATTTAGGAGACTTTGTGTAATGATATGTAAATATAAATATAAATATAAATATAAATATAAATATAAATATAAATATAAATATAAATATAAATATAAATATAAATATAAATATAAATATAAATATAAATATAAATATAAATATAAATATAAATATAAATATAAATATAAATATAAATATAAATATAAATATAAATATAAATATAAATATAAATATAAATATAAATATAAATATAAATATAAATATAAATATAAATATAAATATAAATATAAATATAAATATAAATATAAATATAAATATAAATATAAATATAAATATAAATATAAATATAAATATAAATATAAATATAAATATAAATATAAATATAAATATAAATATAAATATAAATATAAATATAAATATAAATATAAATATAAATATAAATATAAATATAAATATAAATATAAATATAAATATAAATATAAATATAAATATAAATATAAATATAAATATAAATATAAATATAAATATAAATATAAATATAAATATAAATATAAATATAAATATAAATATAAATATAAATATAAATATAAATATAAATATAAATATAAATATAAATATAAATATAAATATAAATATAAATATAAATATAAATATAAATATAAATATAAATATAAATATAAATATAAATATAAATATAAATATAAATATAAATATAAATATAAATATAAATATAAATATAAATATAAATATAAATATAAATATAAATATAAATATAAATATAAATATAAATATAAATATAAATATAAATATAAATATAAATATAAATATAAATATAAATATAAATATAAATATAAATATAAATATAAATATAAATATAAATATAAATATAAATATAAATATAAATATAAATATAAATATAAATATAAATATAAATATAAATATAAATATAAATATAAATATAAATATAAATATAAATATAAATATAAATATAAATATAAATATAAATATAAATATAAATATAAATATAAATATAAATATAAATATAAATATAAATATAAATATAAATATAAATATAAATATAAATATAAATATAAATATAAATATAAATATAAATATAAATATAAATATAAATATAAATATAAATATAAATATAAATATAAATATAAATATAAATATAAATATAAATATAAATATAAATATAAATATAAATATAAATATAAATATAAATATAAATATAAATATAAATATAAATATAAATATAAATATAAATATAAATATAAATATAAATATAAATATAAATATAAATATAAATATAAATATAAATATAAATATAAATATAAATATAAATATAAATATAAATATAAATATAAATATAAATATAAATATAAATATAAATATAAATATAAATATAAATATAAATATAAATATAAATATAAATATAAATATAAATATAAATATAAATATAAATATAAATATAAATATAAATATAAATATAAATATAAATATAAATATAAATATAAATATAAATATAAATATAAATATAAATATAAATATAAATATAAATATAAATATAAATAAATATATGATAATAGATTCAGCTTTCAAAGTGTTCGGACGTGTTTTTGAGTAGCTCTTGCAAAAAATAAACAAAAATAAAATAAATTAAAATAAAATAAATTAAAATAAAATAAAATAAAATAAAATAAAATAAATTGAAGTAGAATAAAATAATATTAAATAATATAAAGGAAATAAAATAAAATAAAATTAAAATAATTTAAAATAAATGGCTGACAAAAAGGAAGAAGGTAATGAGGAAGAGATAAAGAGGAGGGGAAGGCCGACGAACCTCGAAAGACTGTCGAGGAATGGTGGCAATGGACCGATGGTGGACATAACCGAGTTATTTAAGAGGAAAAGGGAGCAGGAAAGCGGAGTTGGGCAAGAGATGGAGGAAGAAGTGGAGATATTGCAGAAAAACAAAAAAATCCAAAGGTCACCCCAGAAGAAAGAGGAAGAAGGGTCGAAATTAGAGCGGATACTCAAGGAGATGAGGGACGAATTTAGACAAGAGCTGCAAGAGGTCAAGCAAGAGGTGAAAGAAATGAGAGTTGAGATGAAGGAGGAAATGGGAAAGATGAGAGAAGAAATAAGAAGAGGGGAAAAGGAGAGAGAAGAACTGAAAGCTGAGGTAAGAGGGCTAGCTAGAAGGATGGAAGACTTAGAGAAGAAGGAACAAAGCATACGGGAGATAGAGGAGCGAATCAAGAAATATAGAACTGAAACTCAAGAAGGAACAAGTATAATGAATAATGGAGAGGGGAAAGAAAACCTAGAGGAGAGGATGAAAGAGATGGAAGCAAAGGTAGAGAGACAAGAAAAAGAAAAGAGAAGGAGGAATTTGATAATTAAAAAAGTGAAGATACAAGGCACAATAAAAGAAACGGTAGAAAGAATATTTGAAAGGATAGGAGTCCGAGCAAGGATAGAGGAAGCAAGGGAGGTAGGAAGGAGAGGATTAGATGGGATAGAAGGTATGATAGAGGTAAAGATGGAAACTCTAGAGGATAAAGCAATGGTGATGAGAAAGAAAGCGAACCTAAAAGGAAGGAGTGAGAGAATTGAAGATGACTTAACGTGGAAAGAAAGAAGAATGCAGTGGCTAATTAGGGAGCGAGCAGAAGAAGAAAAAGGGAAAGGAAAGAGGGTCATTATAAGATATGGCAAACTGATAGTAAATGGGGAGACATGGGTTTGGGATCAAAAAAGAGAGGTCATTAGGAATATAATGGCTAGGGAGGGAGAACTGGAGAAACAATTGCAAGATGAAGGTAGAAATGAAGAAAAACAAGAAGGAGAAGGAGAAATTGTAGTACAAATAGACCCAAAAAACGTATAAGGGAAGAAGGAGAGGAAATAAGTAGAGATGAGTTGGAGGATAGGTGGAAAATAGGCTTCTGGAATGTTGCGGGGCTAGCAAATAAAGATAAAGAGTTCTGGGAAGGGATCAAAGAATGGGAAGTAGTAGTGATGATAGAAACGTGGGTTGAGGAAAAGAATTGGGAAAAATGGAAAATAAAACTGCCAAAGGGGTATAAATGGACGATGCAGGGAGCAAAAAAGAAGAACAAGAAGGGAAGAGCAATGGGAGGGATGATGATGGGAATTAGAGATGAAATGGCGATGGAGGGTGACGAGAGGCAGGATCAAGAAGAAGGAATAATGAGCAGGAAAGTTAAGGCAGAGAAAGACGAATGGGTTATAGTAGCAACGTACGTAAATGGTGACATAGACAAGAAGTTAGAAAGCTTAAGAGGATGGATGGAGAGGCAGTCTGAGGAAGAAAGAGTGATAATAGGGGGCGATTTCAACGCGAGAACAGGACTGGAAGGTGGGAGAGTGAGGGATTTGGAAGACGAAGAGAGTGGGAGGAGGTCGAAAGATAAAAAAGTAAACGCTGAAGGAAAGAAGCTAACGCAAATGTTAGGAGAATTAGGGTGGGAAATTTTTAACGGGAACATAGAAGGTGATGAGGAAGGAGAGTTCACGTACACAGGAGGCAGAGGGGAGACAGTAATAGATTATGTTTTGGGTGACGAGAGGACGAGAAGAGGGATAGAAAGGATGGAAGTAGCAGATAGAGTAGAGTCGGATCATCATCCTTTAGTGATAACGATGAAAAAAGGAAGAAGGAGAAAGAAAGGAAAAGTAAAAGAGGACAAAAGAACAAAAATGGGTAGGTGGTCGGAGGAAATGAAACGGGAATTCGAGGGGAGAATGCGAGGAGTGAGACTGGAGGAGGACGGAGAAGAATCAGAAAAGCAGATAGGAGAGAGGATAAAAAAAGAGATTGAAAGAAGTGAGGAGGTAGGTGGAAGAAAAAGAAAAAGGAATATGAGAGGATGGTGGGATCAGTGGCGTAGCGTAGGGGGGGCGGGGGGGGCGGTCCGCCCCGGGCGGCAGGCCTAGGGGGGCGGCAAAATGTCGCCGGTGATGCAGGTAGAGTAGAAATCATATGTTTCATGACAAATCGTTTGACAAGTCAACAAACAACAATAATGTAAATTTGAAATTTGCCACCCTATCTGTGGTTCGTTGTTGACGCTCTCGGCTGATTTTCGTGAATTCGTAAACGGTGAGTAGGGCCATAAGAGTGCATTCCGTATTGTCGCGCGAAACTAAAAACAAACCGTTCCGAAACTCGCTCGAAACTGAAAGGGAGCGTTCCGAAACATATGATATGCATATGCGAGATATGATAAGATAACTAGGATTCGACGGAAACGTTATTCTAGTCTCAGCCAGCGCAATGTTTATGCTCCCTACCGCATCACAGAAGGTTATTTCGATTGTGTTGTTTATAGTTTAAATACTGTTGAATCTTCTTAAACTAAACACTTAGTACTTCACTCAACCTTTGAACTAGATTTTGGAAATGAAAAGAGTTGAAGCAAGCGGTGCGGAATACCACAAGAAAAAGGCTAAGAAAGAAGCAGATGCGAAGAAGTCTCCAGGTGCATTACTGAAATATTTCAGTTCTAGTTCTGGTTCGAAAGCTACGTTAACGTCTTCGGCGGCATCCAGCAGCAGCGGAAGTGATTCCAATGTAAGTATGATTCCTCCATCTACAATCGTGAGTGGCCTAGAATTGTCCTCCGGCCAATATTCATGGGAATGCATGACTTATTTTACAGGCAGAAGAAGAAGACGCCTGCCGTAGAAGTTGGAAGTCGTTCTGGTCCCACCACAGAGCAGGGTCAAGACGAAGTCGACTCAGCAGAAGTACCTCAAGCATCTAGCCACAAGCCTGCAGAAGAAGTGAACCTCGTCCTGCCAAAGATATGAAGCTGTAAAGACGCTTAAGAATAAGTTTGTGCAAGTTCTTGAGGTACTGGAAGAATTGACGGATCGGGAGCCAGACTTCTTCTGACAGTCATGCAGTCATTCAACTTCCTCACTTTTCTTGGCTTTTGAGCTGCAGAGCTACCTGAAAAAGATGAAGTACAGATTTACCTGCTGCAAAGTGACTGAGTGTGGATAAGTGTGCTCAGAAACTCTGCGCTTTAAAAGCTTTCTTAATGGAGAGCAGAGACCGTTTTGTCTAAGCCGCAATCGACTTTTCTAAGACTCTCTGTGAAAAACTTGGAATCGAACTCAAAACGAGAAGAAATCGCAAGAAAAAACGCATGCATGGCGATGAATCCGCAGATGCAGCTTTGTCTCACGATCCTCATTCGTAAAGCCCGTAGAATCCGTTTATGAAACCGCTGATCCTATTTTAACTTCAATAAAAGATACCTCATTGCCTGTGAAATGATGTCTCGAAACTCGAAATTTAATTTTAATTTAGTATTGAATGGGGGCGGAAAAATGGGTCTCCCGCCCCGGGCGCCGAGATGGCACGCTACGCCACTGGGTGGGATGACGAATGTAGGGAGAAAAAAGGAGAAGTAAGAAAGGAGCTAAGGTGTTGGAGAAAGGGAAGTGGGACGAAGGAAAAATACAGGGAGAAAAAAAGGGAATATCATGCGATGATTGAGAGAAAGAAAAGGGAGGAGCAGGAGGAGATGGTAAGAGAAATTGCAGAGGCCAATACTGAAAATAAAGTGTGGGAAATAATAAATAGAGACAGAAAGAAGAGAAAAACAATGGGGGAAGGGATTGAAGCAGAAGAATGGAAAAGTTATTTTATGAGCTTAATTGGAGGAGAAGAAAAAAGGTTGAGAATGGGAACAGAGGGAACAAGAAGAGAGGGAGACGAGACAGAGATAAGTAAAGAAGAAATCAGATTGGTGATTAGAAATCTCAAAGAAGGAAAAGCTGTAGGAATAGATGGTATACCAAATGAGGCATGGAGATATGGAGGGGAGCAAGGTATAGAGGTAGCGTGGGGAATCTGTAGGAAAGTTTGGAGAGGAGGTGGATGGCCGGAGGGCTGGAAAGAAGGGGTGATCGCGCCGATAGTAAAGAAAGGGGCAGGAACAAAGGTAGAGGAATACAGAGGAGTAACGCTCATGCCATCGCTATACAAAATATATACGGCGGTTCTAGCGAAGAGGTTAGAAGAAGAAGCAGAGGAGAAAGGGATGATACCACCAAATCAAACAGGTTTTAGAAGAGGAGTAGGGACGATAGACAACGTATATGTGCTGAACTATGTGGTAAACAGGGAGGTTGCAGAGGAGAGGGGTAAGCTAGTGGCACTGTTTATAGATCTAAAAGCTGCATTTGATTCAGTAGACAGGAAAATAATGATGGATGCGTTGGAGGAAAGAGGAGTGAGAGAAGGGCTAAGGGAAAGAGTGGGGGAAGTCTACGAAGAAACCACGAGTAGAGTAAAAGCGGCAGGAGTGATGGGAGACAAATTTTGGACGGGAAAAGGAGTAAGGCAGGGATGCCCGATGAGCCCAATTCTGTTCAACTTGTTAACGGCGGATATAGAAGAGGAACTGGGAAAAGGGAGCTGGGGAGGGGTCAAAGTGAAGGGAAGAAGGATTTGCTCACTGGCTTACGCAGATGATGTGGTGGTAATGGCGAAAAATGAAGAAGAGATGCAAAGTATGATAAGAAGACTAGAGAAGTATTTCGAGAGGAAAAAACTGGAAGTGAACGTGGGAAAGACGAAAGTGATGAGGTTCAGAAAAGGAGGAGGGAGGAACACAACAGTAGACTGGAGATGGAGAGGAAAGAAAATAGAAGAGGTAAAAGAATTTAAATACTTAGGGTATGTGTTCAAAAAGAATGGTGGGCAGGAGGCACATATAAAGGACAGAATAAAGAAGGCAGCAGCGGTCATGAAGGAAGCATGGGGAATTGGAAGAAGGAAATTTGAAAAGATATGGGAGAGGAAAATGTGGCTTTTCGACACCCTGGTGTGGACGGTGATGGGATATGGGGCAGAAGTATGGGGATGGAAGGAGAGACAAGAAATGGAAAGGATGCAAGAAAGGTACCTTAAATGGAGTCTAGGGGTAGAATGGCAAACTCCAGGATACATGGTGAGAGAGGAAACGAAAAGAGATAAGATTATGATAAGAGCAGGAAAAAGGGCATGGAATTATGAAGAGAAGTTAGCATCTGGAAAAGGAAGTGAAATAGCTAGGGAATGTTTGGAGGAGATTAAAGAGAGACAGAGAGATGGACGGGGGAGAAGATCACGATGGGAAAAAGAGAGAGAAGAAATGAAGGAAAGGGAGGGAAGAGAAGATAGTTTGAATGGATATGAGAGACTGGAAATGGAAAGCAGAAAAGAGCAGGAGAAGGAAAGACGAGACCTAATAAAAGAATCCAGGTATAACAAGTGGTATAAAGAAGTGATGACGGAGGGAATACCGAAATATTTGACACAGGGATGGAATACAGAAAGGACAAGGAGAATAGCAAGAGTAAGGCTAGGAAATGAGGTGAGAGAAAGGTGGTACTGGAGGCGAGAAGAAGAGAGGGTGTGCAGGGTATGTGAGGGTGAACAAGAGTCGTGGGAACATTTAATAGAAAGATGCAGGTCAGGCGGAGATGAAGGGAAATCAATAGGGGACAAAATGAGGGAAATAATGGACGAAACAGGGAGGGGCGAAGAATGGATAAAGGAGCTAGAGAAGGTGAGAAAAGGTAAGAGAGAGAATGAACAAGAGGAGGGAGAGTAGAGAGAGTAAGGAGGCGGACAGCTTGTAACCCTTAGGGGAAACAATACAATTAAATACAATATAAATATAAATATAAATATAAATATAAATATAAATATAAATATAAATATAAATATAAATATAAATATAAATATAAATATAAATATAAATATAAATATAAATATAAATATAAATATAAATATAAATATAAATATAAATATAAATATAAATATAAATATAAATATAAATATAAATATAAATATAAATATAAATATAAATATAAATATAAATATAAATATAAATATAAATATAAATATAAATATAAATATAAATATAAATATAAATATAAATATAAATATAAATATAAATATAAATATAAATATAAATATAAATATAAATATAAATATAAATATAAATATAAATATAAATATAAATATAAATATAAATATAAATATAAATATAAATATAAATATAAATATAAATATAAATATAAATATAAATACATATACAAATATAAAACAAAAAGACCCTATCTCCCACATAATTTTCGCTTCTAGGTCTCATACTTCTTTCCTCTTCACCCTCCACAATATTTCTTACTTTGAATTACAGTGAACATTGAAAAACGTGAACCCTACAAAACGTGAACACCTACAGTGGATCAAAAAAGAAATCGGACATACAAGTTTTGTCTCTTTAAATCACAAAATAAAATTGATGAAGGTTTGAAAATAGCGTATTTCTGCATTTATACATAGTTTTTACTATAAACTCTGGATATTTAGCAAAAATTACAGTTTTATTAACAAATTATCATCGAAATTCAATATAAAAGAAAATAATCGCAAATTTAATATCAAAAAAGAAATCGGACACTCTGTGTTGTACTCATTTTTTTGTTTTTAACGGGACAAATATAACACTTTTAGGTTCTTAATATACCGTTACATTTGTCAGATGTTTATTTGATTTGAATTTAATGCGTTATTATTAATAAGGTCAAAATGGAAGAACAATGTTGATATACAACGATAGAAGTACGAAAAATAGTGATAAAATTTTTTTAAAAAGGTAACTCTGTACGTGCTATTGCAGAAATTGTAAAAAGAAGCAATTCTACGATAGGAGACATCATAAAAAGATTCAAAACAACAAAATCTGTTGAAAATTTACAAAAATCTTGAAGACCAAAAAAGTTTACTGCAGGCGATGAACGTTGGATATTGTAATAAGTTAAAAAATAAACCCCAAATAGGTGCACCAAAGTTGACGGGCGTAGGTAATGAAATACCTGCACTTAGATATTAACCCTGAAACCGTAAAAACAGTGCTGCGAAAAAGTAATTTTCATGGAAGAGTGGCAAGAAAAAAACCTTTTATCAACAAGAAAAACCGAATCAAGAGAAATAGTTTATAAGGAGCTACCAAAAGACGGATTTGTCATTCTGGAATCGTGTTTTGTCTCTGACGAGAGTAAATTTAATATAACAGAGAACAAAACACGATTTCAGAATGACAAATCCGTCTTTTGGTAGCTCCTTATAAACTATTTCTCTTGATTCGGTTTTTCTTGTTGATAAAAGGTTTTTTTCTTGCCACTCTTCCATGAAAATTACTTTTTCGCAGCACTGTTTTTACGGTTTCAGGGTTAATATCTTAGTGCAGGTATTTCATTACCTACGCCCGTCAACTTTGGTGCACCTATTTGGGGTTTATTTTTTAACTTATTACAATATCCAACGTTCATCGCCTGCAATAAACTTTTTTGGTCTTCAAGATTTTTGTAAATTTTCAACAGATTTTGTTGTTTTGAATCTTTTTATGATGTCTCCTATCGTAGAATTGCTTCTTTTTACAATTTCTGCAATAGCGCGTACAGTTACCTTTTTAAAAAAATGTTATCACTATTTTTCGTACTTCTATCGTTGTATATCAACATTGTTCTTCCATTTTGACCTTATTAATAATAACGCATTAAATTCAAATCAAATAAACATCTGACAAATGTAACGGTATATTAAGAACCTA
The DNA here is from genome assembly GCA_963931855.1 of Philhelius festivus. Taxonomy (NCBI): domain Eukaryota; kingdom Metazoa; phylum Arthropoda; class Insecta; order Diptera; family Syrphidae; genus Philhelius; species Philhelius festivus. The sequence continues at coordinate 56,090,749 of OZ007555.1, read as the reverse complement.
AAAGTGTTATATTTGTCCCGTTAAAAACAAAAAAATGAGTACAACACAGAGTGTCCGATTTCTTTTTTGATATTAAATTTGCGATTATTTTCTTTTATATTGAATTTCGATGATAATTTGTTAATAAAACTGTAATTTTTGCTAAATATCCAGAGTTTATAGTAAAAACTATGTATAAATGCAGAAATACGCTATTTTCAAACCTTCATCAATTTTATTTTGTGATTTAAAGAGACAAAACTTGTATGTCCGATTTCTTTTTTGATCCACTGTACTTCGACGCAAATGAAAATAAATTTATGGCGAAATTGAACTGTCAGATTTTTTAGGAATAAAGGAAGAGGATGAAATTGAAAAAAAAAAGGATTCTAAAAGATTTATTGTTATCTAGACTCGGCATGCGTTCCAAACTTTTTGCTCAGAAGTTTACTTGTGCAGATTTTCTCGAGGCAGTTTTTAGGAGAGGCTTTGGGGAACTTTGAATAGAGAGTGAAAATTTATTCTTAATGATCTTAATAATCCTGGAAATTATGAGAAGGAATTAAACGGAAAAGCGAGCTTTTGCAGAAATCCAATTTGGTTTGCAGTGGATCGGATAATGAAAACCGGTTGCCATTAGGAGCTTTTGAAATCAGTTTATTTTTACAATTAGATTAATACCAAAAGAACTATACACATATTTATATATTATTAAATCGAAATCCAGAAAAAAGGAGAATACTAGGCAAAGGTATGTTTAAATTGGTGCGAACTAATTCACACTAAAAACTTAATAATTTTTTTTTTAATATTAGAATACAAACAAAAATCTTTTTTTTTTTTTTAAGGGAATATCTAAGCAGTACATTGTTAATTGCTGCCGAATTCGGTAATTAACCTACACACAGAACCTTTTTTGCCAAATTTCAGGCTACTAATACCAGGCTATCAGCAAAAATAGCCAGCGCAAAAAGAGAAATGAGTCAGACATTTTGTTTTTAATTTTCAATTACTTATTTTTTAAAGATTTTTATTTGTGAATTTATTTAATAATTTTAAAAGAAAAATTTTGTGTAATCGGTGCTAAGGACAAGAAAGTCTGATAAACGTCAATTAAATAAAAAAGAGAATTTGAATTCCCTAACTTTGAAATAAATCGAGGACATTACAATAGATGTTTAATTGAAATTTGTAAATTATCGTGAAGGTTGCCAACTAGTATAAATTGGCGTTAGGGGTTCTATACTGCTAGTGAGGACCAAATGGCACAAGGCTTGAGGATCCGGGATATAAATTCTCGAATACAAACATTTATGATAGCTTCACATAATTTGTCACCAAACAAAAATCAAGACATTAAAAACATTTTTATCTTCATTTTACTTTCTTATTTGACGTGTGTTCAGAAATTGTGTCATTGTGCATAGTCAATTTACATTGAACAATTACTTAACCCTTTTCGTCATATACATTAATTTCAGTATAAAAAAATGAGAGAATTCAGAAGAAAAAATGAGGAACTTCGTTTGTACACTATGAAAAATATAATTTATAATAAATAAGATGACTTACCGTCCATCAAAATCTATTAAAAATTGTAGAAGTCGTGATTTGTTTGAATATTTTATTTTTTAAGATAACCCCTAGTATTCTCGACATGATTGCGTTCGTTAGGTATACTTACAGTAGCATACAAAAATCGCAAACTATCAGTTGATTTATTAACTTTTATTTTTTTCAATATATCCCTGAAAATACATATTACTCGTACAACAACACCAAAGTGGCAAAAAATATAAATTTATTAAGAAAGAACTAACACTTCTTTTTTCAATTGCATTTTAAAATATATGAGATATTTTATCCAACGGTTTAAAATACTGCTCTTACGTTTATAAATAAACTTTTTTAAAGCCAGTATCTTCTTAAAACACTCTTGACTAAAATTTTCAATAACATTGTTACATGGACTGTTTCTTCTGGAGCTAAACTTTCGTAAAAAAATGGAAACTTTTACATTTATTTCTCAAATATTCTTACAAAGCTCTTGAAATTATAATTAAAAATGTAGATATTAAAAAAAGAATCCAACATTATAAGGGTATTTATGACCCCTTCAGTGCGCGTAAAATATAAACAAAAATCTTTAGAGTAAGAGGAGAGGTGCTTCCATTAAACTTCGTGCCCCAAAGAAGTGATCTACCGCTCTTTTGCTCAATATGCAACATGGAACAACGAGAGGATTCTGTACATTTCATAGGAGTATCTTCAGCGTTTAATGACATCAGAAGGAGTTATTTGGGAATTATATTGTGAAAAATGCCCTAAATAGATCTGATTTGGAAGCTATCGACAGCTTTTGTAAAACTGAATTAAAGTACCGAAGAAATATAATTGATGAAAACTTCTCCAAAAATTATTGCAAAACTTAAATAATAACAGTAAACTAAACTTATGCTTGCTCTTTAAAAGTATTAATAGTAAATTTAAAAGAAAAAGAATAATAATAAAATAATATTAAAACTCTTACTATGTAAAAGTATTTAAATTGATAGTTCTTTTTGCAGACGGCTTTTAGCCATGTCCTTAGGATAGATCAGAGTAAAATGTAAAAATATATGCATATTGTTGAAATTGTATTACTATGCAAAATACTTCTTTGTACTCACTGTGCTCAACACTTCTTTTTGGTACAAATTTAAGATTCGGAATTCTTTATATACCCGCTCTAAAGATTTATAAACCAATTACACAAGCAAATGATATGATCAATAAATTACAACTACTTGCTGTTCATCTCCTCAAGAAAAGGGACTGTCTTTTTAATTCACTAAAGATTAACAGGTTATGGGCCCAGTTACCCCAAAAATGTGTTTAAGACTTTTTTGTCAATGTCAATTGAGTTATTGAAATTAAAGATTTTCCCATTTTTTTAGTGCTTGAGGTTCCGTCTCTTTATGGAAGAAACCAGGTTAAGTGCAATGGACCACGTGACATTGACCTCAGCAACTATTGATGAAAGTAGTGCACTTTTCGCAAGCAAAGAGCATGGACAAAAGTTTCACCATAATGCTCGGGGTAAGAAAAAACGTCCAGATAAGTGCTTTGTATTCAATCAATATGGACATTGAAAGTCTGATTGTCCAAATAAGAAAAAAAAAAAAAACAATAAATTATGGGAACAAATATGAAACTAGTGATTCATGCGTGGGTTTGTGCTACAGTAAACTCTAATGATACAGTAAGCTCTAATGTTGTGTTTAGGGCAGACTATTGGGTATTAGACTCTGGTGGGTTTGAACACATGACGTCAAGACGATAATGGTTCAGCGAATATGTACAGCTCGAGAAGTCGGCTCCGATAACAATAGGCAATGGAAGTAAAATTCAAGCGCGTGGTAAAGGTTCAATCAATGATCAGGAATGAGTTAAGAAGAAGCTTCTTGACGTTTACTTTGTTCCTGATGTCAAAATAAATCTGTTTTCGTCTGGAAGTACTCTCGACAAAAATTATTGTCTTACTTCATCCAGAGACGAATGTAAAATTATAAAGGCTAATGGTGTTGTTGTTGCTGTAGGCGTTAATGTTAATGTTGTTCAAGATTGTGGAACGACCAAATCTACATTCAGCTTGCATTTCATTGAAGGCTGAATCGTGGCAAACTTGGCATGTGCGGCTTGGACACATGTGTGTTGGTCAAATAAGAAGTTTACTGAAATCCAATGAAATTTATTTTACTGATGATATACATTTTTTCTGTGATGCTTGTGCGGTTGGAAAAATGCATGCAATGATTGAAAAGTATATTAACTATGTTCATACTCATTTTCATCATCATATCAAAACTATCAGATCTGATAATGTCCTTACTTCAACGCCTTGGAATCTGTCATCAGACCTCAGTACCCTCAGTGCAGAGCGAGATATACGGTTTATAGTTGAAACAACAAGTACGATGCTTCTCGCCAAAAATTTACCACTTAAACTTTGGGCTGAAGCGGTCAATATGGCTGTCTTCTTAATAAACAGATTTGGACCAAGTCCTGAAAAATCTAAGAATCCATTTGAAATGTATTTCAATGAAAAACTATCTTTTAAAAAAATTTAAAGTTTTTTGAAGTGAAGTCTTTGTAGACATCCCGAAAGAAAAACGACACAAAGTAGATAGAAAGTCAGAACCAGGAATCTTTGTTGGATACTTAGACAATTTTAAAGGCTTCTGAGTATGTTTTCAGAATTCGAACAAAATTGTATTATAATTGTATTATATTTTGTATTGTTCAAAGAATTTTTAGTAGTTGATGTAGATTCAAATCGCCGTATTATATTGAAGGAAAAAGATGTTTCAAATCTAAAAAATGAGTTATTTGTTGAACCAGAAAAATGAAATACAAGATCAAAGCCAGTACAGAAGGTGTGTTTTCGTGTTGCAACACAAGCAAAGCGTTGTTTATCTTGCAGTCTGTATTGATGACGGCTTGTTTGCTGTCAGAGATGCAGATGATATGGACTACATACAAACTTTTTTAGCTAAACGCTTCGAGGTAAACCTTTTTAAATCTAACTATTATCTTGGATTTCAAATTGGCTGCAAGGAAAATGGTGGATACTTTGTTTATGAGTCCAATTATATCGAAAGAGTGCTTTGCAAATTTAACATATCGGATTCATGTCCAGTTTCTACACCCAGTGAACTTGGTAGAGATCTGCCATTATAGTGACCAGATTTCCCTATCGTGAGGCAGTAGGTAGTCTGATATAGTTGGCAATTGGAACCAGGGCAGACATTTCTTGGATAAACTAAGCTCTTATGAAGTTAAAGCCGTCAAACGAATTTTTAAATATTTAAACAATACTAAAAACTTTTGTACATTATTTAAACCTAACGTTAATCTTAATTTTTCTATTTATAGTGATACTGATTTTACATCAGACTACTCGACAAGACGTTCAACGAGTGGAGAAGTTTATCTTCTTGGAGAAGTCCCATTTCTTGTTCATTGGAAAGGCAAGGATGTGCGGCATTGAGTACAACTGAAGCAGAGTATATAGCTGCATCGGAAGCAGTCAAAGATTTGATGTGACTTGACGCGCTCATACACGATCTGCTCGTTCCTCAAATTAATAAACCAACACTTTATATCGACATTCAAAGTGCTCTATAGCTAGTGAAGATTGAAGAACCCCGAATTTAACGGCAGCACTAAACACATCGCTGTTCGTGTTCATTTTATTCGAGAGAAATTTAACGAAGACCGATTCGAGATTTGTGTTGTACCATCAAACGACTAATTAGCTGATGCTTTTACAAAGCCATTCGCAATAATTAAATTTGAATTATTTCGTAAAAATATTAATATTTTAAAATTGTAATTAATTCTTTTTTGTTTGTAATATAATAATAAGTGGGAGTGTTAAAATTGTATTATTATGCAAAGTACTTCTTTGTACTCAGTGTACACTTCTTTTTGGTACATAGTTAAGATTAAGAATTCTTTATATACCCGCTCTAAAGATGTATAAACCAATTACATAAGCAAATGATATGATCATTAAATTACAACTACTTGCTGTTCATCTCCTCAAAAAAACGAACTGACTTTTTATTTCACTAAAGATTAACACATATGTATGTATTTTATGTAAATAAATCTATTTTTGAATTTAAATTGAAAAAAATCTTTCAAATAGCCAGAAAATCAAAATAAATACATAAGTAGGTATATACGAGAACAGCTAGTTCATACTTCTATGACACACCTCCATATACTAAAGCGGAAAAGTTCAACATCCTGCTCTACATGCAATACCACTGGGAATCTTGACCATCTCCTCCACCACTGCAACCGACTAAATTTATTGATGGAAAATAACTTTTGAATGGATTGGCGCTTGATTCATATTCTTTTGCTATCATTGATTTCCTTTAATTTTATTTCTTTCAGAAAAGATTTTATTATTCAACGAATCTAAGGAAATTAAGAAAAACATAAAACTCACTACACTTTATGATTTTGACAGTTTTTCTGGTTTTAATTTTAAATTCGAATCCAGTAAAGGAACAACCGGGCGGAAACTGCAATGTTAATAAAACGAAGCCAACCAGCGTTCTCGATTATATACATGTCAGACTATTTGTAATTTGAGAATCGCGAGGACAGTCGATGTTTTATTCGAATAACCTTTTTCTTAACAATAGAGCATTAGAACGCTTTGTAGCAAAGTATAACACATCTTTCATGTGGGTTGATGTTCTTCATAATTTAGTAGGTACATATTTACCCTTTGGATCAAGTGCATTTATATCATGTTTATTTTAATTTGTAGTGTGATATTATTTCTGATGAATGGTAACGAATCTCACAAGATCACAAATTCATTCATCGTGAAATGACATTATCATAAGGGACTTAAGGGATCAGTATCGTTATAACTGCGCTATGGTTTTTATAAAATGAAATATATTTCTAACTGCAGTTATTTCAATTGTTTTTTTTATTTCTTTAAACATTGTTGTAACATAAATTATTGTCTTTTAGAAATTTGGATGCTGGTACGTGCAATATTAACCATGTTTTTTTGTTCTTATTGATTAGTTATTAACCGCGAAACTGTTTGTAATCGTATTTTTCTCATTAAAAACTTGGCTATATTACTTGTTGTTGCATCAGTTGTTTTTAAAAAGGATAACAACAGAAACATAACTTTGCTAACAAACATTATATTTTTAACAGTCTCAATAAAAGGCTTTAATCCAACTAGTAGGTATCTCTATGATTGACTTACCTTCTTTTTCTTTTTTAAGTTGCATTTCTTCATTTTCTTCAACTTCACTGTCTTTGACTTTGAATCTTCGCAAGTAAGCATCAGAATTTTGGCAAATAGTTCGAAGTTTATAAGCGATGGTCAAGAAAATTTTACATTTGGAGCATATTTTTGTAGGTAAGCCATCAGATTCTTTGGGCAGCTACGGTTATAATAAATGTAATGAGTTTTCTATCCTCCAAAAACAAAATAAGAACAAAAATCTTCAGGACTTACCTTAACACCACAGCAAGACTTGATTTTGTTTGATATTATTATACTGTTTTCATCATTATCAAATATTGAAGTCATTTCTTCCTCATTGCTAACTTGCAAACATATTCTACAAACATTCTCATCCATATTTTACTTTAGTTTATTTATTCACTTCTCACGATTTTATTTTCCAAGCAGCTAATTATCCCGAACATCCGAGCTAGTGACAGTTGGCATTTTTGTCTGTCTGTTTGAAGAAATCGATTAGAGATGAGATAAGATATTAAACAAAATTTCGATATTTATATATCTTTTAAGGTGTCAACATAATCAACAGTTGAACAAAAAATTAACAATAGGCGTGTTTTATTTTAAAGCCTAGTACACGGATCGCGCTAAATTTTATCTCCACTATTTTGGCATCACCATTTTTATCGGGTCTTAGATTAACTCTCGATAATTATCTGGTCTTAGCTAACTCTGTATAGATTTAAGTAGTTGTTGCATTTGCATGTAAAGCGCTTAGTCCCGATGTCGTTTTTTTTTACAATTCTATATGGACTTGCAAAAAAAACACACCTAATATCTCCCCAAAATTTAGCCAAGCTAAGATTATGTCAAGCATTTTAGCCGAGAGGTACGCTGCTCCAGCTAAAAAATCAAAATTTCTCTTCGAACTGTACATAACTTACGCCGCACCTCCATTAGCAATATTTATTTCTGGCATTATATCAGACACTATATCTGAAGTTTATATTTCTTTAACTCTGTGGGCAAATTATGTCGTGATTATTCATTCCTCGACATAATCTCACCAGGTAAGTCACGTCGTTTGATTTTAGCGATAAACGCAGTGGAAAAACTGGAAGAGGCAAAACCGGAAGAATACAAAAGGAAGCACGGGTCAATCCATTTTTGAGCAAAAGCGATTTGCACGACCTTGAAGAACATTTGCTCCAAGACATAATTGAGTAGTCCCACAAGCATGAAAAGTCTCTGAATGTCCTAACTAATTTAAAAAAAAATTAATCAAAATACTTACTATCTTCAATGTTTAATTCTTTTAATGTTAATTTTGGCCTGCAAACAACCAAACAGCATTATATATGTACTTCAACAGACAGTAAATGGTAGGAGAATTACATCTTGGGTTCACAGGACATAATTTCTATACGAAGTGAAAACATAACATGAGTTTGTCAATGAAATGAAGGAAAGTTACGTGAAAATGTGGGAATTGATGTCAAGACTCGACGTCTTGTGAGAAATTTGTGTCTAGTGAAGTCACAAGTCACGAAACGTCAAAATTTATATCTGCATTTATTTCTTCTATGAAGACAAGAAATAAATAGAAAAAATTATGTCTAAAAATAACTAAAATCGAGACATAAGGGGGCTCCACAAGAAATATTGGCTACATGACACATTTCTTGCAATCATTTATTTCAAGTGGAGGCTCAGTGTTATCAAAATTTAGCGCACAAAATAATTGTCTGGCACATTTATTCTCGAGCTAAATTTCAATTCCAATTTGAAATGGAATAATAGGTGTGTTTTTTTTGCAAGTCCATATAGAATTGTAAAAAAAAACGACATCGGGATTTAGGAGCTTTTTTTCTAAATAGCTGGAAGCACTGTGTACGCTATGACATTTGTCAGCTTATTGACGACTAGAATCAACCAATCCAAAAACTTCACTTTTGACGTCTCTGAGCAAATTATCGATAACATATAGATAATACTATTTTGGCATCACCATTTTTATCGGGTCTTAGATTAACGCTCGATAATTATCTGGTCTTAGCTAACTCTGTATAGATTTAAGTAGTTGTTGCATTTGCGTGTAAAGCGCTTAGTCCCGATGTCGTTTTTTTTTACAATTCTATATGGACTTGCAAAAAAAACACACCTAATATTTGAATAATATTTAGAAGAGCTTATAAATATGGCTGTATATGTATCGGAGACAAAATTTTTCCCGATCTGCGTAGTGGCTATAAACTACAAAAGACGTTAAATTAGATTTTATATCTCCAAATTCAAACTTTTGCGCGAGATTTCGAAACGTTTTGTAGAGATAAAATTTGTCTTGTCTCGATCTGCGTTTTGACAAAAATCACTTTCGGAAATACGCTGGCTCTCAAAATTTGTTCCGCGAAATAATGCTTGTTCTATCATTCTTTTTCCTGGCAAAATTTAGTGCAGACATTTTGTACAGCAATGCACAAAAGTATGAATTTTGGGCGCGAGCTGCGTACTGCCCGGAAAAAAATCGAAGATAAAATTTGTCCCAGGAAAAAAAAATTGTATGGGAGACAAAATTTTTCCCGATCTGCGTACTAGGCTTTTGCTCTTTTAAATCCACCATTATGGACTTGCCAAAAAAACGCCTATTATAAATTTAAAGCTAAGTGTACACGATTGGTAGATCTTACAATATTGTAAGATCTTACAATGTCTGACAATTATCTACCAATGAGCTGACAAATAAGTTGTGTGTGTACACGGTTGGTACAAAATCTACCAATCTCTTACAATTAATTGTCAGAAGTTGGCTGACAATTCATTTTCAGATAGCCGGCTTAATACCTACCAATTAATTGTAAGAGATTGGTAGATTTTCTACCAACCGTGTACACACACAATTAATTGTCAGTTTTTGTTGGTTATGGAAACTGACAATTAAACCTTGGCTGCAAATTTTCTGACAATGAAAAAATTGTATGATGCTAAAAAACGAACATCTTACAATTTCTTCATTGTCAGAAACGTCAGACAACGATACAAATTGGCAGGCCTGACAATAAATTGTGTGTGTACACGATTATCAAATACCTTACAATTTACCGTCTTACAATTAATTGTCAGATACATTTTCTGACAATTAATTGGAAGATTACACGATTGTCAGCTAGCGTACACATGATTGTCAGGTTTCTTACAATTAATTGTCAGACAATGATCTAACAATTAATTGTCAGACAAATTTTCTGACAATTAATTGTAAGACTACACGGTTGTAAGACATTGTAAGCATGTTTTTCACTGACAGATCTGACAATATTGTAAGATCTACCAATCGTGTACACTTAGCTTAACACAAGAATTAAAATGGTCCACTCAACTCAACACGCCCATGTAGTATGTGGACCCAGCTTAAGAAATGCGAATTTGACAGCTTGGAATTCTGTACGCTATATTTTCGCCTTAAATTTCTGTACACCTGGCAGTTCTTGGTTGACGTTTCCCTCAAAAATATCCGTTGTCCAGTTCAACATTTTTCAAACGGCATTTTGAAAATTATTGTGAAAACTCGTCCTCTTGTTAAGTCCTTATTTTTAGCTCAATTTATGATTTTTCTTTAAATCTTACTTAAACTAGAAAACGTTTTAATTTTCTATTAATTCTCAACTGCCTTGCACAAATGTTCAGCATGCTAAAGCGGCCAACGGGAAAAGAAAACATTCAACAAAAATCTTCTGATGCACCGAGGAATGTTGGCGGCAGCAGCATGCAACACGCCAAGTCTATGGCAGCGGCTATAAAAAAAGTAAAATATAATTGTTTTTTTTGTTTGGTTTATAATATATATAGATTTGTATCAATTTTAAATTATAAATTTCATAGCCAATCGGTAGTATTGTCCAGAAGAGTTTCGACAAACAAATGCCAAGCAAATTACAAACAAACGCGGCTGAAAAAACGAAAAGAAATGTCCCCAATGCGACACGAGTTATATCTTCAACAAAAGCCACCAATAATCCTTCTGTGATTGTAGATAACGCAAAGACTGAATCGAAAACAACGCCTAATGATACAAAATCACAGACTACTGCACCCACTAAGCCTGTTGAGATTGCAGCTACAGCAGGTCAACCTACATCGTCCTTGGCAGATCCACCAAAAGGCGATTGTCCAGGACAAAAGACTGGTAGGCCTTTGTTATAACATTGTTAATTCCAATTAAATGCATACAAAACTTTTTTAGATGGCAAGAAAGTCTGGGCTTTGGCCAACTTCGATATTGGGCGACCATTAGGACGCGGGAAATTCGGTAATGTTTACTTGGCTCGCGAAAAAGAATCCAAGTTTGTGGTAGCTCTTAAGGTGCTGTTTAAGAAGCAAATCTATAACAGCAATGTTGAACATCAGGTTCGTCGTGAAATAGAAATCCAATCACATCTACGACATCCACACATCCTGCGACTCTACGGATATTTCCATGACGAGGCCCGGATCTATTTGATCTTGGAATACGCTCCTAAGGGAACTCTGTACAAAGAATTGCAAAGTCAGCCCCAGAAGCGATTCGATGAGAAGCAAAGCGCTACATACATCAAGTCTCTAGCATCAGCCCTTCGCTATCTTCACGAACGCGATGTCATACATCGTGACATTAAGCCAGAAAACCTTTTGTTGGGCTACAAGGGCGAGCTGAAGATCGCCGACTTTGGTTGGTCTGTTCACGAGCCGAACTCCATGCGGACCACATTGTGTGGCACTTTGGACTACCTACCCCCAGAGATGGTTCAGGCTAAACCGCACACAAAGAATGTTGATCTCTGGAGTCTGGGTGTGTTGTGCTTTGAACTATTGGTAGGCCGAGCACCCTTCCATGCCACTGACTATGATGAGACTTATAAGAAAATTATAAAAATCGACTACAAACTTCCCGATCATGTGTCCAAGGCCGCAGGTCATTTCATGTCGAAGCTATTAGTTCTCAATCCAGAGGCTCGATTGCCTTTGGATCAAGTTATGACACATCCATGGATTACTGCGAATACAGTTTGAAAGAATTTCAGAATTTATTTATTTTTATTTTGTATTATTTTTGCTTTTTTAAGTTTATTTTTCAACACCGTACCGAGAATATGGAACGTTTTTATAACTTCGCAACATCAGCAGTTCTATTAAGTTTTGTTTCATTTTCATTCTTGTTTCATAATAAAAATGTTTTGTACTTTCCAATTGACGTTGTCTCGGGTATAGTGTTTTTTCATTTTTTAAATAAATTTTTCTTCGTGCAAGAATCAATAATAGCAATTACTTTGTATTTTTCATGTTCGTAATGTATTGTTCTTAACTAACTTACATTTTATTGGAACAGGCTGTTTGCAGATTCAAGATAATAATAATTAATAACTTGACCGACAAATTTTAGGAGTGGGTGTTTAACCGAAATATCTAGAATCAGCCCTATCAGGAATTCCATAGTGATCGGAAACTTGTAACGAATCCCGAAAAAATTATCACAAAATCCATCGTAGTGGAAAATCTCATACAAATTGTCATTACGAATGGATTTGGTGATAGCTTTTTTCGGTATTCATAAAAGATTCCGATTACGATGTAATTCGTGATAGGGCTGAATATAAATGTCCTTTATATAAGTGCTGTAAAATTAAAAACCTTAAAGACTGCTAAACGCCCCACAAACTACTTTTTAACATCACAGGTACAAATTAGGGTCTAGAACAGGGGTCGGCAAGTAATTTTTTGAAGGGTCCAGGATTAGTTGAAACATTTTGTCGAGGTCCAGGAAAAAAAAACTCATAATACTTACTAATTTTATTTGACTTCATTTAAGTAATTTTACAAAACACAATAGATAAAATTAATGTGAGAAATTACAACGACCGTCTTGAACCAGTTTTTTATAGTTTGGTTCACGCGTAGAACAGCAAATACGAAGAGTATCTCCCAGGTGGGTGTCCGATAGTCTTGAACGATATTTGTTTTTCAAGAAATTGATTTTTGAGAAATATGATTCGCATATATATGTCAAGCAAAACATAGAAACTAGGTTGATAGCTAGTTTTTTGAAATTTTCATACTTTTCTGAAACATGTTTACCCCGAAATTCTTCAGTGGATGCAGTTTTAATCATTTGCAGGGAAATATCTTCCTGCAACCTTATTTCCATTTGCAGCAAAGGCTACGAAAGACTAAATAACTTCGCAGCGAAGCTAGTCCAATCTGTAGCTGCGTCAACTAAATAAGGCGATTTAAGGAATTGAGAGAGCTTACCCATCTCTACAAAGTCTTGGAATCTTGCAGCAAATTCGTTCCTAAGATCGGATAAAAACCTTAAAAACAATGCAAGATCTTTTTCAGAGCTTTCTTCTTACATTCAAGAATTGTTGGAAAATGAATAAATTCTTGTTTTGAGATGTCCTTTTCAAAAATATCCAGCTTGCGACGAAAAGCAGACAGGCTTTGTATGAGATCACATATTAATTTTCCATTTCCCTGTAACTCTAACTCGGTGTTAAGCCCATTCAAATATTTCAAAATATCTTTGACAAAAGCCACAGCTAGCACATTTCCCTCGTTTGTTATAAACTCCAATTGGTTCCTTGCTTCCTTTATCCAAGTTTTGCAAGAACGTTATTACTTATTCCTTTATTAGCCAGAAACGTTCAATAACTTGACCTTTACTTAGCCAACGAACATTGTTGTGTTGTAGTAGGTCAGAATAAGCGGAATCACATTCAAAAAGAAACTCCTTGAACTGTCGGTGCTGAAGAGCAGAACGAGATCTTATAAAATTAATTAATCTGTCCATTAATTCTTTCAATGTTGAGCTAAGTTTTCCACAAAGGGCTGCCTGGTGAATTATGCTCTGATAAGCAATTAGACTGCATTCTTATCTTTGATTCTCTTTACTAATCCTTTTTCTTTGCCAATCATCGCTGGTACCCCGTCAGATGAAAGCGATACCATTTTGTTATGATTAATATTGGTTTTTGTCATCAAAAGCATTGAGTTTTACCTTTCAACGTCAAAAAATCTCACAAAAGAGACAGTTGTTCATCATCAAATTAAATGAATAGTTTTGTAGGTACATTACATACATATGTATGTATATCTAAAAAAATTAGCGGTCCAAGGTTCGACCTTCCGAGGTCCGCAAGCGGACCGCGGTCCACCTGTTGCTAACCATTGGTCTAGAACGATACGAGTCCTTATTTTAATTATTTTATTATTTTGGATGGAATTGAAAAAATTAGGTACTCCCTACGCTTGATTGTATTAAGCAATGTGCTAGAGCCCCAGCAAACGTTATCAGAGTACAATTAATTTTTACTTTATGCTAGGTATCTTTGTTTAATTATTTGAATGAGCTAATTAATTTACAAATAATGATTGTCCTTAAGTGGGCTTAAGGTCAGTTGGTTGTTATTCACTCATATTCCGAAACTCGTATTTATGACTCGTATTCGACTACAGTCATAGGAACAGTCGACTCCTGGAATAACAACATACGACTGTAGTCGAATACGAGTTTCAGAATATGGGCGATTATTTTGTATGTTGTGACATTTCAGATGTGATTACACTTTTTTTCAGACCTATTTATTAAGCTAATTTCACTTGAAAACATGTATATAGCTGCGGTCAAAATAATAGTAGTGAACCTTTCGACAACAAAAACTAAAATAAATTAATCTACTAATTTTGAAGAAATAAATAGTCATCTGATTTTCAAATTAATGTTTTTTAGGATTTTAATTTCAGAAAAAATCATTTTCAAACTCAATAAATTAGTTGGTAATTTTAAATCTATCCAAGTCATATAGAAAAACAGCGGTCAAAAAAATAGTAGCGCATGCGCATTAAAAATCCACCTTTAAATATTTCAAAAGGGAAAGTTAATAGACAATTTCTACCATAAGTTATAGTCGAGTGTTTGAACCTTAAATTAGTATTTAGTTGCATGTCCCTTGTTAGAAATAACAGCAGCCCAGCCTTACTTCTCGACATCGCACCAAAGATTTTCAATAGGATTGAGGTCTGGGAACTGCGCAGGCCACTCCATGCCATTAACCATCTTTAACTACTGCTTCGCAAGTTTAATTGTATGCTTTGGGTCGTTGTCTTGTTGAAAGTACCATTTCAGTGGCACTTCATCTCCAAAATATGGGAACATAACTTCATACATAATCTTCACATAAAGAAACTGACCCATAATGCCTTTAATCCGGTATATGGGACTGACAACATAGAGGAAAAAACATGCCCAAACCATTATGCTGGATCCTTCATGTTTTATTGTCTTGGCTGTGAAGCGTGGATTATATTCTGTTTGGAGGCCTTCTTGCATATTGACGAGATTCCTTTCCAACATATAACGCAATCTTGGACTCGTCTGACCACAGAATATTTCTCCACAAAAACATGAAAATTCAAGGACTTACCAATGATTTTATTTACACTCCTATTATTTTGACCGTAACTGTACATCAAAATTCAAAGGGATTATACTTATAACTTTAACAAATAAAAATATTTCTTATTTGTTTGTTTGTTTTTTGTATCCGTGTTTAAAAATCTTTAAAAAGACGTTTAAAATTTTTTCTTGTATTACTTTATCGCTTTTGGTTTTTATTTCAAACAAAATGAAGTTTTATTATATGAATTTTTAAATTCAAATATTTTATTTTGAATATGTATATGTAAATTCATGTACATATGTATAATATATTTATATTTATATATTTATTTATCTATATATATAAAAACGAGTTTAACTTTTGTGTGTGACCTTATAACTAGAATCCGGCTGGATGGATTTTTATAATTTTTTTTTTTAATGAAAGGGGACCACTTCGAGATTGTTTAGAAACAATGTTTTTTAAAATTGGTCAAGCAGAATTTTTGTAATCCGTCCTAAAATTTACCTTTAAAAATGAAGTTATTAAAAAAGGTAATCTACCTACCTTCCAATTTTGTACACCTACCTAAATTGATCGAAACTCTATCAAAACACACCAACAACACAAAATTACATCTTGCTTATTCGATTTTTTAGAATAAAAAGATGTACATACATAGTACTATATTTTTTCTTAATGTTTTTAAAATATGTTTAAAATAAAATAGGAAAGTAGGATAGGATTAGAAAGGATATCCCGATGCACATTGGTTTTGAATGTCCGCACATTGAGTGGGAAATATTGAGCCGGGTAAAGCATTCCAGATTGGTGTAGTGCAGCTAAAAAAGAATCTCTGTACGTCCGAAATTGGGCTCAAGGTTAAATTGATGAGCATTCCTAAAATCGTGAGTATTACGGTTATAAAGTTTAAGGGAAGGAATGCAACTGGCTTTTTCATTAGGCCACTGTTTATAAAAATAGCAGTAAAATAATGATAAACATGAAAAAATTGCGGCGGTGCTCGAGAGATACAAATGTTTCAGTTAGACAACGGTGGCCTATCATTTTTATAGCTCTCTTTTGAATTCTGTCCAACAGACTTAAGTGGATTTTTGAAACACCTACCCAGATATAGGTATATATATAGCCTTATATATAATATCCAGATCAGATGGGGTAAAAAACTTCTTGCATCGGCAGAGAAAACCTAAACACTTAGCAGCGTTTTTGGCGACGTCAAATATGTGATCACTCCACAAAAGATGGTCTGTGATGCACATACCTGGAACTGGAAGGTGTTCAGTCTCCTCGATGCAAGTGTCACTCATAGAAAGTGACATTGGGGAGGGTTTCGCTTCAGCGACAGTTGAACATTGAACAATGCTGTCAAGATCAGAATAAGATCGTTTACGTTCAAAAGTACAGGCGGAGTAATGTCACTATCTGGTAGCGTCGAATTAACTGCAAACTGCGCTGCAAGCAAATTGGCTTTATCTATTGAGCTTACAACAGAAGTGTCATTAAACGAGCTTTGGAACTGAGGATGTCGTAGTATTTCGTACGTTTTTAAATTAAATTATCTTTAAAAATCGTGGATTGTGCATTTTCTTGAGTAGGTGATTGAATTTATTTTGGAAGTTGTCTAGATAAATGCAATGATTTTATATGTATATGTAGTGAAGAATTGAAGGCAAAAAAGTTATTCCAAAGAACAATTATACTCTGTCCAACAAAAATTGTCAGTACAGGCCTTATGGGAGAGCTTTTTCTAAAGCAGTGGCGCCTGATGCATCCTCACTACAATGCGTTAGGAAAAATGCCACTAAAAAAAGAGCAAGCCACTGACTTTTTTAAGGAATTGTTGTTGTAATTCTTTGCAAAGAATTGTACTCCCCAACACGACCGTCGTCGTATCCCACTGCTGATGAGATACTGTCAAGAGTGTCAAGTGTCACTCAATGACTCAATACGATCGTGCGCTCTTTATCTACATCAAAACAGAGTTACCATTATCATTCTCAATTGCAAGCAAGGAGCTTTTTCAGTGGTTTTATTGAGGAGCTTTTGGGATTTGAAGCTTTTGAGAACACATTTTAAGAAGATGAGTGTGTTGAGTGTTGTCGTATTGCTTTTCAACTTAAAAAAAAAACGCGCTTATTATCTTATCGCTTGGTGTTGTGGGAAAAGGTAAATTGAATATTGTTTTCAGTCGTTTTGAATCGGCAGACGGTAGCCCTACGCGTTTTTTACTCTCATTTGCGGCGATTTATAATGTAAACTACGGAATCCCTGTTAGAGCTTTAAAAGGCGACACACTTATGCATGGCAATGCGACCAGAATGAGAGACAAAAGTCCTATCTTCCCTGTACTGACAATTTTTGTTGGACAGAGTATAGATGGGGTTCTCATGCAATGGAAATGCCAAAAAGATCTACTTCAAAATCAAATGAAGGATCAAATGGAAAAATTCCAGAAGAATCACATTGAGTAAAAAAAAAAATACTTGAAGACGTGGTAACAATCGAAAAAAGGATGGAAGATAACATTAAAGAAGTTAATGCAGAGTTAGTTAAAGAATAACCCAAATTGGATTGGCACTTGCTTCTTCTGGCATTGCAGCGACTTTATTGAAAGGCGGCCGAACTGTATATTCTGCAAATGATCAAACAGCAGCTGTGTTTTGGAAAAAGTTATTGGATATTGGAAATGGCAAATTACAAGTTGATAATTCAACTGGCTCAGTAACACTACCAACCAATTTTTGTCGAATGACTCAATCAGAAAAGAATTGATTGATATTCCCAAATATAGCGCAAACAATTCAATAATCATGATTGGTTGAGAGAACGAGAAATTTTGGCTGGCATAAATAAAGACGGAAATGATATCAATGCAGACATTTTAAATTAGATACCAAATCAATTTTTTGCATACAAGTCGATCGACACAGTTATGTATCAAGAGGATGTCGTGAATTTTCCCACTGAATTTTAGAATTCTCTTGATTTGCCTGGTTTGCCACCACATTATCTACCATTGAAAGTTGGCACGCCGATAATAATGCTACACAATATTAATCAACCTCGGCTTAGCAATGATACCAGACTTGCAGTAGAAAGGTTGTTTAACTATGTGATCGAAGCAACAATTTTATAAGGGAAATACATAGGTGAAGTTGTTTTATATCCGAGGATACCAATGATTCAATTCAATTCAATTTATTATAACTATAAATAACATGGTACATTAAGATTATTATCTTTCATAGTACATAGAATTAAATAATTAAGCAACGAAGTTTTATGTATATTATATGTATACAATAAAATATAGAAGAACCTACAAACCAATTTACACAATTGATAATAGTAAGTAGATATGGTTAGAAGAAAAGAAAAATAAGTATAGGAAAAATAAGAAGATTCCAACCGATTTATCATTCGATTTCAAACGTCATCACATACGACTTGCTTTTGACATTACGATTAATAAGGCACAAGGCCAATCTTTCGGACTATGCGGTATTAATTTAGAGGCTCCAGTATTTACGCATGGGCAACTGTATGTTGTTTCTTCACGTGCAGGCAAACCATCCGCCTTAATAATTTTAACCGATGGAAAAAAATATTATTATCAAAAAGCACTTGAATAAAATGTATTAAAATTTAAACACAATATAAATTAAATTTTTTCTTTGTTGTATTGAATTATTTATTTCCTAGCACCCGGCGAAGCGGGTGTATTTTAGCTAGGCATCTTAGCGAGTTAAAAATTGCATTATCGTGATGTAGGGAGTGATTTATCACATAATTTTTAGAAATTTATTGATATACACAGACATAACTAAGGTTTAGAAAATAAAATCAGATAACTTCTTTTGGAAAAAATATTTTGTACATTTTGTTAAAAAGAAATAAATAAAATGCACGACTGGGTCGCACGAACTGGCTCCTATGTTTTCAAAAGAGTTTGAGTTTTCAAAAGACTATGAACATTTTTTGCAGAAAAGAAAATTTTTACACGCGTGAAAATATTTTTTTTTGTAAAAGTTATTTGATATTTTTTCAAAAATAATTCTTATGTAAATATTCATCAATTTCTAAAATTGATGTAAACCTTTATACATATTTAAGAACTATTCAAAACTTGGTATATATCATCACGTTTTTTTCCTTTTTTTTTAAGACCAAAAATAACGGTACCTGCCATACGAATTTTTTTCGAAATTTTATAAATTTTTTTTTCTCAAAAACTGTTCCAAACATTTTAAAAATAAAAATGGAACCATTTTTTTTTGTTTTTGATTTTCTCAAAAACGGTACAACCGATTTTGATCATTTTTTTTTTTTGCTAAATCTCCCCAAAAACATAAATAGAATTGTGTACTCAAATTTTCAAATATTTTTTTTTTTCATTTAAAAAAAAACTACAATTTTTGTTTTGAAAGCTCAATATTTCGAAAACCCCATGCTAGATTTTTTTAAACTTGATAAATAAAAGTTTCTCAATATAATCTTCAATATGTGCAAAAAAAATGTTATTTTACCTAAAAATAAAGGTCCTACCATACAAATGCTAAGAAAATTTAAAAAAATGGTTTTCAAAAATCGTATTTTTCTCGAAAACGGCTCCTAGAATTTTAATAAAATTATTTTTCTTTCAATTAATTTTTACGATCTTTAATTTAATAAAAAAAAAATTTAAATTAAGATATTACAGCCTGTACCTACCATAGAACCATTTTTTTGAATTTTGAATTTCTCATTATCCACATAACGGATCTAAATGAACATTTTTATAGAGAAGCTTCTAAAAAGTCTAAAACACATTGGCCCTGAGTAATAGATCCGAATCTAGCCTAAGTTCGATTTTAACCAAACATTCGTAGAAATAAAACAAATAATTTCAATTATAAAATACTTAAAAGCTGCTTTCCTGTAACTAAGTTAAATTTAAAATGATAGAATCACAATAGAACTTTACGAATCTGGTTAATAGAAATCTGTTTGTGTATCAGTTCACAATAACGAAATTATGAAAATGAGTCACAATTATTGGTATAAATAAGACTTTTGTAAATTTGATCTGTTACTACGAAATTTTAAAAGCAACTTTTCTACATCTAACAAAAAGTGACTTTAAAACCGATTCTATGAATGTCTATTACTAAGGGCCATTGCATTTCAAAACATTAAAATAAATATTTTTTGAATTTTTGAAAAAAAAAAAATCTATTTTTTATTTTTTTGAAAATTTAATATCTCAGAAACGGGTCAATATTTTTTTTCGTAATTTTATTTTTTGTTCGAACAATAATAAAAACTTTAAGTTGGCGTACCAAAATTTTTTCTTGAAAACCTTTTAAAAAGTTTCTATATAAAAGCTTTTTTTAGGAAACCATACAACGACTAATAATTTTTGTTCTTGCATAAATTTATATTTGCATAGCATTCTGTTTTTGCCTCTTACTACTAAAAGAATTTAAAAAATTAATTTTATCCTTATGAACAGTTTTCTCTAATAACATTCGTTTTTAAAATTCCTAGTCTATTACATAGGAGCAAGTTCGTGCGACCCATTTTATTTTACTTGCGACTCATAGGTACTATAAGGTAAGTTATGCATTCGTAAAAAAAATCGAACTCGAGATTTTGATCAAAGTTAACATTACGATGATAGCGAAGACTAAAAAAGTGGGTCTCGCAATTCTGTCTGTCTGTCTGTCTGTTCGCCTACAGCCTAAACGGCTCGGCCGATTTTCTTTAAACTTGGTAGATATCACTTTTGATTTTTTCCCCCCACAGGTTTTTTTCTTTTTTTAAGATTAAAAATAACGGTACCTGCCATACGAATTTTTTTCGAAATCTTATAAACATTTTTTTTCTCAAAAACTGATCAACAAATTTTAAAAATAAAAATACAAAAAAATTTTATTTAGTTAAAGGTAATGGTTGAAAAAAATTTTCCGAAAATGGTTATTGAGGGTACCCCCCCTGAACCATTTTTTTTGTTTTTGATTTTCTCAAAAACGGTACAACCGATTTTGATCATTTTTTTTCTAAAACATAAATAGAATTGTGTACTCAAATTATCAAAAAAAATTTTTTTTGGATTTTTAAAAAAAACTTAAATTTTTTTTTTTTAAAACTCAATATTTTGAAAACGCCATGCAAGATTTTTTTTAAACTTGATAAATTAAAGTTTCTCAATATAATCTATAAGATGTGAGAAAAAAAATTAATTTTACCTAAAAATAAAGGTACCTACCATACAAATGCTAAAAAATTAGAAAAAATGCTTTTCAAAAATCGTATTTTTCTCGAAAACGGCGCCTAGAATTTCGATAAAATTTGTTTTCTTTCAATTAATTTTTACGATCTTTAATTTAATAAAAAAAAAATGAAATTAAGATATTACAGCTTGTACCTACCATAGAACCATTTCTTCGAATTTTGAATTTCTCATTATCCACATAACGGATCTTAATGAAATTTTTTATAGAGAAGCTTCTAAAAAGTCTAAGGCTCGTATTCACCGAGCGCTCCTAAACGGCTCTTAACTTTACGAGGCTCTTAACTTGAAATTTCTGTAGGGTATTCACCAACCACTCGCAAGTGTTTTTCGAAGTTCGAAAATGAGAGCCACTCTCTGTTGTTCAGGCATACCCAAACTGTGAAATGTTGTGGAATGTTGGTCTTGACAGCAAATGGATACTCTTCTACTTGGCATTGCTCACATGGATTCGAGTCAAATGCGTGTGTGGCACACGCACAAGCGAACAAACTTTCGAAGAGAGCGCTCGTAAATTAGGAGTGGTCGGGACCACTCCTAACTTTTAAGAGCGCTCGTAGATCTTCACTAATATTGCTTGGTGAATAGGTTTATGAGCTTCTTAAGTTATGAGCGCTCGGTGAATACCGGCCTAAAACACATTGCATTTCAAAACTTTAAAATAAATATTTTTTTGAATTTTTGAAAAAAAAAATCTATTTTTTCTTTTTTTGTAAATTTAATTTTTATTCGAACATTAATAAAAACCTTAAATTGGCGCACCAAAATTTTTTCTTAAAAATCTTTTAAAAAGTTTGTATGTATATAAAAGCTTTTTTTTAAGAAACCACTACAACGACTTATAATTTTTTTCTTGCATAAATTCATCTCTTAAAAAATGAATTTTATCCTTATGAACAGTTTTCTCTAATAACATTCGTTTTTAAAATTCCTATTCTATTATATAGGAGCAAGTTCGTGCGACCGAGTCGTGCATTTTATTTGTGTGGAAATTGACATACCAAAATTCATTTTAGAATAAACTAATTCCTTAAGCAATGTAAGTAGATAGTTAAGTTTAAATATTTAAATATCATTGGAAAGCTAAGGAAAGTACGAGAGGATTTAAAAGGAGATACCAACGCCCATTGGCTTTGAATATCTGAATATCGGAATCGGTTAAGTCCAAGCTACTTAAATTTTACAATTATTTTTTTTGCTACGAATAAAATTAAATCTAGCACCCAACAATTATATTATTATATGTATCATAGATAATATTAAGTTTATAGAGTTTGTTATCTGATTGATGAAATAAACTAATCTAAACTAAAAAGACAACGGGTTTAAAAACTATATTATTCCAAGAGACTTGATAACATGGTCATCATTAGTTTCATGGACAAATCTGCGTGACTAAGGTGTCGGGCGTATCTATATCAAACGAAGTAGCAGGTAATCGATATCATTCCCAACTGTATGAGACATTTGTTTTAATTTTATTTTCTCTATTTGTTTATTTATATTTATATATATTTATATATATTTATTTTATATTTAGTCGTTGAGTTTTGTTTAGGTAGATACATATGTATGGTTTGATATATTATTCCAATGTTTTTTTATCGAAATTTAGTATCACTATGGTCTAGAACTCTATTTATGAAGTTTTCTGCTGCATTATTAATTACTTGTTTGGATTGTTTTAAATTGAGATTTATTAAACGGCCTGAAGAGTTTGGTTTTTTGTACCAATCAAAAATTATGTGAATTTTTCCTTATAACTTTCAAAATAACGGGTGATTTTTTTGAGGTTAGGATTTTCATGCATTAGTATTTGACAGATCACGCGGGATTTCAGATATGGTGTCAAAGAGAAAGATGCTCAGTATGCTTTGACATTTCATCATGAATAGACTTACTAACGAGCAACGTCGAATTTTCAGTGAATGGGCCCTAGAAAAGTTGGCAGAAAATCCGCTTTTTTATCGACAAATTTTGTTCAGCGGTGAGGCTCATTTCTGGTTGAATGGCTACGTAAATAAGCAAAATTGCCGCATTTGGAGTGAAGAGCAACCAGAAGCCGTTCAAGAACTGCCCATGCATCCCGAAAAATGCACTGTTTGGTGTGGTTTGTACGCTGGTGGAATCATTGGACCGTATTTTTTCAAAGATGCTGTTGGACGCAACGTTACGGTGAATGGCGATCGCTATCGTTCAATGCTAACAAACTTTTTGTTGCCAAAAATGGAAGAACTGAACTTGGTTGACATGTGGTTTCAACAAGATGGCGCTACATGCCACACAGCTCGCGATTCTATGGCCATTTTGAGGGAAAACTTCGGAGAACAATTCATCTCAAGGAATCGACCGGTAAGTTGGCCACCAAGATCATGCGATTTGACGCCTTTAGACTATTTTTTGTGGGGCTACGTCAAGTCTAAAGTCTACACAAATAAGCCAGCAACTATTCCAGCTTTGGAAGACAACATTTCCGAAGAAATTCGGGCTATTCCGGCCGAAATGCTCGAAAAAGTTACCCAAAATTGGACTTTCCGAATGAACCACCTAAGACGCAGCCGCGGTCAACATTTAAATGAAATTATCTTCAAAAAGTAAATTTCATGGACCAATCTAACGTTTCAAATAAAGAATCGATGAGATTTTGCAAATTTTATGCGTTTTTTTTTTTTAAAAGTTCTCAAGCTCTTAAAAAATCACCCTTTATATTCACCCTTTTTCCGATAGTCGTTTTAATAAAACGCCTTTTAAACGAGAAGGCTCCAGAGACCACATTTTGTTGTTTAAATAATACGAAAAGGGCAGCGTTCTCTATGTTCTTCATTTTTCTAAGCATTATAACCATAGTCGTTTCAATAAAATTCCAATTTTCGTTTCTAGAGCCTTGTCATTTTACTGGCGTTTTAGAAAAACGACTATCGGAATAAGGGTGATTGTTAAAATTCTTAACAAAATAACTGAGAATTCAAAATAAAATATTGGTAAAATTGTGTGTACTTTTTTTATTAAGTTAACATAAAAAAAATTATATATTAAGAAAACAATCAAATCATAACACATATACTCCGTCCCAGAGACTGTTGCAACAATTTAAGATATTATAAAAAGTTTAATGACCTGCAACAATCCAAGAAGGCTCTTGGTCTTCTTTTCAGCGATGGTTACTTTGTTCAATGCATCTAGTTGTGTAATAGTTACTAACTGCCTTTTTTTGAGGTCTGATTGGTTTAAAAGTGAACATTTGTCGCCTATACATCTGTGATTTCCACTCCTACGCTGAACACGAGCTTCTGTGAGTTTAGAGGGGCCACCTCTCCCCAAGATTGGTAAAATCCTCTTGGGGAAAGAGACAGCCTCTTCGACTTAATCAGCAATACCGACCAAACAAACGAACATATGTATACACCAAACACTGACCTACCAAACTCATCTACCAGACGTTGCAAGGAGCCACATACTCCTACGGGCCTAATGAAGGGATGATTTCTCAAGTTGGGGGTAAATGAAAGGATCACGCCCTTAAAAGGCGTCTACCTCTCCTCAGCCATGTGATTATGTGACGACAGACATTTATTCAATGATTTAGAAGTACCCTCGGATATTTCAGGCTATAGCTTGCTGAAACTCATCAACACTTTTAACGGGCTTCAATGACATAGGATTATCATAGGTTTCAATATATGAGAGTCACAATCCCTAGGGTATAATAACGGATCTACATTGATCAAAGTGTGACGGTAACAATAAGATCAACTGCCAGCCCATTAATATAACCTTACCTACCCAGTGATAAAGGCACTTCTTTTCACAAACGATATGGTTCTCTTGCCGTACTCTCCTGGTTCATTGCAGTTAATGATCAACCGTCTATTTCAATACTGTCGAATTTAAAATTTAGTTATGAATTTGGAAGAGTCAACAATTATGATTTTTAAGGATGGAGGAGGCACTGTGTAAACGAAAAATCATACTACGATAGTAAGATAATTGAAATTGTTAAGGAATTCAAATACCTTGCAGGTATTTAATTTATGTATGGAAAAGCATTTGAAGGAGAAGCTGACAAGGGCGAGAAAAATGTAATAAGTGCATCATGGAATAGATGATTTTATAATAAAATAATTTAAAGTTTTTGAAGCGGTATCCGAATCTATTTTGTTGTATGCAGCACAGATCTGGGGAGTGAACCAATATGGAAGTGTAGAGAAGCTCTTGCGCTACTATGTATGTATATAAGGCGAATTTTCCGACTGCCCCCTAATACGCCAAATTACATGGTTAGGTTATGTTGGAAACAGAATTATTACCTCTATTCATTCGAACACTCAAAATGCAAATAGATTATGTTTTAAAAATTATGAGGATGGAAAATCAATAGTTTCCTAAGATAGTGGCTCTCTAAGTCATACTAGATAAAACAAGTTAGTATTTCGAATGGTTGGGCATAGCTATGGAGTGTGAGGCAGACCTGAGTCTAGGTAATTTTGAATTTGCTCGTTGGAAATCTAGGCTTTATCAGCTTATAGCATCAGTTTATTTAAAATATATAGAAAGATTTTCGATAAACGGAATGGAATCACTACACAGAGAAATTTATTGTCAACTTAAGCCTAGTATACAGTTCTTCTAAAAAAAACCAATGCATTTCATTTCACCACAGTCATACGAACTGTAAAGCCTAGTATACAGTTCTTTAAGCCTAGTATACAGTTCTTTTTGAAGAAAATAAAAATGAGTGGTGAAAAAAAAAATTTTTTCTCATGAAAAAATTTCTCTAAGTTTTTTCCGTCAAAACAATGGGATGCACATTGTTTTGCGTGAAAAAAAATCGTGGTGAGTATAAATTTTTGTTTCGATTTTGGTTTACAGTTTGGTGAAATGAAAAAAGTTTTTTTTCGGGAAAAAACTCTCCCATAAGAAATGCATTGGTTTTTTTTTTTAGAAGAACTGTATACTAGGCTTTAAAAAAAAAAAAAACAATGCATTTCTTATGGGAGAGTTTTTTCCCGAAAAAAAAAGATTTTCATTTCACCATAGTCATCCGAACTGTAAACCAAAATCGAAAAAAAAAATGTATACTCACCACGATTTTTTTTCACGCGAAACAATGTGCATCCAATTGTTTTGGCGGAAAAAACTTACAGAAATTTTTTCATGAGACAAATTTTTTTTTTTCACCACTCATTTTTTTTTCTTCAAAAAGAACTGTATACTAGGCTTTAATCACAATTTGGAAGAGGTGAATTATTTTCGGGCCGAAAACAGTGTCGGCGAAATATCATAATCATAATAATGCTTAAGCTACGAACAGAACTTTTACTTTTAGAAAAAGAAAATACTTTTCACTTTATGGGCAGATGCCCTATCCTAAACCCTAAAGGAAATGCGAAGGAAAATGAAATCATAGCATTATTCAATTAATCGAAAAAATTACAAATACCTACTGCAATCTGGGGCCTATTGCACCATCTTACGAAATTGTGATTACAACCATTTTTTTAACAAATTTGTAAAAAATCGAGATTTTTCATATGTAATTTTTTTTAATCACAAATTTGTACTTGTAATTTGTAGTTGGTGCAATAGGCCCCTGGCCTTTACCTATAAGGATCGTATCATAAGAAGGAATTTTTGTTGTGTATATTATTATTTTATTGTATTGATTTTTCTTTTTGTATATGTAACAATATTGTAGTTGCCTATGTAATTCGTTCTGATGGATAACTTAATTTTCAAAGTACCTATACCAATTATAATTATGTTTTGTCAACTAGGCAGACGGCAGAAAAGCTATGCTTTTTGATTTTTGTTAAATTTTGTAATAATTTTTGATCAATACTAAATAAAAACTAATCTAATCCAAAAAACTGGCTTCTTTATTGTAAAAAATTGAAAATTAAAGGATTTATGCAATTTTAACCTCTGAACGTTTATTTTTTTGAAGAATTTTTTTTAATTTTCTCTATTAGACTAAAATGCCGTTAACATGGTAATTATGAATGTTTAAAGCCCGAACATTGATGAGACAAAGCCCGAATGAAAGATGAGACAAAATTAAGGCGTATTTTGTGTACAAGGCTGAGATTCGGTAAAAGAAATCTACTAGTCTCACTTTTATGCCTAGTTAATGGGACTCATATACTGACGTCTTGTATTGTGTTTATAAGCTTTTAAGCTGTTAAGCATTCCTAAAAGTACGGGTATTACGGTTGAACTGTTTAAAGGGAGGAATGCAACTGGCTTTATCACCAGAGCACTGTTTATTCTTATTCGATTCTTTTACGTAAACTTCTTCACCAAGCTAATTTACTTTTTTCATAATAGAGTGAAAGAAAACAGGCTGCCAGTACTTCCAATACACTCTTTTCATTTTTCCCAGTCATGAAAGGTGTTCCACAAGAATCGAATTATTCGAGTGTTCCACTTGGTCTTATTGAAATCTGTGTTCATAACATAAATCATGACCTTTAAAATATCCATATTTGGTCCCAGCAAAATATATATAATAAATATAATACTTAACTCCAAAGAAAGTCGAAAGAGGTTGTCTTAAACTCTGGTTGTTCCTCTTCTTACTTATACTGCAATTGTGACTCTGAGAGTAGACGAAAACTAATTATTGCCTTCAACAACACAATAAGATACATTTATGATCGTAAAAGGTATGACTAGACTACATCTCTGGCTTTGCTGTTACCTTATACACCTCTTACAGTAGTAGTAGTAGTAGTAGTGTTTATTCAAAATTTCATACTTACATATACACAAAAATACATTTATTTCAAATGTATGGCAAGTTTAATTAACAAATCGCATGCTTAATGGAAGACTAACCCATTAGGAGATAGGTCAAAATTGAGTTACGTACAGATACAGGCTTTTGCAAGCGTCAGATCTCATGAATAGTTTATCATACTTTAAGAATACCAGTATTCATTATTAATTCATGAATAAGTTTTAATTTTATCCGTCAACAAGTAGGACAAATCTTCATAGAAAGATCTTTTTTTGCAACTTCCCAAAAATCGTTTTTTTCGAGTTAGGTCAGTATTCCATTAAGCATGCGAAATGTAAATAATGTTTGAGTTATTTTCTTAAACAAAAAAATGCAACAATGACTTTCGTCGTCTGCCGCGATCTAATACTATTTTTCATTTTTACAAACCCTATTTGAATATTTATCTATGCTGTAGCTACATTTAAAAGTTAAATTCATTAACCTGCTTCTGCCGATATTTGAGCGCATTATAGAGATATTATAAGACAAGATAACACCAATCTCGTTCCCTGTTCAATAAACTGACCATGATGTATTCATTCATTGTGGTGGATCCGAAATATTCTCTGCGTATCCGTCTAAGTTCTGCCCAAATTACCATCAAGTGAGTAAAAGTTTCAACTTCATTTAAATTGCAAAGTGAGCAGTTCATGTCTTCTTCTTCTTGCTTTGAGGATCCATCTGATCGTTAAAATTTCCACCGATATAGTTCTTGCCAATATCGTAACTAAGCATATAATAGATGCCATGTTATCTTTTTAGAGTCGCCCTTTGGAGTGCCTCTTGATGGTCTTGATGGTCCGCACAAATATTCTCTACATTATTTCCCACAAAAAGTTGTTAAGAAGGTTCCTTTTTGACACCAGCAGTTCATCTAGATTACTCAAGCCAAATCTGTTTAAACTATTTTCCCATGCTTCAGCCAAATATATTTCTTTTTATCGTACAACCCTTGCCGACACTTTAGAAAGTCTTTTGCGCTTGTAGGAATTGAGAATTTTTCCTATGTAGTTAGTTCATATGACATCGCACTGTAAATTCAAAAATTGGCTTCATTTGACATTTCAGCACATAATTTGAAGCTACTCTTGGCAATCCCAGAACTTGTTTTAAGAAGTATCTCTGCATAGTTTCAACTTCTTCATATCTTGTCTGACCCCAGATTTGTGCTCTACATATATGTTAAGAGATAGCCCTGGCAACAGTGTTTAAAAGTTCCATCTTGGTGCCGAATTTAACTTCCTTGCTTATGATGAAGTTTGTCCATATTAAGGGGAGGTTCTCCTTTTTCGGTGTCAAAAATGACACTTTTTCATGAATTTTTGTTTCATGGAAGGAATGATATAATCAATTCAAATTTTTTTCGCTTGGTTATTATCATAATTAAGTACAAAAAATAATGTTTTCATCAAAAAAAATACCGGGCCGTTAAAAAACAATGCGCCTCGGAACGAGACCACCTCCAAAAAAACTTGTTCGCTGTTGGCCACTCTAGCTCTACTAGCTAACATACAAACAAAATTTTCTCGAATCGTAGTACATCGTCTAAACTGAAATATTGATACCCCAACTTATAAAACTTCGTGTCAACTTCTTGGCCTACAATCTCTTGTCGTTCGTCGTAAGAATTTTGCAATAATATATGTATATATTTTTGCGCGATATTATTACATCCCATATAAATTGCCCTTTTCTTTTGTCCCTAGTAAATGTGTATGCTTCGTCGAGGCAACTGCGATCCCGTTTCTTTTTTAATGAACCTCATCATCGGGTAAATTATGGTCTAAATGAACCTTTAACTCGATGCATTAGAGAAGCCAACACAATTTGTAAACATGTTGATTTTTTTTCTAAACAATCCGAGAATCTTTTAAAAAGCACATATTGCTTATATCTAATTCATAAATCTATTGGTCTATTGGTGTTAGGTTATCCTTTTAGATTAAGTTTATAATTTTATTCTTTTTGCTCCACTAATTATTTGTTTTTTTTTTTATTTTTCAGTAAAAAAGTTTGTATTCGGTAGTCTGTAAGGTTATATGTAATTTGTATAAATCTGTTTGATGAATTAAATAAATAAATAAATAAAAGTAAACGAATCAGCGTACCATTTATTTCTATACCACCACCAATAAACTCATGTAAGTCGTTAACAAAGAGTGGGCTTAGGAAACATCCTACGCCCATTTCAGTTTTAAATTACTCCAAGAGTCTCTCTCCATCTCCATCTTCATAAAGATCTACTATGATTTTTATCTCTTTATTCGATATTCCTGTTTTTTTTTTTAGTTTCTATAAGAGGACTTTTCTATCAACACAATCAAATGCAGCTTTAAAGTCGATAAAAAAGCAGTACATTTTTCTCTTTTCTTACATTTTTATGTTTATAATATTGAAAAAATTAAAGAGATTATCTGCAGTACTATACCCTTCACTAAGACCGGCTTGGTATTCTTTTAAAATTTCGTACTCATTTTCCCATCTCTGAAGCCTTGCTAAAAAACTCCGGTGAAGGTTTTTGCTAAGCAATTCTTAAAAGACATACCTCTGTAGTTTTCCACCAAACGCGATGGGAAAAATCAGTGATTTTTTAAAACTTGGTTCTACTTTTCCCGATGTAAGCATACGATTAAACATTTTTGTTAAAATTTCTATAGATGAATCTGGAGCATTTGTAAAGAACTCGTATCGTATTGTCATATACCGGTGCTTTGTTATTTTTCTTCTTACCAAAAAACTCCCGTATTTCGGAGCTGGTGATGGGCCCATTCAGCAATGCAATACTTATTATGGGATCTATGTCATCAATCTGAATGGTACACACTGTTGGATTAAGTAACCCATTTAATGTTAAAATATTTCAATACAAACTTAAACATCATTTTTCTTTGCTACCAATGTGAGATTTTACCTCTTATAATAAGAAGACCATTCGTTTTTATAATTTGTCTTCATTAAATTTGTTGACTACTTTTTCTTTTAGTTTTTTTACACGTTGTATTATTTACAATATTTTGTTCTTAGCTTGTATGCTCAAACTAAAGTTAGCTTTTATTCTTAAATATGTTGTACATCTTTGAAGCTATCAATCTTTATAAGATATTGGACCTTACCAATATTCCAATTTAGAGACGACTTTTATATTTGAGTGAAATAAAATATTATGTACTGGGCTTAATTGACCATACATGTTATGATTTATTTTTTTTTGGTTATATACCATGAATGGTTCAGTATTTAGAGTCCACTTAAATATTAAATTCATTACATTATATGGTTAATTTTATAGGATTCAATACATAATGATTCATTTTAGTCTCGTCTCTAAATTTCATTACTGGTAAGGCCCATTGTATATTAATGTGTATATAAAGCTTATCAATTAAATAAATAAACTAAACTAAACTTCCGCTTGAAACCAACTTCGGACGTACTGTTAAATTCAGAGATTCTTTCTTTAGCCGCACTACACCGATGTGTTATGCTTTGCCCGGCCCAATATTTACCTCATATTGTGAACTTCAGACATTTAAAATCAATGTGCATCGGTATTTTCTTTTAAATCTTCTCCAAATTCCTGAATGCTCACATTTTGCTCAAACATTTTAAGGGTGCTCATTATCCTTTTAGTGCGCGCAAAATGTATATAAACAAATTATTAGTATGTATTATTATTATTCAATTCTGAGCTGAAAAGAGACAGTCATGACAATTTTCTGATTCTTTTGTTACAAATCAGCTTGTAGCTCAACCTATTCTCTTTAGCATTTAATAGTAGTAGTAAGTAATTCATTTATTATTTCGCTTAAGATACATTTTTTAAATTATAAACTATGAATTTTTTAAGCTATGGCATTGCCGTCAGCTTGGTTAGCAAATTATTATTTTTATTTTATATATGAATGACTTTTTTTAAACAAATTCGGTTATCAGTAACATCCTATATGCGTATATATTTTTTAAAAATAGATAGAGCGTTTTCCAATCAGAATCATTTAGCACTGCGATTGTTTCTTCTAACGTCATAGTTTTCTTTCCGAAGTATGTTTTCGCTGGGGAGTAAAAATAGGACATACACTCATGAAGTGGAAGCAATCTTCTTTGGCTTTTAAATTGCATAGTGTACAAAACTGGTTAAAACTGCCGTTATATGGGGATCCGTTCAACCCAAGGACTTCACATCTCGTTTTAAAGATCAAAGATATTTCTTTGTAACTAAGCGAATCATTAAAGTAGTTTGATTGCATAAGGTTTAGGTTAAGTTGAGAGTAAAAAAGTCTGCTATCTGAATTCCGTGCCTCTTGTATAAAAGCATCGCGTACAGAATTTTCGTGTGATCGAATTATGCTGTAAAGTTGTTCCTTGAGATCAACCAAATTATTTGGATTCAACGTTACAATTTCTCCTACACAAGCGCTTCCTAAATTTTTCCATTTCGGGGCCCACCAATCTTCGTTTCTCAACTCATACATTGCCATTCTTTTTGTCAGTCGGTTATCCTGATGAGACAACACCTTAACGATGTAGTCGGCTTGTGACTTTAGAGTGTTAGTGTAAATTTTGGGCAGTCCTGTTTCCAGATATAAGGCATAGTTTGGTGTTTTTAATGGAAGATTAAAAAGTTTCTTTAAAAAACCTCTATGGAATTTTTCTATCGCCTCGTATTCGTTGATTCCCCATACCTGAGCAGCGTAACAAAGTGAACCCTTCACAACAGCATCAAATATTTTGTATTTCGCTGACAGAACTATCCGTTGATTTAAAAAAAATGTTTCTCTACGAAAGATTTAAAAGGCCTTGTGAAGTTTTTGCTTTAATCAAAACGTGTTTATCAAAATCTATCGTATTATTAAGATTCACTCCCAGATACCTGTACTCTTTAACTAGTTCTAAAGGATTACCACTGAAGGACCATTTATATGTAGTCTGATTCCGAACATATCTTGAGAAAACCATTACTTTCGATTTGTCAGCATTTATTACAAGTTCCCACTTTCCACAATAATCTGCTAGGCGGTTTATCATTAGCTGAAGATTATCTGGAGACTCAGATAGTATCACCAGGTCATCAGCGTACAAGAGGACGTTTGTGGTCAGATCCGCAATCCGGATACCTCCAGGCAAGTAAGCTTCTACATCATTAATAAAAAATGCAAACAGAAGAGCGCTTAAGAGGCATCCTTGTTTAACACCTGTGTCGGTTTCAAACCATTCGGAGTAAGCTAATCCATCCCAGACGGCTGCTTTCGATAATGTATACATTTCCTTCACTATACGAATGAACTTTGTAGATGCCTAGTTGTGAAAGTTTGTAGAAAAGCGCGTTTCGATTAACCAGATCAAAAGCTGATTTGAAGTCAACGAAAAAGGCATAGACCTTCTTGTACCTAGCTTGAAATGCTTTAACGATCGAGGTTAGAACAAAGATATGGTCTATGGTTGAGAAGTTTTTCCTGAAACCAGCTTGGAATTCAGTAAGTATATTGTTGGTCTCTACCCATGTTTCCAGTCTTTTCACAAGTACACCACAAAACAATTTTGAGATAACGTTCATAAAAGAAATACCTCTATAGTTTTCGACATTATCGATGTCTCCTTTTTTGTGAATAGGAAATATAACAGACCTTTTGAATGATTTAGGAACGTCTTCTTTTGAAAAAACTCCATTGAAAAAGGATGTAAGTTGACAAACAAAGGCTGGTGTGGCGTTCTTGAAATATTCGTATGGAATCCCATCTTCTCCTGGAGCTTTTCCGTTTTTCGCTTTGAGGATAACAAGCTGTACTTCGGCTACAGTGATTTCGCTATCCAATATGTCGTCAGTGAATAGAGGTTCAGCATACGAAAATGTAATGTATCTTTTGTTCTGTAAAATGTTTTTAAAGTGGGTTGCAAGCTCATTAGCAGATACTCCTGATCCTATTTTAAAGTTGGATCCATTAATTTCTTTTCACCTTCCAAAACTCTCTTGAATCTCTTGTTTTTCAAATCTAAATGTTTCAAGTAAATTCAAATCTTTTTTCTCAATTACTCATTGATCTATGTATCTACACAGAAATCGTGCAGGTTCTTTTAGTTTTTCTTGATATACATAAAATTCCACGAGAAAAAAAATCTCTACTAGTCGGCGCTTCTTAATAGAAAAGATGTAAGAACAATTGCTCTGGTCTTGTTTTCAGTAATACACGTGTCTTTTATTTTATTTTGTTGATTTATTTTCATAAAAAAATAATACAAAAAGGAGACAAAAACTAACTATATAAAACAAAAGAAATATAAAATAAACAAATGCAGTACATTTTCTCGTATAAGTAAATTTAAAATACAAAGGCTTACAATACAATGAGCTGTATGAACAAAAAAAATATAAAATATAATTAAAAGCCCAGTTAATCTAGCCTTAGCCTATACAACAACGAAATTCACTGCGTTTAAAACATCTTGATCATATCACTTTTATAAAATTTAAGACAAAAGCCACCTAATTATACGTCAAAAGAAGAGCTTATTTCAAAGCCTTATTTGTTTTAAGCAAGAAACAAATATATATTGCACATTTTAAGACAAAGTTAAGTATAAGCTAAATATACTTTTCGTGTTGGTCAGATTTGACTTAACGATTTTTCAGTGCATTTTTAAAGAGTTACGTATCACTAGGAGCAAACAATAATTTTCAAATTATTTAAATTTAAGGAAGATTTATTAAACACATGCAATCCCATGAAAGGCACCATTTTTTAGGGTTATTGCTTTGGAAATTTGGTATACTACAAAGCCTAGATCAATTGAGCTTGATAGTTTGGAGAAATAGTATTTAGTACGTTTGTATTTTATAGAATTTATCTGTAAAACCATTTTTTTATAAGTTGTGAAAAGTATGTCCAATGAATATTTGAATATAACCGGAAGTAATTATCACAGAAAAATCGAAAGCATATAATGGATGGTATGTTAAATGTGGGTTTGTGTTTGTTTGTATGTGTGTTTAAAATATCGATTGGTCACATGAATTTATTTTTAATAAATTTTCGTATTATTTTCTTTTTTTACAAAATACAAAATACAGTTTTTGTACAATACAACTGATGGTTGAGATCTGCAAGGGTTTCATGTCTTATTTTTTGTTTAATATAGATCAAATATGTTTTATTTTGTTTCTGTAAAATTGTAATAATTTTAAAACACGTGGGAGCATTAAAAATTATAACTAGGTGTATGTAAAATATTAAGTTTCGTAGTTATACTATTGTGTATTTTTACATCAAACCGTTTCCCAGTGTGTTCCAATGTTTTATGACACAACAGCAACAGTTTAGGGCATCTCCCTTAGTTCTGTACAATAATTAATTGCGAATCGCTGGACCTTCTTGTTGCCTTGCCGCTGGATTTGAGTAATCATCTTCTGAAATAATAAAGAAATTACAAAATAAAAATTGTTATAGATAGATACAAATGACGCCCACGAGCTTACTCGTAAGAGGCCTCCACCCAAAATGTCGAACACAGATTCAAAGTAGAAATAAAAAAATTTGATTTGTGTTCTGTGACACAGAGTGCCATTTTCTCTAATGTATACGCAGTTTGTAGAAAAGGGTAGTGTAAATGTGTAAAGGGTTGTAAGGGTTGGTTCTACGTTTGCGTTGTATGAAGTATTAGGCTGCATTTTTTTGTTCATTCATTGCAAGATCGATGGAAAATTTGAGCAAGAAAATAGTATTCTAGAAGCTCCAACATGTGGAGCAATATGTAGATATAGTATACATACAGTTGCAGCCAAAATAATAGTAGTGTAAACAGTGCCGGATTAAGCCAGCGCGGGGCCTGTAGCAAATTCTATCAAGGGGCCCTTAGACTGTTTTAGGTTAGGTACTTATCAAGTTTATGGTATTAAATAAAACAAAACTTTTCTTGATTTAATTTGGGAAAATTTATAAATAATGCTGTTGATATCGACTTCTCGGAGTAAATCATGTTCAAAATTCATTAAAGTGAGGTGATTAAGACGTTGTTGGCTCAATTCATTTTTAACACGTTTTAATGTTGAGAAAGATCGTTCACCACTGCAGTTGGTGATCATGAGAGACAAATAAATGCGCAAAGCAATTTCAACGTTCGGGAAACAAGATTGTAAAAAGTTACTTAGCTTAAAGCTAAGTGTACACGATTGGTAGATCTTACAATATTGTAAGACCTTACAATGTCTGACAATTATCTACCAATGAGCTGACAATTAAGTTGTGTGTGTACACGGTTGGTAGAAAATCTACCAATCTCTTACAATTAATTGTCAGAAGTTGGCTGACAATTCATTTTCAGATAACCGGCTTAATACCTACCAATTAATTGTAAGAGACTGGTAGATTTTCTACCAACCGTGTACACACACAATTAATTGTCAGTTTTTGTTGGTTATGCAAACTGACAATTAAACCTTGGCTGCAAATTTTCTGACAATGAAAAAATTGTATGATGCTAAAAAACGAACATCTTACAATTTCTTCATTGTCAGAAACGTCAGACAACGATAAAAATTGGCAGGCCTGACAATAAATTGTGTGTGTACACGATTATCAAATACCTTACAATTTACCGTCTTACAATTAATTGTCAGATACATTTTCTGACAATTAATTGGAAGATTACACGATTGTCAGCTAGCGTACACATGATTGTCAGGTTTCTTACAATTAATTGTCAGACAATGATCTAACAATTAATTGTCAGACAAATTTTCTGACAATTAATTGTAAGACTACACGGTTGTAAGACATTGTAAGCATGTTTTTCACTGACAGATCTGACAATATTGTAAGATCTACCAATCGTGTACACTAAGCTTTATCAACAGCTTGTAAACCTGCATTTCCAGAGCCTCAAGATTCCTGCTGTCAATAATACCAGCCACATCAGAATTGAGCATTGAAGCGAACTGCACTAATTCGTTGCTTAGACTGTCCTCCATCTGCGTAAGCTCTTACTATGGTTGCAGATTTTTTCAAAATTTCTTCTGGTGGAAGAGATTTTATATGAAGGTTTTTATAATACAAATTCTATATACGACTGAAATAAATCCGCCAAGCAGAAGACAGCACTATTAATGGACTTATTGAATTATTGATTCAAAATAGGTTTTATACAACGTTAATGATTACAATTTTAATCTTGGTTGGATATATTTCACATTGGATTTTTGTCAAAAAATCGATGTAAGATGAACTGAATTTAATAAAAATTGCGTATTGACAAGGTCCTCACAGTCAACTGATGAGTCCATGTGCGATCACCCGGACGAAACGCCAATTTTTGTGGACTGGACTAAAGGCCAAAATAGCTATTTTGAATCAGGAAGAGATTTCAGCTCTCGGAATATTCCGAAAATGCCAGCAATTTTATGATAACTGTTCTGTTCATACGTTTACCTAAGGCAGTGAGTATACATACGTTATCAATGGTGACAATAAACACCTGCATTTCATACCGTTGTCCAATTTGCGTGTAGTGCGGTGCGAAACATGATTTTTGGTATGACCAGCAGATAGAAAAATAAAATTTTAGTTGATCATTTTGGTGCAAATATTTTCTTCTTAGTAATTGTAACTAAATCTAAATATAAATAATACTTTTTTATGGTCAGAAAACGTTGGTGCGCGGGGCCCCTAAATGCGCGGGGCCCGTAGCATTTGCTACTCTTGCTTCGTGGCTAATCCGGCACTGAGTGTAAATAAAATCATTGGTACGTTCATGAATTTTCATGTTTTCGTGGAGAAATATTCTGTAGTCAGACGAGTCCAAGATTCTGTTATATGGTGAAAAGGGATCTCGTCAATATGTACTCGTAAGAAGGCCTCCAAATACAGGATATAATCCACGCTTCATAGCCAAGACAATAAAACATGGAGGATCCAGCATAATGGTTTGGGCATGTTTTTCCTTCTATGTTGTTGGTCCCATTGAAGGCATTATGGATCAGCATCTTCATGTGAAGATCATGGAGGAAGTTATGTTCCCTTATGCTGAAGATGAAATACCACTGAAATGGGTCTTTTAGCAAGACAACGACCCAAAGCATACAAGTAAACTTGCGAAGCAGCGTTTCCAAGAAAAGATGGTTAATGGCATGGAGTGGCCTGCGCAGTCCCCACACCTCAATCTTATAGAAAATCTTTGGTGCGATGTCAAGAAGTAAGGTTGGGCTGCTGTTATTTCTAACAAGGGACATGCAACTTAATATTAATTTAAGGTTCAAACACTCGACTATCACTAATGGTAGAAATTGTCTATTAACTTTCCCTTTTGTAATATTTAAAGGGGGATTTTGAATGCGCTTGTATTTTTTTGACCGCTGTTTTTCTATATGACTTGGGTAGATTAGAAATTACCAACTAATTTGTTGAGTTTGAAAATGATTTTTTTCTAAAATAAAAACCCTAAAAAACATTAATTTGAAAATCAGATGACTATTTATTTCTTTAAAATTAGTAGATTAATTTATTTAAGTTTTTGTTGTGGAAAGGTTCACTACTATTATTTTGACCGCAGCTATATCTACGTATGTGTGGAACCGAAATATCAACAACTAGAAAAACTCTAGAAAAAGTCCAACGACTCGCGTGTATCTTTATTACGGGAGCATTGAGAACCTGCCCTAACGCAGCTATGGAGGTTGTCCTCCATCTATTCCCCCTGCATGATGTGATCAGAAATGCAAAAATGAGATGTATCATCAGATTCTCAAAAGAAGGAACTGGAACAGGCAAAATCTTTGGTCTCAGGGAAAGGGACTTAATCAGTAGGTCCACAGTAACAAACCTTCTTAATATCCCAAGAGATGGTGTTGAAAATTAAAGGCACACCCTGTTTTCTTTTTATAATTTGTCTTTATATCTTATTCTACTTTATACATTTATGCTTTTCTGTACATTTGAATACATTCATACTAAATTGATATATGTATATGTATTATTAATTTACTTATACTTTCATTCTATATAATACTTAATACTGTAAATACTGTAATACCTTTTTTCCATTTATCCCTTTTAAATAAAATCAGTTGTCACGAGATCTTAGACCCGACTTAATCGAATATTTCTTATTTTTCAAACAAGGCGTAGACAGTCAGTATTTCAGTTAATTTATCGTCCCAGAGGGTTATTTATGACATGGTGCCGAAACCCGGGATTTTATTGAGACTGTACCTAGTTTGAATAAATATTAGTTTGATAACTCAAAGCGTAATTAAATGGAGCTTCAAGCGCGCGCCGGCTATCGCAGCCAGATAACGAAAATAATTAATGAAGCGACCGAGTTTTTAAAATCGTCAAAAGTCAGAGACACGGACGATTTGTCTAAACTAGACTCGATGGAAGAAGATCTCGCATCGTACCTCCAACGTCTCACTACGGCTAACGAGAACCTTAAAGCAATCAACAACGATGTTCAGGCTAAGAACATCGAAGACTCGAAGCCAGAGAAGGTTGCTGAGTATGAAGACTCTGCTGTTGGTATGATGGCAAGATTGCAAGTTCGCTTGGCGAGGGTCCAATCGCAGATTAGTCCCTATCAAAATGATGTCAATAATACTCGTACATCTTCAGCATCGAAGACGCTCCACACAAAGCTGCCTAAATTAGAATTAAAAAAAGTTTTCAGGTGACCACCAAGAGTGGATTCGTTTCTGGGAGAACTTTCGTACAACTGTACATGAAAATGAATCATTGAGTGGTGCCGAGAAATTCAACTATTTGCAGTCTGTTCTAACTGGTAATGCGGCAAAGACGATATCAGGTTTCACTCCCTCTGATACCTGCTACGATGGAGCTATCTCTCTCTTGCAAGAGGAATATGGTGACACCGAAAAATTAATAGACAAATTAATGCAACAGCTCATGGCACTTCCAACAGTTTCGGTTAAAACGGACGCAACGGGATTGAGGAATTTGTATAATACAGTGATAGCTTGCAGTCGTTCTTTGACAGCGCTAGGTGTTCCCTCGTCTCACTATTATATAATGCTCAAAACCATACTTTTGAAATGCATGCCTAACGAACTCCGAATAGATTATCATCGGATACAAAAAGAATGCACGATAAAAAGCGAAGAGGCCAATGATTCTGTTTCGGATAGTGGATCCACTCTTTCCTTCGATGGAGACAAACAGGTAAAAAATATTCTTAAATTCCTTAAGCAGGAAGTGGAATCGATAGAGAGAGCAGGTGTCAATAAATCATCAACTAGAGCGAGTGCACATCACACACAACCATCGACGGCGGCAGGTCTTTTCACTCCCACGCAGCCAAATGCACCCTGCCTTTTTTGCAAATCTATGGAGCATTCGACGAAAGAGTGCAACTGTACGAGAACCATAGATGAAAAGAAACAAATGTTGAAGGGTGATGGCAGATGTTTTCGATGCACTATGAAGGGACACACGGCAAGAAGTTGCAAAGTGAGAAGCCTATATTGCAAAAAGTGCAAGCATAAGCATCCTTCTTCGTTGTGCAATTTTAATAATAAAGCATCATCTTGCAGTGAAGTGTCAAAATCTAAAGAAAATTCAACATCTGTTGCCATGCTTAATCCAACTTTGAATCTGTCTGTGCCAAATAATTCAACAAAGAATAATGTATTTTTACAAACAGCGCGTGCCCTTCTTGCAGCAAATAGTTCCCTCGCGGCGATAAACAGTCTATTTGTGCGGCTAATTATTGATGGTGGAAGCCAACGCACGTACGTAAGAGAAGCAATTGCAAACAAGCTTAATTTGCAAGTTACTGGGTTTGTTAATCTATCCATTATTCCTTTCGGCCAAGACAAGGTTTATGGTGGTAAAAAGATGAAAATTGTTAACATTTATTTAAGATCCCAATTTAGCGACAAGTCAGTGGAAGTTGCTGCGGTGGTGGTTCCCGAAATATGCTTGGATGTTTTGGTGGCTCCTGCCAGTAAGGCCACTCCATTAGATGGTTTCTGCCTGGCTGACTCGAACTTTAGTGGACGTGAACAAGAAGGAGGCTTAAGTATTCTAATTGGTGCGGATTATTACTGGAAGGTGGTTACAGGCAAATATAAACGAATTACTAACTTTTTGACAGCCGTAGACACAATTTTTGGATGGACGCTTCAGGGTCCTTGTGACACCGATAAATATAGTACTGAAAATGTTTCAACTCTTTTCAGCTGCTCCCTTGAAGATATGTGGAACTTAGAGAGCTTGGGAATACGGAGCGACAAAGTGGAGATGAAAGAATTCACCAAAGAACTCCAGTCAAAATGTATTCGGAAGACTGAAACAAGGTACGAAGCATTTCTACCTTGGAAAACCACCAATGGACAGCTGGGAAACAACAAAGCAATGGCTCTGTCAAGACTGCATTCCCTTCTCAGAAGACTTCGAATGGATCCATCTAAACTTTGTGAATACGATACTGCAATGCAGCAATTCATAACGTCGGGTTACGCTGAGAGAGTGGATTCCAATGACGACAACGTGGATAACCTGTATTTCATGCCACACTGCGCAGTATATCGGCCTGAAAAAACAACAACCAAGATACGGATAGTTTTCGATGCCTCGTCTCATTTACCAGGTAAATTATCTTTAAATGAATGTTTATGGACAGGTTCGAACTTACTTCCAGACATATTACAAATCTTGTTGATGTTCCGTGTCGGGCGGATTGGACTAGTCGCAGATATCGAGAAGGTGTTTCTGCAAATCGTCTTAGCCTCAAAAGACAGAGACAGCCATCGTTTTGTATGGTTTGCACAAAACAAAGATTTAAGCACAGATTTTTCATCAGAAGCAGAATATCGTATGACTCGTGTCACCTTTGGAGTTTCCTGCAGCCCTTTTTTGCTGTCTGCCACAATATCTTTTCACATTCACACGCAAGCAAAAGAATTTCCAGAAACATGTGAATTGCTTAGTAAATCGTTCTACATGGATGACCTTGTAGGTAGCGTCAGCAGTCAGGCGGAGGCAAAGAAATTTTATGAAGAGTCAACTGAAGTCTTTAAGCGTGCTTATATGAATCTTAGAAAGTGGCGTTGCAATAATTCGGAAAT
Source organism: Philhelius festivus (assembly GCA_963931855.1). NCBI lineage: Eukaryota > Metazoa > Arthropoda > Insecta > Diptera > Syrphidae > Philhelius > Philhelius festivus. Next base: position 56,048,452 of record OZ007555.1, on the reverse strand, counting down.
CCAGAATTCTCTTGAGGTGACAGAAGATTTAGTTCATTCCGTTCTAGGTGTTCTATGGAATATGCACAGCGACGAGTTCATGTTTAAATTTGATTTGGATTCCTTGAAATCGATGGCATCACCTACAAAGCGCAATTTATTGAAGGTTATTGCGCGAGTGTTCGATCCATTAGGATTCTTAAGCCCAATTTTAATTAAATTTAAAATCTTGTTTCAGACTTTGTGGCGCAAGAAAGTTGGGTGGGACGAGCTATTGGATGCAGAGTCTAGCCAAATATACATCACTTGTTCTAAGGATTTAAAACAAATTCCAGAAATTTCAATGCCAAGGTGGCTGGGAATTAGTGTTGAGTTGACGTGTATTGAATTGCATGTATTTGCCGATGCCAGCCAGAAAGCCTTTGGGGCTGTTGCATTTTTGAGACTGCAGAAGCCAAATCTCGAAACTGATGTTAAGTTTGTGTGCGCCAAGGCCCGCGTCGCGCCACTGAAAGAAACGAAGACAGATCATCTCACATTGCCAAAGTTAGAACTCACCGCTGCGTTGGTTGCTGCCAGGCTATGCTCTTACTTGAAGAAGTTACAAGTGCCATTTCGAAAGTTTTATTTGTGGACGGACTCGCAGATCACACTCCATTGGATACAAGGGGATTCCCGCAAATGGAAGCCGTACGTGTTCAGCCGTGTAAAAGAAATTCATGAGCTCACAGATGTTACCGAATGGCGACACTGTTCCGGAAAAGAAAACCCAGCCGATCTGGTAACCAGAGGAATTTCTGCAGACAAATTATCATCATCGTTACTTTGGAAGGAAGGTCCATCTTGGTTGAAAGAAGAAAAATGTCACTGGCCAAAGGGAAACGTGTTGCATGCTGATGATTGTATTGCGATGTTGCTGCCTGTTTTACAGGAGGAGGTTGCTAGTGCTCCATCTAAATATTCGGAACAACTGCTGCTGTACGAAACAATTGGTGACTGGAAGAAGCTGCTAAGAATTACTGCACAAATTCTTCGAGGTGTCAATGTACTTCTTAATAAATGGTACCCCAATTGGGCCCAAAAAAGGGGCAGACAAATTCATGCGGCAAGGTTTTTGCAAGCAGCTGAAATGAAGAAAGCGGAAACCTATTGGATAAGTTTTTTTCAAAATACTTATTTTTCTAATGAAATCGTTTCTTTACAGGAGGGAAAAACTATTTCTCGATCTTCTACCCTCCTTACGCTCAATCCATTTTTGGACGACCAAGGTTTGCTTCGTGTAGGAAGTAGATTGACGCAACTAGACGAGCCACTCGATGTTATTAGTCCAGTCATTTTACCACGAGGCTGTTATTTGAGCAAGTTAATCGTTACTTACTTCCATGAATGTTGTTTACACAGCGGAGTGAACACCGTACTGACTCGTCTGCGTGAACGATTCTGGTTACCAGCCGCCAGGCATTTAATTAAGAAAGCCATCGCATCATGCAACCTCTGCCGCAGGCTCAGGGGAAAGGCCGCATCCCAGCCTTTTGCCCCTCTACCGAGGGACCGACTTCAAGCATCAAGACCCTTTGAGACCGTGGGTGTGGATTTTGCCGGGCCTCTATACACACGTTCCGATGATCCGATGAACAAAACCAAAGTCTACATCATGATATTTACATGTGCCGTCGTTCGTGCCATCCATCTTGAGTTAGTTCTGAACTTGACGACGGAATGCTGTCTTTTAGCTATACGGCGTTTTATAGCAAGGCGGGGCATGCCGCTTACCATATATTCGGATAATGCGAAAACGTTTAAAAAAGCTGCGGCTGACGTAAAGAGCTTGGGAGAAATTTTCAACAGCGAGATCTTAAACGGGTTTCTTAGTAACCGTGGAATAAATTGGAAATTTAGCGTGGAAAGAGCACCATGGTGGGGTGGTTTTTGGGAGAGGTTGGTCAAGAGTGTGAAAGACGTTCTCAAAGTCACAATTTGGAAGGCCAAAATTAACAACGAAGAGCTTTATACTCTCCTTACTGAAGCTGAACGAATAATAAATATGAGACCACTTACGTACCTGAGCAATGATCCAATGGACTTAACCCCTTTAACTCCTGAATGTTTTCTTATCAATTGCTCTAAGGTAACTGATAACGAGAGCAAAGGCCAAACAATTGGCTCGGATCTTCAAAGTAAATGGAAATCAAGACTGCAGTACACATCTTTTCTATGGAAGAGATGGAAAGCGGAATATCTCATGCTTTTACGTGCAGCTCATCATTCCATGCATATTTTTTCGAGAGAAATCCAACTTGGTGACGTTGTGTTGGTGTACGATACCAGCACTCCCCGTATCCACTGGAAGCTGGCGGTAGTCGAAGTTTGCTACCCCGGAAGAGATAACAAAATCCGATCATGTGAAGTGCGCTTCGCTGACGGCAGAAGGTTCCGTCGTGCTATTCAACTGTTATACCCGCTGGAGATGCAGCAGCAGGCCCGCCCGGAGGATGTTGAAAATTAAAGGCACACCCTGTTTTCTTTTTATAATTTGTCTTTATATCTTATTCTACTTTATACATTTATGCTTTTCTGTACATTTGAATACATTCATACTAAATTGATATATGTATATGTATTATTAATTTACTTATACTTTCATTCTATATAATACTTAATACTGTAAATACTGTAATACCTTTTTTCCATTTATCCCTTTTAAATAAAATCAGTTGTCACGAGATCTTAGACCCGACTTAATCGAATATTTCTTATTTTTCAAACAAGGCGTAGACAGTCAGTATTTCAGTTAATTTATCGTCCCAGACAGTTATTTATGACAGATGGTATGATCAAAAAATATAATTTTATATTTTATATAAAAAAGATTGGGCAGAAGAAGAAACAAACTACACCTTCGAAACAAATATCATCAAGTGGTACACTGATGGATCGAGAACAAGCGAAGAGACTAGTGCACGAATCTTAGAGCCTAGAACCAAACTTTCTATGTCGATGGGGCAGTCCAGCAGCACCTTCCAAGCGAAGGTAAACGCCATAGGGAAATGCGTGGATCGAAATCTCGAAAAGATCTATCGTAACAAGAACATTGCCATCATGTCAGATAATCAAGCGGCACTCAAGGCACTAAGTTCATATACCATCGGCTCTAAGTTGGATGTGGGAGTGCTAAATGAACTTGGCAATCAGAACAGGGGCACACTTCACTGGGTACCTGGTCACGTGGGTATTCATGGAAATAGAGAAGCAGGTTATTATTAGTGTGATACTACTTAAGAATTTACTAACTTTAAAGTAGTTTACTAACTCATTATTAATTTTAAACATTTTCTAACTAGTATCATACTAAAGCAATTTTCTTAATAAATTGCTCACCTAAAACGTTGACAGTTCGTGCAAAAAACTATGTAAGCAGACCTTGTGTGGCGTTTGTAAATAGCACGATACTTAAAAACAAAATAGCTTCATATTTGATGATTTTAACTTTATTAAAAGGGTAGAGAAAGTATGATGCTATATTCGATTAAAATTTGCAAAATCGTTGTTTTAACCTAGTTACATACTTAAACAGCTTTAATTTCGTACTAATTTAGCTAAAATTTTGACTTTTGGATTTCCTTTATTTGAAGAATAAGAATTTTTCGATATTACAAAAAATTGGGGTATCTAATTTTAGTAAAATTTTCATTAAAACATACCTATTGTTAGCAGTCGGTAGTCACCACCAATTTGAAAAAAAGGGCGATATAAGGCAAAAAAGGGTTAGGAAAAGGCTAAAGTGAAAATTAAGAAAAACGTAATTATGTAATAATCTAGCTACCTAGATATATGCACCTACATTATGTAGGTATCTACCTAAGAACTATTAAGGTAAAATATCTAAATTCAGTTCAGATGATTGTGGAGGCTGGTCGATTGTCAAGAAATGATGCCAGCCAAAGATAAAGAGTTATAACTACATACATATGCCATTGGAGGTTACTCTCCTTCTCTATCAAATCGGTAGGTAACATTATGTTCAATTTTAAAGATATTTTGCTTATGAAAATGATGGTTTGTTCTAGAGTGTTCTTGAGGTCAATTATTTATTGTGTTTATTTTTTGAGTTGTAACGTTTCAGGTGTTATTTGACCCTTCTTCAAACCTATGTATGGACAAAATTGTAATTAAAACATATAAAGGGTGGGCCATCTAGCGGTTTCTTTTTAAATCATATGTTATTTTCATACTGACATCTGTTTCCATCATATCATATCATCACATCATACCTCCGCGGAAGAAAATGGGTCGCTTTAAGCTTGAACAACTTTGGGAAATATTAGCCGCGTTTTATTATCGCCAAAGATCCGTATGGATTAACCCTCAAAAATAAAACGATACGGATCATAGTAACAGTTGTGTTGTATGCTCATCTCTCTCTTGCTTATGTTTGTTCATTTTCAAAATTGTCTTGTCTTTTTTCTTTACACTGTAGTTTCACTACCTTACCATAAAAAGCCATCTACTCGCCAGAAAAAGAACTAATTTTTGGATCTTTAAAATAGATCCAGATAGAGGACAGGATCCCAATTTTTTTGTAATATATGTTAAAAATTAATCCAGATCCGGATCCACATAGATCCGTAGATAATAAAACGCACCTGTTGAAAACTTATTTCCAAAGCGAGTGCTGTGTAGCCAAAGCAGTGCGTTTTTTTGTAAAAGAAGTTTCGGTCGAAATGAAGCACCCACCGCGCCTGCTGTACGCAAGTTTGTGCAAAAAGTTCGTGAGACTGGTATGTTAGTGGACAACACTCATGGTCGCCTTCGTCGTACAGTGCGCACATACGAGAATCTGGCTGCTGTAACCGAGAATGTGAGACTCAATTCACGAACATCCTCTCGCCATCGATCTGAACAGCTCAACATTTTGCGCACTAGCCTGAGGAGAATTCTGCACAAAGATCTCAGATTATTCGCTTTGACTCAGTAATTTAAGGCGTACGACCATCCGTTTCGTTATCGCGTTTCAGTTTTGCCTTAGAGCTTGAATTGGACAACGGACCGTGAAAGACCGATGTTATGCCAACGATCCGGAAACGATTCAAGCACTTAAGGCCAGTATCATCCAAGCAATTCGTGAGCTACAGCCCGAAACCATCAACGAGGTCTTCAAAAACTGAGGTGACAGAATGCGAAGCCAGCCGAGGCAGCCACTTTAACGACGTTGTGTTTTATAATTAATGAGAATGTTCTTACTAATAAAGCCATAATACATGAACAAATTTAATTTTGTTCATTTTATTGCATTTTTAAAAAGAAACTTGTACTTTGCACACCCTTTATATAAACATTGTATATAATAAAATTCAAAAAGATTATACTTATAACATTGTTTAAAAATATTTCTTATTTTTTAGTGTGTTTTTTGTATCCGTGTTTTTTTTAAAAGTCTAATAATATATAATAATAATTCATCGGGAGTAATTTTATCCTTCAACAAGATAATGCTCCCATACATATGGCCCGGACAATAAAATTATCTGGGGTAGACCAAGAAGTTTTAAAATGGCCCTCGCGGAGCCCTGATTTAAATGTCATCTTGTTTGGCATCTAGTTAAATCAAAAATTTCTCAAGACATTGGAAGATCTTCAAATGAAACCTGGGAAGAATTTATAACAGCTTGGAGTACAATTCCGTCAGAACAAATTCAAAATTTGATATACTCAATGCCAAGGCGCCTCGCTGCTATTATGCAAAAGGAGGAAGCACATAATTTTTTCCTACGAGTTTTTAAGAATTTATTTTACCTTAAAATAATTATTATTAATTTGTACTTCAGAAATAAATATAAAACATAATAATAAAATAAAAATCACCAAGGGTGAAGGATGGAATAAAGTCTTTTATTCTCATTCAAAAATCAAATGGACCAAAAGAGCCTAAATGAAGAGACGTAATACTTAAGTTAAGCTCCAGATCTTCCTGGACTCGTTGTCTCAACATTTTTAAGGATATCATCATTTTTTCCTCGTGGTAGAAGTTGTGCATTATAACTCTGAATAGCTACGATGTCAAATTCGTCAATTCAAGTTTTCCACTTCATATGCTGTACTTTTTTATTTGGTGACTGCAGAACTCTTGTCTCTTCGTATTCCTTAATAATCCTTCTGAAAAATTCCAGTAGTTTCCACGGTTTGCGTAGTTGCGTAACTCACAGGATTTTCAAGAAACGAATTCTTTGCTTCTTCCAGTTTGTCATTATACATATATCTTAACAACTATCTTACGCGCCTGGCTTCCAATAGGTTTTCCTTTTCTAAATGGAACCATTAAAATTTCTTGTAAATGTATTTCGATGTATAACTCTTGTTTTTTTTTTTAAACTGAATTGCAAACCAAAGCAAATATCATTAAAATACGTTAATTCCCTCTGATGCAAAAATTCATTCTTAAAAACTCGTAAGTAAAAATTATTCAAACTCGTAAACACTAATCTAACTAATTAACACTAATCTACCATTAATCCCAACCCCACAGGTCAAAAAATAAAAAATGGATCAAATATACACTAACGCCATAAAATAAATATAAACACAAAGCCCCCGGAACCTTTCTGTTGCTAAGCCACAAATCATAAATCATGGAAATAAACAATAATCCCTAAACCTTTGGTCAATTAATCCCATGTCGCAGCTCGCAGGTAGTTTTTTATGTCTAACCCAATTGCATTTTGCAATAAACTTATTTTTTGATTATAGGTGCACTGAAATTTGTCCCAATAATAAAAACAAAAATTATTAATTTTATCTTTTCGAAGTAAAGTTTACACCTAAAAATCTTTTCTTTTAATCTCACCAGAGATGAAATAGTTTTTTAGACATCAAGCTATGAAAGAAAAATAAACCATGATCATATCTTATTCAAAGATCGCTGGAAATTCATTTCTATTTTACTGTGAGCGAAGCTATAAACAAAACTCACTTTAGTGCTTCAGTATGATCGCAGCAGCGTCATTGACAACAACGCCAGCATGTACATCTTTTTTTTTTTCTTTTTTTCAGTGATTTTTCTGTCTCTTTTAGAATTAAAGAGTAGAGCAGAGAAATTTAAAGAGACCTGCACTCTGCGCAGTAGAATGGCCAACTGAATTGGTTCAAGCAATAAATGCAGTAATTCAATGATGTGCAAATAATTTTGCCACTTTTGTTTTTATGTTTTCAAAATGAACCCTTAGAAGTTCGATTTTGTTATTTTGTGTACCGTTTTGAGAATATTGTATTCATTATTAATAAAAATAAATATTAACAATATCTTTTTTATTTTAAAAGTTATAAGGTTTCAATGAAGAGATGTTGTGAAAATTTTACGTTGTGCTAATAATTTTGCCAACGACAGTATGTTCCAAACTTCGGCAAAGCGAACTTTGATGCAGTGAATGATTATATTTTCTCCTTTAATTGGGATTCTATTTTTTATGACACCGATGTTCAATTGGAATTCGCAAATAAAAATCTATTGATGGCTAATAATCAAAACCATGTTCGAATAGTATAGTTTGGAATCCCTTTTATAAAAACTAATCTATAGAATTGAAAAAGTTCAAAAGAATTTTACAAATAGCGTATGGACATGCCAACTTACGGAACAAGGTGTTAACAGTTTGATATTAAAACTTCGGAAAATCGGCATACTTGCTTTTCTGTAATGTTCATTACAGATATTTTTACTAAATTTTGTAAACTTACTCGTTTCTCAAAGAGATTTTCGCGAATCAAATTTATTACTTGAACATTTTCATCGTACAAATTATGGTCTAAACGAACCAATTTCACGTTGAGATTATGCTTTTCTCATGCCAGCCAATGTGTTTAGTTACTTTTTTGCCTAATAACAACAATTTAGCAAATTTTATTTACTCTGCTTCTACTACTTGCTTCATTTCACACCAGATACTTACTCATCGCTTACCAACCCCCATATCCCTCAAATACTATCAACCATCGTCACCGTGGTTCTGCTTTCTACCATTTCTTCTCCTTCTACACCACTCCTTTTTGTTTTTTTACTTTTTTTGTTTCTGTTCCAACAAAAAATAACTATCTTCGAAAAAAACTTCCTTGCGGCAAATTGATGAACTAAAAACGACTTTTTGGAAAAAAAAATGACTTTTATAAAATGTGTTACTTTGCAATAGTAAGTTACTTTTTGATAACATTTTTTATATTTAAACAATTGAATGTTTTTCAAGAGATGATTATTCAAAAATAGAGCCCAAGTCGTAGGAGTGGTTTTTTTCACTCCGACCATTTTCAAGTTCTGTTCATAACTTGTAAAATAACGTAAATATAATATGAGTTTTCCATTTCAATTTTTCACAAACCTTGCAAATCCTGAGCAGTTTTGTGAAATTTAACGAAAGAGACAACCGGAATATTAGAATTAAATAATAACAAATTAAAAAAGCTTCTTTCATATGCAATTTAGTTTTTCCAATACGTGTTGTATTTGCTTCACAATTCTTGCAACCATTTGCCCAATTTCACGTTTTTCTCAACATTTTGGGCGGATACCTCTCAATAGAGATTCGTCCTAACTCTCAGTAGCTGATCATCGCCAACGCCTACATTTTGTAAACACTATGATATAATAAGTCAATTTAGTGACGAGTTAAAAGTCAGGTATAATTTGTTGTATCTCAAGGGAATCGTAGACCATGGATAATCCGGTTACTTACTCTGCATGTTATTGTGTCTACGGTCATGGTCTGCTTGTGTCCATTGAACCAGAAATCTTCTTTGGATTAATTCAATGCGCGACAACAAGTTACTAAAGTTTGGAGCCATTTCTTCGTATCGAGGAAAGATGTCAATTCTGTGAGCATCAATTCCGAAAGTCCGTTAAGGTCTTTTACATTTGTTTCAACAAATGGTATTCTAAATCTGGACCAAACCTAAGGGAAACAGGAAATTAACTGTTTCTTTTCTTTTTCATAATGATATCCATATCAATCCTCAAAATTGTATAATTGCATGACTGTACAGGGTCTTTCAAAAATGATGGACAAAATGTATGTTAGGTTATGGCAACACCTATCTGTTAACTATTAAGTAGTGAATGGCGAATCAACATGGAAGGTTATTGCGTTGAACAACGTCTGGAAGTCTTTGAATTTTGTTTAAAAAATCAATTTTTCGTTCGAGAAAAGTTCCACGTATTAAACCGAAATAAACAAAACATCTTTAGTAACAAGATCAATTTTTGGATGAATTTGTGAACATGCAAAATTCTGAAATTTGGTTACATACGAATCTACACGAAATACCCGAGCACGAAATGCTTTTCTTGATAGTCACAGTGGTACGAATTTTCAGTCCATATTTCTTCAAAATCGGAACTGGTATTGCCATAACCGTCAGTCAGAGAAATTAAACTGAATGTATATGGATAGCGACGAAATGTGGTTCCAGCAGACATACTAAATAGCGCTTGGCTTGATAATCCATTTGGAAACATGATTATCACGCACGGTCGTTGATAGTCTCCGATTATGTGATTTAGCGTTTTTATATTTCTGCCTTTATGGTTATCTAAACTCTTAAATACAAATAAACAATTAATGCCGTTAAACTAAACAAAAAGAAGGTAATTTAGCAAATTAAGACAGATTTAAAAAGATTTAAAGTGTGTTCGTAATGGAAGTTTTTTTAACTCTCCTAGTGAATGTCTATAGGCATTCTTCTCAAAAAGAAAACTAAATAAGATATATCACTATCGGTACTAAAAGTTATTTAAATTGTAAAAGTAATAAAATTTACAATTGCTTAAACTCAGTGATTTTGCCTGCCAATAAAAAAGAAAAAAATAATTACAAAATTTTAATAAGAGAACTTACCGTCTTCTTCTTCTTCATTTCCCTCGTCTATGTGCAAGCCATCGGCGAACTGCTCTTTTCCTTGATCACCAGCTACCTCATTATTAAGATTGTCTCCATCGAGCAAAGCATTTGCAGCCGGTGCCATATCATCGTCTCGGTCTTTATGATTTTGTTTGTTTCCGCCCATGCCAAATAAATCATCTCCATCACCCCGATCTTCGTTATCTTTTGGCGCTATTTTCGCCTCAAAGAAATTGTTATCTTCTTCTGCGCCATTGTTCACATTTTCATCATTCTTATCCGCATTGAAATCAGCGTCTTTAACTTCGAGTGCGCCTGTATCTTGCTCACCACCTTCGTTATTCTTTCCAACCAAGTCATTTACAACATTTACATAACGATTGTTGTCTGTATCTTGCTTATTGTCAACTTCTCCTTGTTGAAGATTTGTTAATTTACTGCCGGCTTGCTGTTCCTCATTATCATTGTTACTAAGCAAATACTCAAAATTCTCGGGAATCGGAGCTACGCCTAATGGTATATGTTTCGGCGGTTTGTGCGGCGAATTCAGAAGATCTTTTGCAGTACTGGATCGCTTGGATTTGATTGCTGTAGATGTGCTGGGCTGGTTTGCTACAGACAAAGCATGTCGGTTCACATCGTGAGTGCCTTCAGCTTCAGGGCCAATTGCCGCCGCCGAAATCGCCACAGTTGACGATTTAGCTGTCGAGTTCAATGGAGGCATTTGTTGAACATTCTCAGCAGCTGCTGCTTTAATTTTGTCCTCAGAACTGGCCAATGGCTTCGGAATCATCTGAAAGTTTTCAACAGAATTAATTATCGCATTTTTATATTTGTCGATTGGGCGATCTTTTGGAGCTTCACCCATATCAGCAGTTTGGGCGAGAGATTTTTGAGTAGACAGATATGAAGCACTTGGTTGAGTGTTGTTAGTTAGTTTAATAGATACTTTGTACAAATCGGGACTCACTAATTGTTGTTCATTGAAGGACTTCTGAACAAGAGGTTTATCCAGTGGATGGTTGGGTATAAGCTGATGATGATTACCAGAAATTGGAGATGGCATTGTTTGATCGCCCAAAGTGTCACTATCGGTTTTTGGCTTGTAGTCACAATTGTTTTTGTATTCCTTGATTGTGTCCGTTAGTGTGGAGATTTTCTTTTTATGATTTTCAGCACTTAGTGACGTTGTCTTAAGTAGAATTTCCAGACGGTCCTTTTCTTGTACCACTGTATCAAACTTAGTCTGCAAGATATAAAAAACGTATAAAAATTAAAACTTTACAACATTACAACAGTAATAAATTGGAAAGAAGATATAAGAAAGGGATCTACCATTATTGCAGTTTTCTTGGATCTTAAGTGGGCTTTCGAAATAATCGATATATGGATATTAATCCAAAATTTGAAGCAGTATGGTTTCTGCGACAAAGTACTACAGTGGTTCAAATCATACTTTAACACAGCAATTACAAGAAGATCTCGATAGCATAAGTATCTGGTTCAAAGCTAATAAATTAAAAACGAATGTTCAAAAGACCAAGGCGATGATATTTCAAACTCAGTGCTATATAAAGTTAAGAATAGACAATCTGATAATAGAACAGATTTAAAGTTCGATAGACATGTGGTTGTTAAAAAGATGTTAAATATTCTGATAAACAATAACTGTAAACAAAAAATAAATAAACCAACTCAAATTACACAGGCATCTACATCATTGATAGAATTTCTTATTTAGCATATTGGAAAAAATGTGTGGGCTGTGTGGGCAGATACGATACAAGATCTAAATATTAAAGTAGAAGATAAGAAAATAATTAAAGAAACGAAACATATTAATACTAATAAATAAATTTAGAATATTTTTGAGGGAAAAATGTCGATTTTTTATTTATTTATTTATTCGTCTTAAAAGCTACACACTCTACTTAGACTATTTGAATTATGATAAATAACATGATTAAACATAGTTTGAGGATAAAAATAAAATACATAATTTAACATATAGCATTATAACAAATTTAATAATTTATGCTTCAAAACATTTCTATTAATATTAAAATCAATTGCAAAATCATATTCATTAAAATCCATACAAGCTCTTGTGATAGGATTATGCTTAGCATAACTAGTACTGTGGTAAGGAACATTTAAAAAATCGCAGTTACGCGGGCGCAAGTTTCGAGAAGGCGCATAAATAAAAAACATAGATAACAAAACCGGACAGTCAATATTACAATTCAATACATCAAAAGCAAAAAGTATTGAGTTTAATTTTCTTCTCTGAGCAAGAGGTTTTAGATCAATTAAAATACACCTCGTCTCATAAGATGGAACATTAGAATAACCAAAAATTTTTCGTAAGGCAAACTTTGTGAACCTTTTTTGAACTTTTTCTATACGATAAATGCTAGACGCGGTAAAGGGGCTCCATACAACAGTACAATATTCTAAATGTGGTCGGACAAGACTAGAATAAAGAGCTTTCAATGTATATGGGTCTTCGAAATCTTTTGAATTTCGAATAACAAACCCTAGCATAGAGTTTGCTTTTGAGATGGCATGGTCTATGTGATTTGAAAAATTCATCTTGGAATCGAAGATTACGCCTAGATCCTTATGGCAATCAAATCTTTGTAAAATGTCGTTTTCGAGTTTATAATTATAATATAATGGACTATGATTTCTAGAAAATGTCACAACGCTACATTTTTTATTGTTAAAATATAGACCATTGATATTACACCTTTTAATTAAATTATTTAAATCAATTTGAACGTTCTTTGCATCGTTCAATGAATTTATGGAGCTGAATATCATCAGCAAATAGAAGATATTTAGAAAAAGTGAGATGTAATGGTAAGTCGTTAATAAAAATGATAAAAAGAAGTGGTCCAAGGTGACTACCTTGAGGAACACCCGAAAAATTTATAATTTCCTTAGACAAGGCATTATCAATTTTCACCACCTGTTTTCTACCTACTAAATAACTCTTTATCCACATTAGGAGCTGAGAGTGGAATCCAAACATCTCTAGTTTTCTTAAGAGAACACTATGTTGAACGCGGTCGAAAGCCTTTGAAAAATCAGTGTAAATAGTGTCGACTTGGGAACGCATTTCCATCTGAGATAGACAAAAATTTGAAAATATTGATAAATTTGTAGTGGTGGATCTACCTTTTATGAAACCATGTTGGTAAACTGAAATATTATTATGAATAAGATTATACAATTTGTTTTTTACAACAGCTTCGAAAACCTTAGGAATTAACTGCAGTTTTGCAATTGGTCTGTAATTTTCAACCGAACTTTTTGTACCTGATTTATGAAGGGGAGTTATTATAGAGTATTTCCATTCATCTAAGAACTCACCATTACTTAAAGAAAGGTTAAATATTATACAAAGTGGAGTAGCAAGTATATTAGCACAAGTTTTTAAAAGAATTGGTGGAATATTGTCTGGTGAAATAGAAAAATTTTTTTCAAGAGATAAAAGTACTTGTAAAACATTGTCTACAGATAACTGCAAATTACCAAGATCAACCACAGGATCTGAATTTATTGTGTTGGCATAATCTAATTTGAGATCAATAAAATTAGATTGAAAAAACGACGCGAAGTTATTGCAAATTATATTAATATCATCGGACAGCACATTATTATAAGTGATGCTAGATGGAATCCCAATTGAGTTTCTTTTTGTGTTCATATATGACCAAAAACTCTTAGGGTTATTCTTAATATTCGATTCAAGAGACGAGATGTATTGCTTATATAAAAATTTTTTCAAAAACTCATACTTCCTTCTAATTTGTTTGAACTGTTCATTAAAATGAATTGAAGATTTTTTAATTTTATTAAGTTTATTCATGACATTTTTCAGTCTTGATATACTTTTGTTGAACCAAATAGGTTTATTTGAACTTTTAAATAAAGTTTTTTTAGGAACGTAAAAAGAAACCGCTGAATCTAAAATGTTCCGAAACAGAGTAAAAGCTTGTTTAGTATCTTCACCACTTAAGATATGTTGCCAATCTATTGTGCTCAAATAAGTTTTTATGGAATCATAATCAGCTTTTTTAAAATCATACAATTGTGAATTATTATTCGATTTAGATTCATTCAAAATGGAAAAATTAAAAACTATTTCAACTGAATTGTGATGAATGCTATTTTCTAATATTTTATAAGATGGTTCATTACATTGAGCTTCAAGGCAATTATCAATAAAAATTAAATCTAAAATACGACCAATAGAATTAGAAATATTGTTGATTTGATACACATTTAAGGCTGATAAACTATCAATAACACTATATTCATAATCTTTGACAACATTGTAAGGAAACATTTGCTTTGTAAACAAATAAATAATATTTTTAATTTTAACGAGTCAAGTCAAGTTTATTAGAAGACGGTTTAAATTATTTTGTAAACAAAGGTCTTAAAAATAAAAGAATCGACGAAAATGGTAAAGCATGGTTTTCAGAAGAACTAAATACATTGAAAACCAAAAAAATACATGTTTTTTATCGGGCTAGTATAATAAATAGTGAAATCGAATGGTCGCAATCTTTATAAAAATAAATTATAACATGCTAAAACAACTTTATATGCAATAAAATTCATTGATTTCGGGACCAAAAATCTATGCGGGAAACTATCAAAACCTTGGTTTTAAGAAACAAAAAGGAACAAATTAGTGAAGTGCAGTTAGGTGATATTTTGGAAAAAGAAAGCATTAACAATATAAGTAATTCTATTCCGGTAAATAGTAGCCCAGTTCATCTAAGACTCATTTCTAACACACAAAATGAATTTAAATTTGAAACTATTAATATTAATGAACTTAGTGCGATTTATAGCAAAATGAATTAAAAGTGCTTTCATGTTAAACATAAAAATGATTCTGGAATCTTTTGATATTATAGCACCAGTGCTTACGTTTACTCGTGGTTAATTTTCAAAAACTCTTAAGGAATCAGTAGTTATACAAAACTATGTGAAAAATTTCGGCCAATCAATATGATGACAATCCTGGGGAAATTGTCGAAAAGTGCGCGTACAAACAATTCTATAAATATGTTGAGAATAAGGGTATCTTAATAGAAAACCAATCAGGCTTTCGCCCAAGTCATTCATGCGAATCATCACCACGATGGACATTAAATTATTTATTGCAATTTATTTTAGATTTCCAAAGAGAATTTGAAACAATTGACAGGTTCATCTTAGTTGAATAGCTTTACAAATAAAGTGTTAAAGTAATAGAACTGGAATGGTTCAAGTCCTACCTGACAAATAGATCGCAGAAAACGGTGAAAAATCTAGTGCAAAATTTAGTACCTTTGCCATGCAACAACGAACAATATTGGGACCTTTACTGTTTCATATTTAAGCTTTTGTAAAATATCACTTGTTGCTGATGACGCTCTTATGTATTTTATTTATTTATTTTTATTTATTTTATTTTTTTTATTTCAATTAAAATGATAGTAAACAGACATGTGTCCAATTATGTACTTACTACCATTATTAAGTACATAATATAATTAATATAACAATTGTAGAAAGTGAATATAAATGAAAAATTCTTGAATGTGAAATAAAACATTCTATTAAAATTACAAATTTACACAATTAAATGTTTTTTTTTTTAATCGAGAATTAGTAGAAAAAATTATTTTTACATATATGTATATGTATATTGTATATTTTGTTTTTTTTTTATTAATTGAGGATTGCGAAGCTAACTTTTAGTTAAGTGTTGGGATTCTATTTGAAATGGTTTTATCGATAACTGAAACTCTAAATTTCAAAATATTAAGTTCGTCCAAGTTGATATCATGAAAAATTTGATTATGATTTTTTTGAATTCGGTACAATGGTGATTTTAACAATAAATTTGTTCTTTGTGTTCTAAGATAAAAAAAGGATGTTGATGTCTGTATTGCGCGTATGGAACGTTAAAACAAATCTTTTCAAGTATATTAGCGTTTTCTATTAAACCATGTAATATTTTGTACACAAAAATTTCATCTGCGCATAATCTTCTTTCCTCAAGTGATAAAAACATTAACATTTCAAGTCTGACATTATATTCTACTTGAGGACCATTCATTTTAAAGAAAAGATACTTTGTAAACTTTCTTTGAACAGTTTCAACTTGTTTCGAATATGTCAAATAAAAGGGGTTCCATATTATAGACCCATATTCTACTATAGGTCTTACCAGAGAATTGAACATAGTAGTATAAGATTTAGTCATTTGAAAAGATTTACAAGTTCTCATAATAAAACCAAGCATTTTAAATGCTCTCTTGGTAATAAAGCTTATATGTGAAGAGAAAAGAAGTTTCGAATCAAAAAATATGCCAAGATCTTTTATTTCGCTTACCCTTTCAAGAATACACCCATTAATTGTATATGTATGTACATTAGGCTGTCCCGTCGTTGTATAAAGAAAACAAAATTCTCGAGTTTTTTATCAAAAGAGGTATCAAAAGTTGCGTATTAACGAGTAGATTCTAAATATGTACTTACTTTTTGATTTGGACATAACTTTTGGGGCTCTACCACGGCTTAAAGACCTTAAAATATAGTTTTTTACCTTATTTTAAGATCTTTAAGCAGCGGTAGAGCCCCAAAAGTTATGTCCAAATCAAAAAGTAAGTACATATTCAGAATCTACTCGTTAATACGCAACTTTTCATACCCCTTTCGATAAAAAATTCGAGAATTTTTCTTTTTTCATACAACGACGGGACAGCCTAATGTACATATATAATCGGTAAATATAATGATTTACTCGAAAAATGAATTATTTAATTTACGTGACTGGCTAAGAGCTAATGAGTTGAAAATTCATGTTTTAAAAACATAACTAACTAAGTGTATGGTAATAAACGGGGACTATCACCTTAACCTAGAAATTGAAAACACAAAAATCAAACAAGTGAATGAAATAAATTACACTAGTTTACACAAAAAAAGTACCTAAAAAAAACGTATTTTCTAGACTAATTTTGACTCTGAACACGAAAATGGCACTCTTTTATTTTTCCAAAACCGTTTTTTTGCTCCTTTTCCATGTATCAAAAACGGTCAAACTAACTAACATATACTTTATGTTTTTGAACAGATATTTTGTTTGTCTTTCCAACAGTATATGGGCAGGTGTAATTGGAAATAAATTAATCGGGCCTTTCAAATTACCACCCCGACTTAATTCTACTAACTATCTGGAGTTTTTACAAAAAAATCTACCAGACCTATTGGAGGAAGTTCCACTGCTTTAACTAGTTTCATCATAGTACCAACAATATGGTGCTCCGGCCCAATATGGTCGTAAAGTTAACGATTGGCTGGATGAAGAATACGGTTATCGAAGGATAGTCAGAAATAGACCAATTCACTGGCCTGCACGATCTCCCGATCTCACTGTACTGGAATTTTTTGTATGGGGACGAATGAAAGAAGTTGTTTACTCATCTGAAATAAGAACTTTAACTGAATTAGAACGACGTATTTCAGAAGGATCACTAAAAGTAAGGCAAGAGTTATCGAGAATAAACACTCAAAATGAAATACAAAAACGGGCTCTAGCATGCATTCCAAACGCAGGAGGTCACTTTGAGCACTTATTATGACCGTCTTTGTGTGTACATAAAATAAAAAATTACTTTTAACTACACAAAATATTGTTTTATTCAAACCCTTTATACCTCAGGGCAAAAAATATTTTTTTTTTATTTTTACCTTCCAAATAACAAAGAATGAAACAAATTTGAAAAGCTTTAACAAAAGAGTTAATTTATAACATAAGAAGAACGGTACCTGTATAAGCATAAGCTTCACGTCATTTATTAATATTAAAGATTACTTATTGTATAAAATTAATTCGAATGTATGTATATATTAGTTAATTATACTCGTACTAAATAAATTATACTACTGCTAAAAATATCAAAAAAGTTCGATCTTTTCGACGAATCAAAAATAAACTATATTTGAATGCATCTATTAGAGTATATAATGCTTTAATCAAACCGCATTTTGAATATTGTTCATCTGTACTGTTAAGTGAATTTTTTTTAAATTTAAATTTATATTTAAAAGTATTTTAAATATATTAAGTCGTCTTAATTGGTTAAGCGTTAAACAAAAGCTCTTGGCAGATTTTCTTTTGTTTGTTAATGATTTAATTAGGAATGTAAGTATGTAATTCTCCTAATTATAAAAATGCAGTAACACAAAATGGTGTAATATATAAAGGCTTTCAAATTTTTTAATCCTTTGTCAGAACATGTTCAATTGGAAACAAACTTAAATATATAAGCACAATGTAAATGAATTTGTAAACAATAATTTTTAAGATATACATATAACTATGTAATATGATAGCTTTATTTACATGTAATATAAATGCAAAATAAATAAAAACAATACAAAAAACCCATATTAATATTCAAACCCTTAATATTAATAATATTGCATTAGTTCTATAAACTGCTGGTAAATTTTTGTTCAGTTTTAAGACTGATTTTTTGATATTTAAATAAACAAAAATCATGTATGTAAATTATGTACATTCGAAATTAAAGATTTTGAAGAAATATCAACTTAAATTTGAGATGTTAAAAAATAAAGAATTAATATTATTATATTGAATAAAAATCAAAATTAAGTTTTTTTTGAAGAAATGACAACTTTGTTAAACCAAGGTTCCCACAGATGAGAAGAGAATGAGGTTCGGAAGTTTTACCAAAAGGTAAAAAAAACATCACAAGGATATATGAGTGAAATCTTGGAGTGATCGGAAGTGTTTATTTTAGCGGAAAGAAAAACATTAATTTTGGAGTGATTTGTAGCCAATTTAATAGTAGGAAAATTGTAAAAATTGAATTTAGCAATTTCAGATTGTAATAAACGAAAAAAAACAGTGAAAATCTGATAAAAACTAAAGAAATTTAAAAATTTAAAATTGAAATAAAATTATTTTAAAATAACTGGTGAAGAAAACTGTAGTTTATAAAAAAAAAAAAAAAGAAAAGAGAAAAGAAAATGAGTGAAAATTGTGATAAATGTTCTAAAACACTCAAAAGGAACGAGATAGTAACATTATGCTCTGCTTTTTGTAAAAAGGCATTTTGCTCAAAATGCTCTGGTATAGGTGATTACGAATGTAATTTACTTAAGCTAAAGAATATAATGTTTGTTTGTGATGAGTGCAAAAAGTACATGCATAGCATAATGGAAAAAATGGACTCTGTGTTGAAAGTGGTAAATGAAAATCAACAGGTATTGAAGAAGCAAGAGGAAGAAATAAAAAAGCTTCTTACGGGAGTTAAAATGTTGTGCGAGAAAGAAACGACAAATAAAGTTGAAAAGAAGAAACCATATGAAGAGATAGCAGTTAAAAATATCCCACCTATTATAATTAAACCAAATTGTAAACAAGACAGTGAAAAAACAAAAAATGAAATTAAAGAAAAAATAAATCCGGTTGACCTATCCCTACAAGTGAATAATATTTCGAAAAGTGCAAATGGTTCTATTATAATAAAGTGTAGTGATGAAGATTCGGTTAAAAAAATACAAGATGAAGTAGAAGATAAACTAAAAGGAAAATATAATGTAAACATAACGCAGCTAGTGAAATCAAAAATTCTAGTCGTTAATATAGATAAAGAAATTAAAGAAGAAAATCTTATTGAAGTGATAAAAAGTCAAAACAAAATGGATGGACAGTTGAAAATTATAAAATGTTATAACAAAACGAATTATAATAATAAATATAATGCTATAATAGAAACTGATAAAGACATTTTTAAAAACATAATGGAAATGGACAAATCTTGTTTGAACATCGGATGGAGTAAATGTCTGGTGTTTGATAAATTAAATGTAAAGAGGTGTTTTAAATGCTGGGGCTTCAACCACAACGCAATTAAATGCACAAATAAAACATGTTGTCCAAAGTGCGGTGAAGAGCATGATATAGAAGAGTGTAAAAGTGAAGTGGTAAAATGTAAAAACTGTGTTTATACAATTGATAAACTTAATTTAAACATTGACCCAAACCATGACGCTAGGGATGCCAACTGCCCAGTTTACTCAAGAAGATTGACAAATGCAAAAGAAAAAGTGGCATACTAGCAACCAATTCTTTGGAATTGTATTTATTTAAATATTCAAGGATTGTTAAATAATATTAATGAATTAAAGAATATAGTGTATGAACAAAACTACGATATAATTATCCTTTCTGAAACCCATTTAAAAGCATCAATTGATGATACAGAAGTAAATATTAATAAATATAAAATAATTAGACGTGATTCAACCTCTGCTTATACAGGCGGAGTTGTGATATATTTAAAAAAACAAATCAATGATTATAAAATTCTTAAATGTGTTCAAATAAACTTAAGTTTGTGGATATTAATAATTGAAATATATAATATAAAAGTGGTGGCACTTTATAAGTCGCCGAGCACACCGAAAAGCGAAATATGTGATCATTTAAATGAATATTTTCAAGAATATAATATAAAAAATAAAGTAATCATAGGTGATTTTAATATAGACTGGTTCAAGAATACTTTTTATAAACAAGAACTCGAGTGTATATTTGAAGAAAATTTGTGTAAACAGTTAGTAAACCAGGCTACGAGAATCACTCTAAGTTCAAGAACCTTATTAGATTATGTGGTATCAGACATTAAAAACATTGAGGTCAAAGTACAAAACGATTTGAAAATAAGTGATCATGAATCAATAATCTTTAAAATTCCTGCGGAAAAATGTAAAAAAGTGACAATAAAAAAAGTAAATGTATTAAAATACAAAAGAAATGTGTTCATCCAAAAAATAAGACAAAGTGAGATAAATAAAATTGCAATATCAGTGAATATAACATGTGAAGCAAGTGTTCAGTTTGAAAAAGAAATGCTACGAGTAGTAAACAGCTTGGTAGTACAAAAATCTTTCAAAGAATCTGATCAGAAGTGGTTTAACAGCGATCTAAAAATACAAAAATTAAACAAAATCAGAAGTCATATGAAATTTGTGTTGACAAGAAATGTTGCAGATTGGAATGTGTATAAACAAATTCGTAATGAATATAAAAGAAATATTAGAACTGCCGAAACTAATTTATGTTAAAAATAAACTTGGGTGTGCAAGTAACCAAAAAGCAATGTGGAAATCACTAAAATCATTAGTATTAGGTGAATCAAAAAACGAAACGAATTGTGTTGACTTTAATGGTATAAAAATAACAAATGATAAAGAGATAGCAAATAAATTTAATGAATTCTTTATAAACAGTGTAAAAGAGATAAATCTAGAAATACCCAGTGTCCAGTGGAAAAATATGGTGGCCAATAAAGACAGTGTTTTTAAATTTGAAACTATAGAATCAATTGAACATCTTTTGAAAGTGGTACAAATGATGCCAAATAAAAACGATTTTAATTTAATGAATAAAGAGATGTTAATAGACGGTTTTTCAATTATTGGTCCAGCTCTCTTAAACATCATAAACTTAAATAAATATGCTCCCGTTGTATAAGAAAATTCTTGAAAAGGTGGTGCAAATTCAGTTCGAAGAATATATAGAGAACAATGAAATTCTATTAGAAGAACAATCCGGTTTTAGAAGAAAACATTCATGTGAATCAGCATTAAACATCATCATTGCAGACTGGAAAGAAAAAATTCATTCGAAGAAGAAAATTGCAGCGGTATTTATAGACTTAAAAAGAGCATTTGAAACTTTAGATAGAATTATATTATTAAAAAAACTGTATGGTTATGGTGTAAGAGGAACTGAGTTCAATTGGTTTAAAACGTATCTTATTGGAAGAGAACAAATAGTTAAGATAAATGGTATTTATTCTGATCCAATAAATTCAGATTTAGGAGTGCCACAAGGCTCAATTCTGGGAACATTATTGTTTATTCTGTATATAAATGATATAAAAAATGTTTTAAAGTATTGTAAATTGAAGATGTTTGCGGATGATGGTCTTTTTTATGTAGAAGATAATGACTATAATGGATGTGTCAGAAAATTAATGGTAGATTTAAATAGTTTAAAAAATTACTTAAATATGAATAAGCTTAAACTAAACAGAGAAAACTAAAATAATGTTATTACCTGAAAACAAAATTATTGCGAAAATAGATGAATTTGAATGTGTTTAAGAAACCAAATATCTGGGTGTTATTGTAGATAGCAATTTAAATTTTAAGAAACATTTTGAAATGGTTACAAAAAAGATTGCTAAAAAAATCGGGTTTTTTCGCAGAATTAGAAAAAAACTTTGTATGAATATGGCAATTAAAGTATATAATTCTATTATACAACCCCATTTTGAATATTGCCCGACAATATTACTATTGGGAACAAATATAATGATAAATAGATTACAATCTCTACAAAACAAAGGAATGAGAACAATATTATATTGCAGTAGATATACATCTAAAATACATATGTTAAATGCTTTAAAATGGCTATCAGTAAACCAAAAAATAATTTTTAATGTACTTACATTTATTTTTAAAATTAAGAACAATTTGTTGCCAAATTACTTAAAAAGAAGACTTGTCACAAGAAATGAAAAACATAGATATAATTTAAGAAATAACAATGAATTTCATTTGCAATTGTTTAGAAATAATAAAACACAAAATATGCTTTTTTATAAAGGCTTACAAATCTATAATAAGCTTCCTAATAGTACAAAAACTGAAAATAATTTAAGAAATTTCAAAAACTCCATTGTACATTTTATAAAAACCAATTATTAATGTGAAATATTGTATTTTTTGTTTTCAATGGCGAATTATTGCTAAATAAAATTTTCAAATTCAAATTCAAATTCAAATACAATCCCCGAGCCGAAGCCTGTATGGATAATCAACGGAACTGCATTCCTGAGAATATGGAAAGACCATTTCTCCAAACTTTAACGGCGATGAAAAAGATAAGAGAAATCCGCTACTATAGAGATATTACCATGCGACTTAGGCAACGCAGACAATACGGCCCACCCGACCTAGACGAAGTGAAGATAGCTACAATCGAATATCAAGTGTAACAAAGCTGCTGGAGCTGCCCGATCCACAAGAAAGGAGGCCCTGTGAACTGTGAACATCATGTACAACATCCTTTCTGCCGTATTAGGTGAACGTCTGAAGCGTCAACAACCTGATAGGTCCATATCAATGCTGCTTTACTTACCACTTTTTCATCGATTTCAAAGCCGCGTATAGCTTCCATAGGAACGAACTATATAGAGCAATGTCTAGTTTTGGCATACCTGACAAACTAGTCCGTTTATGCAGGATAACAATGGAGAACGCACTTTGCTCCATAAAGATCGGAAAAGATCTCACCGATGCATTTGATGTCAAAAAAGGTTTTAGGCAAGGCAAGGTTCTTGAAAGAGTAGTGCAAAACACAAGATGCACAATCTTTCAAAAGTCCGTCCAATTAATCGGATAAGCCAACGACTTTGACATAATTGGAAGAACAAAGCGTGATGTCAGTGGCTTGTTTGTGAGCATTGAGACGAAAGCGAAGAAGATGGATTTAGTCAATATCCTATCATCCTATATGCTATCATCAAGAAAGGACACATAACACCGACGTGACAGCTATTATTTTGAGGAAGTTAAGGACTTTGTATACCTAGGCCCCGCTATTGATTCAGAAAACAACTCCAGCACTAAAATCAAACAGAGAATAACTCTTGCTAATCGCTGCTTCTTTGGAATAAAAAGGCAATTGAGGAGCAAAGTCCTCTCTCGAGCAATGAAAGTGTCCTTCTATCAAACTCTCATCATCCCGGTCCTTGTATATGGTGCACAGACGTTGACTTTGTCGAAAGTCGATGAGAACGCTTTAGGATGCTTCGAGGATAATTCTCCCTGTAATCTTAGGTCCCGTCTGCATAGACGGAGAGTGGAGAAGATAATATAACCATGAACTGTACAGCGAAACTGATTTAGTCAAACGAATTAAAGTTCAACGACTGAAATGGCTAGGTCATGTTGAGCAAATGGACCCAAATGCTCCAGCCCGAAAAGTCTTCGAATCTAACCCCAAGGGACGGCGTAGTAGAGAAAGACCACGGCTCAGGTGGCAGAGGACCTCAACCAACTTGACGTGCAAAACTGGAGACAGCTAGCCAGGGGTCGAGCTATAGTATTATTCTATTTTTCAAACAATAAAGTTCGGAGATAAAACATATTTTACCTTTAATTCTTCAAGATCCTTTTCATTTAAATTGCGAACTTGTTGCAGTTGGGATTGAAGTGATTTCATCTTCGTATCCAAACTGTTAACAGCTTCCAAATGTAATTTCTTTGTCTTCGAACAATCCTCCACCAAATCGCCATGTTCCTTCTGAAGTAGCTTGTATCTCTGATTAAGATTGTCATAATGCAAGGTGGACGTCATCTTAGCCTTTGCATTCTGTTCAGTCTGTTCCTTAGCTCGTTGCTCAAAGCTTTGGCGCGTTTCAAGGTGTTCTTTGCGTTCGGCTTCGAGACTCCGTTCCAGACGGAATTTATGTTCAATTATTGCTGAGATGATGCATGTCGGAATAAAAGTTAAAGGGTGTGTTAATTGGGTCAGCAATGTCAGCCCAATCCAGCCAAAATTCCAAATATTTACCTTGCATTCGAGCGTTTAAAGCCTCCTGTTGTTGTTCACATCGTATGAGCTGCTGTCTAGATTCATCTAATTGGGTCTGTGAACTGTGAAATATTGCAACGAATCCAAACATAAGAATAATTAGCCCTAATCCTATTAGAAATCGGCTACGACCTGACCGCGTCAATCGGGTTGCAGTCATTTTTGTTTCTTTGAATTTTTTTGTGGTAAGAAAAAACTATTGCGGTTTTTGTGATGTTGAGACCTTAATACATTACAAATTTGTTTATGAATACTATTTTAAGAAGATTTATTGAATTTTAGTATATATTTTAATGTAGAATTAGTCAGTTTATCTTATTTGATTTTATAATCGGACTGAGAAGCTGATTCTGAAGGCAAAACTGACCAATGTTGATGTATTAAAAAAAAAACATTTAAAGTGAAAGAGAAACCCGTTTACTGAAGAGAAATAGCACTGTTTGTTTATTTTATCGATTCTGGGACTGGAACCAACTAATTCTTGAGAACTTGAACACAGCAGTCGCGTTCACAAAGAGTGTTCATGGCAATTTCTAAAGCGGCCCCTAGACTATCAATATTATTGTGCAATATTTGATATTGCACAATATTATTGAGAGTCTAGGGCTCATATTGAAGGGTTGTGCAATATATTGTACAAAATCAAAATCCTTTTGATATTTATTGTGCAACCAAATTTATTGTATAGTCTGTGGATGTGTTTGCACAATATTTTGTCATTTGTTTTGAATTCTCGTAGTGATAACATCTCCCGCTGTACAAGTTTCAGTGACGATTAAGCCAATCGATTGCGGGGATATTGCGCTTGTAAATTTTAAGTCTTCGAAAGTATTTCCGGTAGCAAGGAATCGTACTGTAATTGACAAACGCTGGGAAGGGGGAATAGCATCTCGAAATTTGGTATTTTTCTTTATAATTATAGGCCTAATCATTTCAAGCAGTTCATTATAAAATCCATCGTCTATTCTCAGGAAATTTCTAAAATCATTGGGTTCGCTCAAAATAATAAATTTTGATGAGTAAACACGTTTCTTTTTTTGTACCAGTCCTTCATCCATCTGCGTTTGTTTTTTTCTTTCTTTTTTATGAAATAGCAAGAGCAATTGCCGCACAACAATAATCCATATCATCGAGCATGATGTTGAAGCACAAATAAAGAACTGTCAAATGATTTATTGTGCGAAATATTGTTTAGTGTGGGGTATCAGTCAATAATATTGTGCAATATATGGTTCAATAATATTGATAGTCTAGGGACCGCTTAAAATTCCCGAAGTCATGAACACACCTAACACTTGGTAAACGTTGTATAAATGATGTGGTAAGCCTTATCAGCTAATTCAACCGACATGACGACATTAATTTTGTTTATTTTATTTGATATTCTGATAAAAATACTTAAAATATTTATTTCTTGTTTAATTTTATTGTTAATTTTTTATTATGATCTTAAAAATAGTGACACTTCAACCAAATTTCTGTTACCTTTCTTCTTTTTTATAATGGTTATTAAAAGCTTTCCGCATTTACTATCCACACAAGTCTCGTGTGTGTTACTTCATTTGTTGATCCTTTCTGTGAATTGGTATAATGAATGCAGTTTTCCATATTTTGCAGATTCATTGCTTGGTTCTAACCAAGCAGTTGCGCAACTGAAAATTGAATGTGCGCCTAGCCTTATAGAAAACAGATGAAATATTTCGTTGAATGTCCGCGCAGGTGCATATAATTATATGTTACACAAAATAGCGAACTCATATTTTAGGCAATCGCTTAGTTTGTATCAAAACACAAACTTTTAGTTGCTCGAACCAAGCATTTGTGAAACTACATACAATGGAACACGATTTTACCTCATATGTTTCTTCGAATACCATGGCCATACTCTACTTATATGTTTATATGATATGTGTTTTAATATATTTTCTTAAATTTGTCTCCTTTAGGCTAGCTGCGCACTAGCAATTTTTAGTTGCGAAACTGTTTGGTTACTTATAGAAAACAGATGAACTGTTCGGTTGAATGTCCGTGAATTTGCAGATAATTATATGTTCAATAAAATGGCGAACTTATTTTAGGCAATCGTTTAGTTTGTGTCAAAACACAAACTTTTTAGTTGCTCGAACCAAGCAGTTTCACAACTAAAAATTGCTAGTGCGCGGCTAGCCTTAAAGAACATTTCATTGACGTTTTGTGCAACTAAAAATTGAATGTGCGCACGCCTAGCTAAAGAGTTTACTTTTTTGAAGGGGTTTTTTGTATGGTTACATACATGCAGTGTACCTGCGAAGCTTCATATATTTATGAATTTTTGAATATTACAACAACAACTTGAATGAACTACCACCAAGTGGGTTCTTATTTGGCTGGAGTTATAGCTATTTCACGGTTGCCAAGCCGATCATCAGACTCCTTTATTAGTGGTGCTTATAGCCTTTTCACACCGAGCCGAAAACCCGGTTTTCGGTTAAAAGTTTTCGAAACCTCAAAAAGTGTTCACACCAATTATTTAGAAGTTTTCGTTTGTCATTTGAATTATTTTGACACTTACTGTCGTACATTTTTCTTCTCAGTAGCTGTCAGATGTTTTTTTTTTATGTCTGATTGGTATTTGAATGTTTTCATTTCATTTCAATTGAGCTTTGAATTTTTCATTAGGTGTGTTTGTTTACATCATCTCTGAATTGCAACTGGTTTTCGAGAGGTTTTATCAAAAACTTGTCAAAAACGAAAACTTGTAGTTCACAAAAATGTATGGGAAAACTTGTGTTTTCGATGCAGGTTTTCGACGAAAACCGATTTTTTGGCGAAAACCGTGTTTTCGGCTCGGTGTGAAAAGGCTATTAGCCTTTATACTATCAAGTTTAATCGAAAAACTTTTTGCCTTGACTGAGATTTGAACCCAGACCTAGCGTCGTCAGAAGCCAATGCCCTACGCATCACGCTACCGAGACCACATGATCAGGTCCATCCCAATTTAGGTTTTATCGTTTATCAATTATCACTTGAGGACTAGCGTTTTTATTAGTCATTCAAGTTTTGTTGTTGTAAATTCGGTTTCTTTCTATTTCTCCGAACTCTGTTTATAAGCCAACAATTCGTTGTATATAAGGAGGGAGATTTTAATGAAAGATTTGACTCTGGTCAAGTTTTAAATCTATTGAAGGGGTTTTTTGTATGGTTACATACATGCAGTGTACCTGCGAAGCTTCATATATTTATGAATTTTTGAATATTACAACAACAACTTGAATGAACTACCACCAAGTGGGTTCTTATTTGGCTGGAGTTATAGCTATTTCACGGTTGCCAAGCCGATCATCAGACTCCTTTATTAGTGGTGCTTAGCCTTTATACTATCAAGTTTAATCGAAAAACTTTTTTCAGTTTACTTTTTTGTTCGTCATCCATTTTAATTATGTCAGATGAAATATAGTCCCCTATTACACGTTGCCTCATGAGACATGTCTCATTTTTGACTTTCCTTTTAAATTTGTATCCCGTGAGGCAAAAGCTATTACACGTAGACTCATGTCTCATGAGACTCATGTCTCAAATTTGCCAGTTCTTCGTATTTTTTAATGCACAACACAACATAAAACGAATATGAGAAAAAGAAACGTCAAAATGAGACTACTAAAAATCAGCCCGGTACTCACCGAGAATATTTTTGTGCATCTCATTTCCTCATATCTGCTTTCTTTTTCGCACTTACGTGAGCCTCGTCTCGTGAGACATAGTGTAATAGGGGACATACAGCTGATTATCATATAAGATTTAGTTCAGTTTCATAACAGATCTCGATTTCGAAGTAGCATAACAGACTTTTATAAAAGTTCGAACCTCTGAATACCAATCATAAAAGATCTTTTAAGGTGGAAATCTTTTATGATTCATAACAGAAAATCTATAGCAGAATAACAGATGTGGCAGAATAGGCTTACATATTTGTCAAACATATTTGAGGATGTGAACCCCCCTAATCATGTCCTACCAAAGTATTGAGCAAACGTACCTAAAATGTTCAGTTACATTTTTTTTTAATAAATCGAACAGACCTTCATGTAGAAAACCAGACAGTTCAAGCTCATCTTTCATCGTTTTCGTTTTCCTTGCAAACGGGCAACGGCGAACAATCGAATAGACTCCATTGCAACTCCCTACAAAAAAAAACATTAATTTCCCATTTAAATTCTGATAAAATCAGTCGAATTTGTTTTCAAAGTTATCACCAACCATTAACAATTCCATTCATATAAAATTCTTGATATTCAATAACATTTGTTTTGTGTTTTAATAAAAAACGCAAATACGCCTTGAAAGTGGAAAAAATTTCCTTGCAAAAGTCTCCAAAGATACGGCAAAAGAAAAAAAACAGTGGAGATTTACATACGTGATTATGGCGGATATGTCAAATATTTTATTGCAGTGGCATTATTGATTTGGTTGAACTGAAGTTTTTATCAATTCCTCATTTTTCGATTAAATATCTCTTTAAATATTGTGATTGTGCAGTGGATTATAGATATATCAATAATCTAATTAAAAAGAAAAAACAAGGACAATATTTGATAAACGCATAGTAAATGGGCGTAAATTAATCTCACCAACGAAGATACGAAGAACGCTGATTCTACTTGCTGCTCAAGTGCCTTTTTTCTTTGCTCATTATAAGGTCAGTATCACATACACTATATTATCTTTATACAATTTTCTTGATAAAATGCTCGGTAAACTGTGTAAAAACTTATTTTTTAGTTCCTCTTTTTGCAAAAACCCATTCGTAGTAGTACACGCCCAAAATTTATTGTATAAACAAAATTTTCTGATTAGGATTATTTTCCAAAAAAAATGTTTATCGCTTCCCCGATTTTCGTTATAATATTTCCAGTAAGAAAAAAGTATTTTGTCAGACTTCTTCATATGAATTGAATGTTGGTTATTCTTCTTCCTTGCCTTCTTTGACCTTTAAAAACTGAGTTCAATCAAACTGTCTGTCTCTCTGTAACTTCTGTTGGAAAAAAAGATCATTGCAAAGTTTCTTTCCTTTTTTGCATTTTTTTTTGTAGCGTTTTGCTAACTTACATGTACTTCTCAGATTGCTATAATTATTATGGAGAAGGTACTAGCTACGGGAAGTGGTGTTTAATTAGCAACCAAGTCGGATAGGCCTTTTGTTAGGTATATCTAGATATCATTATGTAGTGTTTATAGGGTGAATTACGTTATATACATATATATTTTTTTTAATCCTTTTAATTGTAGAAGCTTTTTCAGATTGTTAAACAGAAAGCATTTACTGTGCAATGAACACATGCACATGATTATATTTATTGAGAAAAAGTGAAGTCTGAGTAAAATTTTTAAACGTAAAGCACGAGTATTTGTGCATCACTGCTTTTTTGCGATGCACCTGATGCCAATGCAACCACTGATCTCTATAATACACTGGATAGCGCATTCATCCAAAAAAGTTGACTCTATTTGAACATTGTTATATTATGAAGCTGCCCACGGTGCCGTATAACAGTATAACTGTATAACATCTAAAACAGCATTATAAAGCGCGGAACAGATTGAACCAGCAACAGCACTGTCAACAGCAACAGCGGCCGCCACTAATTTAAAACCAATGCATTTCAATTGTTCAACACACATAAGAACAGCAACAGCAACGCCAACAGCGTCGTTAGGCCAAAGTCTTAAACTTGCTGTTGCTGGTGCAGTATTGTCAACTTTCCCACTGCAATATTTAGTGGAATCACAATGCAAAACAAAATAGAACGTAAAATAATTTTTCCATTTTGCTACTTTTTTATTTTGGTTGAAACTATCGTGTGAATAAAAAACAATAAATAATTTTTGATAAACTAAAATTGCAAAATTAAGTGACCAAAAAGTAATAAAGAATAAAAAACTATCGTGAGTGTTAAAAAATCGCTGAATAAATGAAAAAATTACTGTGCTTGCCAGTCTTTTGCCTAAAAAACAGAACTGAAACGACATTCCTTCAATTTTATTAAATTGTCAATTTGTCAATCAAAACAAATGATTTTCGTCCAATTTTCAATTTATTATTTTATTTTTAATAATAAATATTTAAAATTTACAAATAATGCGAGAAATAAGAGAAACAGATTGACGGTGTGTCAATCTGTTGCTGTAACTTCAACAGCAACTTTAACAACCACGTCTCTGTTTGTAGGGCCACTATTTTAAATGGCTTTGATTACATTAAGCCTAGGCACGCACATTCAATTTTTAGTTTCGCAACTGCTTAGTTCAAGCAACTAAAAAGTTTGTGGTTTGACACAAACTAAACAATTGCCTAAAATGAGTTCGCTATTTTGTGTAACATATAATTATATGTACCTGCGCGGACATTCAACCAAATAGTTCATCTGTTTTCTATAAGCAACCAAACAGTTGTGCAACTAAAAGTTGAATGTGCGCGCCTAACCTAACACAGCAACTTTGACATTAACGTTAGACCTTAACCCTAAATTCGATGTCGCTGTGCAAATGCTACTAACTTTTGAGGCGAAATTTGTCAGTATTATCAACACTTAAATGAATATGTAACAACTATCTTTTTGATTCGTCTATTTATTTTGGTTTTGACAATGGAAGAATTGCTAAAAACAAATAAATTTTAGTACGACAAATTGTGCAAGTCGTATACATTGACGCAATTTACGTTAATTTTTATCGTTAAATGTACGGCAAAATCATTTCGCATTTGAATTTATTTTGATTATATGCTGTCAAAAACGCTGTTAACGTTGTAATCTATTTCACAAGACTTTTGATGTTGAAGTTTTCGTTGCTGTTAGACTAGGCGCGCACATTCAATTTTTA
This sequence comes from Philhelius festivus, assembly GCA_963931855.1. Classification (NCBI taxonomy): domain Eukaryota; kingdom Metazoa; phylum Arthropoda; class Insecta; order Diptera; family Syrphidae; genus Philhelius; species Philhelius festivus. The sequence continues at coordinate 56,017,021 of OZ007555.1, read as the reverse complement.
GTTGAACAACTGTTTGGTTGCTTATAGAAAAGAGATGAACTATTTGGTTGAATGTCCGCGCAGGTGCAAATAATTAGATGTTACACAAAATAGCGAACTCATTTTAGGCAATTGTTTAGTTTGTGTCAAAACACAAACTTCTTAGTTGCTCGAACCAAGCAGTTACGAAACTAAAAATTGAATTTGTGCGCCTAGCCTTAAAGTTGCTGTTGAAGTTGCTGTGTCAATCTGTTTCCCGCATAAACAAGTGCAGTCACATTTGTTTTCATCTTTGTCATGTCAAAATATTTTTTTTTTTGTGAAAAGAAGACGTCAAATTATGAAGCTGCCCACCATCTGTCATCTTCAATTGGAGTCAAAAAATCTGTTATACAATGTAGTGAATGCGCTATCCAGTATATTATAGAGATCAGTGAATGCAACGCATTTGCAACAACTTATGTGGATCAGTTGATAATAAGAAAATAAAATGTTATGCCAATTTAATGTGTATGAATGTTTTTTACTAGAGTGATAAACTGATAACGCATGATTTTTGAAACAATAATTAAATGAATTTACTTTTTTTTTGTCTATTGAACCTCCTCTTATTGCGGTATCTGGATATTTTTTAATTTTAAATTTGGAGCAGTTTAAATAGGTACTTGTTTATTCCAGTCGTCAAAAAATGTTTTATTGGAATAAACAAAAATAAATATATTTATGTATGAGGCTAGACCAGAACATGCCTAAAGTAGTACATACTTGCCTACAAAGTTTCTTGCATAATTTAAAATTTGACATATTTCTGTGCCAATAAGTTAAAAGAGCTTAAGTCGACATAAGCGAAAATCGTGTTTTTATGTTCACATAATTTCAATTTCGATTATCTTTCATCTAGTCTGGGTCTCTCTACGACAAATAATTGCCGTTAAATTTAAAAAAATCAAAAGAGCTTATGTTAAAATGGACAAAGAATGCATTTGCGTAACAAGCTTATGTCTTCCTTGATCCCAAATTGATCAAAACAAAATGAAAATATATCTGTGCCAATAAGACAGAGTAGCTTATGTCGACATAAGCAATTTCTCTGTATTTCAATGGATATTCATAAGCACTTTGAAATCCATATTTCTGTCTTACCCGCATTTAAAAATATTTGTCCGTTTAACAGAAATCGTACAATTCGTAACCACTTATGTTTGAACGGTTATACAATGCATTTTACAGAAAAGCTTATATTATTAAATTTTCTTATATCCTCCAAAATCAAATTTTATGATTCAACAAACCCGCTTATGTCGTATTAATTCTCGTGATTTTTTTTTTATCCGGTTCCATTTTAGTTTTTTGTGAAAACTTACATATGTGGACTTAAGATTCTTTGCTAAATTTGATTTTTATTTTAGTCACACTTATCTCGACATAAGTTCTTTTGTAAAAATTAAAAAATCACTAATTAGAAAAATTAAGTTTTTCAGAAACACTTATGTCTACCTAAGATTTTCTATTGAATTTAATTTTTCAAATAACCGTTGCTTATATCAAAATAAGATAGTTTTGTTTGCTGCATTTCAGTTGGTTTAGATGACTTAAGTGGAAACGTTGCGCCTAGTGTTCTTAACTGTTGAAGTGACCAGACATGTATATACATTTTTTTTATTAATAATATTTTTAAAAATTGTGTGCTTTACTGTTTATACAAATAAGTTTTTTTTTTCATATTAAACATAAAAAAATGGAACGCGCGAGAAAAATGTTATATTTGGCATTAAAAAAAAACAAAATCAGTTAAGTTATAGAAATTCCACACCATTTACAGAATACGAAGAGAATACAAGTTTCTTAACCGGTAAGTTCTTTTCAGCAAGTTTATCTTAGTTTAGGAACAGTTCATTACCTTCATAAAATTAACTTCTAAGATGTAAATAAAGTGCCAGAAATTTCAAAGGACCAAGACTTTCGGAACATATCAGAGCAAGAAAATGAAGATTTTGCCTGTGAAGAAAATGCTATTTTCTCAACTGAAACGGAAGAAGACAAATCAGCTGATTTCGATGACGATGATTCAACTTGTGATCCTAGTTTTATTCCTGCTGTTTCTGACAACGTAAGTAGTGAATCTGATATTTCTTTTGAAACAAAAAACGCTGGTCATCAGCTGGAGCAAAACTTATTGTTTGGAGATTGTGAAACTGTTTTGGAAAATGAAGACCAAAATAACGAAATGTCTAACGCAAAACAATCAAAAAAATGCGCAAAGAAAAAAGGAACTCTGGCAAAAGCTACATATCTACAGTTGGAAAAATCGTACAAGAACGAACTCTACGCAAGTTAGATAACTGTCGCAACAAATGTAGAGACAAAATTTCTTATGAAAAACAACAGCTTATTTTTGAGAAATATTGGGAACTTGGTTCTTATGAGCTGAGGCAAGCGTTTGCCTCTGGTTTCATTGCGGTTGAGGAAACTAAATCTGAAAGAAAGGACAAGAGTCTTACTAATCCTAGGAAAAGGAAGCACTCCAATAAATACTTTTTGTAAGTTATTTGTGAAAGGACTTCAGTATGTCAAAAATGTTTCAGATACACCCTTTGTGAATCAGAGCAATTTATTAAAACTATTGTTAAAAAAAAGCTAGAAGGCCATGGATCATTTACAAATGGTGATATGCGTGGAAGACATCCTGGTCCCAAAAAACTCTCTGCTGAAAAAGAAAATGAAATCATTACATTTATAAACAGTTTCCCATCTTATGAGTCCCACTACACCAGACGAGAATCTATTGATAAAATCCAGCAAATTATTCCAAACAACACCCCATCAGAATCCACCGGGACTTTGACAGTCGACCAGCTCTATATCGAACTTTTACCTGTTATGTACGACATCATTCGTTGTATGGAAAAGGATCCTCTCGATAACGCAGCCAAGCAAAGATAATCTCAGGAGTGTAGTCAAAAGATCTTAGAGCTACAAAAACGTTTCGAAAGTGCTCGCAATCAAATCAAACGATTGCCAGGCATCAATTATAACAAAGAGGAACAACTTCAGAAGCTAGAGCCCCTCAAGAGTCAACTCCAACTGAAACAGCAGTTGATTAGAAAATATAAGAATATACAATTTTAGAAAATGGTTCTCCGAATCCTCTTTCGATATCTGGCCAACAATGAGCAGCTCATTCAGAAAATGTCCGAAAGCTATCTAATGAGAAGGGCTGCCCAGCTGGTTGTTGCAAGATGAAGAGCGTAAGCGATCGGCGTGGTTTGACTGATATGACTCCGGATAAATTTAAGGAGTTTGTTAGGGCGTTCAATAACAATCTGAAGCAAGAGATCGAAGGCGTAAAGGAAGAGCTTAAAAGGAAAAAGTCATATGTTAGGAAGCCCAAAATAAAAACTTTGTTAATAAACATGATCTAAGCAATATCAATCCTTTGGAGATGCGTGAGTGTGAAAAGGAATTATTCCTTATTTTTTTTCTTTTTTTCTATTGTTTTGCTCCTGCATTTTAACAAAAAACATGACTTAGATTTTCTTGTCTTAAAAAAATAAATAAACAACTTACATTTTCCGCCTTATTGTGCTCTCTTTCGTCTAATAAAAATAAGTGAAGATTATGGCTGTCAATGGCATATCATTCCGCCCGAAATGAATGTTCCCAATAAGGGGAATTTTTTGGGTGAAACTCACAATAGGCGAAAAGTGAAATGTCAAATTTTCCGGGTGGAATGTTGTTCGGGTGAAACTCACAATAAGGCTGAATATCTCCTCTAGGGAATCACCGAAGAACCTTAAGTATCAAATTTGAAGAAAATCGCTTCAGCGGCTTAGGCTGTAGATCGAGGTACAGACAGACGGAATTGGCGGACTCTCTATCATCGTAAAGTCAACTTTGATCAAAATCTCGAGTTCGATTGTTTTACAAATGTAAAACTTGCCCTATAGTACCTACATATGTATATCGCAAGTAAAAATAGACAACAATATTTTTTTTTTGACTGAATATATTTTTCTTCTTTTAATCTTGCGTGAACAATACAAATGATCCAAAAAGGAAGTTAAAATCCTGAGAACCCGCCAACGTTCTACCCCAGATACTATTGACGAAGAAAACTGTTAGTATATGCGAATGAACATACTCTTAGCTGAGAAACGGAATTGCGTGGGCAGCGCAGAAGCCTTAAAAAGGTAGATAAAATCCTTGAATACAAACACCTGCCTACCGCTTGAACGTAGCCTATAGTCCAGTCAAATTAAATTAATTAATTCGAAATATCTACAAAAAATATTGCGTCGAATTTTTTGTTTGTTTCTTAAAGAGTACCTATTGGAGAGTGTAAATCCAAAAAGTTCGAACAAAAAACGCCCTTGCGTTGTCCGCCATTTTGAAAAAGGCTTTGGAAAGCTTGAACTCGATTTTCTCGGCTCCTATCATATACAGGGTGATTGGCATAAGGTGTGACAAAAAGCTAGGGCGTGTAGGTTGGACTTAAACAAGAAAAAAATCGTATGGGAGGGGGGGGGTCTATTTCCCCCCGTTTAGGCGGGAGGGGCAATTTAAGAAAAAAATCACTTAAAACAGAAAAAAAATTATTAAAAAATAACGGTGATACCTACAGAGTAATGCTATAGCATTTTCAAAAGCCAGAAATACATTCTTTAATTTTGTTTTTAAATAAAGTTGTTCGAGTGCATAGTTTTTGAAAAAATATTTTTCAAAATCAAAATTTTGAAAAAAAAAATGAAAAAAATTTTTTTAAACAATTTTTTTTTCAAAATTTTACGTAATTAAGTATTATTTTTGTATTCAATATTCAATGCTCTTATTAATTTTTGATCAAACACAAAAAACCGGATGTCCAAATGTTGTGTAGTTTTTGAGAAAATCAAAAATAACAAAAACTACTTTTCTTCTAAGAATAGCCTTTTATTTTAGTTTTTATACGTTTTTGGATTCTTAGGTGAATTTACGATTGAAAGGATTAACTTTCTTTTTAATTTTTTTTTAATTATCGTCTTATAAACATACAATAATGTGACAAAGTACTGGATTAACCATATTTCACACATTTTTTCATTGAGAACACCTGCGTGAGAGCATTGGTTTAAAATTGACCTGCCACTTTTTTATTATGATGGGGTCGGCTAAGAATCCAAAAACGTATAAAAACTAAAATAAAAGGCTATTCTTAGAAGAAAAGTAGTTTTTGTTATTTTTGATTTTCTCAAAAACTACACAACATTTGGACATCCGGTTTTTTGTGTTTGATCAAAAATTAATAAGAGCATTGAATATTGAATACAAAAATAATACTTAATTACGTAAAATTTTGAAAAAAAATTGTTTAAAAAAATTTTTTTCATTTTTTTTTTCAAAATTTTGATTTTGAAAAATAATTTTTCAAAAACTATGCACTCGAACAACTTTATTTAAAAACAAAATTAAAGAATGTATTTCTGGCTTTTGAAAATGCTATAGCATTACTCTGTAGGTATCACCGTTATTTTTTAATAATTTTTTTTCTGTTTTAAGTGATTTTTTTCTTAAATTGCCCCTCCCGCCTAAACGGGGGGAAATAGACCCCCCCCTCCCATACGATTTTTTTCTTGTTTAAGTCCAACCTACACGCCCTAGCTTTTTGTCACACCTTATGCCAATCACCCTGTATATGATAGGAGCCGAGAAAATCGAGTTCAAGCTTTCCAAAGCCTTTTTCAAAATGGCGGACAACGCAAGGGCGTTTTTTGTTCGAACTTTTTGGATTTACACTCTCCAATAGGTACTCTTTAAGAAACAAACAAAAAATTCGACGCAGTATTTTTTGTAGATATAAAATACTAATTTGATTGGACTACTAAGCAACATATGTACATATGTGCAAGAATTATAAAAATTGTAGAAAAACTGGGATCATTTTTAATAATGAAAAATTGCCGTCCCTTTTTTGTGGCCATTTTTGATTTGGACCATATTGCATGTGCCATGCCGAACTCGAGATTTTGATCAAAAAATATGTGTGCCATAACAGGCATGAACTACATTTTGGTCAAAACAATTTAAATTGTTATTGAAGAAACATGTCATATAACAATATTCATTTTTTGTATTATGTTTGAAGTATTTACAAATTGGTTCATATTTACGTCGTTTTTTCCTGAAAAAAAGTGTAGATAATTCAATTTATATTAAAAATTAAAAAATTAAAAAAAAAACAGTTCTTAGTACCCCTTGGCATAATGGTTAGTGCATTGGAGGGTCATGCAGAAGGTCTTCTCGATTTCGATTCTCAGCCGCTGCAAAAAAGATTTTCAGGGCCTTAATAACTCTTGCGATGAATTAATAAATCTCTTTAAAAGTATATCTTGTCATGAAAAGTGCTGATCATTATGGACAGAATCGGTAGATCCCCTCGCAAACAGGAATGGTTGAGAGTTGTCCGTCGCTAGATCCAGGTTCTCTTCGAGCTGTTGCACCATCAAATTTATTATGTAGGTCTTTGTACATACCTACATACGTCATTTTGCATTGCATTTTTAACTAATACCAAAACCAGGAAGTGTTTTTATTATTAAAGAATAAAATAATAATTATATCAATAATTTTTAAACTTACCCTAACTTAACACGGCAATATACTCAATTTATCATTTTATCAAAAAGAGGTCCATCAAACTGCCCCACTGCTATAATGCTAAAATATTATTACCGAAGTTTATTTGGAATAGTTTTTTTTCCATATCTTGCATATAAGGTTTCCAGCTTAAATGATTTTAAGATTCTAAAATTAAACCTTAATATGCCATTCCAAGTGTCAGCATTTGAATAGTCAATAAACGAAACAAGTCATCGATGGTTCATACAACTTGTGAAGAGGGGTTTCATACGCGAGAAGTTTCGTAAATGCACATTAAGGCTTTCAGTGAGATGATAAGGTATATAGACGGAATGAACTTTCATTATATTGTTATTAACCCTAGAAAGGTAATCATATTTTTTAGTACGTTAAAGGTAATCATTCGTCGAATCGACGAAGTAAAATTTAAATGCAATTTTTTCGAAAAGTTATTAACAAATTCTTGTATGGGGTGGCCGTGGCGCGATGGTTGTGTGCTCGCCTGTCAACCTCAATATCACAGGTTCGATCCCTGCCGTCGTCTATGTCGTCTTTAATTCCATTAAAACCTTCTATAAATTGTCATCAATGGGCTGCGGGTTTACTCATTACATGTTGTTCAGGCATAACACTAACAACATGTGATTGAGTTAAACTAGTATGCCCAACAAGGATGAAAAACGAATAAAATAATGCGAATTATAAGGGACATAGAAATAAGACACGGCAATTCTCCGCTTTAGTTCAGCCGCCATCCCTGGAGATAAAAAATCTGAGACAACCACCTTCAGTCTCAGAACATCGTGCCGCACATCTTTCCTATCCTTCTTTCTCTTCCGTAACTTCACGCCCACGCTGTGTTGAAACATTAAAAGGGTAATCATAATCCCTTGAGCGTGAGTAGATTATAAAAAAAAAAAAAAAAAAAAAAAAAAGATGTTAATAATTTATTTTTATCAAACCTTTCTTTTAATAAAAACACACTTCATTTTATTTTTTTAGATTTGTGACTTTTTATTCTCCTTAAAGATCTATGAAGAATCTATGAGAAATTTTAAAAAGAAAAAATGATGTTCGTCTAATCGACGAAGATTACCTTTCTAGGGTTAAGTTGTGTTGGTATAGTAGCCAGTGAACTATAAAATGTCCAGTTGCAATAGCATGTCTTCATTCAAACTTCAACACACCCGTGAGAATGAGTGCTTTTCAATTATTAAAAGATCGCTAACTCATGAATTAATTGATAAACAAAAAAAGAATTAAGTAATTGACCATACAAACATTTCCAAGTTTTAAGTTCTCCGGTTCTCCCCATCCCCATCGCTATCATCGTCACTTGCAAACACGTTCATAGGATCTCAATATGAATGAATGCATGTACATACATTTTACACTGTATGGATTATTAGTAATGTTTATTTTTACCTATTTTCCTCTTGAGCGGAAAACACTTGACTTTCCAAGCAAAACACGAGTGGGGTTATCTATCATATTCCAGGTTTGCAATTGCTCCCCTCTTAAAAATAATTTAATCGAAGAGATGACAAGGTATACGTATAAGCAGACTGAAAGCCAATTGGTATGCAAGACTATGAGTTTCTATGCAGACCAGTGAATATAGTGGCTGGGCTGGCTTTTGTCTGTCTAAGACTTCCAGTAAGTCGAATATTTCTCAAAGGCTTTCATTTTATCAGTGTTACTTTAAGTGCCAGCAATGCCTTTACAATTGCCCTTTTGTTTTGACCTCACTAATTTATCCGGAATCAACAAAGACACACAGCTGGCAGAAGAGAGTAAAACTTGCATCGTTAGATTATGTGAGAGAACACAAATGTAAAGAACGAAGTATATTCATATATGTATATATATTAATGTGAACTGCGCACCCTTTGGTTATTTTTAAACAAGTGGATTTTAAATTTGCAGCAATGAGATCAGCATGAAAGACGTCGGCGTCTTCATCGTTTTTTACGGATAATTATGTTTTATCAGTTGGTAATGTATATTTGCCAATAAAAATATTCAAGAAGTTATAAACTACTTTCCTTATTTTATTTAGCGGAAAATGCGTTCTAATGCTGATATCAAAAGAAAGATTAGTGGAACAGATAAAAGAATATTCTGCACACAAAATTGTTTGTTTCAACAAGTAAACTTATCTTTAGAAACACATTGGCTTGATAAAAAATTAATTCATAGAAATGTATACATAGGTGGATGTATTGTACGTGTACGCAGTGGCGTAGCGTGCCATCTCGGCGCCCGGGGCGGGAGACCAATTTTGCCGCCCAATTCAATACTTAATTAAAATTAAATTTCGAGACATCATTTCACAGGCAATGAGGTATCTTTTATTGAAGGTAAAATAGGATCAGCGGTTTCACAAACGGATTCTACGGGCCTTACGAGCAGCGAAGTCAGAAATAACTTTGTCAAAATCAATATTTGCAGCCAATACTTGTTCAATTGACAATATAGCCAAGTTTGATAGTCTAGTGGAGCTCATAGTGGATCTGAGATAATTTTTGATTAGCTTCAACTTCGAAAAACTTCTCTCACAACTAGTGACACTAATTGCCAAAGTCAAATATATACGAAACAAGATGACTATATTTGGAACCGAAATCCCCAGATTCAGTTTTTGAATGAATTGGAGGAGCTCCAGTGGTCCTTTGCCCCTTATATCTTCCTCTGATTCAGAACTGGCGACAAATTGCTGGAGACGCTTCCGTTCCATCTGAAACTCGTCCTTGTCGATGTCTTCTAATACCTGGGAAAGATCACACTCGTACTTGCTGTCCAAAAGTTTCGCTGGCGTCAAAAATCCGAACTTGTCCGCTATTTCTTGAACTTGCTGGAATCGAGTCGTCATTTCTTGAATGATCTTCTCTAATGATGCGAACACCTCTCGACGGAGTTCATGCTCGTGAGACAAAACTTCAGGTAGCACTGCAGCCCAGGAGCCAAGAAAAGTGAGGAAGTTGAATGACTGCATGTTTGTCAGAAGAATATTGGCTCCCGATTTTGTGTCGGAAGTTTGAGATGAATCCGTCAATTCTTCCAGTACCTCTAGAACTTTCTCAAACTTATTTTTAAGCGTCTTGACAGTTGCATTTTTAGCGCTCCAGCGGGTTTCAGTGACTCGTTTCACTACTTGACCTGTGACGGCAACCAAAGCGTTCCACGGAGCAGTTGATGCAGAAAAGAAGGCAAATAGCTTCTCCAGAGTTCCAAAAAACGTCACGGAGTTCACTGATTCAGAAGCAGCGTGTACCCCAGCCAAGTTGAGTGAGTGGTTTGTGCATGCAACGAATGTAGCTTTTGGATTCAGTACTTTGATCCGGGCTGGAACTACATTGTGGATCCCTGACATTGTGGCAGCGTTGTCATAAGCCTGTCCTCTCAAGTTCTGTATGTCCAGTCCGTCTGATGTTATCTTCGCGATTATACCGTTGCTGAAATCTTCTGCATTTTTTCCTTTTGGTTCGAAGAAGTCGATGAAAGATTCTACCCCGGCGACCTTTTCTCCTTCGATATGTACGTATCGCAGAACCTGGCTCATTTGGTTTTTGCGGCAGATGTCTGGTGTACTGTCGAAGATTACGCAATAATATTTAGCTTCTTGAATTGGACGGATGATGGTGGATCGAACTTGCTATCCCAGTAAGTTCATCAATTCATTCTGGATTTCTGCAGATAGATACGAAACTGGGACTCTTGCTCCCAGCTTTATCTTTGTCAGGTGTTCCATTAGAAGAGGGTCATATTTAGCTAGGAGGTGCACTAACTCCAGACAGTTCCCGCGATTGACACTATCATCTCCTCGAATGTCTTCTCGATGTCCTCTGAAGGCCAGATTCTGTTTGGCTAAGAACTGGATAATATTCAACAACCGGTACAATACATCCCTCCACTTCTTCTCCACACTTTGGAAAACTTCTTGTTGTTTCTGATCGATGGTTGCTTTACGGTTCAGGCGAACTTCCAACTCCTTCCATTTCAAGAAGCTCTGCTCACGGTCCAGGCTGTTCTCATGGTCTCCGATTCTTGGATTTAACTTCCACCATTTGTTGAATCCTTCTTCAGATGCGAAGTTCGAGCCGAAATTGCCAAACAGCTTGCAACAGAAACAATACAAGGATTACTTCAAAGGCGAGTAAGGCCGTAAGAGTGCATGCCGTTATTGTCGCGTGACTCACGAAACTAAAACGGAACGTTCCGAAACTCTCGCGAAACTGAAAGGGAGCGCTCCGAAACATATGATATGCGAGACCGCTGCTCTGGCGGCGCTGGCGGTTACCTACTTTACCTACTGTACATACTTTATACCTACATATATACATATCAAAAGTCAAAAGTCTGCCCGTTTGCAGCGCCTCCGCCAGCGGTCTCGCACACATATTTTTCGGAACGCTCCCTTTCAGTTTCGCAAGAGTTTTGGAACGTTCCGTTTTGGTTTCGTAAGTCGCGCGACAATAACGGAATGCACTCTTACGGCCTTACTCACCGTTTATGAATTCACGGAAATCAGCCGAGAGCGTAAACGACGAATCACAGGCAGGGTGGCAAATTTCAAATGTACGTCATTGTTGTTTGTTGACTTGTCAAACGTTCTGTCATGAAACATATGTAAATGATCTCTACTCTAAACGCTTCACCGGCGACATTTTGCCGCCCCCGGCCTTCTGCCTTCTAGTTTTCAGTAATGGAAGCCCATGAATAGATCTTATGGATTCTTATGAACTACAACACTTTTCATGGTTTCTTTTCGGAAATCTCCACATGAGAATCATATGTAGCATTGTATTGAAATTCAATAAAAATCATTTCGGATAGAAATATTTCGGCAACCTGACCTCACAGATGCTTCTGGTTTTAACCTGTGAATAGCTCTTGAAAAAGGCAAAAAATCAGTTTGGACGGAAATACTTCGATAACCAAACCATGCAAAGGCTTATGACTTCCATGTTTGTATGTAGGTACTGTAGTGCAAGTAAATGTGTCCTGATTTCGTTTATGTTGATAATGTGGCCCTCAGAATTTTATATTAAGGAAAAAAAACATTCTTCTTTTACTACTGCTAATCTTGTTTTATTTTTCGAAAAATGTATGTAACAATAACACAAGCCGTGTTTTTTTTGCAAGTCCATATAGAATTGTAGAAAAAAACGACATCGGGACTTAGGAACTTATTTCCAAAAAGTTGGAAGCACTGTGCACGTCACTTTTGACTTCTCTGAACAAATTATCGATAACATATAGATAATATTTTTTTGGCATCACCGTTGTTTCAGGATTTAGGTTAAGTCTCGGAAATTATCTGAACGTAGCTAAGACCGTATAGACTTAAGTAGTTGTTGTATTTACAGCTGAAGCGCTTAGTCCCGATGTCGTTTTTTTCTACAATTCCTTATGGACTTGCAAAAAAACTCGCCTATATAAGTTTTGGATTTGTAAAAAAAAACGTAGAGAACTTGAAAAAATCGATGTCTGTCTGACTGCATTCACCTTTAAAGTTGTAAAGCTTATCTTGTTCGTTAAAGCCTTAATAGTTGAAAATTGTTACTAACCAAATGTTTTTATAGTGGGCTACAGGTCAATAAAAGACGGTTTATATATGCAACGTTTCGAGCATGAATACACTCTTCATCAGGCAACAATTATTAATTGACTTTTTTCATTTTTTTTACTTGCGACTTATAGGTACTATAAGGCAAGTTATGCATTCGTAAAAAAAATTGAACTCGAGATTTCGATCAAAGTTGACATTTCGCAATTCTGTCTGTCTGTCTGTCTGTTCGCCTACAAGCTAAACGGCTGGGCCGATTTTCTTTAAACTTGGTAGATATCATTTTCAATTTTTTCCCCCCACACGTTTTTTTCTTTTTTTTTTTTAAGACCAAAAATAACGGTACCTGCCATACGATTTTTTTTCGAAATTTTATAAACATTTTTTTTTTCTCAAAAACTGTTCGACAGATTTATAAAATAAAAATACAGAAAAATTTCATTTAATGAAAGCTAGGTAATAGTTGAAAAAAAATTTCCGAAAAATGGTTATTGAGGGTACCCCCCATGGAACCATTTTTTTTGTTTTTGATTTGCTCAAGAACGGTTCAACCGATTTTGATCATTTTTTTTTTGCTAAAGCTCCCCAAAAATACGAATAGAATTGTGTACTCAAATTTTCAAAAAAAAATTTTTTGGATTTTAAAAAAAAACTTCAATTTTTTTTTTTTCAAAACTCAATATTTCGAAAACCCCATGCTAGATTTTTTTTAAACTTGATAAATAAAAGTTTCTCAATATAATCTACAAAATGTAAGAAAAAATTTTTATTTTACCCAAAAATAAAGGTACCTACCATACAAATGCTAAAAATTTAAAAAAAATGGTTTTCAAAAATCGAATTTTTCTCGAAAACGGCACCTAGAATTTTGATAAATTTTTTTTTTCTTTCAATTCATTTTTACGATCTTTAATTTAATAAAAAAAAAATTGAAATTAAGATATTACAGCTTGTACCTACCATAGAACAATTTTTTCGAATTTTTAATTTCTCATTATCTACATAACGGATCTTAATGAAAATTTTTATAGTAAACCTTCTGAAAAGTCTAAAACACATTGCATTTCAAAACTTTAAAATAAATATTTTTTGAATTTTTGAAAAAAAAAATCTATTTTTTTCTTTTTTTGAAAATTCGATATCTCAGAAACGGCTCAATATTTTTTTTTTAATTTAATTTTTATTCGAACAATAATAAAAACTTTAAATTGGCGTACCAAAATTTGTTCTTAAAAATCTTTTAAAAATTTTGTATATAAAAGCTTTTTTTAAGAAACCACTAAAACGACTTATAATTTTTGTTCTTGCATAAATTCATATTTGCATAGCATTCTGTTTTTGTCTCTTACTATTAAAAGAATTTAAAAAATTAATTTGATCCTTATGAACAGTTTTCTCTAATAACATTCGTTTTTAAAATTCCTAGCCTATTACATAGGAGCAAGTTCGTGCGACCCAGTCGTGCATTTTATTTTCATTTCATTTATTTCATCATTCAAAGAACATCATTCTCTTATAGACTAATAGATTACAATATTTCATTTACGCTACATTATTGCATACAACTAAAATAATAAATACATTCTACATATTCATAGGTTTCAGGTAGTTCTAAGCATATTTAAAACTTACATTTTGATAGTATCTCTATAGTACAATTAATAAAAAAGTCTAACCTAGAGCAAACTGAATTAGCTTCCCTGATGCAACGAGAAACCGGTTCATTTCGACCATAATTATCTATGAAATTGTTCATGGAAAAGGACATAAACTCTAGAGTTATAATTAGGAACATGAATATATATAAGAGCGAGCAGTAGGGGACATTTGATAAGTAAGAATATCTCTAATGAACATTATCGCAAAATACGTACGTCGATTTGCCAAACTTTGCATACCGAATAAAAGACATCTAGTTTCATAAGTTGGAATATCATTATTCCAATGAAGTTTATAATACATAAACCTTGAAATATTTGTTTGAACTTTTTCTATTTTTAGACATGAATTATTATAGTAAGGTTTCCAAACCGTATTGCAGTACTCAAGCACTGATCGAACCATAGAGAAATAAAGTGATTTTATTGTATTTAGATCTGTAAATTCCTTACTATTTCTTTTGATAAATCCTAGCATTTGGTTGGATTTGCTAATAATGTATTCATAATGAGGAAGAAAAGAGAGTTTGAATCCTAGATCTTTTTTTTGTTCAACACGATCCAAGGAAGTATTCATGCTTATTTTGACATTCTCATGAATAGTCTATTCGTTAGAATGATTCTATTCCTTCGAATGAACTTTCTTAATTTTGAGATTCGCACGAAAAACATTCATTTGCGAAAGATAGCATAAAATGAACTTCAAAAAAGATTCATTTTCATTATCAGCTGTTTGACATTTACTATATTTCTGTTGGAATTAGTATGACCCTTTTACATTTTTTTTGTTTCTAAACATTTTATAGATGTTGGATAAATAATCAAGAAACAAAATAAATAATACACTTTTTCATTATAAAGTAAAGTTTAACCATAAAGAACTACATACTTATTACATTTTTTGTGTCAACTCAGCTGTTTTGAAACTATTCTTAAAAAAAATAAGTTGGTCATGACGCGTTCTAAATTTTTATTTTTTTTCGTATACACTTGGTCACACTAAAATATCAAAAACAAAAGAGAAGTGTTTGTGAAATGTCAAAACCAAAAAGTGAAATCTTTATTTAGTTGTAATTGTTTTGTTTATTGTTTAATAATTTAAATTTCTTTGATAAAAACATAAAATAATAAATAAAAAATAAAAATATGGCATTTGTGTTGTTTATAAATGAAGATGGTGTTGAAGAAGTGTAGAGGAGAAGGATAGTGGATGCTTTCAGTATCAACGTGGGTGGTAAAAAAAAACCCTTTGCTACCTCCGGGTTTTCTTTCATTATTTTAATTAACTTTTCCTTTTGTTCGCGGTTTGTCCAGTTGGAATGCGACCTTTAAACATAAAACAACAACAAAAATAATAAAAGTAGTTTATTTTCCATGAAATAATTAAAAACTTGCATGTTTTGTTGTTTACTCGACAGAAAAATTCAAGCGACACAAAAATGACATTTAATTCTATTCTTTCGAATTTCAAAATTGAATTAGCTTTCGCAAATGAATGAAGTTTCTATGGATTGGGTGAACTTTCGATTTGTTCGATTAACATTCTAATCGCCGAGTCTCAAAATTAAGTTTCAACGAATTCGACTCATTTTCTAACGAAAGAGAATGTCAAAATAAGCACCATTGTCTATTAATCATAAAAAATGGGAGATTTCTTACGAAAACAAGTCAAAATCTGGCATTTCGAAATATTAAGATGTAAGAAATTTAAACTACACCATTCTGCTAATTTATTCAAATCATCATTTAATAAACCACAATCTTCAACGCAATTTATGCTTCTATACAATTTAAGGTCATCAGCAAAAAGAAGACATTGAGAATTTTGAAATATATTAGGAATGTCATTAATAAAAAGTAGGAACAACAAAGGCCCTATATGGCTACCCTGGGGAACACCAGATAATATCATTATTTGATTAGAGTACTGATCATCAATTTTGACAACTTGAACTCTGGATGTTATATAAGATTCCACCCAATCAAGAAACTTAGAGTGAAACCCCAGATCCGCGAGTTTGTTTAATAGAATGTGATGGCTTACACGATCAAATGCTTTGGCGAATTCTGTAAAGATGATATCAGTTTGACAATTTGATTTAAAATTATTTATTATATAATTAGTCAATAGTGAAAGATTTGTGGATGTAGATCTTCCAGAAATGAAACCGTGTTGGACGATAAAGCATTAACACAGGATGTACATAACAACTTTTTAGAAAAAAATTTTCTCAAAACAAATTTAAGAACTGCATCAATATCTGGCGTCACACTTTCGGTTCACACACCGAAAAATCTGTAACTTTTTCGTCTCTTGGAATAATTAAGTGAAATTTGGAACATATTATCTTTGATATATAATGAATCATTAAATACACAATTTTTTAAAATCCATTTTGTTTTTTAGTATTTAAGGTTTATTCAAAGTTAAGAAATCCAGTTTTGGCCAACTGAAATGTAGATTTTCATTATAAATTTTGTTTTTATTTATATATTTTTACTTAGGTTATACACATTAAGATAAATATATTAACAATAAACTATAACAACCAAAAATAAAACAATTAAAGCAATGAAAAAATGTTATTTAAATAAAAAATCCTTGCAAAAAATCAACAAATAATTGATTAAAATTAATAAATACAAATGCAAATTAAAAAAAAATTCTCAGTTCTATAGTAGCTGTAAGGCTTCTTCAAAGAGCTCTTTCGATTCAGATGTATTTTGTTTTCTTATATTTGATATAAGAGGATCTGATGTCAATAATAAGCGATGAAGGACATACTCGTTTGCTATTCGTGAACATGTTCAAGAATGCGTCATTGTTATATATTTTTTAAATCCTTGCTAGGTGCTTCTTGGACATCTTCAGATAGCTGACCTATTGGTAATTGAATCATGGCTTCACCGTGAATCAGTATTTTATATGCACAGAAGTGGGCATGTAATTCCATTTATAAGATTATAAAAAGTATGAAAAATCAATTACATACAACGAATCCAAGAATGTAGAGTAGATAATCCGTACCCGAATGCGTTTTCATTTTTAGGTTTGGCTTTCACTTTTATTAATAAGTGAACTTGTTTCCGTTAAGACTTGTAAAATTTTTCCGCCGATCATTGCTAAAAACTTCTTCTTCTTTATTTTCATCAAACAGAGTAGCCTGCAATTCATTGATTTGGTTTTGTATGTCGTTCACAACTTCTTTAGTTTTATCGGGTGTTTCTTTTGAAAACTTATAGTTTGAAAAGCCATAGTTCCATCCAAATAAAAAACAAAATAAATAACCGAATTATGAGCAGTTATCATTAAAAAAGGGCAGCAAGTACCCCTTTTGCTTATCCTACGTCCCTGGTTATTTTAAAACATTACATTTATTTGAGAAACATGCATATTCAACGGAATAATTCGGTTGCGAGTGTAACAATTGAGTTTGGCAAAAAAAATAAAGCTTTTTTGCTCGTACTTTATGGAACATATCGCACCTCCGCACAGTCTCCGGTGCAATATAGACGTAACTGCAATTTTTTTTGAAATTGAGTTAAGATTGACATAATTACCTAAATGTCAAGTTTTATAAGTGGTAAAATCGACGTAATTGTATCTTTGCTATTGCCCAAAAGAAGCCACTTTTTTGTATGGACACAAAAGCTGAAACGTATGGTATTTTGATAATCAAGAAAACTTTAAACGTAATTCCTCAACATTTAGGAAAATTGCACTTACGTCGTTATTGCACTGGAGGTGCGATATATTGCCATTGTTCAAAAAAGGGCATAATTAGAGCAAACATTTTTTGTTGTGTCTTGTTGCTAATGTATTTAGGAATAAAATGCACTATGAAAGAAAACAGCGCAAGACAGCGCAACCATTTAAAACGTACCTGGACACATTGACGCAAGTGCACATGAAACATGAGAATGATTTTTAATAAGAGGGAAAGAGATGGACTGAAAAATAAAAATTCTGCACGAATCTCCTAATTTATTATGAAACTGAGCAGTGAATCAAGTTCCGTTCTAATATCGTTCCAATTTTGACAGGTAATTACATTTTTATTTTGGCGTCGAGCCGATAACTTCAGTCCATCTCTTTCCCTCTTATTAAAAATCATTCTCTCTTTTATATGTTCATGCAGGTTTCATGTGCACTTGCGTCAATGTGTCCAGGTATTTACTTCGCAATATGCCGTGTTCTACTTTCCAACTGTTCTTCTACTGTCAATTTTCTTGCATCACCAAGTACGTTTATTTCTGTGTGTAGCCACAAAGTGCGCAGTGAGGCATTGCGATCTTCCGTCAATGTGTCCAGGCACAACCTTAATCAAAGATGAAAACAAAGTAAAATAAAATGCACGACTGGGTCGCACGAACTTGCTCCTATGTAATCGACTAGGAATTTTAAAAACGAATGTTATTAATTAGAGAAAACTGTTCATAAGGATAAAATTAATTTTTAAATTCTTCTAGTAGTAACAGAATGCTATGCAAATATGAATTTATGCAAGAACAAAAATTATAAGTCCTTGTAGTGGTTTCTTTAAAAGAAGCTTTTATATACAAACTTCTTAAAAGCTTTTTAAGAAAAAATTTTGGTACGCCAATTTAAAGTTTTTATTATTGTTCGAATAAAAATTAAATTTACGAAAAGAAATATTGACCCGTTTCGGAGATATCGAATTTTCAAAAAAAAAAAGAAAAAAATAGATTATTTTTTTCAAAAATTCAAAAAATATTTATTTTAAAGTTTTGAAATGCAAGGTGTTTTATATAAAAAATTTCATTAAGAACCGTTATGTGGATAATGAGAAATTCAAAATTCGAAAAAATGGTTCTATGGTAGGTACAAGCTGTAATATCATAATTTCAAATTTTTTTTAATAAATTAATGATCATAAAAATTAATTGAAAGAAAAAAAATTTTATCAAAATCTATGTGCTGTTTTCGAGAAAAATACGATTTTTGAAAACCATTTTCTTAAATTTTTTAACATTTGTATGGTGGGTACCTTTATTTTAAGGTAAAATGAAATTTTTTTTCTCACATCTTGTAGAATATATTAAGAAACTTTTATTTATCAAGTTAAAAAAAAATCTAGCATGGGGTTTTTGAAATATTGAGTTTTGAAAAAAAAATTTTGAAGTTTTTTTTTTAAATCCAAAAAAAAATTTGTTTGAAAATTTGAACACACAATTCTATTTAAATTTTTAAAGAGTCTTCGCAAAAAAAAATGATCAAAATCGGTAGTACCGTTTTTGAGAAAATCAAAAACAAAAAAAAAAATAGTTCCATGGGGGGTACCCTCAATAAGCATTTTTCGGAAAATTTTTTTCAACCATTACGAATGCATAAATTGCCTTATAGTACCTATAAGTCGCAAGTAAAAAAGAGAATATTTTATGATTAAATTTAGCAGAGACAAATATATGTAGCAAGTACTGTCCCTATACTTAAGATGTCGCCACAGTCTTTCGTCTTCTTAATAGTACTATAAGTTTTATATAAAAAGCTATTACCTAGTTTTAAATAAATGAAATTTTCTGATTTTTTTTAAATAATCTGTGAAACAGATTTTGAGAAAAAAAAAAATATTTAAAAATTTAAAAAATTCGTATGGTTATATTTGGTCTTAAAAAACAAGAAAAAAAAACGTGTGGAGTGGGAAATAAAAATACCAACTACCAAATTTAAAGAAAGTCGGCCGAGCCGTTTATGCTATAATCGAACAGACAGACAGAATTGCCAGACCCACTTTTTTCGTCTTCGCTATCATCGTAATGTCAACTTTGATCAAAATCTAGAGTTAGATATTTTTTAACGAATCCGTAACTTTTGTTACAGTACCTATTAGTCGCAATTAAAAATGGGCGCATGTAAAACAAATTAGGCGAAAGCGAAAATAGTACTATTAAACTTTAATTTCGATCTCAAAATCGGTTGCTTTGTTTTCTCAATTAGGCTACTGCTCTGATAATTGTAATTGTAATGATAAGTGTAATTCAATTTCGATGCATAAAAAAAGCTCCTTATTTGCTTCAGCCATTATTTTTTCGCCTAAGCCGATGTCGCTATACAATCCTTCTTCAAGCTACAATTCGTTATTGTATTTTCTCACGACGGATATTCCCGTTAAATACCTTCTTAAAAGATCCTCGTCCGCCTTTTGCAAATTCCAAACCCCTGACGCACTTGAAGGGGTTTCATTTCTTGCGCTGGCATTCCATTCATCAGCCATATACAATTTGCTTATTTTGAACTCACGGGAAAGATCTATCTAATATTTCAGAAGTACGAGTATGTATATTTAAGTTTTATTAATACTCGTATATTTTATACGAACATACATAAGTTTAACATTCAATATAAACCACTTGAATATCATAAATATTAACTCACATAAATTATTTAAAACGTTTTTGTTTTCCATTGAATTATGTATATGAGAATTTTCTTCGTTTGTAAACAATTTAACAATACAAGTACAGTTAAAGCCAATTTATTATGGGTGTCAAAGGCTAAACAACATGAAATAAGACGAAATAAACGCGAACAACATATAATTATTGTTTTTCATTTTGGACTGTGTAGCTTGACTTTATTAATCATTTAACAATAATATGCAAAACATTTGAACTATGAATTAAAATAATTCTTGCGATATGATGTTTATCATCATATCATAAGTTAGGTAATTGATATTCAAAACACCAATTTAAATGACAGAAATATCCGGCACTCCTTCATGCGACCGGCGCGGCACGCGGTGGCAATCAATGAGTTGAGTTATGTGACGGTGACGTTTTAATTGCCATTTGTTTTATTCCATATTGGAATATGTTGCTTGCCTTTTTTTAATTTATGTAAATACTCACTTAGAGTTTTGTTTAGAACTTTAGAAGAAGAGTAAAGTAGTTAAGCAGATTAATGGCATATGGACATACGAGTATTAAATGGTTTCAACTACAATAGAGAAAAAACAGACAGTTTGAGAATAAACAGTTCGGATCAATTAAAAATATTTTCTTAGAATACAACTTCCATGCAGTGTCGCCCTAACCCCAAATAGCTGTCAACTTAAAGACGATCATTTTTAAATGCAACCTATGTTACATATGAATATGAAAAGGGATTGAAACTATTTTGTTGTTTTATTCTGGCATAAAATATTTTCGTATTTTTTCAAGACGATATGGTTTTTGGTATTCTTTGTCTTAAATGACTGAAAGAAGATACATTGCTTATGCTCTAAAAATAATCAACCAACAGTCAACTAACAACTCTGCACAGCTCAACCAACAGCTTAGCTCAACCAACAGGTTAGCTCAACCAACAGCTTAGCTCAACCAACATCTTAATAGCTCAGCTTACTCAGCTCAGCTCACTTGAGCTAGCTCACAAAATGAACTGTAAGCTAGGCTGAAATTTGAACTTTTGGTATCCGTTTGACGACATTGACCAACTTTCTGAAATGAAGATCAAAGACTTGATTTTCTTTCTCAACGCGATAAAATGGCTCCCGTGAACTAAGGACTTTGACGGAGGTTTATGGTGCTTCCTAGATGCAGTGTAGATATGTATGTAGTTTCGGATGCGTGCCTTGGTCCGGTTGAATGAGTGATCAAAATTTCGGATGATTGTACAAAAGCAAACACACAAAAACTACTTCCTCTTTTTTTTCAGAACTCAATCCAAACTGGATGAGACCACAATTTCTCATATCAATCCCATTCACTGGTGCATACGAGTTATGGTACTAAAATGGCGTACTTACCGCTAACTAGGCCACGAGGCTAGACTGCCGATGCATGGTCGCCATTTCTACCTGCCAACTTTTGCTGTATTGAAACTGACGTTCAAAATATAATACCTGTGAACACAAAAATAGTAGTAGTTGAATAAAAATTATTAAAATGCTCTTATCTAAAAGACTAAGAATTTCAAAAATAAATGTTATTAGAGAAAAACAGTTCATAAGTATAAAACTCATTTTTTAAATGACTAAAACAATTCCTTTAGTAGGTGGAGCTAAAAACAGGATGCTATGTGATTCAATCAAGTGGTTTCTTAAAAAAATAAGCTTTTATACAAAAAAAAAATTTTTAAATTCACGAATACAAAAAAAAAATACTGAGCCGTTTTTGGAGAAACGAATTTTCCAAAACAAAAAATAGATTTTTTTTTTTTTCAAAATTCAAAAAATAGATTTCTTAAGGTATTGAAATGCAATGTTTTTGAAACTTTTCAGAAGCTTCTCTATATATCATTAAAATCCGTTTTGCCGATAATGATAAATTTAAAGTTCAAAAAAATGGTTCTATGGTAGGTACAATCTATAATATCTTAATTTCAATTTTTTTTTATTAAATTATAGATCGTTAAAATTAATCGAAAGAAGAAAAATATTATCAAAATTCTCTGAGCCGTTTTCGAGATAAATACGATTTTCGAAAAACCATTTTTAACATTTGTATAGTGGGTACTGTTTTATTCAGGTAAAATCATTTTTTTTTCACATATTGTAGATTATATTAAGAAACTTTTTTTATCAAGTTTAAAAAAATCGATCATGATGCTTTCAAAATATTTAGTTTGGAAAAAATAATTAGATTTTTTTTTAAATAAAAAAAAAATGTTTAAAAATTTTCACACACAATAATATTCAAACATTTGGGGAGCTTTAGCATAAAAAAATGATAAAAATCGGTTGTACCGTTTTTGAGAAAATCGAAAACAAAATAAGATGCACGACTGGATCGCACGAACTTGCTCTTATGTAAAAGTACTTTGGAATTGAAGATACATTTTATAAATATAAAACATGAATTTAAAATGAAATTGCAGTCTGATTTCTAGAAAAGTATGAATTTATACAAACAAACTTTAAAAAATCGTTTTATTATTAAATAAATAAATTTTTTATATAAGAAATTTCTTTAAAATTTTTCAAGAAAAAAATGTGGGATGCGAATTTTAAGTATTTAATAATATTGATTTTTAGAAATAATTTCAAAAAATAATCGTTCATAGGTTTTGAAGATATTGATTTTTCAAAAAGAATTTTTTTTTTCAAAAAAACCCAACAAATAATTTTTCGAATATTTTTATATACAGTATTATTTTAAACTTAGGGGGACTCCTGCTGAACATTTTTGGTTAAAATCGCTAGAGCCGTTAATGAGAAAGTCGAAAATCAAAAAAACGGTTCTATGACAGGTACCGTTAATAACATTTTGCCCCAATTTTTTTTTTACCAAAACGTAGTCCATGTCCATAATATCACACCTAATTTTTTTTTATCAAAATCGTTAGAGCCGTTTTCGAGATAAATAAGATTTTGCATTACGGGTGTATGGGGGGTACCGTTAGTTTTAGAGCTAAAAAAAAATTTCAATTTCTCCTCTAGGGAATCACCGAAGACCCATAACTACCGAGTTTGAAGAAAATAGGTCCAGTGGCTTAGGCTCTAGATCGAGGTACAGACATACAGACAGACAGACAGACAGACAGACATACAGACAGACAGACGGAATTGCCGGACCCACTTTATTCGTTTTCGCTATCATCGTAATATCAACTTTGATCAAAATCTCGAGTTCGATTTTTTTTCCAAATGCAGAACTTGCCCTATATGTAGTATGTACCTATGTATATCGCAAGTAAAAATGGGGGTACTAAAAATAACTATTTTTTGGAATTTTTTTTTACCATTACTTAGCTTTAACTAAATGAAATTTGCTGATTTTTTTTTTAAGAAAAAAAACGCGAGGGGAAAATTTAAAAACGATATCTGCCAAGTTAAATAAAAACGGCCGAGCCGTTTGGGCTGTAGTCGAACAGACAGAACTTTGAGACCCACTTTGTTCGTCTTCGCTATCATCGTAATGTCAACTTTGATCAAAATCTCGAGTTCGCATTTTTTTTTACGAATGCGTAACTTGCCTTATAGTACCTATAAGTCGCAAGTAAAAAATATATGACTACACAAATATTCAGCGAATTTTTTCATGCTGCGCCAAAATGATAGCCAATGATGTAAAATATATCGAAAACCCTAAAAACAGAGGTGAAATAGGGGAAACAACACGTCAGGACGATAGAAAATAGATGGTGAGATCATCCAAATTATATTTAGAAGTGATACCGTTCGAAGAAGGCTCTTGCAAGCCCAAAAATAACGCTTTTACTACCAAAAGGGAGAAATGCTGTATATTTTATGGACGGATGTCTCCAAAATTGTTTGGTTGGTGGCACTGGTTCCCCGCAGTTTGTTAGACATCCTCCAAACGAAAACCGCCAAATACTGTGGTTCATTACTCATGGTAGCTACATAATTTTTGAATTTACTGATCCTTTTTTTGTTGGTTTATTTTTCAGAATATTGCCTTATCGTCCGAGAAGCTCTTAAGGACTATTCACATGAGAGCGACCAACGACCGACGAATGAACGAACATTCTCTCATTTTGACATTTCGTCTACATGTCTACATTTTTTTATTCGTTGCGAATGGCTTTTACTTAGACAACTTAGAATGATTTTGAGGTTAGTCGCGCGCGAACAATAATTCATTCGTTGCAGTGTAGATGGTATGTGGAACGCGAATAGTGTTTGACAGTTCGTAGCAATCATATTGCAATTAGCGACGACCAATTTATTTTCTCACCTTTCGACCCTTTTGTAAAGTTTTTTTGAAGAATTTAGGCTTATACTCGTACATATATGTATGTCTAAAATCCCAATTGTTTTTTTATTCGTTGGTCGTTGCTCTTTTTTTCCGATGTATCCAACTTTAGTTTCTATGCACTTTTGAAATAGTGCATTCTTCAGCAACATGATACACATCCGCATTTTACTGGAGTATGATCTAATGATGAATCGAAGTTAACTTCAACCCTTATGTGATTTCGTTTAATACCTTCAGCTATGAAAAATTTTGGTGGATCACATGGCCAGAAGAATATAATAGAAAAGAATTCGTATTTGTATTTGCGGGCTACTTGGTATAGTCGTTTTTTATAGTTATGAGTCTTGATATGCTTTCAACATTTTTATGACTTGATACATAAAAATGATTTTCGAAACCGAAAAATTATAGAACCGAATTGTTTTGAGTTGGTGTTAGAAAACCACTTCTTCGACCACAAAACAAGGTGAAACGATTAGAGTGGTGTGCCAAAAAGCATAAATACTGGACGGAAGAAGATTTTAACACAGTTTTATGGAGCGATGAATCCAAGTTCGAGGTATTTGGCTTAAAAAATAAGGCCTGAACAAAATATTCTACACGATTGTATGGTTCCTATCTTCAAGCATGCAGGTTGTTCTGTGATGGTCTGGGTTCTAAAATCTAATACAGGATTTTTAGAACAATAAACCAAATGAAATAATTTAAAAAATTATAGCTGTAAAAAAGTAATCAAATGTTAAGGAAGCTTTTTCGGCTAGTGTGTACTCGAAGCGGCCAGTTGTATTCCTCCCCTTTATCAGTTCCCCGTGATACCCGATTCGCTAGAAATGCTCATCAGTTCACCCTCGAGCATAATTTTGGTCGTACCGCCAAATATAGGGATTCGTTTTTTAGTCGCACAACACGATTATGGAATAACATACCCGGAACGGTTTTCCCTCGCCATTTCAATTCAAAACCAATGTTCATCGACACCTACTTTCCCTCCCCCCTAATTTCCTCATCGCCCGGTGCTGTGTTTAACATTATACGAGTCTCTTAACATACCTTGAGTACGTGTGAATTATAAAAAAAAGCATCACTACATCCATATAAATCTTCAGAATCACACTTTTTATATGTTAGCTTCAAAACGATTGTTCTTTTAGATATCGCATGATACGTTTCACAGCTTTCAAGTGCGCCAAACCAAAATTTGAATTAAATCGACTCACATCATTTACTGCGAATGCATTATCAGGTCTTGTACATTGAGCCAGAAACACTAAGCTTCCAACTGTCTCCAGCTCCTAGTATGGAATCTTCTCAAGCTTTTCATCATTATAAAATTTCTTTTGTTATTATTTTTATGGATAACTTCTGGGTAGGATCACTAGAAGTTCATATCAGTCGACATTCTTTCATGTTAAATCGCTGCAAGATTGTTCGTATATATCCAGCTTGATCTATTTCGATTTTCCCATCGGATTGTTGAACGCGAATCCCCAAACACATCTTTGCAGCTCCCATGTCCTTCTTGTTGAATGAAGAACTCAAGGCATCCTTCAGATTCTTAAAAGCTGAAGTTTTGTCCCAAAATATGAGAAAGTCGTCAACATAAATGGAAACAATCAAGTTCAATTGTTCATTAAAATAGATACATGGATCCTTTTTTGATTTAAGCAAACAAAAATTCTTCAATACTCCTTCAAGTTTGATATTCCACTGCCTTCCTACTTCCTTGGGTCTATATATGGTTCTCTTAAGTCTACATACTTGTCCCGAGTCATCAATGAATCCCTCTGGTTGAGGAATGTAAATTTCTTCTTCTAAGTCACCTTGTAAAAATGCTGTGACAACATTCATTTGGTCAACCTTCAATTTTTTATCCGCAGCGAGGTATCTAATAGAGGAATATCGCACCACTGGAGAATATGTTTCGTTGTAGTCGATTCCATGTTTTTGGTTACATCCTTTTTCCTTGGAACTGGTACACGCGATGATCGACGAAGCTCTGGTGTCTTCTAGTCTTCATTGCTGTTACTCGTACCAACATGTCCCGATTCTGTGCTGTGGAATTCATCCAATTCATCGATATCACTTTGAAAGTTGTTAGAGCTATGGTTTTCTTCATCAGGTGTGAATTCTACTGATATGTCTTGTACCCTCACTGAATCGAAATCGTGGTCAATATTGACAACCTTTTGTGTCACTCTCATGCTCTTCAAATACCATCTCACAAGACTAACGATCTAATCCGGTGTTTTATCCCAAGTTGAACAAACTGTACGGTTGATGATGCATACTGGCATATTGCCAAATATCATCAACTTCAGCATCAAACAACATACGTTCAATGATCTTCGGCTTCATTCTCTCAGTACATTCGTTTTGTTTGACAATTGATGGTTGATCCCATTGGCCTTTCAAAACATTTGAAATTCCTTGGAGCAATATGCGGTGCTATTGTCAGTTCTTATTTCCTTTTTTTCAGTTTTATTTTCAATGAAGACTTTGAATTGTTTAAAAATGTTGAAAACTTGTTTCTGAAGAAATACAAAAAACTTCTTGGTCTTTGAAATGAATACCAGTCACTTCTCCATCACGCATTTTACAAAGACATCAAAGTCTTCAAGTTGCCCAAGCCTTCGCTACCATAGCACTGCAATTTTGATAACATGCATATTTGTTCCTGGTTTCAAATCGTTAAAATACTATTTTTTTTATAAATAGTACATCCTTCTTTTTTAAAAACAATTGTTTTGTTTTTTTTTACCAATTTGTGAAAAGACAATAAATTCGTTGTTGTTGCTTGCAGCTTTGATTTCTTCTACGTTTGACCTTTCACATTTAAACAACAAATGTTTATTAGGTTTCATGTGATTTTAGACTCCGCTATCTAAATACCATTCATCATACTGATTTCGTGTAGAAGAATAAGTAAGAAAGGCTAGTTTTTTTCAGTCTTGCCTTTGAGTTCATTACCTTGTTTTGACTTTGTTGGGCCGTCAGGGCTTTTATGGCCTCTACCACCACATGAATAGCATTTGAAGATTTTAGGTCGTTTTTTCTTTTCACCTCGTACAGCTTTTTACCAATATATGCATTTCTGGGTTCGGTAGTATCGTACTGCGTATCAAGCAGTTTCATCTTAATTTCATCAGCAGTAACCTTTTGGACATTTTCTTCAAAACTCAATGTTAGAAGTTTATATTCATCTGTTAATCCTGCTAGTAACATAGCTGCCAGCCCTTCATCACCAATGCTAAAAACAATACATATCAATTTGCTTGCTGTTGACATTATTTGATCTATATAACTCTGTATACTTTCACACTGACAAAGTCGTATGGATATCAATGTTCGCAATAGACCAATTTTTCACAAAATACCTCTACCTTCAAAGATATTGAAATGTTCGCCAGATTTCCAATGCGGGCTTGCAATGCCTTATATGAACATACAAATCTGGTTCAATAGATAAAGCGAGCATTGTTTTGGCTTTATTCAATACCGAAACATCTTTTTCTTTAGCTATTGATGATGATTCTTCCAAAGGCTCTTCATTCTTCAAGCTTCTTCAATTCGAAATAATTTTACATTGCAAAACTCCAATTGTGGAAATTGTCAATACCTCGTAATTTTTCCCTTCTATTAAACTCTTCTATTAAACTCTTCTATTAAACTCCCTAAGCCAAAAAAAGGCAAAACTCCTACTCGTGGACTACAACGGAGAGCGTTTTCTAACCTGCATTAGCTTAAGTAGGAACACCCTCAGGAAAATCACGGAGCTTCTCACAGGCCACTGTAGGTTGAGAAGACACCTCAACATCCTTGGCCTGGTGAACAACGCGACTTGCAGATTCTGCAACACTCACGAAGAGACACCTGACCACATGCTGGGGAAATGTGATGCACTTGTGCATTAAAGGCATAGGTGGGCAAGCACCACATAAAAGAGAGTGAATTATCATCCCTTAAAATACTCCAAATACTTCGATTCCTCAGAGGAGCAGATTTGGAGGAAGAACTGTAATAATGAGCCAACCTCATCCAGTTCTAGATTGGGGACACAATAGATCTTTAGGTCGCAGTGTTTTTATACCCCAATTTATTCATTCATTCATTCAAACTCTAGTAAAACTCATTATTTGATGCAAGTTTGAGTAGTGAACACTTAACATAAAAAGTGTTGCTGGTTTGATGCATTCATGTATGTTTGACGATGGGTTTGTAAATTAACAACGCATCATCTTTAACCTTTACTTGGGACAAAACCTGGATTTTTATCAATTTCGACGATTTCTTTTAGTGCTCGTATACTAACTATTGGAAATTATTTGTGGTGTTTTCTTTCCGAAATTACTTTCATACCTGTAAATCATCCAAATCGGTTAAGTGGTTCGGTTTGTATGGACTGTTTTCCGCTCTCCCATACAAATGCCCCCACTGTGCGTTGTACCCTTTAGAATAATGGTATGTTTTGAAATAAAAATCAGAGGTACTGCCTCTTGCGAGGAATTAGCAAGCCCTTTCAAAAGTATTTCTTGTCATGAAAAGTGTTTCATATCTTAGGCATTTGGAATCGCCGGAAAATTTTAGGTTCCTTCCAAAATAAATAATATTTCTTCAATCTATTACAATTTAGTTGAAAATTCTTGTAAGCTTCTAAGTAAATTTTCTTGAAAAAGTTCATGTTGACTTTCCGAAATAAATTCATAAATAATAAGTTTATTCATGCTTAAAACATTTGTTTCTGGGTATGTAATAGTTCTGGGAGTCCGGAATCGGCGAAATGATTTAAGATTCCTTCTTTGCGAGTTTTTTTCTTATCGTATGTTCCGTTACACTTTTAAAGAGATCGGTACGAGCTTCAGTAGGTGTTCATAAGCAATATCTAACCACAATGTTGACAAAAGGTTTCAACACATTCACTGTTTAAGACTAATACGCACAATTAACTTTGAATATCTCTTTTGGCGATTTGATTTACTATGGTGATATAAAAGTCTTTACCAATTTCTAGCTCTATCGGAATAATTCCGAAGGTAAATATCTATTTCAACTAGAATTCTTATATTATGAGAGTGACTAAATATTTGTTTTTCATTTCCAGTTGCACAGAATTCCTGAAACTTTTCTAAAACCATATTTTTCTTATAATCAACCACTAATCATTCAATTGAAATTCGTTTTCTCTCCTACCAATCTTTTTATTATTTTATATAACAAATATTTTTACAAGTTGTTGTGACGCAGGTAATGTGGTGGTAGTGAGTTTTAACGATGTTTGTTTTTTTTTATCTCTCAAAGTAAACAAAATATTAAAAAAAAACAATTTTTGTGTTTTAATCCGTTTTTAAAAATTAAATGAACATAAACGATCATAATATTTAGAATTCATGAACACCATTAATTTTAATTGAAATACAAAAAATCTAATAACATCGTTTGTGTCCTTTTGCCTCCACATTACCTTTTTTTTCGTAAAAAAAATAATAAATTACATATATTAATATTTAAAAAACTGTAATAGTTTTTTAACGAACTGTTTTGTGCGACAGAAAGTAAAAATGCTGCGGAAAATAAAAATATAAATTTTAACCAAAAAACGTCGAAAGAAACTCACTCACCACATCCACTTATTCGTGCTTCGCATCAACAAATCAAAATTAACAATCAATTTTCCGAATTCAAAAAATATAACTGGATTTTAAATCACAATTTCAGCGAATGGACACAAATTAGATGCTGACACTGAAGCTAATACCACAGCACCTTCAAATGGACTGGAGTAGTTTAAATCCTAAAGACGATATCAACATTAAAGCCGATACCGAAGATGATAAAGAAAGCAGCTGTACTACGAGCACTGCTATTCAAGATGCTGTATCAAAACACTTTGAGGAATCTTTGAGAAAATTCCAATTACAAAATAAAGGCGCTTTGCTTTCGCAAAATGGCCTCCATTCAGCAGATATAAGTGGTATCTCCGATGTGGATGTATCTATTCCACACGAATTAGACATTAATCCTTATCAGTCTCAATCGGAGCAAGTTAATGAAAACGAAATGCCTCCACAGGAAAATAGCGAAATTCATGCAAGCCCTGAAAACAATGCTCCTGAAGCTGCTTCCCCAGAGGCAAGTGTCATCACAATACCTAAAGTCCCCAAATCTGGAGGATCGTACGATGTTGAATCCATAAATACAATTTTAAAAACCTTTCAGTACAATTGTTTTATAAATTCTTCAATACTTAAGCCAGAGGGTAAAAAGGAAGATGTCAAAGTTGAAGAAGAGCCACTAGTTAATACAACTCAGGCTAATGGCCAAGACACAAATATTCAAAAGCGCGGACCGATTTTGGTTGGCAATGGCAACTGGCAGAAGCGAGTGAAACATGAAACGCCACCTCTCATAGAGGGTAACTTTCCAGACGTCGATATTGAAGCAGAACTGCCATGTACATCCATTCAGCTAAAAAAGAAACCCAGACAACGAAGGAAAGTCAAAGTCGATCAAGTCAAAGAAGTCAAAGAGGAAATTGAGGTTCAGCCATCCAGAGTGCTTAAACCATGTTCTAAACGTTCCACCAAACGTAAAACTAACTACCGTGAAGCATCATCCGACGAGGAGCCTAAATTTATAGCCAGTTCACGAAGTAGACCAAATACCAAGGCTGCAAAGGCTGATCTTAAAAAACATTTGGAAGAAGGTGCAAATGTCTCCTTTAATAATCCGGCAGTCAATTTAGAACCGATTGAGAATAAAATGGATTTAGAAATGAAAATAGAACCTACGGATTCACAAAATACTATTGGATGTGGCTTAGAAGACAAGAAAGAAATCGCAATAGTTGTTTCAACAAGTGAATTGAGTATTAAAACGGAAACAGACCTAGAAATCAAGCTGGAAAATGGTGTGGAAATGTCTTCAACAGCAACACCATCCGCGTCTGAAATAGACACAAAACCCCATACTGAAACAAAAACCGAATCACCAGCAGAAGTAATTACTCAACCGATGAATGCAGAAAACAAAGATGATATAAAAGAAGAAGAAGGTCTACAAGAAAGTAAACCAAAGCTAGTGCGTAAACGAGTGACGTCGAGAAAGCGCAAACCCAAAAGGATTCGTCATACAACTCTGGCTGCAGCAGCAGCAGCCAGAAACAAATCTCGTTTGCATCCACTGACGCGTCAAGAACAAATAATGATGAATACATTTATGGAGACGCAAGAGCCTTTCCTCCAGAAAATCCCGTGCTTGAAGCTCTCTTCGAAAATATCCAAATGCAGGGAGTGCCGATGTGCTTCGATTCGTAGTGACAGTGTGTTTTGTCGTTTTTATGACTTTCGCCGATTGCGATTCAAGGATAAGGGTGTTCTGGTCGTCGATGGCTTCTCTGATCCGAACAAAGACCCTGGTCCAAATGACATCGAGACATGGATGCTGGGGCCGCCTCCTAAAGACATTGACTTGGATATTTGTCGTTATATTTTGATGCATGTTGGTGATCAATTCTGTCGTATATGGCAAGATGAACAGACTGCCATAGATGAGCACATGTCACCGAATAAAACAATCGCATGGAAAAAGGTAGTCAAAGGAGTCCGTGAGATTTGTGATGTTTGTGAAGCGACTTTGTTTAATTTCCATTGGACTTGTAATAAGTGTGGATTTGGGGTGTGCCTTGATTGTTACCGAGACAGGAAAAACAAACATATTACAAAAACGGATAGACCAGTGAGAGGGTATGATGAATACGGTTGGCTGCTATGTGCAATGCGCGATCCCCACGAGATGATAAAACTCATGTTAACACAAATAATACCAGGAAATGCATTAAATTTTCTCGCTCATCGACTCCACCAAGCTTGTAAGTTGTGGAAAATTCCACAAAAATGTAGTTGTCCATTAAGCTTGAACATACAAGCAGAACAATTTGCCCCAAGTTGTGTAGATCTTGCTGAAAAAACAATAAGAGACACCTATCTTCGATTATACAGTCGGGAATGTGAGATAAAGTATCTCAACAGGATACAAAAATTGGACCCGGAAAATGCTTCTGACTGTTTTTCTTTTGTGGAGGCCGAAACTCAGTTAATTGAAGAGGCAAAAGATGCGGGTACTCTTCCAACAGTGCTGTCTACAACTTTAAAACATCTCAAACTAGTGGCATCTGCTAGTTCAAAGCCAGACAGTGGTTATCAGTTGCAGGATGAGGTGACCAAAGAGTACAACTACCTTCTAACACAAAAACGAACTCAAAAGAGCTTGCCGCAAAGAGTAATGACGTTGCGATTGTCACAAGAAATGTTTCCAGGCATTGCACACGATTGGCTATGCAATGGTAAGTTATTGCGACTGCTTGACTCGCGTGATCCTCGTAACACACTGCTTTTTAAAGAGGCCTGGAAGCGTGGTCAACCTATTATGGTGTCTGAATTGTGTAAATTTTTAAACATTAAATTGTGGCATCCGGAGGCATTTTGTGCCGACTTTGGCGAGAAAAAAAACGATCTTATTAATTGTATGACTGGTAATTTGGTGCCCAATCAGCCAATGAAATTGTTCTGGGAGGGATTTCAGTGTGTGAGCAAGCGTCTTTTGGATGCAAATGGCCAGCCAATGCTGTTGAAACTCAAAGATTGGCCCCCAGGTGATGATTTTGCTGAAATTCTTCCGACGCGTTTCAAAGATCTAATGGGTGCTTTGCCTCTACCAGAGTATACTCTTCGCACTGGAGGCTTGAATATAGCCAGTCGACTGCCAGCTATTTTTGTGCCACCAGATCTAGGACCAAAAATGTACAATGCCTATGGTTCTGCTCTTCACCCTGACAAAGGCACAACTAACCTTCACTTGGACATATCAGATGCTGTGAATATAATGGTATATGTGGGAATACCCACAGATGCATCCGCGAAAGATCAAATCCGTGCAGCATTGAGTGCCATCGACAGTGGTGGCTGTGATATATTGACGCGACGAAGAGTACGACAACCCGGAGTGATGCCAGGAGCTTTGTGGCACATATACTCGGCCCGAGACGCAGATAAAATTCGGGATCTTTTGAATCGGGTGACGATTGAACGAGGCTATCGTCTTGAACCCGATCATGACCCAATTCACGATCAAAACTGGTATTTAGACAACGAGCTACGAGAACGTCTCTACGATGACTACGGGGTTGAAGGATATCCCATTGCCCAGTGTCTAGGTGATGCAGTTTTCATACCAGCCGGAGCACCACATCAAGTGCGAAACCTACACAATTGTATTAAAGTTGCAGAAGATTTTGTTTCACCAGAGAATATACAGCATTGCTTTCACTTGTCACAGCAGTTTCGAAAGCTCTCTATGTCGCACACAAATCACGAAGATAAGCTACAGATAAGGAATGTAATTTATCATTCTATCAAAGATACTACAGCTTATCTCACGTATCTTCTCAACCAGATAATGTAAACAGATAAATCTTTGATACAGTATTGTATAACTAACTTTTTTTTTTGTATTACGTACCGTAGAAAATAAAATAAAATATGAAATATGTATGTAATTAAATCATGAAAATTTACAATACCGTATTCGATTTGATGCATTAACTTGTTTGTATTTTTAATCAGAATATAAGAGTAATTTTTGTAATAATAATTATTATTGTACCTAAATCTTAGCTTCGCATCAATTGTTTTAGTTTAAAAATGTCATGAAATATGAACGGAAACATTTTTTTTTTTAAATTTTATCTTACCTTTTGACATAAAAACGAGTTTATTTTCGTAATAGAGTTTTAAGAGTGATTAAAAACAAAGAAGAACTAACAAATAGAATGAATCACAAAGTAGAAAAAAGTAAAACTATGTACTCATTATATTATTAAAATAAGAAAACAATTATTATAAATAAAATTATCCGAACAAATTATTATTGGTGTGAAAAAATGATGCCTTTTTATTTCTTTTACATCTGCTTTTGAAAGTAAACTCTACACACATGATATCGGCCTCATAAATGATATCAACGAGGCGAAATTGAGAGAGTATCGATTTTAGACAATTAGATGGGATCAAATTGATTAATCGAGTTCATCACAACGTTAAAAATAGAAATATCAAAATATGAACTACGACCAGAACGAATTATTATGGCAACATACATTTGTGTGAAAATCATTATTAGAATTTTCATAACTAATGATTGTGAATTTATAAGAACAGTGTTCAATCGAAGAATTGTTGAAATTCAATTAGAATTTAATAACATGGATGAGAATTAAATTAATCCAGTAGGTCTCTTAAAGAAAATACCTTCGGGCAACAATGTTAGGCAGGGAAGACTCTCTTCCAATTTTCTTAATCCAATTTTAGTTGCGAAGCAAAAACAAGCCTCGTATACGGACGGATTCACTGATAACGAAACTTGCGAACGAAATAACGACAACGAACTTCGGATGTGTATGTGGAATGTTAGATCCCTTAATAGACCACATGCAGCCAAACAATTAGCGGAAGCCCTGAACTAAGAAATACTATGGGACGGACCGGGGAGACGAAAATTAAAAGACTGCGATTTCTAATACGGCAACTGATATCGAGAACAAAGGTAGCGTTTATTTGAAAGCAGAATTGTTGGTGAAACTAGGCTTAGGTAAAAAGTCTTGAGTTCCAACTGTCTAAACGAGCGCCTTACGACAATCCGCGTCAGACACTGGATCAACAACCAAGAAAATGTTTACGATCGAGTACGACAGTGACCACTGCGGACTTGTCGCCGTAATACAGCTTCCGAACGAGCTTGTGGAGTTGGAGGAATATGTGCCTGTTCATTCTTTCAATTATAGTGAGATGCGATGGCCACGAGATAGACGATTGCTTAGAACAAATGGACGATACAATAAAACGAACAATGAACAAAACAATAACAAAATACAAAATACAAAGAACATGACTCTACCGACATGTACCGTAACGCGACAGACAAAAAGTGGACTACTGACAAGACTTAAACGCTTGTACAGACGGTTCATTAACACACAAGATCTGGGGGGTCATTCCGTAATTTTTTAAACGATAATCGTCGACGAGATCGTCCATGATTTGCTTCACATAACTCGACTACTATCGTCTCGTCTATCGATCGCAGTTTTAGAGATTTTAATGCATTTCAGAAAATCAAATTGACAAGTCACATTTTTTGAAATTTGACTTTTTTTCTTAAAGATGAAAGTTTTATATGGAAACTTAAATTTCCGACTCATCTGTACTCTTCTATCGCCTATAGTTTTATTGACTTTAAATTATCCATACAGTATTTTTATTATTTTTATAAAAGAAGTTATAGGCAATAAACTTTAAATGCTTGTAACTCAAATGTTTAAAAATCTTGCTTAACACCTTCATCCTTCCAGCTTTTCAATTGTCAATAAAATGCATTTTTAAAGTTTTTGTTTTGTGTTTGGTGCCGATTTGAACTAAAGGAAAATTATTGGAGGTACCTATATAAAATAAACGAAACACTTTTGACTAATTAATCATTTCGAGGAGTACCATCACGAATACTTCCTTTGATAGTCGAAAGCGTTGAACAAATCTAGAATAGATAAATTATTACAATTAATGATTTTTACGATAAAAATAATACATACATAGAGTAAATATAATATACATGTATAATACTCTATGCATATGAGTTGGAAGGGATAAGGGATTTGTTTCGCCGAAACATTTTAAACTCAATTTGTCAATTCAATAGATAACAATACATCAATTTACAGTGGAAACTCAATCATTCCACTACAGTCACATACAAACTTCAAAATTAATGCAAGACGATACCAATATCAACGATATATCAAAACGATAGCGTTTTGACGATTATTGGCTTACGTGAATCAAAAAAAGGCAACGATATCGTCTGACGATAATCGAGTTACGGAATGACCCCCTTGGAGATTAGGACACTGAAGTCGTCGATCAAAAACATTAACCAATTAATTGATCAAGTAGAACTATCGGTTGTCCATTTATTTGTTTTGGGATAATAGAATTGGGGCCATTAATTGTAGCGACTCGAGTATATTCCCACGAAATAATAATATCTTTAGGAGGAATAATCATAACGATCTTAATGTCTCAAGCTTCAGAGGACAACAGAAAACAGAGACATACTTCTGACAGCAGGTATAGATCCGAAGGGCGCCATCTTAGACGACAAACTCTTTATTGTCGAAAATCCGCAGGATAGAGTAGAGATGGTGGGGACTGCTTTTCAGCTCTGCTTTGTTCTGTTTCGAAGGTGGATCTCCAGCTCATATTCGACTCATTAAAGAAAAAAAAGTCTGGAGGAGTCGATGGTATATCCAACGTTGTACTACGATATCTACCTTCGGAGGCAGTGGACATTTATACTACACTGTTTAACAACGCATTAAATAATGCACATTATCCAGTGCGATAGAAGACAGCTGTGGTACATCATCTCCGGAAAAAGAGAAAGGACAACTCTAATCCGGCGAATCTACGGTCGATAAGTCTTCTTCCGAGTATCATTAGGGTATTCGAAAAAGATATTAATAGAGTTCCAAATGGGTGGAGGACAACAATGTCATACCGGATACTCAGTTCGGTTTTATGGCTGGACATTATACATTATCATGCCACGTCGAAACTAGTCTCTGATATCCAATAAAAAAAAAAAAAAACTAAAAATCAATGTACTGGTTGTTTGTCTGGTTTCGATTTTCGATACCGTATGGTTAAAGAGAATCTATCTAAGTAAACCACTATTATACTTTATGACATGCTAAATGGTAGAAAGTTTGTTGTCAAAAGTGGCAATGTAACTTGTACCACAATCTTCGACATTAAGAATGGTCTTCAGCAGCGAGCCGCCGATTATATTCAGCATTTACACCAGCGATCTGGTAGGTAGTCTAATTCAGGCAATTGCTTATGCTGACGATCTAATAGCGTACAGAACAGCTCAAAATTCGAGGTTATCAGAATTGTTTTGCAGCTTGTTTTCGACAAGGTTCAGCGATATTGTGATCTGAAACGATTCTGTTTAGGAACTCCGGTGCTTGGAGCCTCAAGGCATACGATAAAGAACTGGTGGAAGCTGGTAATTGTGGGGCCACATGGACAGCCATTGGCGAATAAAAGTGTAGTAAAGTACCTTGGCATCTAGTTGGATCAGTATTTGTATTTCGACAGACATTAAATGCTGCTCTGACCAGGGCTAGGAGAGCCTTTGCTCTGACTAAAAAGTATTTTTACAGCATCCGGCTTGACAGCAGGGTGAAGGTGATTTGCTACGTTGCCCTCATCTGGCTGATGATTGCCTGTGGGTGCCCGGAGCAGTGGCGGCTGTACCTTAAGTGCGCTCGTGCGCTGAACCACCAATTCAAAAGATTTAAAAATTACAAAATATTACTGCATCTTTATTTTTAGATTCCCATATTAATATTTATTTTTTAAACATACGAGTACAAGAACACAACAAGTTAAATTTCCAATTATGACGAAACAATGTAAGCGCTTTGCTTTACTATTGACTTATTTTCCCTGCAAGTAAAAATTCTCGTGCGCTTTGGCGAGGACTGCTAATATAACTTGTATGAGTTACAAGCAAGTATCCCTAACGCGTGAGACAAAAGATATTTCATTGAAATATATCCAGAAATTAGCCTGCTCTCGTGCAGCGCACGAGAATTGAAGATTAACTAGAGCAACCGATGTTTGACTAGAATGCGCTGCGCCTGCGAATATGTAATGTTGTTTCGCTCTACCCGTGACTGGTTAAATAGTGTAGGTTTGTGGGAGTTAGGTTAGTCCCCTATTACACGTTGCCTCATGAGACATGTCTCATTTTTGACTTTCCTTTTAAATTTGTATCCCGTGAGACAAAAGCTATTACACGTTGACTCATGTCTCATGAGACTCATGTCTCAAATTTGACTGTTGTTCGTATTTTTTAATGCACAACACAACATAAAACGAATTTGAGAAAAAGAAACGTCAAAATGAGACTACTAAAAATCAGCCCGGTACTCACCGGGAATATTTTTTTGCATCTCATTTCCTCATATCTGCTTTCTTTTTCGCACTTACGTGAGCCTCGTCTCGTGAGACATCGTGTAATAGGGGACGTAATTGTTTTTTATTTTGGTTTTGGTTCGATTCTGTACTGTGTACAGTGTGTGGTGTGGGATAAAATTAACAGTGATTAGGTATATTAAAGACAGTAATAAATCTTTTTAAAATAAAGTTAATATAAAATTAGCCGGATTGCCAAGGCCCTTTTTAAATTTTACATGCAATATTTTTCTCGGAGAATCGATTTAGACAGAAACCTGAATCTACGATTTGACGCATTTAAGTGAAAAAATAAAAAACATGATTTCTTGCTAAATGTAATAAGTGTGTCAGTTTTATACATGGTCGAAATTCTTCGAGCAATTATACAAAATAATAAAAAATCGACATATATCTACATGTAAATTGTTGTTTTTTTGCGATTTCTAATCTTAATACCTACTTATGTCGTTTTTATTTGGCAATCCGGAAGCCTTCCGGACTCTTCTGAAAGTGTTCAATTGGGAAAAAATGACAGTTCTGATTCTGAAAAGAAGAGAAATTTGCTTCTGGATTTGAAATCAGAAGCAAAACCAGAAGCACTCACACATTCATATACTTAAACGTCAACCTCAACAGCTGTGATTTTTGGTATCCAAATTGTGCGAACCAGGGTTGGCCGAATTAACTACACTACATTTTCTACATGATTTACTACGTTTTTATGAGGTGTTAAAGCGAGCTTGAAGCTCGCTTCGAACCTTTATATACCTGTATTGAGTTGAAATGAGCTTCGTTCGACTCGATCCCAATCGCTCAGCGGTGTCGAGTAGAAATGTGGGTCGAAAATCCGACCCTAATCCAACTCGATCTTTCGATACTGCATATAAACGTAGTATTTAACTACGCGTAGTTTATTGAAGAAACTACATGCCTAATTTACTACAATTTGTTACGTCTGCTACATATGTATGTAGTTAATTCATAAAAAATCAATATAATAAAGAAAAAAAAAAACAAATTTGCACTTTTATGATGTAATGAAGGTTTGTAAAAAAAAAGTTTCATTTACCATAAGGATGAAGAATTGTAGGAATAACTGAACGTTTAATTTAAAAATTCAAATTTCAAATGCACAAAGGACAGTTAATTGACAGCAATGCTACAATTTGTTACATTAACTACAATTAAGTACATTTAACTTGTTTTATTAGTTTGAAAGTTCTCTTTTATTTATCTCCATAGGACAGGAATTCATAGGCTTAAGTTCTTAATCAGACTGCCTTGTCATCGCTGTGCTCATCCTCTTTTATTTTGATGTGGTGAATATGAATATTACACCCATAAGACTTTGACGAAAGTATATAAAAGGGGCATTGCCAGATGACAGGACAGACTTTACAATGAGTCTTACATTTTACTTTACAATATTAATCTTACATGCTCCTTTTTTTTTTTTTTTTTTTTTTTTTTAAATGATACATAAATATATTTCAAACATTTGAATTTTTTTTTTTTTTTTTTTTTTTTTAAGATGACGAATAAATATATAGATATTAGAGTTTAAGTACTTTTGATAATTTTGATAAGGCACCTAGTAGCCATAACGCTCCGGTGCTCTAACAACTCTTCCTGACCTTGTTACAATATTACTTGGCCGATCGTCTACTTCTATTCCGACATTGACAACATTATCACTGGAGGGACTTCGTTTCATGTCGTTATTTTCAGAACAACTACTTTCAATTTTTTCATTGCAATGATTATTGTCGTTGCCGGTATAGATATCATCATTTAATAAGCTTGAAGGCGCTTTATTAAGTGAACGTCTAATGTGACGTCTATTTCTTCTAAACTTATTATCTTCACTATCATTAACTATATATGACCTATCATTTACTTTTTTAGAAATAGTTCCATACAACCAATCTTTTTTATCTTTTTTAAACATAATTTTATCATTCTCATTCAAATTGGATAGGGGTTTTGAATTTCTATTATAATACTCAGCTTGAAGATCCTTTTTCTTATCGATGCGCTCTAAAACATCTTTCGCGTTTATATTATGTGGTTTTAAATTATTTGTAGTTGTAGGAATTTTTGTTTTTATTTCTCTGCCCATAAAAAGTTGCGCAGGTGACAACAACATATTTGCCAACGGCGTAGCATTATATTCTAGTATTCGATACAGAAAATCTTTTTCCTTACCCTCTTCAAAACATTTTTTCAAAATTCGTTTAGCAATCGCCACTCCTTTCTCTGCTAAGCCATTGCTCTGGGGATAACGTGGGCTGGAAAACACGAGTCTAACATTGAATTCTTCCGCAAAATCCCTGAACCTACGGCTGTTGAACGGATTGTTGTCCGATCGGATTTCAAGTGGAACACCGAACTTTGCAAATATTTGAGATGTGATTTTATTTATAATGTTATCAATTGATTTGTCATAAAGCTTTTCAACACACAACCAATTGGAATACGCATCAAATACACACAAATATGATTTCCCTCCGTGCTCGAATATATCCATTGAGATTTTTTCCCAAGCAAACTTTGGCGACTCATGCTGTTTAAGTGGCTCTTTTGGATTATTATATCTGAATTTTTCGCAAACGCGACATCTTAGAATACTTTCTTCAATGTCTTTCGACATACCTGGCCAGTAGAAAAGTCTTCGTGCACGCATTCGTGTTTTTTCTATACCTAAATGAGACTCATGCAACATTTTGATGACCTGATCTCTAAGCCTCAATGGTACAATCAATTTATCCCCAAAAAACAAAAGTTCATCATTAACACTTAACTTACATTTTATTTTATGAAATTTCTTACAATCTAAGCTAAGTTTTTTGTAATCTGGCCACTCATTTGCATGGTATTGAAGAATCTTACTAAGGCATTCATCTTCCCTGGTAGCTACCTGATACTTGAATTTGTTTCTGTCAGACATACATACTTCACTAACAATGCTATGTACAACATAATTTAATTTAGTTTGCTCTTCCTCTGCTGCTTTTAAATACGCTCGTGACAGACAATCTGCCAGTATTAATTGAGTTCCTGGAACATATTTTATTTCAAGACCTGGATATTTTAACAAAAACATGAACATACGTTGTAATCTAACTGTAACTTTATCTAGTTCTCTCTTCATTAGGGTCTCAAGTGGCTTATGATCCGAATGAACCTCAAACTCACGACCATAAACATAAAAATGAAACTTCTCACAAGCTACAACAATGGCCAGAAGTTCTTTTTCAATTTGGGCCCATTTTTGCTCACTTGTCGACA
The DNA here is from genome assembly GCA_963931855.1 of Philhelius festivus. Classification (NCBI taxonomy): domain Eukaryota; kingdom Metazoa; phylum Arthropoda; class Insecta; order Diptera; family Syrphidae; genus Philhelius; species Philhelius festivus. Next base: position 55,975,160 of record OZ007555.1, on the reverse strand, counting down.
AGCTTCTTGATGCAAAAGCTATCGGCTGCCCACTCTGTAACAAAACACATCCTACTCCATCTTTGGAAGCATCAGCCTGAATGACAAGAGGTTCCTTTGGATCAAACATACGCAAAACTGGTGCCTGGGTAAATCTATTTCTTAAATTATCAAACTCATTTTGATGTTCTTCGGTCCATTGCCATTTTGCACCTAATTTGGTAAGATCTCTTAATTTGGATGTTACAATCGAAAGATTTGGTATGTATTTGGCAAGATATTTACAAACTCCTAATAATCTCATAACGCCTTTTTTATCTTCGGGTAATGGTAGTTCTCTCATGGCCACTAAGTACTTATCATTTGGCTTTATACAGCCTTTAGATATAGACTGACCCATAAATTTAACTTCTGTCTGCCTATACTGTATTTTATTTATGTTAAATTTTACATTATTAGCCCTTGCCCTTTCAATAACCTTACTGAGTGTTTGATCATGTTCGACATAGTTTCTACCAGAAATAAACAAATCATCAAAGTAAATTTCAACTCCCGGAATATCACCAAACAACTGCACCATTTTTTTCATAAATAGTTCCGGAGCACTGCTTATCCCGAATGGTAATCTATGCCACCTATAACGACCAAAAGGTGTTATAAACGTAGTCAAATTGGAACTCTCATCGTCCAATTCCAGCTGCCAGAATCCATTTTTCAAATCCATAACAGTAAACACTGATTTGTCTGACAGTCGACTAGTAATAGACTCTGCAGTTGGAATTGAAAAATGTGGCCGGCGAATGCATGCATTCAATGGGCGTGGATCTAGGCACAAGCGCAGAGAGCCATCTGCTTTCTCCACAATTTGCAGGTTATTTACCCAATCTGTTGGGTATTCCACTTGACTAATTACCTTATCGCTTACCAATATATCTAACTGAGTTTTAAGTCTATCATGAAGACTGAAAGGTATTTTCTTCTTATAGTTGATTACCGGTTCCGATCCTTCTTTTAACTGAATACAACATTTGCCTGGAATACAGCCAAGGCCATCAAAAATATCACTGAAACTATTCGAAAAAAAATGCTTAGAGGAGGGTAGCTCAATAATTTGGCTACTCTGTACTGTTTGAATTCTCTTAATAAAGTTCAATGCTTCGCACTCAGCACGACCCAGAATGGGCTGAAATTTGCTGCCAACCACTTCAAAATCTATAGGCCTAATACTTTTAGTTAAATTTTCGACGCAAGGCAAAGTTATCTTTCCAAGAGAGTTTATTTTATTGTCGTTATAAGCAAACAATTTTGTATTTGAGTTTTCAATTAAATTCAGGTAATTCATTTCTTCAATGTATTTAATTGGCAAGCAACTGACATCAGCACCCGTATCCAATTTGAAATTGACTTTAACATTGTTAAATAATATTTCTTCATACCAACCGACCGGCCTTATACGTCTACAGTTATAAATTTGAACAAAAGGAGAATTTTTAATTATTTTTAAATTTCTAACACAATTATTCTTTTTTAAGTCTAGTTTACCTGCGTCATCATAATATTGCCTATTAATATTAACTGAATGTATGCCCCGTTGTTGATCTGCTGACTGAGTTGATTTTACCGCTTCACCTCTTTGTTCTCGTTCCTCTCCTCCAACTGCTTGTACATAATTGCTGCTATTTGATCTTCTGCCACTGTACTTTTTCCTGCACATAACTGCAAAGTGCCCAGGCTTGCGGCATATTCTGCATGTTCTCCCTTCCACTAATGCTGGGCAGAATTTATCATGTTGTACTGATGACGTCATCCCACATCGCTCACATGTTTGCATGTTTCTTTGCCGATTTGCATATTGCTGCTTAGTCTTATTCACTGTAAAACTTTTTATGGCTTCAACTTTGATGACGTCTTCTTCGGTGTTGAGTATTTTTTTATTTGTTTCGGATAACTCAGCAATTTTACACTTTTCTATGATTTGCTCGAGCGTATCTTGACTTGACTCCAGGAGCTTCGACCGCAATTTTTTATTTTCCAATCCAAGAATAATTTTATCTTTTATCATTCGGTCAATATACGATTGATTACACCCTTCAGCAGAGCACGTGAATTCGCAAAATTTAGATTGATTTCGTACTTCCGTTTCAAATTCTACGAATGATTGATCCTGTTTCTGAGTTATAGAGCCAAATTTGTAGGTCTCCATCACTGTGTTACGCTTTTGAATGCAATAATTTTCAAAGCGTGTCATCACTATAGCTAATGTTCTTTGCTCTTCAGGGAGTGCAAGAGCATTAAATATTTCAATGCCTCTTTCTCCTATATAGTGAAGAAAAAGGGCAATTTTTAAACTTTCAACTTCTCCATTTTTATTTGCCGCAGTCAGAAATATTTCAAATTTTTGTTTCCACATGGGCCAATTTTTGGCTGGTTCATCAAAATTCATTTCACTAGGGCCTCGAATAGATTGTTCTGCCATTTTTTTTTTTTTTTTTTTAAACTTTCACTTTTATAAACTTATTTTTAACTGTCTTTGTAATAGTTTTAATTTTTAGGAAGGTATTTAAACACCTGACACCATGTTTTATTAGTTTGAAAGTTCTCTTTTATTTATCTCCATAGGACAGGAATTCATAGGCTTAAGTTCTTAATCAGACTGCCTTGTCATCGCTGTGCTCATCCTCTTTTATTTTGATGTGGTGAATATGAATATTACACCCATAAGACTTTGACGAAAGTATATAAAAGGGGCATTGCCAGATGACAGGACAGACTTTACAATGAGTCTTACATTTTACTTTACAATATTAATCTTACATAACTACATTTAACTACATTAACTACATAAACTACGTAGCAGACATTACAAATGTAGTTATTTCTAAAAAGTGACAATTCGGCCAACCCTGCTTTCAACAAACATTTTTCTTGATTTTGATTATTGTACGCATTTGATGTTTCACATATACAATCAAACAAAACTTCAGAATCATCAGAAGCAAACAAAAGTGTTCAATTGGGATTCCGGATCGGAGAGAGATTCCGGATTGCCAAATAAAAACGACATTAGTGAGCAAGTAAAGTGCACCACCTGTTCAACAACCCACCAGCCGCCACTGGCCCGGAGTGGTTCAACGTAACATTATCTGTTTCGTTTTTAACCTCAGTTCACCCTGTCTAAAACTCCGTCTTCATAATCATCCTTCAAATTCATTCCAATCCTAGTTTTTTAGTTATTAAAATATAAAAAAGCTATTTAAAAGATAGATTAAGAACTAGTTTATATTAAGCTTGTAATTCCCTATCCAAAATCTCATACCTCTTTATCTTTTTTTTCTCAGTTTTTAATTACAAAACAAAAAATGCATAAACTAATTACCATTATTATTATTTTTTTTATCATAGAATAACGTAAGCTACTTTATGGATCAACCTTGCGCCACTCGCTCACACTACACAATATTGTTTTTAACTTTTCATTAAAATCATATTTTTTTAATTTTCAGATTCCTCGAACCTCTAAAAGAACAACAGTATTACTTTTCACACTTCACTTTCTTTGAACTTCGAACTTAACAAGCAAACTAATACTAAATTAATATCTGTCAATATTAATCATATATACTTTAAATCAATTTTACTACACAATATGTTACTGCATCGGAAACAATAACAATAAACGAATCCGACTACCAACCCCTTCGAACAAAAAAGAAATGGCAAATATGTTTACTAAAGCATTAATAAGTTCAATCATGGGGAAGAAAACAAAAAATTAGTACAATTTACATTAAATTAAAAATCAGAGTCAAGGCTATACATATACATATTATATATACTCGTAATATTGAATCAATTTTATTTCGTGATTCCTTGGGAGATCAATCACGTCAATTACGATAAATTCGAGAGTTTTATACATTCAATACACAAAGCATTCAACACCTATTCAATAAGAACAGTCAAAATGACGGTAGATTTTAACGACTATTTTTGGGTAAATATATACTAGAAACAAAATGAAAATGGTAATATTTATCTATATTCTTTAATTTCTGCAGGGTGAAAAGAATAATGGCTTCGATGTTCTCTACCACAACATGAAGTTCGGTGTTGTGGCCAGCAAAGAGCTGTCGGAGTTTTTTCGTGAAAAATCGAATATTGAGGAGCAAAACTCTAAATTAATGACCAAATTAGCTCACAAAGCTGGATCTGGTACTTTAAATAGTACATTTGCTCCAGTATGGACTATTCTGCGTACATCGGCAGAGAAGCTATCCGCTTTGCACTTGCAAATGGTCCAAAAACTGACCGAGCTGGTCAAAGATGTGGCAAAGTATGCTGATGAATTACATAAAAAGCATAAACTTGTCAAAGAAGAGGAATCCCATACGCTGGAATGTGTTCAGGCAATGCAATCATCCACAGCTGCTGTACAAAAGTCTAAGGATTTGTATACAACCAAAGTCTTGGAGTTGGAGAAGCTGCGAAAGGACAATGGCTCACCGAAGGACATTGAAAAAGTCGAAGCAAAGCTGAAGAAACTGCAAGAGGACTATAAAGTTCTTTTGGATAAACATAATCCAATTAAAGCTGAATTCGAGCGTAAAATGACACAAACTTGCAGAGTGAGTTTTTGATGATTTTTCATCGATTTGAATATGTTGTAATGATATAATGTTTTGTTGTATTTCTTTTAGAGGTTTCAGGAAATAGAAGAGGTTCATCTGAGGCAAATGAAGGAGTTTTTATCGACTTATTTAGAATTGGTGCAAAACAATCATGATATGGTTGGACAGGTAATAATTGATAACGTTTTTTTATAGAACGACATTTTTTATTGTTTGTTTCGGTTAGTAAGGGGGTGAGGTTTGTAAGCTGAATCTACAGATTCTTTGGGGTACGGAAATGACCTGCTCGTACCCTTTTATTATTGTATGTATTTCCTGAAATAGGCGGACATGTGTTTAATATTCAGTTTCCTGTTAGCAGGAAAGCATTGTTTGTGCGTCTTACTTTAGCAGTTATATGTTTTTATGGGTTAGTCTAAACTCGTTCTTTTGAGGGTTACCCTTGCTTCACAATCTTAATTTTTAAATTTTTTGAATTTTACTTGCTTTGGCCGATTGCCAACTGTCATCCACGAGTGATAGAAGTAATTATTCTATTAAAAAACTTGAAAATTTATCGGTGTGGTTCCATTACCACAAGACTATTTAATTCAATAAAAAAAAAATATTTTAATTAATTCTACTTATGTAGAATTAAATATCCTTCGAAGAATATTTTTTTTCTATGGGCCCAAGTGTCAGCTCTGTGTCTACTTGTCGCCAAAAAGCAGGATTGGGAGTATAAAGGTTTTGTAGAGGGACCATTGCATCTTAAGCGGATCTTCACTCAGGTGTGGTTCGTGGAATTTATATTTACTGAGAGAAAGATGAACTCCTTAACAGCTTCGAAGTTGTTGTTATCAATGTTGACGTTTTGTACTAGTCGATCGACAAATGTTTGTTTGTCTGCGCCTAGTAGTAAAGCTTTAGAAGAAGAAAGGAGACTCGCATATGTTGGCATAACCAGAGGGGATTTTTATTTTTCCACTTATTCGTCCTTGATTTTCCACTTTTTTTCCATTCTTCAAATTCTTTCTTATATGAATCGGTTTTTTGATGATTGGCAGTTTTGGGATTTTCGCTTTAAGACGCACAAGTTCAGCTGACCTTCATCGTCTATTATAAGGCACTTGGAACAGATGTTATACAGATTTGTTGAAAGTAGTAAACTCGGTATTAACGCCAGGTCTGCGAACCATTTGTTCACGAATGTAGAAGTTACATGATATGGCATCTCTTTGCCCGAAACGATTTGATGTTTGTTTATTGCACCGAGAATTTTCTAGTGTTGCATGAATCAGCTGTATCAGTTTTCTCTGGATATCGAGTTCGATTTGCCATATAGAAAACCTGACGATGAATGTTATCCAATGTGACTTTGAGGTAGATCAAAAGATGGTGCGCTTGGATTTGAAATTCTTTTCCATCATTTGTCTGAATGTGAAGACTTGGTATACTCGTATAGTCGATCTTCCGTATTGGGAGGTTACACTGGTTACACTAGTTGTCGACCCTCACAACCGCTTCATTCTTTGCAGGATCTTGTTCTGCTCTGTTATCCGTGGTCGATACTATTCTCTCGCTGCTCTTGTGTTGCGCTGCAGCATATTTGCATGTGCTTCCTTTGTCACGTATTTAAACTGCCTCTTTGATAATTTTGCGATAGTGCACCACTGATTGTTGTGGTAGGTGAATGCACAGCGAAAGTTTCTCGCTCAGGTGCCCTTAGTATATTCTGGCAACTCCAGATATTCTTTGTTTTCCGAGGTCGAATTTTTCTTCTGGTCTAAGATGTAGGATGCGTTCATCGTTCGTCGATAAGCACATTAAGATTCGAGCATGTGGGGAGCGCCAGGCTCTGCTTTAGTAAACTTGTGGTAATTCTCAATGGAAATTACGCGCAGCAGCAGTATATTAATCGAAAGTTGTTATATGTTGTCGTGTTTTGGAGGCTGTATTTACCGACTCATCCAGCGAAGGTTTTCTGTTTGTAACTTAAGCATTGAAGTCCCCGAGCATAACTTGGCTCCGTTCAAGAGATTCTTCATAGCTTCTTCAGCTTCATCGGTAGGGACATGTGCTCATATTAAGCATATTTTTTTAAAGGTTCAATTGATACATACCACAGCCAGGCGATCACTTGTCGACGTATCTGCATCCTACGAGTAACATGTACAATCATATATGACAGCTATAAAAACGCCGCAATTTTTTCTCTTTATCTTACCTGATCCCATTTATCGGATTGTGGTTATATCTTTTTCAAGGTTTTTTTGAAAGACCCTTATAATCTTAAATACAGCACGAGTGATGAGGAAATTGGAGGGGGGGGGGGGGGGGGGGAAAGGAGGTGTCGATTAACATTGGTCTTGAATGTTTGCAAATTGAAATGGCAAGGGAAAATTAAGAGAAGTTTGGCCTGCCCCTGACCAAACTCGAGTTATACTTAAGTCAGAGGGGGTGAAAAATGTCTTACATCGATATAGGAACTCTAAGCATTCAGCACCATTTATGGCCGTCTCGAGAATGTGGTCAACCCAACAAAGATTGTTCTTGACACACATACCGAGTTTGGGGCTTCTTCGATGCAAGTACCAATTCAAGGATAAAAGGGGTAAATTTTGCTTCAATGACAATAAATAGCATTCCATTTCCGAAGGAGGTGGACGTGAATTTGATGGTAGAGTCGTCGGAAAAATATTGAAGTGGATTAGAAGTTGCAGACAAGAGATCATTTATAAAAATGAGGAACAGCCCTATTATGAGTATCGATTTGATAGTCGATAATTTCTATCAAAAAGTTCATTGTGAATGAGTTTTGTTTATATTGTTCGACGCTTCGCGTTTGAAATATTTATTTGTTTTTTATCGGCCATGAAAAGGTAAATTATTTGTGCGTAAATGTAAGTTTTTCTTATAAAAAATTCATCATAACCCCTCAAAAAACAATTCTATTGAAGTCAACATTCTTTTTAACTTTGTTTGCTTTTAAAAATCCCGAATAAAATTTGTATGTTTCCGTTTCAATCAAGAATTTGTGGTTCATAAGAAAATTCATGTGTATCTATTTTGTTGATATCCGTAATACCATGTCTATCAAAAAAATCATTCACAGTAATGATAAAATCTAATAAAATTCACAGTCGATAAAAAATGTTGATAGTTGATAGTCATAATACCAACTCATTCAATTTGTTGATATGTATCAAGTATCTAGTTGATAGTTGATAGCTATAATAGGGCTGGAAGAGATTCGAAGACAGAAGCAAACTTCTAAGTAGCTGTGGAAGGGGAGTAAAGTGTTTCGTCGTTCCAGGTCGTCGGGTGACAGGGCATGTTATCTTAGAACAACTAGCCGTATGTATAATCCGTATAAAATGAAAAAAAAAATGAAAATTCTTATTGAATTCAGCTCCAAATATATTCTGACACGTAAGGTGAACAGCACGTTATTTGGATTTACTGGAATTGGAGATACCACCGTTGATTCTGTTTAAAGAATTCTTCCGCCACCAGCAGGGTTATTATAGTGACATCCTGTTATGTTAAACTTTAATCTGACGACCATACGAGGTACATATTTCTACAAAAGTCACAGTAAGCTAATCCTATGGAGGGGTCCGTACAGTATGAAATAAAATATATTTCTGGAGGTTAGGTTAGGTTAAAGTGGCTGTCATTAAAGCACTTAGACCATTAGAGGTCCATTGTGATACCACGATCTAATAGGGAACAAAAAAAAAAAGGTTTCCTACTAGTTAAAACCATTCGGAGCTTCTGATGAAGCGAAGGAGACTTTTAATGTCTTTGTTTATGAGATCGCTTGGTTCATTATAGAAATGTTCTCCCAGATGAAGTTTGCGTCTGTAAGAGAGAGCAGGGCATGTACAAAGAAGGTGTGGGATTGTCTCCTCTTCCTCCTCGTCCAAGCAACTCCTGCAGAAATTGTTTGATAGCACACCGAGACGTGCGGCGTGTCTCTCTATGAGACAGTGTCCAGTTATGACACCTATGACGGAGCTGATCTGAGATCTACTGAGGGACAATAGACATTTTGACCGTTTCAGATCCAGTTTAGGCCAAATCCGCTTGGTCGCCATACAAGTGGTAGTATTAAGCCATCTTGTGTTCGATTGTTCCAGAGCGATTCGTTTCAGCATAAGTTTACTTGTAGCTATGGGCATACCTATATTTGCCTTTTCGGGTAAGATAGGCATTTCCGTTCCAATTCTGGCGAGTTCGTCGGCTTTGCAATTCCCCGGAATGTCCCTGTGACCCGGCACCCAGAATAGGTGAATGTTAAACTGTTTGGCCATCTCCATTAGAGACGATCGACAGTCTTGGGCTGTAATGGAGTTTACAGAGACTAATGCGAGGGATTTCAACGCAGCCTGACTGTCTGAGAAGATACGGATATCCGTGTTAGATACCACGTTTTCTTTAAGCCAGGACAATACTTCCTTTATCGCCAGAATTTCCGCTTGGAATACGCTACAATGGTTTGGTAGGCGGAAGGAGAGACTAAGGTTTAGTCCATCTGAGTACACTCCACCACCCACTCCGTTTTCAGTCTTCGATCCATCTGTAAAAAAGTTTACTGATTTATTATCTGTCAAAGCCCCTTCCTCCCAAGCTGACTTTGAGGGAATGGTGACTTCAAAGTTTTTATCGAAGACCAAAAAGGGAGTGATGTAGTCAGAGTGACTTGGTAGAGTTCCGAATAAATTCAGAATGGTGGTGTGGCCAATAGAGTTATTGGTCCATTGAGAGATGGCTTTGAGACGTATGGCTGTGCTCGCGGCCATTTGTTTGCTGTAAATATCTAGGGGTGTCAGGTTGAGTAGTATGTCTAGTGCAGCGGAAGGTGTCGAGCGGAGAGCTCCGCTGATGCACATACACGCTGAACGTTGAACTCTGCTTAGTTTATCGCGATTAGTCGCTTTATCTAAGGCCGTCCGCCATACGGTCACCCCGTAAGTAAGTATCGGTCTGATGACCGCAGTGTATAGCCAGTGAGTAATTTGTGGAGACAAGCCCCACTTGTTCCCTACCGTGGCTTTCCTTACTCTTTCCTGTATATTAGGTTTCCAACTTAACTTTTTGTCTAAGATAAGACCCAGGTATTTAGCTTGATCTGAGAAAGTGAGTGGAACACCTTTAATCGATGGAGGGTCTAGTTGAGGAATTTTGTATTTCCTTGTGAAGAGGACTAGTTCAGTCTTGTGGGGGTTAACACCTAAGCCACATCGATCTGTCAATTTTAGTAGCTTGTTGAGAGCGGTTTGTATAAGTTCTGTTAAAACTTGAGGGTGCTTTCCTGATACGGCAATGGCAATATCGTCAGCGTATGCAATCACTTTGAATCCCTCTTCTTCTAGGTCTATTAGCAGATTATTAACTACCATGTTCCATAGAAGTGGGGATAGGACTCCACCTTGTGGGGTTCCTATACTGACTGACCTTCTTGTAGTAAAGCTACCTAGTTCCGCATTTAAAAAAAAATTTCTGGAAGATGGGAAAAAATTCTTTGAATAGAGTCAGACGTTCGTTAGAAGTTCAATTTTAAAATGTTATCGTATCATTAATTTGCATTGTCATTATCAACCATGTTATCGTATAGTTAACTTTGATTGTGGTTACAAACCATTCAAAAATTGAAAAGAAAGTAATTAAACTAAAATAGGTATGTACGCTTCAACAAGTGCAATTTAGGCATTAAGCTACAAAGTAATAATTTCTTTTCATATTTTATTATGTATTCGTATTTAAAAATCAGTATTTAATATTTGATTTACAGGTTCACTCTGACTTTAAACGTCAATTTCTCGATATGACTGTGGATAAGTTACTCGAACAGTTCGTTTTGAATAAATACACCGGTTTGGAGAAGCCTGGTAAGTATTATCCATTCTAATTGGTAAACCTTATTTTTTTTATGAAAAATATAAAAAAAAAAACAAAACATTTTTCGAAAAGTTAAAGGTTTGTGCAGTTTGAAAACGGAATATATTGAAACTTTACTTTTTCGGTCAATCAACTTGTCGCCTGTCATAAATAAGTTTTTCTTTTTAAATTTCCTTTATGAATGCATAAACAGACATACTCCTCTGTACACATACAAGTTTCATTACAAATACATACAAATTCAAATAAAACATCGAAAATTTGTCTCCGTTTTAAATGTATGCTACAAGAAATGTATTAATTAATAAACTTGAATATCTTTTGATTCTGAACATGATCAATAAATATAAAATCAAAAGCTCGTCTTTGCTCGTGCAAAAGCCGAAATAAGAAGGGAATCTGAATTTTAATTTGTTTTTATTTTTTTTTTATCAAAAAAGAGATTTTTTGTTCTGAATGCTAAAAATTAAATAATTTTTTAACCGCATAACATTGCGCATGTTTTGATATTTGATTTTTGTGTTTTTTTAATGTTGCTTTATATTTTCTAAATACTTGCGCTTACTTGCTTGCGCTTTTCTATTTCGAAGCGCCCATATCTTTTTAATTTCGGTTTTATTTTTACCATATAACAACTAAATTTCCATTACAAAACCAATCCAAAAATGGCGTTCTTATAGTCTAGAACTGTTCATAATTACTTTAAAGCAGTTATTTGACATTAAAAAGGCAGGTTGTTTTGAGCTTTTGTGTTTTAGCCGTGAAGCATGAAAGTAAGGTAAGGTTGAAGTAAAAAATGCCAATTCATATAATATCCATCTCAAAGTGGCTGGTCGGTCAGTGTCTTAGAATTAAACTGTATTTTTTTCTAATTATTACATGTAGTCATTTTTACTTGCGGCAAAAATCCTCTGAATCGTACAAATCGGAGAATTTTCCGCTCCAAACGGATATCTCGCTAGGGCCGAATATTTGCTAAAGGAGTTGTTTTACTCATTTAAAAAAAAATAATTTTATGCTTATGAACAGTTTCTAATAATTTTTGAAATTCTTAGTCTTTTATATAAGAGCAAGTTCGTGCGACCCAGTTGTGCATATTATTTTTGGTGCATGGTTGCCATAAAAGTAAAATGGGAGTCATGTTAAATACTCTGTGATAGCTTCGGTAAGCAACATGCAAAAATAGCACGCTGTTATTAGCCAGCGAAATATTTCCAAAAGTAAATTTTTGGAGTTATTATGTTTTATAACTCCACACCACAGATATTATTATTAATCAAGATATCAAAAGTCCAGATACAATTATGTATTCTTCATACGAATTCGATTGCCGGATGTCCTACTTATGCCTGGGTACCGCTAAGTAGTAGGATATTTGTTAAGAATTCGTTATAGGTGAGCCAACCATTTCTAAGTATAAGCTTTTTAGTAGTATTATCATGGAGCTTGATTTTGGGACGCCAACGCTATCCTAGTGGTGGCCTTGAAATTAGCGCACGATTTTACAGTGGAGAGTAGGATAAGATACAAAACAAGAAGTAAAAAAGAGACTATTTTATTATTAAATTTAGCAGAGAAAAATCCAGCAAGTACTATGCTTAAGATGTCGCCACAATCGTTCGTCTTCTTGACAGTACTATAAGTATTATATACAATGGTATAGGACAGATATTTAAACTGTTCAACTTCAACCCTTCATAATTCCAAGAGAATGTCGACTTCTTCCGCAAGTGAGATCTTTTTCACGCCATATAAAGTTGTTTAAATGTCAACCTCATTCATCAACATGTCTTGTCACCAATTATGATGATTTCCATGATTTGTGGGAGTAGAAGTGGTGAGATCAAGCATATTTATCGAGCAAACAGATACAAAAAAGCACTAGGCATCCATTTGGGAACATTTTGTAATGGAATCTTTATTCGGTACCTACTGTATTCAAATAAAACTATTCTCCAACGGCGAATATTTTGGTTAAATAATAAAAACGATCAAATTAAATGGAAGATAGTTTGAATTTGAATAAATGTTACTACCAATCCCAACTACATGTCATTGTTACTACGTATTTATGTTTTGTTTTTAAAAGGCTATATTTCACTTCCAAAATGCGTCCGTGTTCAAATTGCACAGCGTTGATAAAATAAATTTTTTCGTAATTGCTAAGCATATAAGCATTTTCATTTATCTTTTTAATACATAAATAAACATATTTTTTTACTAAAAATATATACATATTTTAATTTTGTTTTTTTTTTTTTTGTTTTGTTTTATTTATTGTTTTCCTAAAGTTTAGTGGTTTTATTTTGTTTTTTGTTTCATTAACAATTTTCTTTTCCAATAAAACAACTTACAGAAATATCCGAACTCCCGTTCATTACCTTATCGACGCAACCCACTTCTTCGACAAGTTCGCATTTAAATATCTCCAATCGGCCAATATCACCCGCAAATATCACAGATACACAACAAGTACAGCAACACCAATTACCAAAACAACAACAGCAACAACAAGTGAACTTGGATGTTCTTACATCAACGGACATTGGTGGGTCTAGCCTCAAATGTGAAAATGTCAGTGGTAGCAGACTTTATTTGCCCACAAAACCAGAATCTGATCCAAAGAGCCCATACTCTTCGACAGAGCGTAGCACCGAAAATATCGAAAGTATAACGCGAGCATTATCACCAGAGCCCATTCAAACAACAACCATTAGTACTACAGCCACTTCGGTGAAATCAAACATCCGCAGTTGGTTCAGCATTCCATCAACGAAACATTCCACAAGTAACACAACTAGTACATGCAATAACAACTCCTCCTCCTCATCTAATGCAAATAAATTAACCAATGGGAACTTTGGTACGGACACTAACTCCAGCTCGAGTATAAACAATTCCCAAAGTGCTAACCATTCCAACAGTCCTTCCCAACAACTGGACAATTCCAATACCAACATCATTCAAAGTTCATTTATATCGTCAGCATTGACTCAACTGTCTGAGCAAAATTCAGCATCTTCTTCGTCCGTTCCAAGTATGAGATAAATGCATTATTCATTATAATATACCTTTTGTATGTCTACCTACCTTCCTACCTATTATATTCTTGAATCTGAACCAACCCTATACCTTTACCTTAATACCTTATACATCAATCTACGTCAAGTGTATTTTTAATAATTAGTGAAATTTAACCACATTTATTTTTATTTAGACCAAAATCAGATTACCAAATATTTTGAATGCTCAGAATCAAAAGCTCCTTCTATATTAATCAAACATAGCCAGGATTTTATTATTAAGGGAAATTAATATTCCCTTTTTGTATTGTTTAATTTTTTTTTTTTATTTAAATCAAAGAATATTAGCATTTTATATGGTAACCAGATAAAAATACTTCGATTTTGATCATGTATTTTTTTTTTTATATTTTTGAAATGTTAGCATGCATGTAATTGAAAATAATTCTAAAATTGATAAGAGATTTTTTTAACTTAAAAATCCTACATATTTCAAAAATTATTTTCTTAATTATTCTTATGAAATGTTAAAATCCAAAAATATATTATGAGATTTTTTCATTTCTTTAAGTTCGAAAAATCCAAAAACAAGTATATCGTAAAACTTGATTATAGTCACAAGCTGGAGTTGCATTTAATCGGTTAATTTTGTTTTGCTTAAAGGAACTAACCGTATCCTAAGCGATATTTGCTTTTGTTTTATTAATGTATATTATAAAAATACGGTTTTTAAATATTATCGAAGATCGCCTTATTATGAAAACTTCCATCACATTTTTAATACGTTTCACGGACCATAATCAAGTAGTTAGGTATTAAAACGTTTGTAATTTTCATCCCCATTCGACTTATGACATATAAATTTACCAAGCCATGAAAAATTTCCGAATTCAGTATATTTTTTATAAATTTAAAAAAAAAAATTGAGTAAAATTAATTTTGTGCACTCTTTATCAATAGAGAACGTTTGATAGATAGATAGATAAATTTGATTTAAAGATTTACAAAGCATGGCTTGATAAGCCGTCTCCCGGAGGAACTAAAAAAAAAGGAGTAATACTATAAAGAGAGAAAATAATTTAAATACAACATTATAGATACTAATGTATGTATAGTATTTCGACTTTTGGTTTACTCAAAACAAAAAACTGCGAGCTTTTAGTTTAGCTAAAACAAAAAATAATCGAGATACATCTTTTAAAGCTCAAAAATAAACAAAAAAAAAAGAAATAGAACTGCATAGTTAAATACTTATTTTTGGCAAAGGCTTTTAGTTTACCTAAAACAAAAAAGAACAATAATAATTAAATCTCAACATAACTCAAAACATATTCAAATTTTCATTTCGAAAACCTGTGTTTGAGACATAGCGTATAACAGGCTTCCAACCAAGCTCCAACCATTTAGAACCCTGGCACATTCGGCTACCGAAAGAAAACTAGAACAAAATTAAATGTTATTAGCCAGCGAAATGTTTCCGAAAGTTAATTTCTGGAGTTATTATGTTTCGCAACACTACGTTGACGAGCACAACATAAGCACAGATGAAAATGAAAAATAGTAAACAAAAAAAAAGTGAGCTCCTTTTCACGCCATTTAGAGCTGTTTAAATGTCAACCTTATTCACTAACATGTCTTGTTACCAGTTATGATGATTTCCATGATTTGTGCGATCAGAGGTGGTGAGATCTAGCAATTATATCAAACAAACTGAAACAGAACAAAAAAAAATAAAGCCTTCGGTTTTCCTGCCGAATTAGTCAAATCACCAAAAAAATCAAAACATCTTCGTTCTGATTAAAGTTGTAAAGGGAACTCACATTTTTGTCTATGAAGCATAAAGTTCAGATCAAGCATTTCGGTTCTAATCTGGAAATTCAAACTCATTTCGGATACTGTGAATTCTTCTCTAAAATAGTTCTTTTCTCCAAGTTCGAGAACGTTTGATTGCTACATATATCCCGCATTCACACGTATTCACGGATGGGGAAAAAATGTTTTCTCTTACTCGCCACCTCAAATAAAATTTGCGGTCGTTTCAGTACAGGAGGGTACCGGTCTCTGTTCGGGAAAGAATTTTGAGATTAGAACCATTCATCTAATAGCATAGGCATCATCTCTTACATTTCTGTCATCAGTAGCATCAGTATGCTTTTTCTAAACTACTTGTATATCTCTCTTTAATATCACTGCCACCTCGATTTATTGCAATGGCCAATGCAACTCAAATAGATTAATAAGATTTAATACCGAGGGTATCCTTAACTTATTTTACAAAATGTATTTTTAAAATATGAATTTTAGAATAAATATTACGGTGTAACCCACTTGTAATCGTTTAAATCGTTTAAAAGTAAAAATCGCTGAAAGCAGTGCAGTTAACCTCTTTTGCTTGTTTCATTTTTTGGATTTTCGAATTTAATAAAATATTTAAAATTAGCAATAAGTTATACATTTTTGGTGTAAAGGAGAAAATATTTTTTGAAAAATGTTGGCTTAAAAAAACGTGAGAACGTCAATTTTCGAATTATGATTTTTTCTAATTTCATTTACCTAAAAAACAAATTTATCTACATCAAAAAAAAAAGGAAAGTTTTCGCGGGTTCCGAGAAAACAGTTTTTTCAGCTTTCATTTCTTCACTACATAGAAGATATAAGTACACAAATTTAACAAATCAAAATTATAGAATTTGTATTAATGGAAATATTGGGTCGTTCTGCTAAAAACTAGTTTAGTAGCAAAGTCCATACAAATATTGACTACTTATTTGTAAATTTATCATAAATGTCTTAACAGTGAAAGTTTAAACTTCACTTATGGCTTAAACTTCAGTTCATCAAGTAACTCGATTTGACAGTTTCGTTTTAATCTTGAATAAAGTTCATCCTATAAGTTATGTTAAACGACACTTTAAAGCCCAGTTTAGGGTTTGGAGCCACTTGACAACATAGTGCCAATATGTTCTATGTTTGGTATTGAAATGTTTTCATTTTTTTTTTCTGTCGCAGTACACAGCGGTACAAAATAACGGATTGTAAATCAAAGAAAATATTTGGTGTTGTTTGGCTTATTGTTTGCTTCAGGTAGAAAATGTTTACATAACGTCATATGATTCATCTACGTACAATACTGCCAATTTATATATTTTGTATTCATACAATTTAGTTAAATTTAACTGAAGTTCAGATAATACTGTAAAACCTGAACTGGTTAAACTTCAAATTTAAACTTTAAGCTCAGATTCAGCTGAACTAAAGTTTGAACTTCGACTGGAAAACTGGGGATTATAGGACCTACAACCTAAACTACTGAAGTTTGGAAATAAACATTCTTTGCTGATTCACTGAGCGGAAAGAATATTTCTTTTAGCTCCCAAAATAACGGAACCATTAATACAACCGTTAAGACGTTAATGTACCGTTTTATAATAAATGTTAATGACTGGTTGGTAATACAAAATTAAACACGAATTTATCAAGTTAAAAAATTCATTTTAGAAACGAAAAGAGTTAACAAATATCTGCATCATAACAACTCAAAAATAAGACCAATAAACAAATAAGGTTTCAAAAAGCACATCGGTATTGCTACGATTTTTTTGTTTGTTGAACTTGAATCAGTGATAATATAAATTAATACGAGTAATTCGAAATTGAACTTCATGCAAGCGTATGCATTTGCATTGAAAATTACTAAAGTTGTGATTTCAAGATCCATAGTTTAAGGCATTTTGGTTAAATAAACACAGCTGCTATTCATAGTCAGTTTCCCAACTGTTTTTAGTAGAACACCAGGTTATAGCTGGGTTCTACTACAATTAGACTTCAAATAATGACAGGTCAATAAAAAATATACTCTTATATTTCCAAAGCGTAAATTTTGTGTAGTACGCCTTAGCATAATGGTTAGTGCGTTGGACTGGTATGCAATTCGATTCTCAGCCCCTGCAAACAAGTTTTTCAGGAGTGTACTAACTCTTGAAAGGAATTGCCAAATCCTCCAAGAGTGTCTCTTGCCATGAGCATTGCTGCTCACTAGCCGTTCGTAATCGTCAGAAAATTGTAGGTCCCCTCCATTTCACAATAATGGGCGAGAGTTGTAGGTTACTAGATTGTCTATGAACCATCATGTTAAATTTTGTGTGGTATTTCTTAGATCACTCTTGGACTTCTCTTGGTCATAATCGAAATACATAGTAGTATTTTATGTTCTGTAAGAATTCTCTCAAATGTAAGGGGTCAGTTATAGCTATCATTGAAATGCATCATTGGAACAAATCAGGGGAATGCTGACTTCATTTTTTTGGCAAGCCAGTTATAGCAATCATTGAAAAATTGGTTTCAGTAAAAGATCCTGTCACCCTGTCAGTGGCTGATTACAACCAATTCTATACATTTGAGGTTAGAGTTGATCATTGAAAGGAAAACTGACATTTGAGAATAGAAAGAGAATCGAACACATTCAGTGGAACGATTGTGTTCCATATTAAAGAAATGAAAATCAGCTGTTCATTGAAATTGATTTCTATCAATGAAATAATAAAAATGGATTTAAAAGAAATTTTAAATCAGAATTTTGTATTTTATAGAGTACAAAAATTCTACTACTCATTTCCTTCATTTTGGTACCAATTAAAGCCATTGCAGTTGCAGTTCGTCTTAAAAATGGGAATAAAATTTTGAATTATTATTAAACATTTTGACAACCAATTTTAGATTCCAAGTTAGAAAAATTGAACATTTTTTTGGTGAATTGGTTCTCTACAAGATTACAATATTAAACTAATAGATTAAATTAATTAACAATTTAAATATTTCATTACGGTTTTTGTGTTTAATAACTAAATATAGAGAATCAAATTAATATATGTAGAGAATTTAATAATACATTTTTGAAAAATTCCCATTATACATATGTGTAATTCAAAATTTCGACATACTTGATTTTGAAATTGGTTCTCCTAGATCGTAGTTCATTCTATGCAAGGGTTGGACAAGAAATTATGCATTCGTAAAAAAAATCGAACTCGAGATTTTGATCAAAGTTGACATAACGATTATAGCGAAGACCAAAAAAGTGGGTCTCGCAATTCTGTCTGTCTGTCTGCCTGTCGGTTCGACTACAACCTAAACGGCTCGGCCGATTTTCTTCAAACTTGGTAGATATGAGTTTTAATTCCCCCCCCCCCCACACGTGTTTTTCTTTTTTTTTAGGACAAAAAATAACGGTACCTGCCATACGATTTTTTTTCGAAATTTTATAAATATTCTTTTTTCTCAAAAACTGTCCCACAGAATTTTTTTAAAAAAATTTGAAAAATTTCATTTAATTAAAACTAGGTAATGGTTGAAAAAAATTTCCAAAAAATTGTTATTTTTGGTAGCCCCGCTGGGTTCATTTTTTTTGTTTTTGATTTTTTCGAAAACGGTACAGCCGATTTTGATCATTTTTTTATGGTAAAGCTCCTCCACAGTTTAAATATTATTACATATTCATATTTTCAAGTTTTTATTTTTTGGATTTAAAAAAAAATCAAAATTTTTTTTTGGAAACCCAATATTTCGAAAACCCCACGATCGATTTTTTTCAAACTTGATGAATAAAAGTTTTTTAACATAATATACAAGATTTGAGAAAAAAAATTTGTTTTATCTAAAACTAACGGTACCTTCCATACAAATTTTAAAAAATGGTTTTCGAAAATCGTATTTTTCTCGAAAACGGTTCCGAGAATTTTGCTAAAATTTTTTTTCTTTTGATTAATTTTAACGATCTATAATTTAATAAATAAAAATTTGAAATCTAGATATTACTGACTGTACCTACCATAGAACGATTTTTTCGAATTTTGAATTTCTCATTATCGGCATAACGGATTTTAATGAAATTTTTTATAAAGAAGCTCTTAAAAAGTTTAAAAAACATTGCATTTCAAAACTTAAAAAAAAATATTTTTTTCAATTTTTAGAAAAAAAAGTCATTTTTTTTTTGGAAAATTCGATATCTCAAGAACGGCTTAATATTTTTTTGGAAATAAGACTCTTATTCGTACAATAATAAAAACTTAAGATTGGCGTACCAAAATTTTTTCTTAAAATTTTTTTAAAAATTTTGTACATAAAAGCTTATTTTTTTAAGGAACCACTACAACGACTTATAATTTCTGTTCTTGCATAAATTTATATTTGCATAGCATTCTGTTTTTATCTCTTATTACTAAAAGAATTTAAAAAATTCAGTTTGTCCTTATAAACAGTTTTCTTTAATAACATCCGTTTTTAAAATTCCTAGTCTATTACATAGGAGCAAGTTCGTGCGACCCAGTCCTGCATTTTATTTTGATAGTATACATGTATTTGACAAAGTGAAGGTGTAGCTAAAAAGGCCAAAAAAATATTTAATAAATAAGGATTTGTTTGACGTGGCGTAAAACCGAAGAAAGTGCATCGGCTCGGTTTAACTATTCCAAGGTTTCACCGAGTATTATTGAAATCTAATAAATAAGGCTGATAATGTTAAGTTCCCTTGTAAGTTATTCTGAAAAAAAAAAAATGGATTCGAAACCGCCAAGTGATTTTTAAACTAAAAGCTTATATTTTCAATTTTAATAAGTACTGTACTCAATATTTCCATTAATAATACGACTTTACACGAAGATTTTTATGATAATACTAATGTCACCCTATTACGAATTAATTAAACTAGTAATCAAAAGCTTTTGCGAAACCAAAAAAATATCACCGAATGCGTAAGTAATGGCACGGTATAAGATTTTATATTAAGGATTCTCCGATAGTTTTGTATCTGCGATTTGTAATGAGTTTTCTTTAACAATGGTTTACTTGATAGAGAGCTCATAAATTTAAACATCAAAAAGCTGTTTTTATTATTTCCGAATTTCATTTTATCTTTTCCATCCCAGCCAAGGTTATCACGCTCACCTCTTATTTTTTTTTTACTTTAATAGTTTAAATGAAAAAATTATTAAATCTAAATATTTCCTATCTTTTTTTTTCAATTTCTCTTTAATTTTTCTTTCTTTACAATAATGATCAATGATTTTCTTTGTTTTACCTTCATTTGAACCAAAATAAAAAACAATACAAAATTACATATAAAATTGTAACGGAATATAAAACGGAAAACGCACTTTAGAACATCATCATGAATCTCAGCAACAAGAGCAGCAAACCAACGACCAACGACAGCAACAACAACCGCAGCGTCGAACGACTTCCCTGCT
Organism: Philhelius festivus; assembly: GCA_963931855.1. Lineage (NCBI taxonomy): Eukaryota > Metazoa > Arthropoda > Insecta > Diptera > Syrphidae > Philhelius > Philhelius festivus. The sequence continues at coordinate 55,954,403 of OZ007555.1, read as the reverse complement.
AAATATTTTCTCCTCCAATTCTCAGGGTATGATAAGTGAAAAAAAAAATGTCTTTTTTAATAATTCCAAAAGGTTTAATGCACTAAATGGCAACTTAAAAACATTTAAAGCTTGTTTACTTTTTATGGAGTTTTTTCATGCACAGGTTATTTTTTTTTCTTTTTTTAAACTTAAACTTATTACTCAACTCTTTGGACGCACGAATGTTTACTTTATTTTTCAAGCCTCATACATTTGTTTTTAGCTTATATTATTTCTTTAAATTTGTAAAGAAAAAAAAAACAATTAAGTTTATTCGATGTTAATAATTGATTTACACGCATAGTCAAAAAAAGTTTGAGGAGAATTTAAAACTTCAGTCAGATTACCCTAAAAATCATAAAAAGTAATAATATGTACTAGCTAGCCATTAGCCCTCGAAATTTATTCATTATATATTTTGGTGGAAAATTTTGTAAGATTTTATATGTTAAAATAATTTAAATGTTTTTTGTAGTTTATTTTATTGTTGAAGGGGCTACAATTAAACTGTAACTAGGTTTAATTTTTTTTAAGTTTATTTAGAAAAAGTAAGGTTTATGAAGCATATCGTCGCTGTAGATCGAATACCTCGTAACCCAGAAAAAAAACGATTTTTAGGTAATGATGTAATTATATTGTGAAACAAATTCCGTATCTAATGAAAAATATCCTGTGAACCTAAAAACTATAATTGCAGAGCCACGCGCATAATTAACAACACGTCTCTCATTGCCTCTCATTGATTTGATAATAAGTTTTTTGTCTCTCCTGAAAAATCGACTTTTCTGGGTTACGAGGTATTCGATCTACAGCGACGATATAACTCCAATATAAGAAATGTGGTTGTGAGCTGACAATTTGAGATAATTTCTGCAATAAAATAATGGTTAATATCAACCCCCTAACGACGTATTTTTGCATAGTGTGTTTTTTTTTTTCTTTTAATTTTAGACCGAGAGCCCACAGCAATTTTTGGGTGTGATTGATAACAAAAAATAATTAGCATAATTAGATAGGCCCTTTATAGTTATTTATGAATGTGAACGTCTTGCATACTCTAGTGGGCGCAATAGTGCATTATAGTGCATCAAGTATGCAGTTCTTTCCAAAGTCTAAAAAATTAGGATACAAAATTTGCCATAACTTCAAAATCAACAGCTTAATGCCCTGATTGCAAATATCGAGGTCCAAGAAGTTTTGAAGGTGGCCTTCTTAGTGCAAGAAGTAGCCTATTCTTATCGCGTCTGGCAGGCAGAAGGATGTCTGTAAAACGTCTTGGACCTCGATATTTTCAATCAGGGGGCTTAATTCTACATTTTGGCAAAGTTGTTATCACAATTATTTGGACTTGAAAAGAACTGCATACTTGATGCACTATTATGCACTATTGCTCCCACTAGAGTATGCAAGACTTCACATTTGTAAATAACTATAAAAGGCGTATATAATTATGCTAATTATTTTTTGTTATCAATCACACCCAAAAATTGCTGTGGGCTCTTAGTCTATTTGTTACGTGTAATGAATGTTTGTAATAATTGGAAAAGCAAAGATCTAATGTTATGGTATTAGTATGATACGAGTACTTATAATACCAATTCGCAAATTTTAAACTATTTTTAATTTAAAACACTTTTTAACTAGTATTGTGGCAACTCATTTTTTTAACTAATTGCTTTTTATTACACCTTAAGCAATGACAATTTGTGCAAGAAAAGTAAGTTCTTTTCGATTGGCAATTTCGTATAGTTGTATTTGTTGAACTTCACATTCATTTTTCCTTGCGACTTATAGGTACTATAAGGCAAGTTATGCATTCGTAAAAAAAATCGAACTCGAGAGACTAAAAAAGTGGGTCTGGCAATTCTGTCTGTCTGTCGGTTCGACTACAGCCTAAGCGGCTCGTCCGATTTTCTTTAAACTTGGTAGATATGGGTTTTGATTTTTCCCCCCACACGTTTTTTTCTTTTTTTTTAAGACCAAAAATAACGGTACCAGCCATACGAATTTTTTTCGAAATTTTATAAATATTTTTTTTTCTCAAAAACTGCTGCACTGATTTAAAAATAAAAACACAAACAAATTTAATCTAGTTAAAGCTAGGTAATGGTTGAAAAAAATTTTCCGAAAAATGGTTATTGAGGGTACCCCCCATGGAACCATTTTTTTTGTTTTTGATTTTCTCAAAAACGGTACCACCGATTTTGATCATTTTTTTCGCTAAGGCTCTTCAAAAATCTAAACAGAATTGTGTATTCAAATTTTCAAAAAATTTTTTTTTGGATTTTTAAAAAAAACTTCAAATTTTTTTTTTTTCAAAACTCAATATTTCGAAAACCCCATGCTAGATTTTTTTTAAACTTGATAATTAAAAGTTTCTTAATATAATCTACAAGATGCGAGAAAAAAAATTTCATTTTACCTTAAAATAAAAGTACCCACCATACAAATGTTAAAAAATTTAAAAAAATGGTTTTCAAAAATCGTATTTTTCTCGAAAACGTCACCTAGAATTTTGATAAAATTTTTTTTCTTTCAATTAATTTTTATGATCTTTAATTTAATAAAACAAATTTTGAAATTAAGATATTACAGCTTGTACCTACGAGTACCATAGAACCAGTTTTTCGAATTTTGAATTTCTCATTATCCACATAACGGAACTTAATGAACTTTTTTATAGAGAAGCTTCTAAAAAGTTTAAAACACATTGCATTTCAAAACTTTAAAATAAATATTTTTTGAATTTTTGAAAAAAAAAAATCTATTTTTTTCTTTTTTTGAAAATTCGATATCTCAGAAACGGTTCAAATTTTTTTTTTTTAAATTTAATATTTATTCGAACAATAATAAAAACTTTAAATTGGCGTACCAAATTTTTTTCTAAAAAATATTTTAAAAATTTAGTATCTATGTATATAAAAGCTTTTTTTTAAGAAACCACTAAAACGACTTAAAATGTTTGTTCTTGCATAAATTCATATTTGCATAGCATTCTGTTTTTGTCTCTTACTACTAAAAGAATTTAAAAAATTAATTTTATCCTTATGAACAGTTTTCTCTAATAACATTCGTTTTTAAAATTCCTAGTCTATTACATAGGCGCAAGTTCGTGCGACCCAGTCGTGCATTTTATTAAAACAGAACACAGAATTATTTGTTTCTTGCTTTTAGTTGTCAACAAATCAGTTGACAGCCCTTGGATGTTTTTTGAAAAACGAAAACCCGAGTTTTTCTTGACAACTATCAGGGTTGTCAAGAAAACCTGGGTCAACCCTGGAAAAATTGAACGAACGAACCTAATACATTCAAACTTCTCTATAACGAACCTTCAAGGGAACAAAAAATTGCTTCGTTATAAAGAAGTTTTATACAAAATTCGTTATATAGAAAATGTATTTTTTTAAACACTGCAAGTGCTCTTTCATAATAAAAAAATGGCCAAAAAACACATTTTAACATTGTTTTATCCGTATCACCGTATTTTGATTTTCTTAGATTTTTTGGCTTCTATTTGAACTTTATTTATTTCATTTTTCAAAATTGTCGACAATGTACTGAAGGACACTCCAAATTTTTCCGCAACTTCTTTTCTCCTTTTTTAACTTTTTCGATCATTGACAATTTGTCCAATAGTGAAAAAGCCTTGCGCTCGGACATTTTTGAATAGAAGATTCAAAATTCAAAATCAAACGATTGACCTGTTGCATAAAAGTTCTACTACATAAGCACACTTATCGTACATACATGCGTTTATTTTAGGAAAATTCTAATAAAAACGGGGTGTTCCCTTTCAAAATTAGGAACAAAAATCGTAAATAGGCTTTGATTTCAAAATTTAAAATTGACATTCCGTTATAAAGAAACAACTTTGATTTCGGCCCAAAAAGAAAAAGTTGCTTATAAAGAGAATTTCGTTATAAAGAACCTAATTCATGTTGGATATTTTGTAAGGGGAAGAGGAACAAAATGAAATTTCTTATAGAGGGAATTACGTTATAAGGAAGTTCGTTATATAACGGGTGATTTTTTAAGAGCTTGAGAACTTTTTTTTAAAAAAAAAAACGCATAAAATTTGCAAAATCTCATCGATTCTTTATTTGAAACGTTAGATTGGTTCATGACATTTACTTTTTGAAGATAATTTCATTTAAATGTTGACCGCGGCTGCGTCTTAGGTGGTCCATTCGGAAAGTCCAATTTTGGGTAACTTTTTCGAGCATTTCGGCCGGAATAGCCCGAATTTCTTCGGAAATGTTGTCTTCCAAAGCTGGAATAGTTGCTGGCTTATTTGTGTAGACTTTAGACTTGACGTAGCCCCACAAAAAATAGTCTAAAGGCGTCAAATCGCATGATCTTGGTGGCCAACTTACCGGTCCATTCCTTGAGATGAATTGTTCTCCGAAGTTTTCCCTCAAAATGGCCATAGAATCGCGAGCTGTGTGGCATGTAGCGCCATCTTGTTGAAACCACATGTCAACCAAGTTCAGTTCTTCCATTTTTGGCAACAAAAAGTTTGTTAGCATTGAACGATAGCGATCGCCATTCACCGTAACGTTGCGTCCAACAGCATCTTTGAAAAAATACGGTCCAATGATTCCACCAGCGTACAAACCACACCAAACAGTGCATTTTTCGGGATGCATGGGCAGTTCTTGAACGGCTTCTGGTTGCTCTTCACTCCAAATGCGGCAATTTTGCTTATTTACGTAGCCATTCAACCAGGGGTGGAATCGCGTAAGGTGATAGTTGACTATCAATTCGTTGATTGTCGTTTTCGACTATAGCTGTCTCTATCATATCAATTAAGAATTATAGAGAGAGCGATGGTCAAAACGACAATAAACAAATTGATAATCAACTATCACCTTACGCGATTCCACCCCAGAAATGAGCCTCATCGCTGAACAAAATTTGTCGATAAAAAAGCGGATTTTCTGCCAACTTTTCTAGGGCCCATTCACTGAAAATTCGACGTTGTGGCAGATCGTTCGGCTTTAGTTCTTGCACGAGCTGTATTTTATACGGTTTTACACCAAGATCTTTGCGTAAAATCTTCCATGTGGTCGAATAACACAAACCCAATTGCTGCGAACGGCGACGAATCGACATTTCACGGTCTTCAGCAACACTCTCAGAAACAGACGCAATATTCTCTTCTGTACGCACTGTACGCATTCGTGTGGTTGGTTTAATGTCCAATAAAGTAAACTGAGTGCGAAACTTGGTCACAATCGCATTAATTGTTTGCTCACTTGGTCGATTATGTAGACCATAAATCGGACGTAAAGCGCGAAACACATTTCGAACCGAACACTGATTTTGGTAATAAAATTCAATGATTTGCAAGCGTTGCTCGTTAGTAAGTCTATTCATGATGAAATGTCAAAGCATACTGAGCATCTTTCTCTTTGACACCATGTCTGAAATCCCGCGTGATCTGTCAAATACTAATGCATGAAAATCCTTACCTCAAAAAAATCACCCGTTACATCTTCGATCGAAATAGTTTATTAATATAGTTACGAACTGTATATAAGTTTATTGCACGAACTGTCATCGTTTTATGTGTGTTCAGAAGCAATTTATTAAGAAAATTGCTTTAGTACGATACTAGTTAAAAAATGTTTAAAATAAAAAATGAGTTAGTAAAAAGTTAGCAAATTGTTAATTAGTATCATACTACAGTGAAAGCTCTAATAAGCGGACACTCATGGTCCCCCAATTTTTGTCCGGTTATGAGAACTGTCCGGTTAAAGGAAAGCAATAAAAAAAACTTTTTTTTTAACTTCATATTAATTCTGATTAATATTGGACCTACGATCTACCTTGCCATTTTCCACGAACATCTTCTTTATTTCTTCAAATCTCTGCAGCTTGTGTTTGTCCAATATTAAATCTAAAAAACTTTACATAGATAAAATATTTCATGTCGTGGCTGAAAAAAAAAACAAACCTTTTGGCCAAAGCGCGAACCAATAAGTTTTTGTTGCCCAATGCATTGGCAATTTACAACTTTTCTTGCCTCACCCTTTTTTACCGTTATTTTAACGGACTATGCCCTAGTGAAATAGCCAGCTGCATTCCTCCCCTTAAACAATTCAACCGTAATATTCGCACTTCTAGGAATGCCCATCAGTTTACCCTTGAGCCCAACTTCGGACGTACTGTGAAGTACAGAGATTCGTTCTTTAGCCGTACTACGCTAATGTGGAATTCCTTACCACGCTCTGTCTTTCCCAGTCATTGCTATGTTCAAAAATTCAAAACCAATGTACACCGACACCTCCTTTCTGACCCCTCCCTTTTTTCGTATTGCTCACACTGTGTCTCTGACATATTAAGGGTATGGGTGATTCTACAAACAATGGAATAAAATGATACAAATTTCGGCACGACATTTTTGGAAGCCAAAAGTCGTAAGAATTGTTCTAGTTGATCCTTAGAACGTCTCTTTGCGTTGTTGAAAGCGGCCAGTAAAAAAAATTAAAAATGATGATTTTAAGGACATTTTTTGAAAAAGAATGTTCAGGGGACTGAGTTTTTTTTTAAGGGGACTGAATAAATCTTAAGTTTTTTTGTATTTTTTCTTGGGTACACACTGAAATATAGAAATTAAATTTAATTAGCCTTCATAAACATACAAATTCATGGTTAATACATAATAACTTAGCATTTTATTAAGAGAAAATAATATATTATAATAAATTTTTTTTTCTACTTAGAATCAATTTAAAATAAATTATATTCTTTTTAAAAATTTAAAAAATATTTCGCAATGAAGTTCGAAGTTTAACATAACTTAAAAATCCTCAGGTTTCGGAATAAAATATCATTTGTTTATTTATTAGCCAGGGGACTGAGACCAGGGGACTGAGGTTTTTCATGGTTTTTGCGCAAAAAAGATATTAAGGTTTTACTTAAAAAATCAAAAAAATATATATAATATTACAGTTTTATCAAACCTATACTATACTGCTAAAAAAGATGCCTACTTACGTATAAATTTGTTTCGTAAAAACTCACCAGAGGACTGATAAACTAAACGGACATTCCACGACTTCATGCACAAATGTCTTTTTCACAATACTAACATAAGAAACAGAATCGAGTTGCACCACGATTTTATTGTAAGGAGACTTGGTACTTCAAATTGCCAGTGCTGGAAATCTGATCCACATCCTAGTTATTGATATTTTCGACTGTTTCAATATGCCAGGGGACTGATACAAAAAGCGGGGGACAAAGTTTAATGCATTTTTTTTTGTAATAAAATAAATTACTAAAAAATATTTATCTATTTCGTAGCAAAGACGTATTATTTGGCGTAACTACGGTGGGATTCATTTTAGTATGAGACCTGAAATAAGAGACCGGTAATAATTTTTCTTTGCGAAAACGCACTGGGGACACGTCAGGGGACTGAGAATCGGACACTTTGAAGAATTTTTTGAGCAATATAAAATAAGGTCACCCTAATAATATTGTTAGGCCAGATAGATATCAGTCAGATTTAATTTTATAAAAAAAATCAGATCAAATAATTCAACGGATTTCAAAATATTTCTGGGGCCGCCGAAAATTCCATCGTTTGTAGAATCACCCGTATACAAAAAACTTTTGAGTGTGATGAATGAGTAGCTGAAGGAAAGGAAATGACATGTGTAAAAACGAAACGCGATGAAAAAAGGGAACCATACCCTCTCAAAATTATACCAACTACCCCCAGTAACTAACTCGGGAAATCCCCTAATAACCTTTCAACATAACATCGCACTGTCTAGTTATTAGAGCTTCGCGTCCGGTTATCGGAGATTTTCTATAGATTTACTTACGTATTAAACATAAACTGTACTTAGAACAGATCTGCTGTTCTTTTCCGTTACATTTTTGAGAAAAAATAATCCCTAAATAAAATAATGTGTCCGCGTATGGGAGGTTTTCTATCTAAAATGGACAAGAAAACGTGTCCGCGTCCGTTTATGAGAGTGTCCGTTTATAGGAAAGTTATTTGTATGAGATTTTCGAAAAAGAAGTTCGTTCCCGAAAATGTGTCCGTTTAAGGGAGCTGTCCGCTTATTGGAGCTGTCCGCAAGTAGAGCTTTCACTGTAATACCTTAATAATAGGCTGTTTAAAAATTTGCGCCAATAAGTTTAATGGTTAAACAAAAAAAATTAAATATTTAGTCTTTTTTAATGAGAGTTTATAAAAAATAGTAAAACTTTCTCATCAAAAGGATGCGAGTTAATTCTAGATAAATATTTCTTTTCGTATCTACGCTTGTCTTAGTCCCAATTGTAGATAAGTTCAAATAACTTAACTCGTCACACTTAAAGAAATATTCGTATTAGAAATTCTAATGCACCCGACACCTAAAAAAAACCATTTAGTTGGATATGGACTTAAGTTGGATTAGCCATGTAAACTCTACTGAAAAACGACGAACACTAACGAGTTAGCACTAATCAATATGTTAACTTGTATTTTTATTAATCAATTGTAAATATGCCTGTGTTATTTGATAACAAGCAGATAACAATGAAGATAACTTTAACTTCCCAAGTTCCGCGTCGAATGGACCATGAATTTCATAACACAAATACGCTTACTCAGGTTCTGTCGCTTATGTGCTTATTTTGCCTCCGAACCGGATTGGAAGGCTTGTGTTTTTTTTTTTTTTGTATTTGATGAGTATTAATCTTTCTATAAAGAAAATTTTTACCCATGTGTCGGTGGGGTAGAGTCAGTGAGTAGATATTCCTCAGTCTATAAGCCATCCATAAAACGAGTTAGACAGTTAATAGCTTGACAGAAAAGCAGCCAACCACATTTTGAAGTATTAAGAATTTGTTTTCGAAATATAAACCCAAAAGTCTAAATCACTGTTTTCCAGAGTAGAAAAAAAATCTGAAAAAATCCAATCGGACAGTTAATATGTCAAGCGTTATAGAATTCCTTTTTACTTATCTTGAACAGATGCCAGTCAGCAGGGTCATTACCATCAGCCCTATTCTGCTATTCACGTAAATCCGACATTCGCGCCCCTTTCACTCTACCTTTGCATACAGCTCTCTAGCGGGTGAACTGCAATATTTCTAATGGGATTTTCCATTGGAAAATTCAGATTTCAATCAAAACATATTTCTTTTCGCGGCGAATGGAATACGATTTTAAATCGATTGACTTTTAAAAACTGCTGTTGTTCAAAAAATTTAAAGTGATTTGTTTTAAAAAAAAATATTTTTTAATAAAGAAATGTACAAGGTTTTTATTTTCAACAAAAAAAAAATAAAACAATTATTCAAAAAGGTTAATGTAGACAAATTATTATTTTTTTTATTACTTTCGCTGTTAATATTTGGTCGGATACCCTTTTAGCCTTATAACTTCTTTCAAACGGTTTTGCATTGACCCTAACAGTTTTTCTGTATAAGAACTATTGACCTTACTCCATTCAAGCAACAAGGCTTCTTTTAACTGCGCCTTTTTGCGAATATCGTGGGTTCGGATCTTTTTTTCAAATTCATCCCAGCAGTGCTCGATAGGGTTAATATCTGGACTCTGTGGTGGGGTTCGTAGCAGGTGGGGAGCATTTTTTATTTCAAACAAAACATAACAATTTATGCCAGCCATATGCGCGTATTAGGGGCGGTATATTTGGGGTCATTATGTTGCTGAAAGTAATAATCATTGGATATACCCAGATGTATACATATTGACCAATTGTTCCGTCTATTACTTCCAGCTTACCGACTCCTGAAGACGCCTTACAGCTCCAAACCATAAAACCTCCACCACCGTGCTTGACAGTCTTAATTGTGCATCTGAGATTAAGAGCATCATTTGGTCATCGCCACACCCTCAAACGACCGTCAGAACTAAAAATGTTGTATTTTGTTTCGTCGGAGAATATAACCTTTCGCCAGAAGTCCGGAGGCTACATACTGTTTTGCAAATGCTAACCGTTTCTTTCTGTTTATTTTACTGACCAATGTTTTTTTCCTGGGTTGGCGTGACTTAAACCCCTCTTGAACAATAGCTCTTCTTACCGTTTCTGGATGCGCAGTATTGTTGTTATATATTTCGAGCCGTGTGCTTATCGTCTTAGCCGTTATAAAGTGATCTTGCTCCACCATTCGCTTGATCATCCCTTTCGGAGAGCTTCAAAGGTCGGCCGGATCTTGTCTTCGATTTAATCTGTCCTCCGTTTCTAAGGCGACCTACCGTTCTCTGTATCGTTGACCGAGCTCTTGAGGTTATTTTTGATATTTCACCATACGACTTTTTTTGTTTAACGTAAAGATTAATAATCAACTGCCTCTCACTCAAACTTAACTCTTTAGGTTCGTTCGTTGAACTTTACCCAGGGTTTACCCAGATTTTCTTGACAACCCTCAGAGTTGTCAACAAAAACTGGGGTTTTCGGTTTTCAAAAAACACCCAAGGGCTTTCAACTGTTTTGTTGACAGCTAAAAGCAAGACAAAATCATTTTGTGATCTGATAAAACTTTAAATTTGTTATAAATTAGATTTAAAAATGAACGAAAACAATTTCGCGTTGTTGCTGAATGCTTCATCCGATGAGTACAACAAACATTTAATTGCAAATACAAGCAATAACATGCAATATGCGTATCGCCAAACGACAACAAAAGAAATACATATGAAATCTCATATGACTTTTGACAGTTTGATCGTTACCTGAACTCGCCCCATCAAAACACCTAGATCTACTTCATGGCGAATTCAGGGCGACCCCAGGTCTCAAAAAACGAAGAATTTGCTCACCAGGGTGACTTCAGGTCTTTCAAAAAACGATTTAGGGCGACCCCTGGGTGACTTCAGGGCTCAACGAACAAACCTTTTATTTTCCATTTTTGCTTAAAAAAAAAAACCAAAGACAATTATTTGCAATGCGCGTTTAGAACGATTAAAAAAAAAAAACAATCATATTATGCAAAAACAAATTTGCCGATACTTAAACAGTGTGTAATGCAAGAAATATTCACCTGTGCGCAGACTTTTGTGGAAGAATTTCAGAGGTTAATTTTGTTTTTATTAATTTTTTGTGATACGAATATTTTTTTTGTTGAAAATAAAAACTTGGTAAATTTCTTTTAGTGAAAAATACCTCTTTTGAAAATAGTTCACTTTACATTTGTGAATAACAGCAATTTTTTAAAAATATCTTCCTTGTACGCAGACTTTTGTGGATCACTGTATATTACAAATGTAGATTTGCAAAATTTATTTTGAATCAAAAAGTCATCATCATCGGCTCGACAACCGGGTTCCGGTCCTGGCCTCTTTCAACAAGTCTCTCCACCTATCCCGGTCTCTAGCCGACGCCATCCAGTTGCGCACCCCAAGGCTTCGGGCGTCCTGGTCTACGCCATCTCTCCAGCGCAAGCATGGTCTACCACGCTGTCGTCTACCATAGAATGTACCACAAAGAACTTTCCGAGCAGGTTCCTCTTCGCTCATGCGAGCTAGGTGCCCTGCCCACCGGAGTCTACCGAGCTTAATTTTTGTCACGATATCTGCTTCAAGGTAGATTGCGTTTGAATCAAAAAGTAAAGCAACTTATTTAACGAATGAAATCAAAAATTGCCAAAATCGGAAATTTGACAGATCTAAATAAAAAAAAAATTTATTTATTTTACCAATGGAGAACCAAATAACTAATTTGACATTTACATAAACAGTTGTTCATGAGGTTTGGAAGTTTGTGTAAATTGTTTTGGTTTATTATTATAAGTTAAATTACAGAAATAAGTACGGATACTATTGGACTTTTATTCTATTTTCAAAATAGGAGATTCTTTAAATAGATAATTTCGGGGAAATATATGTATCTACTATTTGCAAATAATAAAAATTAAGCAACATATTTGTTTTTTTTTTTTGTATTCATATTTTATGACGAGTCTAGCAAACATATAACAGAGAAATGACTAAACCGCAAACACTTTATATGCTGTCCCTTCACGTAAACAGGACAATACCGCACAATATTACCAACATTGCCGGCGTAAATCAGATTTAATTCGGTTGAATAACAGAATAGTGATGAGTACAAATTTAAAGAAAATTTCTCCCGATGAATATTACACAATAAGGATTTAGACTGGCCACGAGGCTTTGATGTGGTTGAGAAGAATTCACTTTCTATGTTGCGTGTTGGTCTTGTTAAAATCGTCTCTGTCTCTGTATGTGTCTCGATCTTTGTTTTATTAGGTCTGCTATTACACGATGCATCCAGACGCGTGCGACTTTTCGAATAACGTAAGTGCAAAAGAGAAAAAAAAAATCGAAAGATGAGATGGAAAAAAAAACTGCCCTGTGTCGCGTGGGTAAAATTTTCGGTGCAACAATTTGACGTTTCTCTTTTCTCTTGTCCGTTTTTCTTCTATTCTGCTTCATATGATTTCGTTATCCGAGGAGTAAACTTCAATGTAATGCATAGAAATACTTCTTTCTGATTGCTTCTTTATTTTGAAGAGCACATACGCTCACCAACACCGAAATGAAAAATAAAGAGAACTGTCAAATTGGATTCATGAATCTGGTTTCAACGTGTAATAGCGCTTGAATCAGTGGACGAAATATCAAAGCAGAATTCGAAGAATGCGCATGCATCTAGATTCATCGTGTAATAGCAGACAAACCAACTGGTCTAGATCTCATTTTGTATAGAGCATTGAACCGAGACCAAGTTTCATTCCACACTCCACCTACATTGAGCGGAGAAAAACATCAAATTTTATTTTTTACAGGTAATAAGTAGGTATAAATTTATTTGTAGAGTGCTTTAAACAAAAAAACTCCATAAAAAGTAAAACAAACTAAATTATGAACGCTTATTTTACTCTCTTTCCCGTAGTTGTTCCGAACTAGATTCCTTATTTTTCTATACTCCTTTTCCAATTTTGCTAACTATTTGCTTGGTGGAAAGATATTTTTTTTTTAATTTAAAAACGAAAAATTACTTACTTTTCTTCCATAGCACGTTGTTAATTTAATCTCAAATTATTTTTCTTACTATTTTACAAGTACATGTACATACACACCAACAACTTAATTTATGTTTGTCCTACATCAATGGAACAGTTTCCCATCCAAAAAGTACTCCATGAATTTTTGTGCAAAATAATTGCTCAGTCTGTCTGCTGTTACCCGATGCATCTATACACATTCAACTTTTCAAACAATGTATGTAATTGCAAAAGACAAAAAAAAAATTCAAAAGAAGAGGCGGAAAAAACTGATCTGCGTCGCGTGGACAATATTTTCGGTGCAGCTAGATATACAGTTTGTCAAGAAAGTGTTTTTACACCTACAAATTTCGATAAAATAGATAGTTTCCTTGCTAACAAAAATATATTCGCTTTTGTCACAAACAAATATGAAATAAACATTTAAAAATTAAAGTAATCCATGTCACGAAATTCTTTACACTTATTGGCGCAAAATTTTAAACAGCCAATTGTTAAGGTATTAATATGATACTACTTAACACTTTAAAGTAGTTTACTAACTCATTCTTAATTTTAAACATTTTCTAACTAGTATCGTACTAAAGCAATTTTCTTAATTGCTTCTGAACACACCTAACACAATGACAGTTCGGGCAAAAAACTAATGTCGTTTTTATTTGGCAATCCGGAATCTCTCTCCGATCCGGAATCCCAATTGAACACTTTTGTTTGCTTCTGATGATTCTGAAGTTTTGTTTGATTGTAAATGTGAAACATTAAATGTGTACAATAATCAAAATCAAGAAAAATGTTTGTTGAAAGCAGGGTTGGCCGAATTGTCACTTTTTAGAAATAACTACATTTGTTACATCTGCTACGTAGTTTATGTAGTTAATGTAGTTAAATGTAGTTAATAGTAGTTAATGTAACAAACTGTAGCATTGCTGTCAATTAGCTGTCAGTTGTGCATTTGAAATTTGAATTTTTAAATTAAACGTTCAGTTATTCCTACAGTTCTTCATCCTTATGGTAAATGAAACTTTTTTTTTACAAACCTTCATTAGATCATAAAAGTGCAAAATTGTTTTTTTTTCCTTCATTATATTGAATTTTTATGAATTTATTACTACTTATATGTAGCAGCTTCAAGCTCGCTTCAACACCTCATATAAACGTAGTAAATCATGTAGAAAACGTAGTGTAGTTAATTTGGCCAACCCTGGTTCGCACAATTTGGATACCAAAAATCACAGCTGTTGAGGTTGACGTTTAAGTATATGAATGTGTGAGTGCTTCTGGTTTTGCTTCTGATTTCAAATCCAGAAGCAAATTTCTCTTCTTTTCAGAATCAGAACTGTCATTTTTTCCCAATTGAACACTTTCAGAAGAGTCCGGAAGGCTTCCGGATTGCCAAATAAAAACGACATAAGTAAACAAGGTCTGACGTTTATAAATGTCAAAGAGTTATGTGAAGTTTACACGATTCGATAATTTTAACTTTAATAAAAGGGTAGAGAAAGTATGATGCTAAATTCGATTAAAATTTGTAAAAACGTCGTTTTAGCTTAGTTTCATACTAAAACTGCTTGAACATCGTACTAATTCAACTAAAATTTTGCGCCATTGTTATTAAGTATTTCAATAAACATAGATAAACTTTAATAAACATTAGGTATATTTAATATTTATTTTGGTGACCTCAGGAGCCAATGCTTGTAGTCTCCTCCCCATTGATCATATTCATTTTTCAGGGTATTCTTCTTGAATGTATTGGATAAGCTGGTTTCGGTCGAACTTGTTTCGGTCCTTAGGATTTCTGCTTCCCTTTTTTCATATGTGCCCACAAATTCTCAATGGAATTGAGATCTGAGCTCTGTACAATCAAAAAGTAACCAGATTATAACTGTATGCTCCTTATGTTGTTCTGTTAAAATTTGAAAATTGGGTTGGATGTTACAATCGCAGGCATTGAAGCCAAATCTATGTAAGTGCTCTTATGTGTAAATGAAATTGCAAAAAAAACATAGGTAATCCATGTGACCATCTATGAAAACAATATCTGCCACTGCTTTCCTTGGTACGCATCTCCAACCCACCACATACAACTTACCGAATTTGCAAGTTAGGATAACATTTCTTCAATCCATTACCTTAGCGGCTATCGTCACTTTTCGCACTTTTACTTGTTATGCGTGATCACTTTTTTAGTTCCGAAATAAACTGAGACTTTGACTATCAAATGGGGGCTGACTTCAAATCGCTTATTTTGAGATCGTCTCAACCACAGATTTCACATCAAGATGTTTTTTGATTATATAAGTTTTGCATATCAAGCATGCATTATGTGGATACACATAGATGGAAGTATACAATATGGAATAAGGTTATGATGATGAACACTGCGGCGCATGATCAGTGATTTGCTTATTTAAGATAAATAATCTATACAATCTATCTTTCTGAATATCGGAACTTTAGGCTTAATGAACAAAAAGAAATTGCGTGCTTCTAGATGGAATGTGTTACGAGTGTGGTCAAGCAGATTAAACCACAATTCGTAGATTTTCTTTTATTGACAACATATAAGGTGTACGCTCCCATCTGATTCGGGCTATGGCCTGGGACTCAAGCATCGGAAAATTGCGGTTGTTGTATTCAGTACACTTGAAATCACAATTGGCTCAACACTCTCCCTAATTCATATGCGCTGGATGGCTCTTGGCGTACCCTTTTAAACGCTTTAAATATTGGTTTCTCGCAGAGGAAATAAAACAAAGATTTCAAATTAATGAACCCCGCCGTGTAACCTGACCAAAAATAAAATATCGCTCCGTTTGTTTTGAATGTGAATTAAAATCTTTTTATATAATGCATTTTACTTCATGTTGCTTCTACTTGCCTTTTGGGAATTATTCCATTTTTTTTTTAATTTTTGGCCAAACTTAATTAAAAAAGTACCTACTAAAATGTCGATATGGTAGCAAACATTTTTGGTCATTTGTAAACAAAGGAAACATTTGATCGTGATCCGTTACAACGCTCGTGGTAAACTCCTTCCGTCATCACACTAAAGAAATCTTATTTGCTTAAAGCAAAGTTTGCTGCTAATACAACGTGAATGTGAATCCCCCTGCAATTTAGAGCGCACACGATTTCAATTGACGAATCTTCTCTCACACTCGTGCAGTTACTAGAGTTTCAAAAAGATCTCTATACATTCCAATCCGCTCGGCCGGAAAATACCCTGCCCACCCCTATTGTGCTGAAGAGGTGCTTTTCAACATTGGAAACACCAATGGGTAAGCTGTTCTATATGTCGTACTCTGCTAGTTTTTCACAGCGATTGGAAAACCGCTTTTATCCAACTTATCTCTAAAATAGGAAAATTTTCTTCTCAATTTAACTATAGTTCAATTGCAAATTGAAATATCTTGAGAGACAAAAAAAGATAAAAAACGAAAAGCAAAAGCGTTTATTAGAGTTCGGTATCGAGCTCTCTTATAGAAAATTCTTGCATTTTCTGTCAAAGAATCTCTTATTCGTTGGATTGGAAATTACGTTTCGGACGGCTCTATACAAGTCCTACTGGATGATATGAATGCTGGTTTTGCCCCAAGGATCCATTTTGTCTCAGAATTTCTTCCTTAAATTCATAAATGCGATTTTTGCTGACAATTCTTTCTTCAACTTTCATACACCCAGATTAACATTCATGTCCTTCAGATATAGATCTTCAACAGAAGCATATGATAAATAAAAATAAGAAACCAACACCAGAAATGGAGGGGCCCTACAATTGTCTGCCAAGTCCGAACAGATAAGATGAGAAGCACTTCTCTCTTGAAGGATTTGAAACTTCTTTGCAATAGATTGTACACCTGAAAAACATTTATTCTTTTTATTTTAAGGTGGAAGCTGCTGGGGAGCGAACCCAAACCTCCGGCAGAAAAATCGAAAGCCCTACTCTTTTAACTCGAAAGTATTGTCCAATGGCAAGTCAAAATGTAATCGCTGTCGTTAAAGCGGAACCCGAATGCCAATATTCATTAGCGAGCGAGAAAACCAAAAAACCTAGTTATTGGTTAATCCATCACAGACCACTTTTTGTGGTGCCAAGTACGCTGCTTAGTCATCTAGCTTTAATTTAAAATAATATAAAGCGCACATTCATTCAAAGCTTCATAAACATGCTTGAGTCTGTTCATAGAACCATAACTGAAAAATTTTACTTCTTTCAAGCACCCTCGCAATGTTTTTTTTGTTTTTTTTTTTTTTTTTTTGAAGTAGCTTGTTGCGTTCCTGCTCTGAAATAATTCCACCAGAACTCCCATCAGCTTCAACATGCTTGAGTCTGTTCATAGAACCATAACTGGAAAATTTTACTTCTCTCAAGTACCCTCGCAATGTTTTTTTTTTTTTTGAAATACCTTCTTGCCTTCCTGCTCTAAAATAATTCCACCAGAACTCCCATCAGCTCACTTACTGAAATTCTCTCTTTAGCCGTACTACACGAATGTACAAACTTTACCGAGCTCTGTTTTCGTTCCATTGAAATGTTCACAAATTAAAAACCAATGTGATTGGGAACCTTCCATGTAACTCTATTCCATTTACCTAACGATCGCGCCGTATTGATCATTATAAGGTTATTCATAACCCTGTAAGCATATTAAAAACCAAATATGTCATCTAAAATTGACAGATGGATTGCCCTATTTAAGTACAATTCAGTTTAAAGCCGTGTCTACACAAATTCTCAATTTTCGGACTTAACAATAGTTTTTGGTGAAGAAAGAGATACAAAACAAATGTCTACTCCTGTCCTCTTGTTAAACAAAACTACACCATTTATATCTTTTAATACTCACCTATTCACAATCACCTTTTTTGTATTATTATTTTACTATTTGTATTTTGTATGGAATCTCATCATATTTCTGGTTGTGTTATCCTTTCGTTGGTTTGTTAAATGCTATATTTTTTGTGAAATTTAGTTGTTACACTCCTCTTGTTGCGGATATTTATATACTAACATTTAATTGTTCACAATGCAATTATAAATATAAAAATAACTTTAATTAATTTTTTTGTTTTCCATTAGTATTCAAATTGATTATTATCGCATTTAAAAAAATAACTACCAATTTATTTAATTATTGTTTAATCAAAATATTTTAGTTTCAGGAATTCTAAGAAGTCGAAGAGAGAAGACCAAAACGAAAAAACTTAAAAAGAAAAAAGAACTCGAAGCCGGCGACAATAATAAAGAGGAACGAAATGTTGTGTAAGATTAGTATTTATATACATGCATTATATGATTATATGATTAGATAATTTGTTTTGATATTTTCAAAAAGAATCTAAACTTAGATTCTCTTATGGATTTAATGAATCGAATTTTTGTATTATTTTTGGTTAAGAAAAAGATAGAAACAAACTAATTGTTGTTCTACTATTTGACTAAATTATTTAGGACAGTATACATTTCCTGTACTTTTTAAATTGAAATTCAATGGCAGGATATTTTAAACACTACTGTGTTAAAATATTATCAGACAATTCGCTAATGTGTAAGTTCATACAAAAAGTTCGTTCGTACAACTTTACCCAGGGTTGACCCAGGTTTTCTTGAGAACCCTGAGAGTTGTAAAAAAAAACTAGGGTTTTCCATCAATCAATTTTGTTTTATTGAACATACTCGTACTATTTAAAATTTGGCTTACAACTAATAAGATACTATGTATGATAAAATTTACTTTTGTTTATGTTATCATTTTTATATAAAATTTACATGACAAAAAAAATTAAAAAGTCGGTTGACTTAATCGCCTTCAGGGTGTTCATTCCCGGTTGTCAGTGGTGAGCAGGGATGGCGTTTAGCCGCGGTGGTAGGCTGACCCAATGTCAGCGTAGAACGAGACTATTCTCTCGTTGTCCATGATTACGCACATGATTTCAGCACATTTCTTAAGTGATGTTAAACCTTAGCAGATCGTTGAAGTGCACTCCCTTTGCTATGGGGTGAGAGTGCAGCTACCAGTTGAAGGTTTCCTGAAGCAGACAAGTTCCGATTTGGAAGTGTTGATCCGGATGGCTCATTTCTGGTAGAATTGAAAGAGCCTGTTGATGTGGGTTTCTACTTTTCGGACATCGACATTAGATGTAGCGTAGGTGAGCGAGTCATCAGCATACAGAAGGTTCTCGCATCCAATTGAAGAAGGTTGGTCGAAAGTCATCAAGTTGTAGGGGAAGGGGTTTAGTTTTGAACCTTGGGCAGCCCTCATAGTCTTCATGTTTTACTTGCAGTTGTACGAAAAATTTCCTGAAAAAAAGGAAAGAAAAGAGAATTTTTATTAATGGCGGAGGTACTTGCATAATATAAGGTTTGTGGACTAGGCCATCTATCCACACGAATATTTTCTCGACATCCAGAAAGCATCCGACGGTGATAGATGGCTGTTGAGGGCTGTGGTGATATCGTGTTGGAATTTTAGTAGTGAATTGCAAGTCAGTTTGAACTCGCCACAACAAAATACCTAGATCTATTTTAGGGCGAGTACAGGACAAAAAAAATGATTTAGGGCTACCCCAGGGTGACTTCAGGGCTCAGCGAAAAAACCTAAAGAAAGTAACCTTTTTGAAATTCCTTAATGTGAAAATGTCATTTTTGAGATTAAACTAGGATCCTAGCAAATTTAAATAGGAACTCAAATTTTTAGTCACCAGCAATGCTGTCACACTTGCTTTGGGTTACGTTATCGAAAAAAAATAAAATGTAAAAATTAGGGTTCCTCACCAGGAAACCATACTTGGACCTAGAACGGAAGTCCGTCTCCCAGTACTCACTTGTGTGTAGGAACTGTTCCTGACTCATGGTTAATTGCTCAATGAAGAGGCACCCCATGTCTTTATGTGAGAATACAGGTTAAACCATCACGCTGAGGCGTTGTTTTCATTTTTCTCCAAATTGCACAAAAAAAAATAATTCTTCGGCAGATTGTCGAGAGCCGCCAGGCCTAGTGACTTAAAACTTTCAACAATCCCTGTTTGTCTATTGTCGACAAAATTGAAAGGATGAGAAGCGTTTTTTCATGACAAGAGACACTCTTAGAGGTTTTGTCACTTCAAGGGTATGTGCCCCTGTAAAAACGTTATTGTGTTTCGTTGGAAGCAGCTAGGATCGGTGCCTTGACCGTCCAAACCAATAATCATAACGTAACAGAGACAAACAATAACTGAAACACACCCAGTTGAAGTCTAATACAACAAATATGAATGACTGCCAATTACTTTAACCTTTTTCTCCATGAAAATATGACTTGAGATAAATAGTTTAAAAAATAAATAGGAATCCTTAACGGCTTGTAGAGAACCTGATCCTAGTGACTTACAACCTTAAACCATTACTGTGTACGCGTTACAAGGTCCCCTACAATTTTCCGCCGATTCCGAACGATTCTCATGACAGGATTTGTCAATTCCTCGTAAGAGCGGCTGTGAATTGAACTCAAGAGCTTCAGCATGACAGTCCATTATGCCAATATACCAAGAGTTTGGAATAATAAAATTCACAAACAAAAATAACTTTCAAATCCAAATGGGTTCTCGTTGTTTTTGCCTCTATTTTGAGAAAAGTCCATGAAGTTTTCTGCTACAGAAGAGTTTAGTTCAGTTTACCGCTCCCATATTTCAAAAACTGCGGTGGAAGTTTAATTGATGCAAATTCTTCTTCTGCCTTAATGAACCGAAAGTGACGGAAACTGCACCGGGTTCGCTCGGCGAATGGCTTTCTATTACATCCAAAGCAGTTATGCGATACGTTGAAAATGTTAGTTTCGAAGTTAAAATTTGTGATGCAGGGCCATGTATTCCAGTTCATTGTTGGGCGAATGCTCCAGACTCCAGAACAGAATTCTCTTGCTTTAATGTATTCTGTAAGAAGTATATTTCTGATTTCTATCTTTGTTTTGCGTGATAAATATCTTACTAATTTTTCGCCGAATCTACGAGCTGCATTGTAACCTTATTATGTTGTAGCTAATTAAAAGAATTTGCATATTTAAATCTCGAAGTAAATTTTATCGTATAATTTACACTTATTTAAAAGCATTCATTGAAAATAGAAAAAGTACTTAACAAAATAAAATATTTAATCACAAACAGCGAAGAAAAGGACCCCTTGCAAGACGTTGAACAAAATAAAGTACAAAAATCATCATCAGCGACAGTCGCCATTCCAGTTATTCCCGGTGTTGCGCCAACAGCTGCCCCTGAAGTTGATGAAGACGGTTATAGTATTCAGCCACAAAAAGAAACCGCATGGGAAGATAATCCAGAAAATGGTAAACTTAGTGTTTTATATTCATATTATGAATCGTTTAAACTTTCATTTCGATATCCTTTTAAAGCGGGCAGTTTTTACTCTGATTCAGACTCAGATTCAGATAATGATAAGCCTGATAAAAAGATTCACGTTAAAATAAAACCTCTTAATAATGGTACTGCTCCAATGTCGGCCAGTGTTGATGAATTACGAGCGACGGTGGGTAATATATCACTGTCACCGGTGGGAATTTTTTCTGTAAGTGTAATATTTTAAAGTTTATTCTGCGAAAATAAAAACTTATTCATTATTCGTTTTCAATAATCTTATAGCACAGTCAACAGTTGGAACAATCCAGTAATGCGTCACGACAACAAAGTCCAGAAGTATCAAATGCATCAACTCCAACTGCTACAGTGCATCCCTATGCACCACTACAAAGTCCTACCCTGTCGATGTCCAACAACTCGAGGTAAAAATTTTCAAAAAATTGTATCAGCACCTACATTAGAAAAATTTAATTTTTATTCTAGATATGCCGACCTGGGCGATATATTCTCTGAAGTTGGTGAAATCAGTGCAT
Source organism: Philhelius festivus (assembly GCA_963931855.1). Taxonomy (NCBI): domain Eukaryota; kingdom Metazoa; phylum Arthropoda; class Insecta; order Diptera; family Syrphidae; genus Philhelius; species Philhelius festivus. The sequence goes on along the minus strand of OZ007555.1, from coordinate 55,932,498 downwards.
CTGCTCCTGCTTCCGCAACGATATCAAAGTCTGTAAGCCGCCAAATACCAACACCGACATCAGCCAATAGCATAGCAATACCTCGTCCGCCTTCCCGACGCTCAGAGATGGCACCACGAGGGCGAATCAGTCCATCATCTATGTCACGAGCCGATAGCGTCGGCAGTATGGAATTCCGAATGGGTGTCGGGCATGGCTCATCAAGGGGCCCATCACCACTTACTATAGGAATATCGGATACGATACCTCTTGCTGTGGCCTTCCATGAAATTATTCATGCTTACTTTAGGTAGGTATTCCCAGAAAACTTAGCACCTATAAAATTCACTCTCATATCATTTGACTACATAATCCAGGGGTACCGACGAATCGAAGTGTCAGGTGAAAATAACTGGTGATATGATGTTGTCCTTTCCCGCTGGCATAGCCGGTGTATTGGCCAACAATCCCAATCCTGCTAGTTTGGGTTTTCGTATAAAGAATATAAACAATCTTGAAAATATCGTTCCCAATCAAGAACTGGTCCAAATGTAAGTTATCCCATTTGATTAATAATTTCATGTTTGTTTTTTTTTCTCAATTGGAAACTATCTTTTATTCTAGTGATCAAAGTCAATCGGATACGTTAAGTACAGTTCTTGAATTCAATATGACTGCTTTGACGGCAAAGTTGCGTCGTCAGTCGGAACAAAGCCCGTCTGCTGCATATTTCAATGTGGAAATACTTAAATATCAGGTGCGGTCGAAACCAGGTGCCTCGTCGTGTCCATTCCAATTGGTAAGCTATTGGAAATGTGAACCAACATATACCGCCCTAAAAATTGACTATAAGTACAATAATCATGCCATGGCAGTTGCCACTCCATTACTAAATGTAACACTGTCAGTACCGGTAAATGGATCTGTTCGAAATGTCCAGTCTAAGCCGCATTCGGCGTGGTAAGTGGAAATGAAATTTTTATGAATAGAATTAATCAATTTCGATTACTGATTTTTTCATGTTAGTTTATAAATTTATTCAGTCTGAAAAGAGATCACTCATTTCTGTTATATATGTTTCTTTTTCTTAAAAATTAATTTTTTTAATCATTCTGTCTTATATTTTGTGATTTTATTATTTAGCTTTTTAAATTTTCGAACCTTATACTTATGTCTTAAGTTAAGCTTTGCAAATCTTAAAATTAGCCCTTAATCCATTAAATTTAACAAAAAAAACTATATATGTTAGATGATACAATTTCTCTATTATAGGCTTGGCGAATCAAACCGTTTGGTTTGGAACTTTACGGACATATCCCAAAACTCTCAGGGAGGTGGCGTTGGAACGCTTCGAGCTCGACTAGAATTAAACGATGGCCCATCCACTCCTAATACTATGACTACGCAATTCAATTGCGAAGGAACTACCTTATCTGGAATTGAATTTGAATTAATCGGTAATGGCTATCGACAATCATTGGTAAAACGAAGATTTGTTTCAGGTAATTTACATTAAACAAAAAAAAAACAAACTTTTAGCAAAGAAATTATAACATTTAAAATTTGTATAGGTAAATACATCTGCGAAGGAGATGGAATTCGAAGTGGAGCAACTCCAACTCCACCATCTGTAGGTTCGTCTAGTCCTTATTCGGCGAAATCAAATTAAAACAAACAATAAAGTAATAAAGTATACCATCAAACGCTGCAAACTTGCGAGCTATGACATGAAGTACGTTTTGAAACGATAATAAACGAACAAAAATGAAATGTTATCCAAAATTTGGCGACAATTTATGTTATTTATATTTTTTTTTGTTTTTAATATTTTTCCTTTTTCAATAGAGAAAAAAAGAAGAAGTCTCATTCATGAATGTTTTATTATAATTTTGTCTATTTAATTTGTTTCCTTGTTCCATTATATCCGTACAAGTATGTATGAAATTGTTTAGCCTCTTCTTTGTTTATTAATTATTATTATCTTTATTATTAATCTGCTATTTAACTCGTTTTACATACTTTTTCAAAACTATTACATAGCATAAAAAGAAAGCTTAAACAAGAAAAAAACAGAAGATTTCTATAGTTAAATTATTATATGTATGTATGTATAATCAGCCTTACTTTTACCAAATAAAATATTGTATGTTAATTGTCTTTCTCATTTATAAAACAACGTTGGTTATATTTTTGTGTGATATTTCTTTAATTCGAAAATGATTCCGGATTTAATAATAGACCCAACCATAATTATTAACAAAAGGTGTAATTTTTCGTAACAATTCGGCCCTATCGAGGTAATCGTCGGAGCGGAATTTTCTCCGCAACCCATCCTTCGTTGGAAATTCACTTTCGGTTCGAAGTAGCTTTCATCGGAAAAAAATTTACAGAAATGCGACGACGCATTTCAGGCAGAGATGTGGAAATTAACCGATATATCGAAAATGCGATATATTTTCTATAATTTTTTTATAAAATAAACACCATAAGCGTTTTAAACCATGAAAAATCGGTAAGAGTGTAATCTATTGTTTATAAAAATTGATTTTTTTTAATTATAATGCGCTAATGTTTTTAAGAAATGTAATGAGATGCACCGATTTTTAAAACAAAACTATCGAATAAAGTCCCTCTCTATTTCCAAACATATGTTTTTTGGACTTATTCATACTTCAATCACAATGGAAATGAATCAATGCAGAAAACAAAAGATCACAAACATACTTTTTTCCATTCACAAACATTCCTTTGTTTTGGTCCCAATGAATTCAGCTGCTAGATAAGATCTTCCCAAAACACAGCCACAATTTCTGGTGTAATTTTGTAAAATATTGGGATATTCACTCAGCAGATTCACCATCCGTTCTGCCTAAAAACATTATAAATAGGTAACACAAGTTAACGCAAATAAAGTTTATTTCTTTATTATGTACTTACATTTTAATTAACTATTTCTTAAAAAAGAAAACACTTTCTGCAACAAAAACTTGTCGGGGGACTTCGGAGAAAAATTTGTTTGTATCTGTCAAAAAAAACCGTTAGAAGTACTTCATCGCAAAGCATCGCATACAAATGGCATGCGTTGAATTTTGTTGGTCAGAATTTCCAATCAGCTGATCGGAGAACTACCTCGAAGCAAAATGTCTCCAATTCGTATGAAATCAGGGCCCGTATTACGAATTACGAATATCGTTTAAAATCCCTCGTTATCGTTAAGTTGCGATTACGTTTTACGATACTCGTTTTTTTTAAACGATAATCGTTTTCTCTTACGACTGCTTTTGGCACTCGTATTTCATTGTTTTGACACATGTACTATTTTTGACAGAAATATTGAAAGAATGAAGTTGGATGCGCTTAAAAAGATAGATTTTTTTTATTTTATCAGGCAATATTTCGATGCATCCACTATCGTAAACCATAATCGGTCCATGTGTTGACTATCGTTTTCTAGGGTATCGTTTTTTTGCCTTTCGTTTCGTAATCTGTAATACGGGCCCTGGGGCCCTATTTTGTAAAACGATTATCGTTGAAATTACTTCGTTATCGTTGAAATGCGATTATGTTTAACGAGAATCGTTTAATTTTAACGATACTCGTTAGTTCCAACGACTGCCATATACCTATCGTTGAACGTTCGTTTTATCGTTTCTTGATTTATAATTTTTTTTTTTTCATTTATTTATGTCAATTTTTGACATTCCTAATAGTCGAAAAGTTGGTTGCGCTTCAAAAAAAAATGTTAAAAAATGTTTTTTTCGGTTAAGCTTGGCAACATCTGTTGTACCCCTTTTTCGTTTTACTTAATCGCTCTTTGTCGTGACTATCGTATTTCTCAGTATCGTTGACTTGCCGCTCGTTTCGTAATACAAAATAGGGCCCCAGAGAGAATTCCGCTCCGACCGACGATTACCTCTATACTGTTACTTTGAAACAAAAAATCTTCGATTTTAAACGGATAAAAGTAGACTTAGCATAATTAATTTAGCTCAGAGACAAATGTCTTGGCATGTTTAAAGTTTCTTGCGTTTTTAAAGTGAATCATCTTAATCCAGGGTATGGGATAGTGGCAGAAAAACCGATGGAGACGGCAGTGAAATTACACTATATTGCATACGAGGAGCTAATCAAATAAATGGATGGACTAGCTTCTTAGAAAACAATCTACATGGTTGCTTCACGGAGATAACAACTTGGATTCCAATTTATAATTCTTTTTATTAATCCAACTAATCGCTAATTTATCATTAACAAATCTATAGTGATTAATTCAACGGGAGACTAAGTGTACAAAAAGAGTGGAGAGTGAGCAAGAGCAAAAAGCAAAGTGGAGAAATCAAACACGTGTATTGAAAGGGCAGCATCGTTCGAAGATGGAGCAAAGAGTCAACAAGGGAGCAAAGCGGCGATTTCAAACATGTTTGATTTCTCCGGTATCATCGCTGCGATTTATCCATTTTTATTCGCACAAGAAAAATATTTAAATAGAAAAGAATGAACTCTTGCTTGTTTTCTTCTACTTTGTTCTTGCTCATTGCTCCCTGCTCGAGCTCTTTTCTCTGATGAATTTTGCACCTTTGCTCTCTTGCAAAGTAGAAGTAAACAAGCAAGAGATCATTATTTTCCATTTAAATATTTGTATTTTTCAAATAAAAATGGATTCTAAGAATTTGAATCTGTACTTTATTCAAAACCCATTCTTAAGCATATGATATTTTCTAAAACGCGGAAACAAAATCATGTTAAGTTTGAAGAATATTTCCGCATACCATGAAAACATTCGGTTGTTTACTTGACGAAATTCAAAAATTCAATTCAATTCAAAATTCAATCATCTTGCAGCTGCACTCTGTGTGCTACCCTTTCACTACACGTGTTTGATTTCTCCGCTTTGCTCTTGCTCACTCTCAGCTCCACTCTGTTTGTACACTTAGGGCAAATTCCTAAACGCATATCTTGCACAAATTCTGTTAAGCAAACAGTTCCAAAATGCAAATACAAAAATCTCTGCTAAGCAGATTGTCCCAAAATGCAATCGATGCTACTTCCTTGCGCAAATGCAGAGGCATTTGTGCAAATGTCAAACATTTCTTGCGCAATTCTCTTACATATACGCATTGACTTATTATATCTAGTATGTCAATGCATATACGTATTCTGATTTGCTATATCTGCTTTGCAGGTGTTTTGCTTTCACGAATTCTATCGTAACCGGAAACTTGTGAATCCCGAAAAAAAATATCACAAAATCCATCGTAGTGGAAAATCTCATACAAATTGTCATTACGAACGGATTTGGTGATAGCTTTTTTCGGGATTCGTAAAAGTTTCCGATTACGATGGAATTCGTGATAAGGCTGATTATAATCGATATGGTTCATATTTATTAAGTATGTAAATGTGTAATTAGGTTGATACTGAAAACAGCTTGTAAAAGAAAATGAAGTCTTGATCTAGTTCAGGTGTTGCAGAGGGATCGTTTCTTGAACCAACCCTTTTTCTCATTTATAAAAATTCCATTTTCCAGGGGTGCAATCGGCTAAGGTGATAGGCTATTGTCACATTTCCCAACTAACATACTCTCCAGAGCTTAGCTCTTGAAATCTGAAAAAAACTCTCATACAACTCTTTTATATCCCATTGTTATACTAAAGTATTATTATCTTGTTATGAAACTCAACTGGATGTCATAACACTTTTATTTTAAGAGCTAAACACTTTTCCAGCTTAAAAGAACTTAAATCTTATAGCAAAACTATTTTCTCTTCTTGTAGTTAGATTATAAAAACTTATAGTCTTATAAAATCCCTTTCTGAAAACTGAGCTCTAAATATGTCCAAATAATCCCATTACAAGTCATATTTAAGAGTAAAGTTATTTGTATACAAATTTGAAAATTCTAAAAGAATTTGAGTTTAAATCCTCCTATATCAAGAAACAATTTGGAGGTCAAAGAATATAAGCTTTGCAGTAAGATCCTAATAAGATCCTTAATGCAACAAGCACAACTATTGACAAACTTCAGTTTTCTGATGTCAACATTCTCCTCTCACTCGTACGTAAGTACACATAAATCATAAAGAAGCGTATATGATCTTATAGAAAGAATAAAGATGTTACTATACTCTGTCCAACAAAAATTGTCAGTACAGCGAAGATAGGACGTTTGTCTCTCATTCTGGTTGCATTGCCATGCATAAGTGTGTCGCCTTTTAAAGCTCTTCCAGGGATTCCGTAGTTTAAATTATAAATCGCCGCAAATGAAAGTAAAAAACGCGTAGGGCTACCGTCTGCCCATTCAAAACGACTGAAAACAATATTCAATTTACCTTTTCCCACAACGCCAAGCGGTAAGATAATAGGCGCGTTTGTTTTTAAGTTGAAAAGCAATACGACAACACTCAGCATACTCATCTTCTTAAAATGTGTTCTCAAAAGCTTCAAATCCCAAAAGCTCCTTAATAAAAACCACTGAAAAAGCTCTTTTTTTTTTTTTTTTTTTTATAATCTACTCACGCTCAAGGGATTATGATTACCCTTTTAATGTTTCAACACAGCGTGGGCGTGAAGTTACGGAAGCGAAAGAAGGATAGGAAAGATGTGTGGCACGATGTTCTGAGACTGAAGGTGGTTGTCTCAGATTTTTTATCTCCAGGGATGGCGGCTGAACTAAAGCTTGCAATTGAGAATGATAATGGTAATGGTAACTCTGTTTTGATGTAGATAAAGAGCGCACGATCGTATTGAGTGACACTTGACACTCTTGTCTTGATCTTGAGTCTTGACTTGACATCAGGGGCCCTATTTTGTATTACGAAACGAGCGGCAAGTCAACGATACTGAGGAATACGATAGTCACGACAAAGAGCGATTAAGTAAAACGAAAAAGGCGTACAAAAGATGTTGCCAAGCTTAACCGAAAAAAACATTTTTTTTTGAAGCGCAAACCAACTTCTAGACTATTAGGAATGTCAAAAATTGACATAAATAAATGAAAAAAAAAATTATAAATCAAGAAACGATAAAACGAAAGTTAAACGATAGGTATATGGCAGTCGTTAGAACTAACGAGTATCGTTAAAATTAAACGATTCTCGTTAAACATAATCGCATTTCAACGATAACGAAGTAATTTCAACGATAATCGTTTTACAAAATAGGGCCCCAGCAGTGGGATACGACGGTCGTGTTATTGTCGCGTCAGCAGCAGCCATATTCCTATACACAAGCAAAGTAGTTGCCTGTACATTTGAGGGTTACCATAACTTAAAAAATTATGATCTCGATAAAATAACTTGGCTGTAGCACTGACTTAAAATTTATTAGGTGGCATTTTCAAGTTTACATTTAGCATTGTTGTGATTACATAGAAAGTATAAAATATATTGTGTAACTTTTTTTCAATTTAAACTAAATACATTTACATCTGGGGATTTTATTGCTACTACTATCTTTTCATTCAAAATTAACAAAAAAAAATGTATTCTTTATGTTGCATTACACGAGTAGTATTTTTTTGTGACAAGAGTAATAGTAGAAAATTACAGAGAATATAAGATTTTATTACTCTTGTAAATGCAGCAGAAGACTCAGTGTGTAATTTGGAATATTTTATATTAAATTTGACCTTTCCTGTTTTCTATTTACTCTCAAAAGCAAATGACCCATGACCTAAATAAAAACAAAACAAATTTCAAAGTTAATTTTGATTTTATTTGCTTACGAAAGAAATATATGGTAACCCTATTCCCTTTAAAAGTTATAAATAAAATAATTTAAATATGCATTATTTTGAAGGAGCTTTGTGTTTTTTCGACGTAAAATGTTAGAATTAGTAGATACAATTTCAACCGCATTTACATTTCGGTTCCCATATGTGCAAAATAATAAATATCATGCATCGCCATTATAATATAATAGCTGATAGACTTACAAAATAAATACTATATCAAGCCTAACAGTTTGTTGGCATAGCAAATCATGTATACTGTTGACGTCTCTTTTCCACTGTCACATTTTAAAAGACTTTCTGTGATTGGTTAACCAATCACCGCAAGCGTACTATAGAATAAGAATAGGATCGAAGGAGAAAATTCAGAAATTCAAATTCAGTCAGTCAAGATCGAGCAGCGGCGGTGGCAACAGGCATACAAATAATACAATTTTAAAACGAATTTTAAGCGAATTTTAATCAAGTTTTAACCTAACTTTTATCAGCGAATTTTAATCAAGTTTTTAACCAAGTTTTTCAACAAAATCACAAATAAAATTATCATAAGTAATCTCAAGTTTTGTCTTTTGATTCTTTATGACATATACACACAAACTTAAAAAGTATTTTGTTTCATTCTTTATTATTATTAAGTTAACAAATATTCTGTTCTCTTTTTATCACCTCTTATTGGAAGAGACGCTTTCTCATAATAGGATTTTGCCGATCTCTATTAGAGCCTTAGAAGTGCCATTTTAATATAAACGTGCATCTGTCATCCCATAAAGAAACTTCTGTTGCTACTATGAGTAGGAAGAGCCTCTCAATAACTAGGCCATTTAAGGCTTTTAACAGTTTTAAATGAATCTCGTATTATTCTTTAAGATTACTTTAAGCTCCTCTTAACTTATCTAGTTGAACTCTTGGAGCATCTTATGAGATGAAAAATGTTACTTGGGTTATGAAAATCACATATATGATCAAATTAATGTCGATTTCCTTTACATATACAAAAAGAAAAAAAAATTCGGTGTGAAGATTTTGATGCCTCGACAGATATTGCATTCCTTCACACAAAAAAAAAAGATTTAATTTTGACAGGATCAAAATCTTCAAATCTCTATTATAAGAGGGATCTACACGTTTTTTACACGCTTTTTCACACACATCCAACGAAAAATGTTAAATCCGGGATCGTAATCCCTAGTGTGAAAAGGAAATCGACATAAATTTTCCGTCTGTGTAAGGTGATCATAAAAAGTTATTGGAAGTATTTTGAGAGTACTAGCAGTTGTCATAAATCCATTAATTAATTAATTTTTTGTGTTTTGTATTGAATTAAATTTGCAACCGCTTACTTTTTAAAAATAAAAAGAACTGAATGAGTGTTAAGGATATAAGTAAAGTATGTATACATTACATACATATGTATGTGTGTTTATTTACTTTGAATTTGTTAATTTATTTCTCAGAATTATCTTCAAAGTCGGACATTCCTATTCTTATTATAGTTTTCATTTTTCACATTTTCAAGTCGTAAAAATATATTGGCACGAACAAAACCGTTAATTTTTTTTTGCAATCTAACGACTTAGCATTATCTAACACAGTTTCAAAAACGGATGAACTTATATGTTAAATAAATAAAGACTTGTAATTGATGCAAAAATGATTTCTACGAGTATGCCATCGAATACTCGTGAGCAGCAGTGATTAGCTTCTATGACTTTCACACCGAATTCAAGCACAAGATTACAAAATTTACATGATATGTAATTGTTCATTATTCTCAAGATTTCTTGACGCATTGTAATGTAATCATTAGGGTTCGGATTCGGATTTCCATGCAAATGCATATTTTTTTAGGAACACCTTGGAAGCAAGGCAACTAATTCAGCCTTATTTTGACATTCGATTTCATTAGAAAGTATATCGAATTCGAATAATTTGTATTTTGAGATTCGAACGATTCGAAAGTTCACCTTATCAATAGAAAGTTCATTTATCTTTCGAAAACTAAGCAAATTTTCACTTTCGAATCGTTCGAAAGAAATGTCATTTCATTCTCGTTCAATTTTTTCTGGCGAATAGATTCATAAAACATGTAAGTTTAGTATAGTGTTAGTAGTATTGGATGCATAAAATGGATGTGATGCATCCATTATCCGTCTCCTATACAACTGCTCCTCACCGTTTTCTCTTTTCATACAAAAAACAAATGCCATTTTGATTTTTTAACGTCTGGCTTCAATTTATCAATTATTTTCATAAAACAATTTACAAATTTCGACGGAACATTATTTGCAGAAGGAAATTATCAGGTAAGTACTTAAGCCCTTGCATAGAACAATCTACCTTCAGCCAAATTTGCAAGCAGGTTTTTGGAAAGCCAGTTTTGAATAACCATGGAAATGAATGAAAAGGAGAATACTTTTTTAAAAAATGTGAGATACCAGGTGTTGTTAGATATGTATGTACACACATACATACATATGTGTATCGATGGAACTCAAGTGGCTATCAAGAATTTGTTTGGAATCCATATCTTCAATACCATCTTTGAGAACGAACCATCTTAAAAAAAATTTTAATTTATGTACGAACATTTTTTTTTCAATAATCGTCTTTTCAATTCCAAAATTGTATGGAGTCGATAAATTCACTCGATTACGAAAATGAAAAACCCAAACGGGAAATTTTTCCCTTCGAATGTATGGTAGAATTATAATTGTTTATTTTCGAATAATTATTCCTACCGAAAGCACGTATAGCAGAATTGGCTGTATATACTAAATCTGTAAATTTATGGGAAATCTTGTTGATTTTAACTCTGGTTTTGATTCCGAGTGAAATGGAATATATTAATTCCACTTAAATTAAATACCTTCGTATTTGTACAAAAAAAATAGCATTGACTTTATTTTGGGACCCTCTAATTTGCAGGGTATTGCATTTTGGTACAGTTTGCTTTACAGTATTTTTTTTAAACTTGATAAATAAAAGTTTCTTAATATAATCTACAAGATCTAAGGAAAAAAATTTGTTTTATCTAAAATAAAGGTACCCACAATACAAATGTTAAAAAATGGTTTTCGAAAATCGTATTTTTCTCAAAAACGGATCCGACAATTTTGATAGTTTTTTTTTTGTTTTGATTAATCTTTACTTTTAGAGAAGCTTTAAAAAAACATTGCATATTAAGACTTTAAAAAAAAATATTTTATGAATTTTTGAAGGAAACAAATTTTTTTTTTGAAAATTTGATACCTCAAAAGCTGCTCAATATTTGTTTTGTAAATTAAATTTTTATTGGAACAATAATAAAAAGTTTAAATATGCGTACCAAAATTTTTTCTTAAATATGTTTTAAAAATTTTGTATACAAAAGCTTATTTTTTTAAGAAACCACTAAAACGAATTACAATTTTGTTCTTGCATAAACTTATATTTGCTCAAAACACATGGCATCCTGTGCTTAGCTCCAACTACTAAAGGAGTTTTAGTCATTTAAAAAATGAATTTTATGCTTTTTCTCAAATAACATTAATTTTTAAAATTCTTAGTTTTTTACATAAGAGCAAGTTCGTGCGACCCAGTCGTGCATTTTATTTTATGTGTCTTCGTATTTTAACGCAACTGTCTTAATTTGAATTGATGATTAACAAATAGACACGAAGCGAACAGCAATTGTGTTTTTGATAATTTACATATGTATAGGGCAGAAAACGAAGCAAGTTTGAGTTATTGATGGCTCCAAGGTCGGAGTGTGTTGAATTACAGCAATAGAAAAAACTCACTCATTTCGTTTGTGTGAAAGTTACAGTTACAGATGAGTAGTAAATAACACCCTCTGAGAGCGTTTTGGTTATAATTTTGTAGTATAGTTAACATAGGTACCAATCGAGTGTCCTTATGTTTTCGTATAACTTTTTTTTTCGTATGATCGCAAAAGTACAACAAGTTATAACTTCACGTATTAATATCTGACGGATTTAGTTTTGGAGATTTAGACGACTAGGCGAACCTAGAACTTATAATAACTCTATTGTTAGGTACACTTATGGAATCACTTACACTCTTTTTCTTCTTATTGCATTAATAATATTTTACGAACCAAATAATGACCTCCATCACAGGGCCGGTAGTAAAAGTCTATGTCTAAGAATTAATTCCGGAATAAAAATGCGCAAATGGGAAGCACCAAAAACGCCCTCGTAGTGAATATTTTCCAACTTTTGCTAACATTATTCAAATTTACCAAATACTTAGGTATCCGTTGCAACATCTTTATGATGTTTTGTTTTTGCGATTAGCTGTATGAAATTGTTCCGATAGGTCCTATGCCTAAGAGCAAATATTACTTAGTTATAACATATTTATGTTAATTACAATAAAGAATATGTAATTAACAATTATGTACCTACAATATAGTAATAAAATAATATATTTATGAAAATCTTATAAAGGTTTTGTCAGAATTTACAAGCGATCTCTCACCTCAGCCAAGCAGAAAGTTTGGAGAGAATTCTATCAATCAATTGAGAACATAAAAGATTCTGCAAGGCTTGGCAAAGTGCTATCGTGTGAACATTGCAATCCGTCATTCTTGAAAAAGCCAGATGGACTATGGACAATTTCTCTGGCTGAATCCTTGGAGCTCTTTCCGGGCTCTGAGAATAGCCCCTAACATGGTAATGGCTCGTGCAGGGCAGATCAACACCATTAAACATAGGAGAAAATTGCATGGGCAATTAATACTTTCTCTCCATATAAGCATCCAGGTCTGGATGGTATACTGCTAATTATGATACAAAAAACGCAAGATGCAGGAATTCCATGGCTGGAAATAATTTTCATATGCACCCGAGTCCTGTAGACAAGTAAGAGTAGTTTTTATCCCAAAAGCCCGAGAATGATTTCCGGCCAATTTGTCTGTGAATTCTTTTGCGCTTAAAACTTTAGAGCACATTCTTGACATCCATAATAGAGACATTCTTAATAGCGGGATTTGGCGGGATTTTAAAATGCGGGATTATAATAGATCGGGATTTTTGAAAAGCGGGATTCCGATATGCTCCCGGCTAGATTACCGGTAGTTGCCATTTCTACCTATGTACATAAGGCAGTTTTGGCGAGTAAGATTCTTTTGGTGATTTATCGCGCCGTCTGCATATACGATTAGTGAATTTGAATTTAAAATAAAACATCAGTTAATATTTATATTTTTTAATTTGTTTTAATTCTATCATATATCCAGTTAGGATTTCATTCTAATTACGATTCTTGTATAATTTTATTTTTTCTATTGTTTGTTTATAACTACTTATATTTTCGTTCATATTTCTTATGCTCACATTGTTTGTATACTTACATTACTAAATAAGAAAATATAATCTTATATGCGATAAGTCGTACATTTATTTATTATGCTCATGAGAGATGTGTTTCCTTGTTTCGTGTATTTTCTGTTTTTTTTTTTTTTAATTTTTTTCTATTCGTTCTTTTTTTAATTTTCATCATTTTGATGTATATTGGAATTTGCTGTGTTAGGCTAAATTATTATTATATTTATGGTATTTTTAATAAATGATTAGTTAATACATTTGTTTTGTTTCATTATTTAAATCATTTTATTTTCATTTAAAAAGCAATTGAATAAAAGAAATATTTTACTTTTTTTGTCTAACTTATGTTTTTATTTAAAATTTATAAAATTGTATTCTTATGGTTTATTATTTTTTAAAGCACTGAATGTTTTCTGCAGAAAAGAAAAACTAAAAAAAATTATACATAAAGTTCGTATCAAACAAATAACAAACTTGGCGTGATCTAATTGCCATGTTTTTATAGACTTTTTGGCTATTATACAGGGACCAAACCATTCTTTATATTTCTTTTGTTGTGCTGGTCAAGTTTTTGCTCATTTTGCTTTTGCCAATATAGGTGCAGCCCCATGCAATGTAGATTTTTTCGTTTCAATTCAATTCCAAAGAAAACTTAGGAATTGTTTTATTTTATGTTTGTATTGGATTCATTTACAAAATTATATAGACTTTGTTTTCTACTAGGAAAAAATATATAAATTTATTTGGAAATATAAAAAAAATAAACATTTTGACTAAAATAAAAAAAAAAAGTGTATGTATGTATAAAGGAAGAAATAATGATTTTTTTTAAACTAAGCACACTAAAAAAATGATAAATTATTATAATTTTCATATAAGAAAAACCTTAAGCGGATTAGCTTTTTTTCTGTTTAAATTAGAAAGTGCAATTAATCATAAACGCCTGTCATTACTTATGAAAGTTCAAACGAAAGCAATTAACTAGATGAAGGTTGGTGTCATA